>JAXCHO010000049.1:25000-625000 GCA_036630365.1 Acanthiza pusilla
CACTGATTGTACCAATCAGTCTGGTTTTACCATCTATATTATGTATATACAGATATATTTTGGGTACTCACCCACTGCCACCAAGACATTACACACATTGGTACGCCCTGTGTGAATCTGGTTCGTAACAGTCATACCTTTGACAATGTTTGATTGTCATATATAATATAAAGTAAGACTGATTACATACACATATATATATATACATATATATATATAAAAACACACGCACATGTACTTACACGCACATATACACACATATATACGGATATATATACAACTATGTATATACATATAAGTACATATACATCCACATCCACATAGATACACATACATATACATATACGCACACATATACACAGATTGTGTTGGTTTCACTTGGCCCAGTTTTGCTAGCAAGTACAGTGGGGTACAAAGATGGCTCCTGCACATCCTCTTTGAAAGTTCTCAAGGTTTTTCACCATGTCCAGCAGAGGCAATCTCTGATGGCACTGAAGATGATGGACATGTTGCTGCCAAGCCTGAGCCAATTAGGGATGTTAGTTACGCCTCTGTGAAAACATATTTAAGAAGAAATTGAAACAGTGTGAGCACGCACTTGTTTTTAGCCAGAGGAGGAGGAGGTGAAAATATGTCACGGAAAACAACATGCAGAATCCTAGGTGAGTGGAGAAGGTGGGAGAGGAGGTGCCCGAGGCACCAGAGCATGAAAATCCTCTGCCGGCTGTGATGAAGACCATGGGGGGAGCAGGGGCTCCCCCTGCGGCCCATGGAGTCCATAGGTGTGCAGAGAACCACTCACAGCCCGTGGGATGGTGCCCACGCCAGAGGAGCAGGTGGATGCCTGCAGGAAGCTATGATCCAGTGGGAATCCCGGTACAGACTGAAAGTTACAAAGGCCTTGCAAGAGAGAGAAAGGCCTTCCTCCTGGGATGGAAATTATATAAATGAGTTCACAAGCTGAAATTTTAACTGCGTGATATTGAGTATTTATTAATAGAGCAAAGGCAAAGATAGCGCTGGGTACTTAGCAGTTTTGCCAGAGTCACAGCCCTTCATTGTACTGTGAACTTAAGTACTTTCTTTAACTGTTACATATTCATTAAGCATAGAAAATAATTTACACTTCACTCAACTCCCCCCCCTCTGATCCTTGCCCCTTTATGCCAGCATGTCTTGGAGTCTCAGACCCTCTGGATTGCCTCAGGGCTGAAGGCCAAAATCCTCCCGTCTATGTTTCCTCAGTTCCAACTTAATTTGTAGGTGACAGTTCCTTTTGGGAGGTGTGAGTCGAGATAACAGACTTCCTGGAATGCTGGCAGTTATCTTCTTAGTTTCTTTAAGATGTCTTGATCCCTGGGTCTGTGATTTATCAACTCAGAAGGCATTTATTACCGTGTATTCATTACTGCATTTTCTAACATACCACAACTATTTCAAAGTTACAATTGACCCTAACCTTTTTTTTTCTTAATTATATTTCATCTTAACACTATTTTTTTATACAGTACACATCACTTGTAAATGTTAAATGCATATATGCAAAAGCCAGCATTGATCATTCACTCATTTATCACAGAAACAGTCTGGCCTCTGCTTGGAAGTCTGCACCCTATGGACAACAACTCGCATTGCAGCAGATTGAGGCAGGCTGCTGCTCCTGAGATGGGACCCACACCAAAGAAGTTCACAGAGGACTGTCTCTCATGGGAGGGACCTCATGGTTAACTAGAGGACTCTTCTCCCTGACACACTGACCAGAGGAAACCCTCATACCCTGCCGACCCCCCCCCACCCCAAGAGCTGTTGGTTGGAAGGAAGGACATGGGTGAGCTGAGAAATGGAATCTAAACAGGGAGAGGGGGCAGTAGAGAAACAGTGTTTGTAGCAGAAGAATTCTGGTGATGGACTGACTAAGAAAAAAACCCATACCCTGCCCCAGAGCTGTTGGTTGGAAGGAGGGAAGGGGGGTGAGCAGAGAAACTGTGCCTTAAGAGGGGAAGGGGGGTGAGTGAGGAAACACTGTCTTAAGAGCTTATTTCTACCTCTGATTTATCCTCCAACTCTGTTAGCTTAATAAATTACTTTGCAACTTTAAGTTTGAAGCCTGTTCTGCCCTTTTCTTCTGCACATCCCCCCACCAGGGGCTTACCTCAACTCATGAATACAGTGTGTTTGTTTTAGTTTTTTTTTGTTCTCCTCTGCACAGCTGCAGCAGGAGACAGTACAGAGAGCAGACAGTATAGCTGCCTACCATTTAGCCAGGCTCAAACCACAACACATATAGACATAGACATACATAGAGAGAGAGACAGAGAGATACACATAGATATATGTACATATAGGTTTTCATACATATGTGTATATATATATGTAGATATACACATATATATACATGCACATACATATGTATACGCGTATATGTGTATATATACGTGTATATACATATTCATACATATATATACACATACATATGTATATATATACACACAGAGATACGCACATGTATATACATCTACATATATATACATATATATGTAGATGTAGATCTATATGTATCAAGATATACACATATATGTATACATACATACAAGATACAGATATATGTAGATATATATTATATATATAGATATACATACAAGTATATACACATACACCTATAGATACATATATATCTACATATATATGTATACATACACATATCTATGTGTGTATATGTATTTTTATATATATATGTACATGTATTTATTTATATGCACATATATACGTACATATATATGCATGCAGTATATATATACACATATATGTGTATATATACACATATATATATGTATGTATATGCATTTATACATATATATGTATATGTACTTAGTTATATGTATACATGTATGTATATGTATTTACATATATACATGTATGCATATACATGTGTGTATTTATATACACACACATTATACCTATATCTCTATATATCTCTAGAGAGATATATAGATATATGCATGTATAGATGTATACATATACATGTATGCATGTATATGTATTTATTTATACACATATACATATACAATTATATTTTTGTTACAGTTGATGGTATCTGACTCCATTTCAGTTTCCAGCTGGGCACAGATATATAGATAGATCTATATATAGACACAGACATACATATATGAACACACACCTATACACATATATGTATACATACACATATATATGTAGGTATATGTATTTATATATATACACATATGTATGTATATATACACATATATATGCATGTACCCGTATTTATTTATATATACATACATATATATATGTATATATGCATATATATGCATATTTATATATACATATATACACATATATTTATAAATATACACATATATACATTGATGTATATACACACATATATGTATATATAGACCTATGTATTTATATACACATATATGTATGCATATGCATTTTTATATATCCCTATATATATGTATGTATATGTATTTATTTATATATATACACACATATATATACATACATATATATACACGCATTTTATATACATGTATGCGTGTGTGTATATATATAGAGGTATGTATAGACATATACATGTGTATATATATTTATACACACATATATATACACACACATATTGGTATGTACACACACATATATATGTATATCTACATATATATGTAGATATATATACACACATATATGTGTATGTATATGTATTTATTTCCATATATACACATATATATACATAGATGTATATACACTCACATATATGAATATGTACACATATATATGTATATGCACATATATGTATGTAGATGCATTTATATACATATATATATACTTATATATGTATGTATATTTATTTTTCTATATACACACATTTGTCTATATATATATACATACAGGTATGTATAGACATATGCCGGTGTATATATACACACACAGATACATATATACACACACACATATATACACACATATATATACATACATACACGTATCTATATCTATATATCTATGTATCTATATCTATATCTATACATTCTGTCTATCTATCTATAGATCTATATAAATATACATGTATTTTTATATAAGTTGTTGGTATTTGACTCCATTTCAGTTCCCAGCTGGGCAGCAGATGAGCAGGAATGCTGCACAAAAACCTCTGCTAATTCTGGCAACTGGCTCCATACACTGTACTGTATCCAGTCCCATCCCAACAGCATCGACTGCTCTGTCCGTGCCGTGTTCCGGAGAGAGGATGTCCCCGAGAGATGACGGTCCCACGGCCGGGCACTGTGCAAAGCCTTGGGACCCGGATCCCGAGTGAGCAGCGGTGATCGGGAGCGGCACCGGCCTCTCCCGAAAGCCAAGCCGGGGCTGGCTGGGACGCGGGGATCTGTGCCCGGTGCTGGAATGTCCTAAGCTGTACCTTGGGTCTCGCAGTGCTCGGTGACCTGCAGGGAGGAGACCGACAGCCGGGAGACCTTGTGGGGGATCGGTGCAATGGGGAATGGCTCGAGCCCGGTAACATTCGGAAACTCGCTCCCTGTGATGGCAAGAGAAGAGCTGGGATGGTTGCGGTGGGGGGAATAATTCCTATGTTGAGAGGGCAGTGCTGGCAGAGACATCAGACACACGATCCAGCTTTTGTCACGCGCTCGAGATGTTACAAAATGTGTAAACTGCAAGATTAAGTTTCGGAACTGATATTATCTTAAATAGGAAAAGTTATCTGAAGGAGGATACAGAAGTCTTGTTTATCAGCAACTACGTGAAACTGTTTCATATGCTAAAAACTAGTAATAGTCTTACAAAGGAGCCCAGGAACCGTCAACGTGAGAATCGTTCCATTCGACTCGAGACAGAACAAGAACTTATCGCGAGCAGCTTCATCTGGCTCCCTGCTGCTAGCGGAGTAGAACTCTAATGCTGTCCGATACGCACCTTAGCCCGGTTGCTTATACATATTTACAGCCACCTGATTTGATATTCTCACAAAGAGATCGACAAAAAATCCACCCTTTCTTTAGCGGGGGAGGAAAAAGCCAAACAAACAGATACACAAAACCATATTAAGTAATAGTGGGTCAATGTATTTCTAAATAACAACCCATAAATTGTAACCAAACCAAACCAAATCTGATGTAGTACACTAATCAAACCTCTTTCACAATGTAGTAACAGATATACTCCTTTAACGAGGAGAAATTCAAGTCTAGACACAGATTTACTTTTATTTTTATCACCGGGCCCCGGCGCCCGTACCCCTCTTCCCTCTGTTCCGGGGCGGCCGGCGCGGTGCGGAAGAAGCGGGAACGAGGGGCGGGGTTATGCAGATTTGTGACGCGGGGCGCGAAGGGGCTGCTGGGAAGGGTCTCTGCTAGGAGATTTTCAGGGTTCGGTGGGCAGTGGGGATTCCCTGTCGGCCCGGTTCGTTCAAACTGCAGCTCTGTCCCGGTTCCCGTCCCCCTGTGCCCTCTTTTCCGGGGCGGGCGGCGCGACGCGGAAGTCAAGGGGAGCGAGGGGCGGGGTTATGCAGATTTCTGAGTGAGGGCACGAGGGGGCTGCTGGGAAGGGTGCTTTTGGACATTTTCGGCGTTCGAGGTGGGGAATGCGGATTCCTGCCGGCTCGGCTTGTTGAAACTGCAGCTTTTTCCCTCTCGAGTCCGGGAGGGTGTCCTCCGTCCCCTCTTTTCCGGGGCGGGCGGCACGGTGCAGGGCGGGGGAGAGCGAGGGGCGGGGTTATGCAGATTCCTGTGCGGGGACACGAAGGGGCTGCTGGGAAGGGTGGTTGTGGAGGTTTTCGGGTTTCCGGGGGCGTCAGTGTTTGGCACCTCTAACGGCATGGCAAAGGCAGGGTTTCCTTCAAATTATACCATTAAAATCACAGGGGAAGTGTATTCCCCCTGAATTAGAACACAGCCAATTATGGAAAAGGAAGACTTTTCCCTCAATTTAACCCCCTTTTCTCCTAACAACCACTGTGTTTTCTGGGGACACTGCGGAGGGACTGGGGACTCTGGGGAGGGACTGACAAGATGAAAGAGGAAAGTTGAAAGTTTCCCCGTGGGACTCCAGGTGCTGCCCTGTCTGCTCGGGTGCTGTCCCTCAGCGCAAGAGTTTTTCCCTCCGCATTTTCGTGGAGAGATGCTCCGTGTCCAGGTGCATCCGGCTGCTCCCCGGCCCCTGCTGGATGCTTTGATCATTGTTCCTGGAGGGTTGCTCGGGATGCCCCTGCTGGCCCCTCTCGACTAGCGGCTCTCTGTGCAGGTGTGCCCGGGTGGGTATCCCTCTGAAAGTGGCCTCTGGCTGGAGCTGCCCCCGCTTCGTTTTCACAGGTCACACCTGGGGCTGCTGTACCTCGGAGTGGGGGGGTGAGGTGGAGAAAGGTCCTTCTGCTCGTTTCCTCGCCTGTGTAGCCCATTGCCTGCCCCTGAAACACCAGGGTGCTGGGCTTTCTTTTCTGTAGAAAAGAGCCAGCCTTCTTGTCTGGGTGCCCGTGATGAAAATTGGGATTCTGCCTCCAAAATTCCCTGCATTCTAGGTTTGTAATTACAGAGGAAATTCCCCATGGATCATAACCAATTACTGGAAACTTTTCCTCCATAATCGTTACTGATGTGAGTTTCATCGAAGTGTTTGACGTGTCCCTTGAGAGGTCAGGGGTTTGGCCAGGTGGTTTATGGCTAGTCCTGACATGCCCAGACCTAACCCGAGCACCTCCATCACTGGTCTGGCCCCAGTTTTGGTCAAATATTGATATAGCTTATAAATACTCCCGATTGCATACTCAGTCTTTCATTGTGCGGCCAGGGAACAGATTTATTCTATCTTTTGTTCCCAAGCACAGTTCTTTGCCCCAAATCCCAGTTCTCACAGGCACAAACTAAGCAGAAAAATACTACAAGTGTTCGCTTTTAAAGTAAAATTCTTAGGACATCTGGCTACATGATCAAAATAAATACATGTATTGGTGGTCATCAGGGGAAAGCTTTTCAGAACAGAAAATACCCATTTTAGTAGCACAGATCCCATTTGGAGAAAAATGCATTTCTCTGGGTTTGGGAATCCTGCCCATACAAGATATCTAAAACCTGGTATTTTGGAACTTGTTATTTCAAAACTGGGACACTTTGATATTTTGGAACTCGGTATTCTGGTATTTTGAAACTGGGTTACTTTGGTATTTTGGAACTCAGTATTCTGGTACTTTAAATCTGGGGTTTTGCAACCTGGTTTTCTGATATTTTGAAGTTTGTTTATTATTTTGAAAGTAGCATAGTCTGGTATTCTGGAATAAGATTTTTTGGGGTGGGGAGTATTTTGGAACCTAGTTTTTTGTGGACTGTTTTTTGATATTTTTGTAGGCTGGAGTTTTTTGAGGGGGGATTGTGAGTGTTTTCGTGTGGTTTTTGTTTGGTTGGGTTTTTATCGTTTTGTTTTTTTTTTCTTTTCGTTTGGTTTTTTGGTTGTTTTTGGGGGGATTGTTTTGGGGGGGGTTGTTTGGGTTTTGTTGGGGTTTTTTTTTTCCTTTTTGTTTTTTTGGTTTGGTTTTTGTTTGTTTGTGGTTTTTTGGGTTTTGGGGGTTTTTTGTAACATGGGCTTTTAGTTTGGTATTTCTGTAACGTGGGGGTTTAAATTATTTTGTAACCTGTGCTTGCGAGGGGCCTGGGGTATCCTAGTCCAGGTTCTTGGCTTCATTTGCCTTCTTCCACTGCAATTATCCTTGTATGGGAACTGTTAAATAGCAGACCATACAATGAGACACACTTCACACATGAAACACAAATAAATTCCAGCTACGGAAAATATCGCTGCCACATTTAGAAACACTTCAGCAAAGACCGTGGAAAAAGCAAAGGTGATGTGTGATTACCTGGTGCCCCAGGAAACTGAGGGGAAGGTGGGAAACAATAGACGGTGAACAGCTTCCACAGCTTCTCCCTCCAGCCGCTACTGCAAGTGCAGCTTCCCAGAAATTTCCCTGAGAAGGACCCCACTGGGACATCCGAGGCACCTCATTGGGGCGCGGGGGGTGAAGGAGCTTTGGGGATGATGGAACGGGAGGCGCAGGTGCTACCGGCAGGGACAGCTGCGGCACCGCCAGCTGCGGTTCCGCCCCTGCCCACCCCAGTGTCCGCACGGCTGCTCCTGGGCCTGTCCCTTGGGTTTTGCTCCTCGTAATAGCTCCCCGGCGGGGCTTAGGGCTGGCTGTGTTCGACACGCGGCTCGGTTCGTTTAAACCACGGCTCTGTCCCGCCACGGCCCCGGCGCCCGCCGCCCCCGCCGCGGGGTGGGCGGGCGGACGGTGAGCGGGGCGGTCCCGCGGGCCGGGACTGGGGCCCGGGGGGCTCGTAGGGGTTCGGGCGCCTGGCGAGCTGGAGCGGGCGCTGCCGGGCGTCTGCCGGTGCGCTGGGAATGTGCCGGCCCGGCGGCGGGAGCCCCGCGGCTCGGCCGTGCCCTGAGCCCGCCGGGCGCGGAGGGGTCCGGGAGAGGCCGGAGCGGGAAGTGCGTGTCCGCTCTGGAGGTCGAGCAGCTGCCGGGAAGGGAGGGCGCAAAGCCCCGCTCCGGGCGTTCCGGAGCAATCCTCCTTCGCTGCATTTTCCCGAGCCTTAGCTGGCTGCTCTCGCAATTGCTTACGGTTTTTTGCGGTGTACGCTTTTTGTGGGTTTTTATTAACATCTCACTCGTGTGTGGCTGACTGGCAGCGTCACCGGTACGACAGTGCGATACAGCCGCGGGGCAGGGTTTGAATCCAAACCAAACCGTGATTTCGTTTGAATAAACAAAACCAACAAACAAACAAAAAAAAAACCACAAAAACCCCACCATAAACCCACCAAAAACCCTAAAACAAACAAACAAACAAACAAACAAACAAACAAGCCAATAGCAACAAAAACCCAAGAAAAACAAACCGAAAATAGTTCGACTTTTTGTATGGTCCTTTAAAATGTATTGACCGCTTCAGTGTTTAAAATATACTGTCCTTTTGTACAAGGTCAGACTCCGTAAAATAGATCTAAAAATCGAAGGCTGCCCTCTGCTTTTGGCACTGGTTTACCCTTAAGCAGGTTGCTACTCTTCCATGATGTTGGTAGCTGGAAAACCTCCTTTTCTTTTTTTTCTTTGCCTAAGAAGAAATCCTGTTTATTAAGTATTGAGAAAGAAACTGCTTTAAACTAAAAGACAGTAGGATTAAATTGAGGTATGTTCCCTAAGAAGGTGGGGAAGTCTAGGCACAGGTTGCCCAGAGAAGCAGTGGCTGCCCCATCCCTGGAAGTGTCCAAGGCCCGGTTGGATGGAACTTGGAGCAACCTGGCATATTGGAAGGTGTCCCTGCCCATGGCAGGGGTGGAACTGGATGAACTTCAAGGACCCTTGCAAAACAAGCCAGTCCAGGATTCTGTAAAATTTTACCTGTCTCAAAGAAGCTTTTTTTAAAGTCAGTATTTTGAAAGGTGTTTCTCTGGGTAGTTTTGGTTTTGAAACATTGTTGTGGCATCTTTAGATAATCCCTATATTTGTTTTGGAACATAGATAAAATAAGTCTCATGAGGTAGAAAGAGGGAGTGGGAGGTTTTCCCATTTGTTTTTGTCAAACACGTAAAATCCCTAGGAAAGGATGCGGGTCAAACCTGCTTTGCGGGAGGTGCCTGGAAGCACGGGGAGGTTGCACTGAAGTCATCTCGTGTTGGACAGGGCTGCCTGTGATGGAGGCGAAATGGCTTTCAGTGAAGGATACTGTGTCCGTCACGAGCCGAATCCGCTTCCCCTCGGCGTGATTCTGGAAACCAGGAACGGAGAAGAACATCTCGCGTTTGAGTCTGGAGCCGTGGCTGTCCTCTGTAAGTCGATGTGTTTTGATAACTGCAGTGTAGAAAGCTGGCAGACTTGACATTGTTAGAGGCATTTATTTGTGGAATGTAAAGAAGGAACTGTTCTGTTTTCCTGTTTGCTAAGGGAGAGGCTTCTGATTTAAACGAGAAAAGAAAATGAGACATTTTCTTATCTTCATCAGTTGAGAGAGAATTTTACACATTTAGTTCTATTTCATTATGTGTGTATATTTCATGTCCACTAAATTTTCTCATAATTGCTTCCAAGAACATCTTATTTCTTTGGTCCTCAACAACCCTGTTTTGAATACATGGTAACTCATTGACGAGCTAATTCTCTGTGTTGCATAATAATAAATTCTATATTCTTAAATGTTATATAATTTGGTTTTACCTCATTTTGTGTGATTTTTGATGGCTTTTGGATCTTTAGCTTTATTTTGTCCCCATATTTTTAACCTACCTCGAGACTCTGTATTGATTTGTCTTGTAATAAAATGAGTAATATTTAAAGCAAGGTGTCTTGCATTGCAAAGTTATTTTTACTTGTTTCAAATGAAAAATGCGTGAGATTTCCCTTAAATTTTTGCCCCCTTTTTTTTTTGTTGGAGGACACTAAAATGAGATGTGTAAGAGAGAACCATAAGGCCTATACATAGGCTTTTAAAATATGTAAAATTATTAAATGTGTTTGTGTTCCTTTAGGAAGTCAAAGCACCTGTTTGCACAGTGTTTCTAAGCTTGATTTTTACTCTTTTGAGGAAAGCTTTCATACCGTGGAAGTAGTTTTCTCTTTAGCCAGCACCTGTTAGAGGCCTGGCAATGACTGACATCGTTGCTGCAGCCATACAATGGTCCGTGGGTGGGTGCTTTTTCAAATTCTCCTTTTTTTTCCTGATACTCTTTGTTCTTACTATGTATTTAAGTAATCTCCTGGCCTTTGGTAAGAGTATTCATAAGGCACCGTGTAGTGCGGATTGGGAATAAATGTCCAGTCGTACAGTTACTGAAAGGGTTTAGCGCAAGCCATAAAATGTTTTGAAGATTTGTGGAAAAGGTGGTTTTAGCCAGTGTTTAGTAATTACGGAACACGCTTAAGCTACTTAAGGGCCAACATGTGAAAAATTATTTATTCCTGAAACTTATGCTCAAAAAAGGCACTTCTTGTGCTGGGATACACTGTGGGCAGTGTACGTGACGTTCGCAATTTCAAGAGGCGGAATCCTACGTTTGGCCACAGGTGCCTGGCTGCAAACGGTGGCTCTTTTCCACAGGTAGGAAACATTTCCACCCTCCTGTCCTGGAGGCAGTTGCAAATGCCACTTGACCTAACTGAAAGGCTCTGGCAAGGCTTAATAAGAGCACAGAAGATCTACAGTGCATCACCTGTGTTACCTCAGTCAGTTCAGTTGGGTTTCGTGGGAGAAGACCTGTGCGTTTGAACCTTTGTACGACCCTGTTTTGTGGGATTAAGGACAGCAAATTAAATATACTGATATAAATTACAGGAATCATTTATTTGCATTGATTTTAATTATTCACTACCCAGCACAAGAGCTGTAAGTGCTGGTGCACGGCACCATGTCTGAAAGAATATTGCAGCGATGACACTAAAGGAAGCAAAACCAATAACCAGGTAAAAACTGTTGTACACCCAGAACAATGACCACAGGCAAACCTCTTTCTCTCTGCCTAGAGGAGAGACCTTGGGGAGCATCTGACAGCAGAGGGGCCCTACAGAACCTTCACCACTATGGTGACAGGCACGAGCTTCTCTGATGCGCTCACGTTTTCTTCGCCGCATGCTAAGCACGCACATACGTTACGCAGGGGTTGCTAGATCTCAGTGTGAGACAGGAAAATCCAAGGAAAAAATTAAGTTCAAAGTCCCATTTTTTCCATTTCCTAGGATTAAAATGCGTAGCTTTCAGCTAAAAATTGAGGCTCTGAACACAATTTTTCTACACAGAAACTGGACTTAAAATTGAACTTGGCATTGGACTTAGCATTGTCAGTATACAATAAGCAGAGGCGTATATAGTTCACCATGCAACAATTCTGCCCGAAACAGAACTACTTATTCGTTTATCCATCTCAAATATTTAAATCATGTAGCAAAAGGAATTCAGAGAAATCCAAAGTAAATTAAGTGCTATAAAGGAAATTCATATCCTAAAATGAGAGTAGTACCAATTTCACTTTATACCAGTTTAGGTGGCACATGAGCCTTATGCAGATTTGTCCACCTGTACCCCAGAATGGATTACATCATTCGGGATAAGCTTTCACTACACATTTGCTAGAACATTTGGAAAGGCACCGCAGGAAGCTGTAGCCAGTGCAGTACGATCATACCATTTTTCACGTCCGGGGTAATCTAAAAGCACGGAGAGGCGTCACCCATGACAGAGAAAACATTTGCAATCACAGTTTCAAGTCACACGCTCTTTTTACTATTTATCTGGGATTCTAAGAGCAGTCTGAAGGACAAGGCTGAGATTATCACCTGTCAGAAATGGTGTGGGAATTCAGAAATTTTCCATCATGCTCTGGAATACATAGATAACCAGGTTTGCTCATGTATCTTCACTGCAGCCTGCCTCTTGGAACACTTGGCCTTACGTAGGTGTCTTTCAACATCTGAAAGAAGTCCAGTGGAAGAAAGGCGGGTCAGAAAGGCTGTCTTTAAACTAGAGTCTGTCTTGACTCTTTAAACAAGAGTCTCAACTCTCAGATGTACCCTGCTGGTGCACACAAATGGGAAGACAAAGGGAGAATAAAAGCACTTTCTGTCCTATCTAGCCCCATAGATGGCACAAGTTAGATGGGCATCCCAGACTGCAATGTGCAGCGAAGGCAATTTAGTGCTGCTTCGGGCCTTCCCAGATACCAGAAGCAGCTCGGCTAGTACGTCTTCAAAAATCTAGACATGTGGAGTTGACGCAGTGCCTCAAAGAGCATTCTTAGCTCTTCTGCCTGTTGCCAGCTGACAGCAGGAATGAACACTGAAAAGCAGTGTCAAAAAATAGAAGTTATAAACTTTCAGATGTATGTTATGCTCCAAAGATATGCATTCCAGTACTTGTCTCCAGGCACCCTGAGCTAGAAAATGAAACTATTTCTATTCTTTGTGAGTCAAGGGAGGAACTGGGAAGGAGGAAGAAAAAAACACATGCAAATGTGGAGATGACACCACCACCACCGGTACCACTCCCCTGAAAAAAAATCAAATAAACAAAGAAAACCAGCCAAAAGCCAGGCGAGTCTCAGATTCCTAAAGGAATTCAAAGGAATCCAAACTGCATAACTTGATGTGATTGGTTTCATATTCAAGGCTAGACCTCGAGTTACGAGGTTACCTGAGCATTACTAATACGGGTATTTCCTAGTACGAACATCCACGCCGGTTTGTTTCTAACCACAAGGTGGCAGCATACGGCATCGAAAGCCCACTGGCGCCGTCTCCGACCAAGCCAGAGCTCAGTTACGTAAGTCCGGCACGAGCTGCCCTCTCTAAGGTTGAGAAATTATCAGAAATCTCTAAAGACTACGCAACAGAACTTTGAGTATAACCCTATCACCTACTACCGTTTGGCTGTGTCTGCTTTCAAAAGCAATCGTAAGCTACCGCCATCCTAGAGGAAAAGGGTAAAATCCCTCTCACTTCTGTCCTACTGGTCGCTGATGTCAGGTCACCAGCCTTTCAAGTCTGTGAACAGATGGCATACGTTTGAGTGACTTTCCTTCTTCTCTTATGCACACACAATAGACTTTACCGGAAAAGGCATAAAGAGAAGCCCTAAAAAAAAACCTCTGGAAGACTGTTCTTTCCATTCAGTATTCCTGCTTCAGAAAAAGAAGTGTTTCCTGTTTCTGAGCATTTGTTTCGTTCAGACAGAATAGCTAATAAAAGCGTGGTTTTATATTTCTAATGAAACCTATAAGCATTTATGTCCTGTTAAATTCTATTTAGAAACAGAAGAGTAAAACGAGGCATTCAGTTTTAAAGATCTCTTCCAGCTCCTTGTGCCCATTCTGGGTAGAGCCAGTTTTGTCCTCTTCTGAAGCCGATTTCCCTTTTAAAAAACAAAACCAGAACAACAACAAGCCCAAAAAAACACCCAGCCCTTTTTTGTTGGTTTTTTTTACATGTATTTTATAAACACATCCACCTTGGGCAAAACCCATGTTTGCTGTGCTCACAAACTTCCATTATTACGGCTTTGATGCAAGACCTGTGCAATGGGGAAATACACAGTTATTATGATTCGTTCTCTTACCTCCAGCACATCACATCAATCAAATGGTTCGAAAACCCATTGCACTGGCTGTTGAATTAGGAGCTCCAGGGGCACAAGACATGGGCAGTTCAGGGTTTGCAGGGAAAAGGTCTGGATCATGATGCCAAGGGACTCTGGGAGACCGTTTCGGGATACCTTTGGTGACAGCTGGCAACACCTGTATTGTGAAAGAGGAAGAAAGTCTTATGATAAAAGAAGCGCAAGCCCGACGACACGGAACGATACCAGGGCAGACTCTTCACAGAAGGCAAAGGCTTTGTCGCTGAGCGTTAACACCTGAAGTCAGGGATGCATAAGGAAGACAGAGGTAGGCTGTACTGACATGCGATGTGATTATTAACAATATGATGGCCTAAGGTTATGACTTGTCAGACAAGCACAGATGATAAGAACAGAAGAGGAGTGTGGGCAGACTTTTTGGAAACGCTGGTTTGACTCTGTTAGTCTTTATTTGCGTGGATACAAACAGGAAAGAAGGAGAAAGTTTCTGGAAAGAAAGTTTAGTACATTAGAATAAACAAACCATCCCTATCAGGCAGGCTTTAGTCTTCAATTTCATATTTTGGAGAAGGTCTCCCTGACAGATTTTATTTCATTGGGTTTTGTTGGAGGTTCTTTTTTATGCTCTCACTACCAAACAGTGGACCAGAAATACAGAATGACCATTTATAGCCAGGGGGAAAAAAAAAAATTCAAGGAAGAGGGATTCAGAATCATTAGGAACTAGAGAAATCTTTTAAAATAGAAGGACCCTATACAGGAGGTATGTCCTTCATTAGAAGCCACACGCAAGCAGAATGCAGAAATTTACAGCAAGAAAAAGGAAAAGTGGAGGTAAAGTTTAACCTAAGAATCACAGAAAAGCCAACAGGTATTGGAAAGCACATGGGTTTTGGTCATATACACAAACACTTGTATTTTCCTAAGTAAAGTATAAACAACATTCATTAAAACACAAGAACAGTTCAACATCCTTGCAACAGCAACAAAATCCAGATACCTACTACAATGGGGCTTTTAACCCTCTTTATTTTTAAATAGTCATGTAGATTGAAAAGTAAAAATATTTCTTAGTGACAGGAAAACATTTAAAATATGTTGTATCAGCAATTACGCTTTATTACCTACTAGAAAAGGCTAAGAACCAATCCAAAATAATTACTCTGACAAAGAGGAAGGACAGCTACTCTCATAATGCAGAAAACGAGACACGGTTGCAAACTGTCATATTAAAACGCAATACGGCAGACCAGAAATATGGCTTGGAAAACAACTTGCAGACAGAAGGAGAACAGGTGACTCCTTTCCCAGCCGTATCAGGGACCATAAGGCAAGAATTTGTAAGGCAAGCTGTTGGTCAAAACTTAAGGGGGCACCGGAAGTGATGGTCACACCCACTTTGTTTCAGACAACCTCGGAAAGGTTTCCGTGCCATAAATTTTCTTTACAGGTGTTACAGAATATTTTAAACTGAAGTATCTGTAGAACAGATTACAGAAGGGATTAAGCCATCAAAATGAATAACGAGAATTCATTAGACCACATGGTATCCCTTCAAATGCTTGACTTGAGAATGAAGTAACAAGCATAATATCTGTGGTGTTCTATCTCTGTACTAGGGGACTGGATGGTACCATACATAACATGATTTTTCATTAAGATTTTCAGAAAGCTCCAGACTTACGGATCCTAATCCCATCCACTCCAGGCATGCTAGTATGCTAGCACAAGCATACTAGTAGAGCTAGCTAGAAGAATTTGCACATAAATGACTAAGTAGTAAATGTAGATAAAACATCAGCACAATTTTAGCAAAGGAAATTCATGCCTGGAAAATCCTTTAGAACTTTAGATTATTTGGAATTGTTTGGATTACTTGGAATAATCAGTGAACATACAGACATTAAAAATTCACCTGATGTGCTGTGTTTGGATTTCCAGAACCTGTTCAGTACAAACCCTCAAGGACTCTTAATCTGTGTTGTATGGGACAACAGGAACAGTTCTCCCCTAGAGAAGCAACTCATTAAAAGACTGAAAGAAATGGAATAAATGGCCAGTTCACAGTCAAGTAAAAATTGCCAGTAGATTTATGTGGAGATCTCTGATTAGCCCTAGGAAGCTGTACTTACAGAGGATTGGAAGGAGTCAGGTGAATACTGAGGCAAGAGATTTCTAGCAGTGTCCTCCTGTGTAGTTAAAAAAATGCCCCTATAGGGTTGCTGCAGGGGCTAATGATATTGTGGGAATGAACAGTAAAGATGCAGATGCATTTCAGTGTGAATAACACAAAAAATAAAAACCAAAGATGCACAGAGGATGGAGGTACAAAGTTTGAACATTGTACATTGAATATTGAACACTATACATTGTCATAACAGAGGACTCTTATGACCAAAACAAGGTCTTGATAATTAATAGGTTTAAAAGCTCATTGCTCAAGAGTCAGATGGAAGACTTGGAAATACTTGCAAAACAATAGAAAACATAGGAGGTGAAAAAAATTACATTGCAGTTAATCCACATTGCTGCTCCGTCTTGAATATGGTGTATGATGCAGATTTCTACCCCTTCGAAATAACAGTATGACAAATGGTACTAAAAGATATACATGTATAAGATACAAATCAGCTGCTCTACAAAACAGACTCTGCTTCTTCAACCAGAGAGTAAACTGGGAGAGGCTTGACAAAGTTCAGCAGTCATCATGGAAGTGATATTATTCACCATTTTCTATACTAGAAGTCTTAAGAGGTGTCAAATGAAGTCATGAAGTAGCAAGTTTAAACACACATCTCTCTCTCCCTTTCTCTGCACACAGCATCTGGACATTGTAAAATTTACTTTTCCATCAGATATTGTGAATGCTAAAATCTGGTACAGCTTAATTAATCACTTGGACAATGTTAGATAAAATGTGCAAAGACATGACTTCTAGCTTGTAAAATTTATCAGCCCGCAGGTCACAATCACCAGAAAAATATTCCAGGGCTGTCTTGGACAACAGACCCAAGACTGAACTTCTTTTGACTATGACAATTCCTTTAACAAATACTATCGGTGTTTCCTTGCTTATTAACTATTGTATTTTAATGTAGGCATGCTTTTTAAAAAAGAGCATCATGTCTTCATTTTATGACCCTAGAGATCTGTGGCACGACTATGGGTTACAACACCGCAGGTGGCTCATTTTGTCCACAAAACACCTCCTCCTTAGGAAAAACATGAGATGTATGGATAGCTTCTGCCATTAAATTCAATGCCTCACAGATGTTTTCAGTTCACTTGAATGCCTCTGGAGTTTCTTACAATTTTCAAGCTTATTTCCACAAACAGAATTTAAGAATCATGGCTGAGACCTTTAATCACAAATATCTTCAGAACAAAATGCTGCTGCTCTACATCTCCTTCAACTGTGTGTCATGTTTCCAACTCCAGTTCTCTAGTTAATTAGAAAGAAGCCTTTCAGACACTATTCTAAGTGGTTCTAAGAACCACTGTTGACATTTTGTTCTAGGAAATTGGTAATAAGATTTAATCATCGAGCCTGTCCCTTCATTTCCTAATGCTTCAGTGTTCTTTCAGGTATTCCAAAGAAAAATGCAGTCAAAACCATTAAAAAGGGTATAACTAAACTCATGCACTCCATAGCTTAATCATACTTCTTTGACTAACGTTTAGATTTTATTAAGGTGTGTTTAAAAGTATTTCGAGACCTCCCAAGGCTGCTATGGCTAGAATTCCAGCAAATGCAGGAAAACCTGGACGAACAGTTCTGGTTCACACTCTAAGCTCACAGAATGTCACGTCAGAATGCACTGGTGACTCGCTGCGGAGCCGAGCGCATTCCGGTAGACAACCTGAGAGCTACGCACACCTGTGCGGTAAACAAGTGTAGCAATTAGGATAAAGGGATTTTAGATATTAATGATGTAACATGTTTTCAAGAGCTTATAAAGCCATCCCTAACTAACCTCGTCATGTGGAAGAACAGCCACCAACATAAAAAGTAATGCTCGGTCTGCTAAAAGTTTTAACTGCATCTTACCAAAAGGATGAAAGCATTCAGCACCTTTTAACGATCAAATAAAAATTCTTTCTCCCCATCTCTCCAACTTTGATGTTCGCAGATCTATCAGCAATCCACAGTCGTACTGTTATAGGAGAAGCCTATAGTAGTTGGGACAACAGAAATCATGTATTACTCAGGTCAACATAACACAGGGCGTGAATAGCAGAACTTTCAACTATCAACATTTACTGGTAGTATAATTGTGTAACATCATTTGTGTTTAGAGATATAAAAAAGTGGTGTGAAAAGCTCACCAAGGAAAGAGGTAAGCCTATATGCTTATTTACAAAAAAAAAAAAAAATAAAAAAGCCAAAGAAGCATACTTTAATAAGGCTTTTTACATTTAAGGAAGTGAAATATACACATTGAAGATACTTCTGCATAACCATCAGTTTTGTTACGACGGTGCTGAAAATTTTGTCACAAATTGAAGCCTACAAAGTGATGGAGATTATGTATAAGCATCAGCCTTGGCTATTTAGAAGAGAGAGTTCCATTCATCAAGTCAAGACAAAAATCATTAGTCTGTCAGTCAAGGTTGATTTTTAAAAACAACGTTTCTTTGATTATATCAAAAAAACTTAACTATTTAAAAAGTTCTTGCTCTTTAGCTACATCTCACATTTCATCCTAGAGTCTTTGTGCACTTTAAAACATGCAATCTCTTCTCTAGGTTTAACTTGCACTTACTAGGGCTACATTAAGATAATGTACACAGGTAAAAACATGGAATGTTTAGCTCAAGAATCACACCACCAAGGCCTCTTCATAAATACCTACACTCAAAACTCTTGAGGATTCTAAAGTCTACTGGGCCACAAACAGAAAAAATTTGAAACAAACAGCCACTCAAAATAAAAAGTCAACAAATACGCTAGCCCTACTTAAGAGCACAGTTTGCTTTAGAAGGGGTCAGCCCTACTTAACAGTTTGGTTCAGGAGTCGAAGACACTCTTCATGAGCCAGCCTTCAGCCACTGCACTCAGCTGTAGTCAAACCTGACAGCGGTGAGCGTGTGCTAGGAGACAGCCCTTCCAAGGGCATCTGCTGCAGCTCACTGTCAGCTGCCAGTTTAGCGTCTACAGAGTTATTTTTCTTGGGGTTACCTGAGGTCTCACTCAGATGCACAAAATCCGGACACCTATGAGTGAAAGCCCTAAAGGAAAGAAAGGCCCATGACCGCATATCTCTTCACTACAAAGTTTCTGCCTACAGCTCTCTCTTCTACGTGTTGTCGCGTCTCTTCAGTCGAGGCCCATTACCTGCTCGGTAAGAGCAATTCGCAGTCACAGCAGAAATATCTGTAGCAGTTGCATTTTACCAGCTTTATAGAGTCTCCCGTGGCACTTCCAGAAAACAAAAGGACACAATGCAACAGGCCACACAGCGTACCACAGCAGATACTGGGCTCTGAGCATGCCCCAACTGATTTTTAGCTCCTTCTTTCTAAAGGGGAAAGAAAACGGAAGAATCGTTTTTCTCTAGCGCAATTAAAGCACAAAACAGCCACCTATTGTAGGACTATCCACACTTCCCCACGTGAACAGTCGCTTACGGAAAGGCTCTGTAGAGGAAAAGCCTGAGTGGACAAGGTCACTGGCCCCTGCAGCACTCCCCCGATTAGACTGAATCCTACCAATTTCGGAGGCGCGTAGGAAGAGCGACACAGTCCCTATTAACGAAAACGAACAGCAACCCGCAACGAGGAAGCGCTGACGGCCAGCCTGCCCTCCAGCGGCACTCGGGAGACCCAGGGAGGGCCGCGGCGCGCCGCTCCGCAGAGCAGAGGCTTCGGCTGCCCGGAGCTGCCAGCCGGCTGATCCACGGCTGGTGCGAAACCTCCACCCTCCCCAGCGAGGCCCTCCCGAGCTCACCCCGAGAGAAGGGAAGGAGAAGAGGCGGGGAGACCGGGGGGGGGAGGGAAATAGGGGGGCGGGGGGGGGGAAGGCGAGAGAGCCTGCTGCGGCATCTCGGCGGCTGCGCGGCGCAGACCCGGAACGCCTGAGCAGGAAACTCCTTGTTTGGGCCGCGGAAGTGCCATAAAAGGCACGGAGGAAATGCTAAATATGGTTGGCGCGCTTCCGGACGTCGCGGAGGCGGTGCTGCCGCTCAGCCGGGGCCGCCCCCGGCGCTCTCCCGGCGCACGGTGCCCCCCCGCCCTCGAGCCCAGCCAGGCGGCATTTCCCGTCGCTAGTGGTCAGACCAGAACTGCGCTTTAAATCACAAACAGCTGAGATTTAGTTTCGAGCCAATGGGTTTTCTGCGCGAGTGTAAAAGCGAGAGGTCTTCGGTTCCTTCCCCGCCGCTGCACTTCCTACAGGGGTAGGGTTTTCCCGGCCAGTCACAACACCTGCTGTTTCCTCGGGAGCGGCCTCCTTGAAACCTACTCATCCTCCTAACTGGACTAGAAGCAAACATTTTAAGAAACAGAAATCCTGTCTTCAGGCCAACAGCAAACGAAAGATCTTGCAGTAGATGTATGGTCGATGCTTTCTCAACCCTGAAATCTGCTCTCACTTTATGGGACAAAGGCCATGAAAATAGTGGAAGCAGAAGACCCCATACATTTATTTCCTTTATGTTATATGCAAGGACAACAAATGCAAAGCACAGGTTGCTGCATCTTAGACCAGGTGCCAATGCTTAACTTATGACCATTTTCTAGGAAGTTACACCAAGGGATATTTGCATGAGACCAGCCCTAGCTGTCATATGTCAACAATTTCTACGGTTCCCCCCTCCCCCCCCCATCCCCCCCCCCCAAGCTAGAGGCTCCACGGTATGGGGATCTTCCTGCAATGGGATACAATTCAGACAAGTGATCTCCTCCTAGCCGGACGAGAAGTGTCATTTGCCAGCTTGCAGGCCGTTATGGGAAAGCTAAAGTGCACAGCCGCTCAGTTCCTCAAAACACTGCCAGCTTGCACTGCTCAGTGTACTGTTTACTGTTTTTTGAGTCAGGGTCAATATGGGGCCAACAGTAGTGCTACATACCTGGTTCAGTGCCTCTGAACATCGATGCACCTGGACATTGCTACCCACAGAGTGTCTATGACCAGTGCGTACAGCTCTTAGAGCCCAGAATTTTTCCACTTAAACAGATACTGCAGCACACTCAAGTGAAGGTTTAAGGAGGTGACTGTGAAGGAGAGAGAGAGAGAGAGAGAGAGAGAGAAAGAGAGAGAGAGAGAGAGAGGGGTAGGGTGGATTTCTAGAGGTTCCCACAAGTTGAAATTATCTACTATGATGAAGTGCATCATGCACGGGGCTGGTAAGACCAACATTTCTTTGAGCTAGAGATCCCATCATCTCCCTTGTACCGCTGGCTTGGCACCCAGAAGCCAGTCTTGTGTGCAGAAGTGGCTAACCAGAGGTCAGACATGCCCTGCCACTAGCAAGGGTGCACTGACCTTCATTCCTGCATAGCCGCACATGACTGCCTGACTTGGACCACTTTTCGCATGATGCACCAAAGAGAACTTCTCTTCCTCTTGCCCCTTTGGGCATGGAAATTGCCATCACTGCTCAGTTCAAAGTGCTCTGGAGAACCTGGGACACCCTCAGGCTCATCAGGCATTGCTTGAGAACCTACTTGGTCAGTTCTTAGCACAATCAAAATTCCAGAAGGCTAGACCTGGAGTTAATAGAGATGAAGTTGAAAAGACATCAACATCTACATCTTTTTGAGGAAGAGAAGTGGAGAGGAGGGTGTGCTGATCTGGTATTCCCTGTGGTATCCAGTGACAGGACAGGACATGTGGGAGTAGCTCAAAGCCGCATTAAGGGACGTTCAGACTTCGCATCAGGAAATGTTTCTTTACTGGGAGTGTAGTCAAATGGAACAGGGTTACTAGAGAGGTGGTCAATGCCTCAAGCCTTTCAGTACTGAGGAGACATTTGTTTGTCTTAATATATGTACCCTTAATAGCATGCTTTAACTTTTGAACAGCCCTGAAGTGGCTGTTGGACTAGATGTTCATTGTAGGCCCTGGGTCCCTTTCCAGTGAGCTATTCTATTCTATACATCTGAACAGAGCAGTGCTCACAGATCAGAATAGGCTGACCCAAACTTACTTTGTTTATTTTGTTCTTGACTTTGGGCACCCAATGTAGGCAAAGATTTTATCGTTACCTGTACATAATGTTATTTGCTTCCTTCTTCAAAGTATCACATTTGGAGACCCTTCATTGTCTTGTCTCCCACAAGGGGAGTTCTGTGACTTCTGACATGGGTTATATGCTCAGGTAGTCTGAAGCCACATATTCAACTTACCCAGCCAACCTGCCTCAAGCGAAGGCCAAAGCCCCTCGGGTTGAAAAGAGTTTGCACCTTCTTCTGAAAAAGGCCAGCAGGGCCAGCTGCAAAGTCACTGCTGGCAGCTTGCAGATCACATCCAGCGCTGCAGGCACAAGCCAGCACAGAGACAAAGCTGCACAGGCCATCTCCCACAGCTTGTCCCAGTCCTCTGAGGATGGTGCTGCCTGAGAGATGACAGACTGGGATTTACCAACTGGTAAACTCATAGGTGTCTTTCAGAATTTATGCCATTTGCCAGAGGTGGTCTTCATACCCAAGAAGGGCTAGCACAGGGGCTTCAGCAGGTTGCCCTTCCTAGCCAGTACAGTCAATTTTGGTAAGCAGTAGGGCACACCATCTGGCAGAGAGTGCTAGGCGGTTTACGCTGTGCTAGGTGCATTCATCAAGACCTGTATCTGCACCCCAGCTAGTCACAACCTTAAACATTAGTGCCTTGTAGAGAGCCTACATGAAAGAAACACCAGAACCCTCGTCTGTACCGACACCACCAGCTCTCACAGGTGCAAATTCCTCTGAATTCAGTTTGTGGTGGTCACAGAACCCCTGAAATGCTTTTCAAACCACCAGTTTTCTCCTATTTTACTGACACACCTATAATAAAGGGTATCAGGCCCACACACTAACATGCTCTCTGTTGTGTCAAGGAAGAACTTATGACAGCCCTCAGCTGACCAGGGCTACCTTCTGTCAACCAGCCATAATGACTGGGCTTATTGTATTTTCAGCCTAGAAACTGCTCTATTATTGTGCCATCCGGTAAGATTTCTGACCGCCTATGAACACGGCTGAGATTTTAATTTTCTAACTTTATTTTCAGCACTGGAAGAATTGGTTTTCTGTCTAAGATTCGCTCTGGAGAAGCCAGAAGACAGTAATTGTGGCTACTTCAAAAGAGCCAGTTGGTGATGCACCTAACGCAAGGACGTGCGTGCTCCATCTGTGCTTTTGCGAGCAACCCAACATGAGATTGATCTCCTCTCCTTTCTTTAAACAGGTATATTTTTCAGGAGACAAGCAGTACTTGTGGCTTTGAAGCGACCAAAGGAGTCAGGATCGCTGTGGCGCAGTCTTCCTAAGCAGTAACTTAAAGGAAAATGTGTAAGTCTGCACAATTTGATGGTTTATTTATTTTTTTTTAAGGGTATTGTACACCAAATATCCCAATGGCAGGAAAGCGCATTCAATGTGTTTAGAAGCCAAACAGTCACTTTCATTTTAACAAACACAATTACAAAGTAAAAATAAATGACAAAGTAATGAACCGCATGTTCATAACATACAAAAATTGCTGCCTACTCAGTAGGTAACTACATTCCAACTCTTGAATATATATATATATATATATAAAAAAATTTACATTTTTGTAACAAAAATAGACTTTGAGTGGTGGGGGGGGAGGGGAGAGGGTGTGGGTTTTTTTTTTGCTTACATTCCATCCCATGGGCCTTTCTCTTGTGCTCCTCTCCCCACCCGTTCCCTGCTCTTCCTTACATTCTTTGAGTAACACCCCTTTCACTTTAAGGCAAGATGCAAAGCATCCATTCACACAAACGCATGACGTCAGCAAGGCTTCACAAAAAGGCACCGAGACTTGTAACTTCTAAAACAAAACTTCTGCCACATGTGAGTGTCTCATCAGGTGATATTTACATAGCATCACTCTAACATGCTCAAATACAGTAAGTGCTGTTCCCAAAGAAGTTTGAAACGCATTATAGCATTGTCACTGAAATAGAATTAACATTTACAAAATATGGCCCTGCAAACTCCAAATTATACAATATGAATACGCAAAGACTTTTTCCACATCGGTAGTACCTAAAGGAAAGCAAAACCATGGCACATGTACAATTTACATCAGCTAGATACTTAATCAAAAGTCCTTTCTTCCTAATAAAAGACTATTGTTTACGGGGAAAATTATATTGAACTTATATCCACAGTCCATGCAAATTAAGTCATTCAACAGAGGTGGAAAACTTAAGCAGCAGTTGTTTCAGGCAGCTGAAGTTTAAACTAAATAGCCTTGCAACGTACAGTGTTGTGGGAGTAATTCGAGACTCCGTGTCTGATAATACCAATGGAAAAGGTGAATTCTCCTGTTCCAAAAGGTAGTCTCAGCAGATCTCAATTGTCCTTGGAGAAAAGGCTGAGTTCATGTCTGAAAGTGCTGACGTCACCTGTGAGCTGAAATTGTTGGCAACTCCTGGAGATGAGAAGGAGGTTGCCACTTGGGTCTGAAAAGTGGCAGTGCCAGAGGGGTAAGTGGTTGCTATAGAAGGGGATGGGAATGTGGTGTGCGCAGGGGAGGGATAGGAAGAGGGAGCAGGAGAAGAATACACTGTGCGCACTGGGGAGGGATAAGTGGTGGCGATGGAGGAAGGGTAGGATGTAGTCACGGAGGATGAATAGGCAGGAATTGGGGAAGCAGTTGAGACTGGAGCTGCCTTTTCCACTTTCTTGTCCTTCTGCCTAAGATGGATTTTAGTGTGCCTCTTCCTCTCGTCGCTCCTGGCAAACTTTCTGCCACAAATGTCACAGGCAAACGGCTTCTCTCCCGTGTGCGTGCGGATGTGCGTAGTCAAGTGGTCGCTCCTGCTGAAGTTCCGCATGCAAATGCGGCACTGGAAAGGTTTCTGCCCGGTGTGGATGCGTATGTGCCGCGTTAGCTCATCGGATCGTGAAAATCTCCGGTCGCAGGACTCCACCGGGCAGGCATAGGGTCGTTCGTGAGGAGGTGTCTTGCTGGGACGGTTTGGGTATTTCCTCATCCTGCTGGGCTTGATCAGCTGGGACTGATAATTAGCGTTGAGGGTCTTCAACTCTTGGGAGCCAGTCTGAGTGGCAAATGCCTTAATAGTGGACAGTGGCGTGAGGGAAGGCTGCTGTGCTCTGGTCTCAAGGGCTGGGAAGGGCTTCTGATCAGCTGGAACAAGACTGAGCTCACCCTGTTGCTGAGGGAACAGGTAATCCGGGATCATTGGCACCTGAAAGTTGGTTTTAGCAGTCGGATAAGCTGGAGGCGGATACTGGATGGGGGCTCCAGAGGGGTTGGGGAAGGACTGGGTCTGGGATTCAGGGAAAATGTCAGAGGTGGAATTAGGAAACGTTGGTGCAGCTGAATAAATTGGACTGTTCTCGCCGGCTTGGACAGAACAGCTCAGTGGGGAGCTCTGCGAGGAGGAGGATGGTGATGATGAAGTAGGCGTAGAGGTGGGAGGTGCATTAGCCATGCCCACCAGCCCACTGACGAGGCTGAAGAGGGGCTCTGGCCATAAGGGGTTGCTGCTGTTGGGGGCCGGCTCCAAGGAGAAGCGCCCCGTGTAGGTTATCGGCGGCAGTCGCGTCGTTTGGCTGGGATAGCTGGTTTCTGGCAGGCTTTTCTCGTTGTTCAGGGAGATTTCGGGAAAAGTGTCTGCAAAGAGAGGAATAGCGGTTAATTCCAGCAGCCACTGCAGCTGCTACCGGTGCTTCGCGAGCCATCCCTCACACAGCGCAGCCCCAGATTCTGGTTAATTACTAATTGAGCGTAACATATTGCAGCGTCGCTGGCAGCTCGCCAGCCGCAGCTAGTCCGGAGCCGCTGACGCACACAGGAGAATCCCCCCGCGCGGCAGCCGGAACAGAGGCGACGCTGCAGCGCGGAATTCCCGCCGGCGTCGCTGCCCCCGCGGCAGACCGGGACTCCCCGCCCGCCTGGGCGAGGTCAGCGCGCTTACCTGCCGCGAGGTGCTCGAAGTGCTGCTCTCCCGGCTCCCCGGCGGCGCCGAAGCCCGCACTCTCGGGTGCCCCAGGCGGGGCAAGGAACTGCGGACCCCCGCCGCTGAGCAGCATCATTTCCTCCAGCTTGGGATAATGAGTGTCCATGGCGGGGGGCGAGTGCGGAAAAGCGCCAAAGGGGTCGGAGATCTGCAGCGGGGGCAGGAGCTGCATCTCTGCCTTGGCCGCGGCCATGAGGGCGCCGGGCTCCGGCTCTGACGGGTGATGGCGCTGCCGCCGGGGGCACGGCGGACGGGCCGGCTGCGGCGAGGCGGCCGTCGCCTGCTGTGCGCCCTGCGCCGCTGTCGCCCCGGCGCTGGCCGCTGAAAGCGCTGGGCTCCCCGCCCGCCCGCCCGCCCGGGTCTCCCCCCGGCTCTGCCCGCCTGAAGCGCTCGGCTCCCCGCCCGCCCCGGCACCGCCTCTATATATCGGGTCTCACCGGCCGCAGCCCGCCCCAGCCTTGACGTACATGGCCATATATGGAAAGCAGGAAGCCCTAATATGGATGCGGGCCGGAGGACCCCGCCTGGCGTCAGAGCCTGGCACCGGGGAAAGCCGGGCCGGGGGGCCCCACCCGCCCCGGTCTGAGGGCCCTGCGCCCTGTGCAGGTCTGACCCCCGCCACGGGCAGTGCCGCCGCGGCACTGCCGCAGCATCGCCGGTCTCGGGAGACGGGGTGCCAGGCCCCCGCCGGCCCCGGCCAACCCGCCGGAAGCCCCCGCCGCACTTTCCATATTAGGAAACAACCTTATAAGTCTCGATTCCGGCGGAGGCTTCCCGCTCCTTTTATGGCGATTCCGGCCCCGGCTTGGGGGGGCGCAGAGCCAGGCTGCAGCCGGGCGCGCGCCCGCCCCCAGGCAGCGGGACCGCGCGGAGGCTCCGGACCGCGGAAGAGCGAGGCTGCTGCCCGGACAGGCGGCACAGGAGCTTCGGGGAGCGCTCGGCAGACCCGGGGGTCGCCGCCGTTGTTTCGCGGGCAGAGCTCTTGCTCGCCCCCACCTTGTTGGCTCAGCTCGCGCGACTCGCCTCCCCTCCTCCTCCGCGGAGGAGCTAAGCGCCGGCGGCTCACGGTCAGCGGCGCTGCGCCCTCGGCAACCACGATGTGGAGTTTTCTGGGTGCTGGCAGCCCGCCCAAGGCAGGAGCTGCCCGCTCCCGGAAAAGGGGAATCTCCGGGATTCCAGCGGCCTGCCGGGATCGCCCCGCTCCGCCCGCTCCCGGCGAGAGCAGCGGAGGTCTGCCCGTAGCGCCGGACCGGGGCAGACCCAGGCTCCGTGCACCTCCTTCGCTTAGCGGAGAACGGGGCACTGATAGACGCAGAGCCCCAGGCTCTGCATGGCCGCAGCCACCAGTGACTTCAGCGCGATGAAAAGTGACAGCGCTCTGTACTCTGCTCTCGCGCCCTTGGGTTTGTCCCTTGACACGGCTACAGCTCTTTCCTGCCCTGCCCGCAAGTGCTGACTGCACCCTGCACCGGCTCGACACGGAACCCTCGGCCCTCCGCTCGACGCATCACGCACGCCGAGGAGCCGCGGAATAGCGCTCCCCGGGCCGGGGGCGCCTCCCGCGCTATAAATAGTCGCTCGACGCGGCCGCCGCCCCGCCCCGCCCGGGCAGCCCGGCTGCCGGCGCGCGGGGCTCCCCTGGCGCCGGGCCAGGCGGCACCGGCGACGCAGTGCGGTCGCAGTGCGCGTGCGCGGTCGTGGCGGCGAGGGCTTCCCCGCAGTGTGCGGCGTTCCGGGGGCGGGGCTGGAGCTACCGCCGCAGCCCAGCGCTCAGGCGGGCCCGATGCCGGTGACCGGACTTGAAGCTCCGCGGCGCACGGTCGCCCCATGGTCGGCTGCGCGGTCGGCGCAGCTCCACTTTCTGCCACGGACGGCGCTCCCACTGCCGCAGAGACAGAGCGTAAGGGCGGGCGCCTTGGTTCCTCTTGTGGTCGGGTCCCGCTCGCTCGGGGCACCGCCCGCCTCCGGGCAGGTGCCGCAGCGCCGCTCGCGGTCGGTTGCAGCGCTGGCTTTTCTCCGCGGAAATCCTGGGGCCGAGCAGGGCCGCACAAGTCTTTATGCCAGGCAGCCCTCTTTTGCCGTGCGAAGGCAGCTGTATAAATCGCTAGCTTCTACCGCGTTTGTGGTTTATATTCAAGTTGCGAACAACGGCAGGGCTCTGTCTGCCCACTTTTATAGAATATTTAGACTTTTGCCACGTGTATGGTTTTTTACTGAGTTGCTATATATTTAGGACCGTGCCTTGTCAGTAACACTGTGTGTGCAGTGCCTCCCACACTGATGCATTTCCACCTTAAAATCAGTGATGGGCTGTAGCAACACAATGCCTCCAGGAAAAACATAGAAAGTTTCTGCTTACCTGCACCTCCTATTACTCAATGGCAGCTAATACACATCTGTTCTTTGGTACTTACTCTCTATGGAGAGAAATCATACTAGTTTTCAGTTTTTGGCAGCAGGCCAAACCTCTATTTTGGAAATAGGATTTGGAGCTTTTCTAAGAGATACCTGCGGCAGGTTTTGTGATGTCCCATACATAATGATTACAGCTAGTCTGATTTTCATCAGCATGTCACAGTTTTAAGCCCTGTTAGCAAAGAATGAGTAGTGGAACCTGACTTTTTCTACAAACACTGTAGTTTGTTTTGGTTTCTGAACATCTCATTGACATTGTATCTTCCTTTCCCTCTTTATTCGATTCTTTTTCAAGATCAGAAAGAGGTGCCCGATTCCCAGAGAATTTCGTTTGTACGCTCTGTATGTTTAGGCCCAGTTTTGCTTTACAGATATTGAAGTGCATAATTCAGACAAATTCAGGTTTTTTTTCAAAATCTGAAATCACAGATGGAAAAATTTATTCCTATCTTTTTTTTCAACTAGCTTCTTTTTTTAGTAATGTAATTCTAATTTATCAATTTATGTAAAAGAAAATAAGAGACCTGCTTTAGAGCTGCTGACAGAGCAGTGTAACTAGCTTGAGCTGCACATAAGTTATAGTAATAAAGACTGTTTTGCAACATTGCAGCATTTCGGTGAGGCTCGCTGGCTTCGGAGAAGTACCGGAGAGGCAGTGGATGACTTACAAACTGCACACTGAGCTAGGAAATTGCCTGTAGTTATGAGTTTTCCAAAGTCCTCTTCCGTGTTCCATTTTCTTTTTCTGAATATGACATTAGGTATGTAGGAATTACATTAAAGGAGTTATGTTTTTACTACTGAGACCCAAGATCTGTTTAGTTCATCCAGACATTTGAGGTTTTTTTCTAGGTAGTATGATTTGAATGTCCAAAGAATTTTTTACTATACATTGGTATTTGAAATGTCTTTCCAAAATGGCAGTATTTTAATAAATTTGTAACATTTTCCTTAATGCTCTAGTGAAAGCACAGAAATATAAGACACTGGCACTGATCAGTCAGAATTTTCTTTGAAAATTTAACAGTTTCGGCTGTGATTGTCTAATGAATAGACATGTGTGATACACTGTGTCGCCTTGAAAGTCCATCATTATCAATTGTATTTGTTGTCTCTCAATACATTTCAGTGACAGGAATGCTACGCCAAGGACGCAGAGTGCAGAATGCTACGGGGTCAGGGAACGAGAAGAAAGAATGGGGTACTAAGCACCAAGAAAAAGTTAAACATTACCTGAGATGAATCCTTGGTTTTGTTTTTCTCTCTTTCTTAGTAGAGGCTGGTACAAACTATTTTTTTATATTCAGCTTTAGCATAACTTACAATGTTTAATTTTTCACTGTTTTTTCATTGAAACTAATCTGTTGTGCTGTTGTACCAATAGAAGCATCACTGTGCCTTTATGAAATATGTTTCCACACGATTAGAGCTTTAACTCTCAGTTACTTTTTATTAACTGCTGCTTCATGATAAGCTTACTTCCAGGTCTTTCCAACTTGTACTGTGATGAAAAGTAAAGGGGTCACTGTTACTGTTGGCACTGAATTAACTAAGTTCAGCTCCAAAAGCAAGAAAAGTTAGCCAACTTTGTCTCTGTAATTTGCCCGATGTTCTAACAGCAATTTTGTTTCCATTAGATGCATTTTTTACTTTACTCACAAACATAGTTTCATCTTGTCTGGAATGTCCATTGACTTTTGGCAAAATTAAGTCACTTTCTTTCACAAATGTTGGTTTTCTTTGGATATGTAATAATAACAGCAGCAATCATAATTTCTCTAGGTCTCTTACTAATGGTTCAAATACACACACCTCAATTGTCTTTATACTGAACCTCCAATTACCTCATTCTGTTATCTTCTCTGTTTTCAATACTCCAGACCATAAAATAAGCTTATGTAGCTATCCATTTAAAAAAGTTTTCTTATTCTCTAATACTATAATTCTCTAGTTATTATGTTGTATTATTCCAAAAGACTAAATAATTAGAAAAGAGGGGGTATTGCAGCTTTTTAAAGAACTGCTGCAGAGGTGTTTCTTCCCTCTCACCCTCCACTCCAGAACCAAGCCATCTGATTTTAAAAACTGTGACAATTTTATATATTGTACTGTAGGATACTCTACAGATATATTAAATGTATTTAGAATTATTTTTTTCTTTCTGTACAATTGTATTCATTACAATAAAAGTCTTTTAGATGGGGCTTAGAGGGAACGGATACAAATGCACTCATAAATGAGAAAATATTTAAATTTAAGCAGCCTTTTCAGTCCTGTGAGGAGTGAAAAACAGATTTTTATCAGCAATTTTTGAATACTCGGCTCCGCTCTAATGACTGAGATTAGATGGCCCTGTGTTCCCTGCAAAATTCTTCCCCCATTCTGGTATGTGATTCTCTGTTCAGTACACAGGCCTGAACTGCACCGCTCCCAATGGCTGTGACGGTGCTGTTTATCCGCGAGAGGGAACTCTCCCCTGGTACTCAAGAGTGGGCCGTGCTCCACAAAAATTAAATAGAGCATGGACTATGTAAGAATTGGGTTGCTTCCTTGTTTTTTATCTCGATCTCAGACATTATAGATGAGCAGAAAGATGACATCATTGATTCTTCTCAGAAATCTAAAGCAGCTGAGGGCTTTCCTCTCAGGCTTCCATGCTCTGATTTAAACAAACCCTTTAAAAATAGTTCATTTGGGATGCATGGATTAATAGACTTCAAGAGCTAGGACAGTACTTGAAGCATTCAAATATTTCCCCTGGTGCCAAAAAGCACCTCTGCTCCGGTGAACCTTCATCCTCCAGTTTAGGTAATTTGGTTGCAGTTGCCAAGAGACAATGCTTACCTCAGTTTGCTGTTAGACCTGTGACAAATGGTATTAGGTCTCCTATGGTATCAGGATGAGTAAGACAATTCACCATATATAAGGCTGTCTCCTTGTCCCTGCAGAATTAATATATAAGAAGTATTAGAAAGGCAAGAACGTAGTGGAAGAAAGGCAAAGCAGGTAACAATTACAAGCATTCAACAAATGCCATCAATGACCAAAGACAACAGATGCCTCTGCCAGTGCTGGGATTTCACTGCTACTGTTACACGGGGACTCATTTTCCTCCTTTAATAGTAATAATTTCACATGTTCATACCATGCTTCAGAACAAAAATCACTGATGCCATCTACCGTATGTGCGTGTAGCTGTAGAGGTGAAGGGTTATTTAAGATGCCAGGCAGACTCGGTGTCCCGAAGCTACGCAAGTTGTCTGACATCAGATTGGCATTTCATTTAAAAAAAAAAAAGTAAATAAGGAGGTGAATTTCCTCAAACTGTTTTCCTGTGGCAAATAAAAATACAGTGCTAGATTCTACTTTGAATCAAAAGGGATATAAAAATGCATATGATTGCCAAATATCTTTCTTCCTCTCACTTATCTTACATGCTTCTAATGCGAGTACACCACTTATCGCTATGTCTGCCTTCTGAGTAAGAACTATAATCTGGGGTTCCTATATTGTATTTTTAATTGGACACTTTTTCTTCCAGTTTTCTATCATGAGTGCTAATATACACATTGCTGCAATCACCTGAGTGAACAGCTATGTTGAAACCACCTAAAGCCCTGCACTAGAATAGGTACTCTGCTTTTACTGTGTCCTTGGTTATAAATCTGCCCTTCCAGAGACCTTGCTGTGATCCTCGGTGACTGTCAGAAGCTCAATAGTCTACAGCATTTCTCCTCCCCTACTTTTAACATTTTTTGGTTTATTATATAATTGAGGATTAAAATTTTGCAAACCACTTGCATTTTTTGTACACAATTTTCTAGGTAAGGGGACAGTATTTTTTGTCTCTAACAATTCCTCAAATGTCCATCTGTCTGGGTTTTTTTGAAAATACAGAATACAGAGCATGGGGAGCGGGGGGGCGGGGGGGGGAGGGCAGGGAATCCTCCTTAGGAAGCAAGCTTTAGGGAAACTAAGCTTGCAATTGCTGTGAGTGTCAGTGCTGCTGCTGGCTCAGTATCCATGGAAACCTGATTTCCCATCTTGCTGCAGGAATTAATTGAGGATCCCAACCCACTTGCTCAGGGAATCACTGTGGTATTAATTCACATCTAGCTATCAGGCTCACTTTATTATCTCAGATACTTTTTTCATCAGAACAAAAGGTTCAATTAGCTTTCACCAACTTAAAAAAGAAAGGCCATCTCAATCTTTACCGCCTCAAAATTAGGGCAGAGAACATAGGGGTTACATCTCAGAGATCTAAGTCTTTCAAATGGAACTTGGCCAAAACGGCAACAACAGGAGGGGGCACGCAGTCGGGAACGCTCTATGCAACTCTCATGTCCGACATCACATGCTTAGCTCTGTTTTTCACGTATGCCACCGTCCCTATTACCTCGGAGGAAGAATTCGTTGTCCATGCTTCAGTATCGGAATGTAACTTTGTCTTCCACAGTTCATTCTCTCCTAAGATACAATGTGCAAAGCTTCAAAGAGAAATAAGACAAAAGGGACTTTTGGCAGAGAATATTGTTTCCAGACTTCTCTTTGAAGGCTTTTCATTAATTACAAACATAAGCGTGTCAAGTACCCACAAGGTCTGTGTCTGGATCGTGCATCTCTGATTATCTACCTTTGAACTTTCTTTCCTCTTATTTCCTGGTAATTCCCTAGTTGCTGTCCACATTCCACATTTATTTTTTCCTGATCTCCAAATCATGGTTATCTGCTCTGTATTCTTTTCTGTTTGGACATTGATTTTCTCCATTTTCATCTTTCTGATACTTTGTATTTAACAGCTGGTCCTTCTGTAACCATGACAACTACATCATGATATCAGCAAAGAATCTCACTATTATCTGAGGAACCAGATCTCATTAAATGCCAGGCATGCTGCTTGAACTGATGTTTAGTGTCCTGCACCCAGGGGAGAAGTTTTGTTTGGAGTTTTCTACATTTTATTTGTGAGCCAGGAAAGGCCAATCTCTTACGTTAACCGGTATCCTTCACGCAATTGTCCTCCGTCTTTTGTTTCCGCTATCGAGACATGGAACCTCCCATGAATGTGGACCACCGATGGAACGTTATCACAGGAAAGACGGCAGGGATGTTACCATAGACTGAGCATAAAGTCTTTGGATTAGATCAAAGAAGCTGTGCCGTGTTGCTCCGTTACATTTCAAACACTGAGAGTTTATAAGAAACTGGTCTCAAACTGTTAATTCCAGGTGCCGCAAAAGCTACATAAACCTGTTGCAGAATGGTTTTACATTTGTGAACATAGCTAAAGGCCACTGTTTTCTGTGAATGGTAAATGCAGGCAGGGGAAAAGTGAAAGTAACATTTTGAACTGACTCGGTGGTAACTCAGGACATGTTAGATAAATAGTTAGGAGGATGTAGAAATACCATAGACCAGTGAAAGACTACCGAAGTACAAGGACACCACTAGTGTTAAAGGAAGTAATTCCCCCTTCTAGCTAGATTTACAAATTACATGTTGTGTTGTACTGTTACTCACCACCAAGACTGAGGACTCTACTTCTGATTAATCACTCCTCAATCTCAGGCTGCAATTTCCCAGCATCAGACTCTTTAGGCATATAGAGATTCAAATGCTGTCAGAGACGTTAGCCAAATGTAGACTTTCAGAGAGAAGTCCAGGGAGAAATTAGTAGGCAAGCATCTACATCCCGCCCGTAGCAAAGCTACACAGTCTCTGTGTTTCTCTTCACCCACTGTAGAAACAGCAACTCATTTCCTGCCTCTTTCTCCTCACATCAGTAAAGGACATCAGGAGCTGTGAATCTAAAGTACCGGGATAAAGTAACACCTCGGTGAAAACACCTGCTTTATGTTCAGGTGCAGGAAGAATATCGGTTGTTTTACTCTAAGAAATTACTGACATAATGAAAACAGTACAAATCCCTCATACAACCTCTTCTGTCTGTCTTCACTTGCTTCAGGCTACTTAGATTGTTAAAAGAACTTTAAAAAAAGATGAAGCTAGCAAATACAGTTTGATGGGAGTTTAGGATGAAAGGGTGAACACAATGAAGCAAGGAGGCAGCAAGTCTAGAACAAACAAGCAAAAGTACTTTTCTGTAGTAATACACAGTGGACTACAAAAATAGATCCATTGGTGGCTATTAATTAAAATTTCAAAAAGCAGCTTCTGGTTCAGGAATCACCTAATACTATATTGGACAGTGCGAGCAGGAGAAAGAAAAATCACACTGTGCTTGCTTTGTTTGTTATATATTATCATCATCGACTATTGGAAACTCACAGCTGGCAATTTAGATGGGTTAAGGAGTCTTGATTTGTCAGTTTTTACAAAGGCAAAGCTCAATAAAGTACAGAAAAAAAACCTCAGAAATACTGAAAGTCTTGCTTTAACAAAAGGAACAATGAAGGTGCAACATAGCTAATTTAAAAAACCAAAAAAACTAAAAAACCAAACCAAACCAACGGGGGAGCTAAATATACAGTTTCTCAGAATACAAGACAAGGATCACCATGAAGCAAAATGGAAATATATTTTTGCACAATACCTTACCCATGGAACTGTCATGAAATACAATGGAGACATACATCCAGCAGATGCAGAAAACATTAAGCGCTACATCTGGTTAGCAACATGCTTCGACCTGGATTTAATTTAAAGAGACTATTCTCCTCTCCCATCACTCCTCCTTTACAGCATAATCTAAAGTAAATATTGGTAACTGGTAAACAGGCGCACCATTGACCAGGTCAAGACAGTTAACATTCCTTGCAATCATCTACCCGTGAATGACTCGGTACAATTGGAGAGACAAACTTCAGCTGGCTAAACCATATAACTGAAGTAATTCAGTGGTTGTGTCCTGAGGCTTTTTGGGGAAGGGTTTAAAGTTTGCAGTAGGAATGACAGGAAATAGAAATTCTGTATATTTCAGGTCAAAGGGGCATTTAATAAATAATTTTTATATGAGGGCCTTAAGAAGCAAAAAAAAAAAAGACAACCCTGTTCCATTACAACAGAAATTTCAAACCAATACCTTACAATATGAAATGTTAATAAGATAACTCTTATGGCTGTAATATACCACACAGAGCATTCTGCATGGTTTGTTCCCCACAAACAGTTACAGAGCTTGTATAGAAATATTTTCTATGTTTATTTGCCTTTCCTTGCTGTCCTTAAGAAAATAAAATTTTCTGTTTCTCAAAAAGGTATGCACTAGTTCAAATTCTGGTCCTATTCAGGTGCTCTATTTACCTGTATTTGTCTAGTGGGTTAGACATCTGTAGTGAAGTTCCTTCTGCCCTTCAGCTCTTTTACAAACAATCTTCGAGCTTCAACTTCCCTCCTCCCATTTTGCCTCTTCAAGCTTTCAGTTTTGCTTCTCTACCACAGCTTTTACCACTAGCCGGATACTCCGGTCAACAGCTTCCTCTCGCTTGGAAATGTTTTGGTGAAGCAAGGTGTAACATAGTAGTTCTACAAAGCTATTTAAGATTTCCTCTGTATCACTGCAGGCACCTACATGCCCCCTACCTCAGCTCGCTTATATTTGCGAGGTGTAGGTGGAAATGGCATTTGCTACACCAAAGGGAGCAACAACTGAAAAGGGACAGAACCAATGATTCCTCAGCCACTAATCTAGCAGTTAAAACCTAAATCTCGGCATTATTCTCTTGCCACCACTCCTCACTTTAGCAAATGAGATGTTACTTTTGCAGGCATTTATTAGTCTCATATTAATCCTTCTGAAGGATTAAACATCTACTCTTTTCAGTATTTTGCATGTGCTTCAAAAAGATTATTTGGGACCTACAGCAGAAAAAGTACCCAAGATATCTTCCAAGAACAGCAAGAAGAATGCTACAGATTTTCTTCAGCTTGTAAACATTGTATCCGCTACATGATTCCACAAAAGTCACTGAAGTGAGAAAACCGCATTTTTCCAGCCTAGAAACCACAATATTTCTGTTGTTTTTTAGGGTTTTTTTAAAAAGTTTCTGAAGGGCAACTTAATGCATTGGAGATGGGGGAGGAAGGGAGAACATTTTCACTGAGAATTATTTTTGGGGAATGGAAGTTTTCACTAATGCAGGGAATAGTGCAGCCCTTTAGAGAAGGAAGTCCAGAAGAGGTCAACTCTGGTTTCTTAAAACAGTTTTGTTAGGGGTAATACCAGTAATACAATTACACTTGTCAACTTTGGAGTAAATTCTCAGATTTCCTTCATAAATAAGGCAAGGATACAAATGAGTGTTTCAGAATAGAGGCACTGGTATTTTCCCTCTCTTATAAGACTGAAAAATGTACTCCATCCTTTCACAGAATGAACTGTGATCATTAAAAAAAAAAAAAAAAGACAGCTGAAAATGAGTAGCTTCCATTTCAGCCTTCTAACTGAGAAAAATATTTGAACAGAGTTTTCAGCATATAGAAGTGCACTGACACTCAGCAACTAAGGCTAAGAGAATTGGGTTTGTTCAGCTTAGGAGAGAGAACCTTCACAGCGACTTAATTTTGATCTTCCAGAGCCTGAAGGGAGCCTAGAAAAAAGATGGACAGACTATTTACAAGGGCCTAGAGTGACAGGACAAGGGGGAATAACTTCACACTGAAAGAGACTAGGTTTAGATTAGATATTATGAAGAAATTCTTCCCTCTGAGGGTGAGGAGGCCCTGACACAGGGTGCCCAAAGAAGCTGTGGCTGCCCCATCCCTGGAAGCATTCAAGGCCAGGTTGGATGTGGCTAGTAGCAACCTGGTCTGGTGGAAGAGTCTATGAAGTTAAACTGTGGAAATACAGCTTCCTACTGCAAGGAAGCACTCAGGCCCTGCCTTACACCTTCAGTTCTTTATATACTGTTATTTTCAGAATGGTAAAGTTTTGCCTAGTAAAGATTCAGCTGATCTATCTATTTTCTAAAAGAAAAAATTAAGTACGAGAATACAATTAACAAAATCAATGCCACAGATTCATGGGCACTGGAAAAGTTTTTCTGTCTTTCAGGAAAATGTAAAACTACCTTTAGCAGTGTTTTCATGTATTCAGTGATATATGTGACCATACATTTAATTATGTGTGACCTTTAACTGACATTTATTTTCTATTTTTTTCTCGCACATCTTTAAAATGTATCTGTCTGCATATTTACACTGAGCAATGTAAATACTTGGTCACTTACCTCTAGCTCACTTTTCAGACTGAAACACCAGGTAATAACTACTTTCAAGCATAACTGCTTTGAGTTAGATTTGAACTGCAGCAGTTCTAAATGTTATAGCTGGTTTCCAGAGGTAATGATTATCTTCTGGTTCTACCATATTCTAAATTCTTCGGGTATTTTATTTTATAAAAAATTAACTTACTAAACGATCCCAAAAGCCATTTCTTGCTAACCAGGTATGTTTCACTCTTCATTCAGTGTGGTTGAATGAAATTAATTCTAAGGTATTAACATATAAACTTTGTCTCTTCGGATAGCAACATATTAGTCTTCCCTAGCACATGACTTTTAAATCAATCTGTTAAGTGCTTCGGTTAACCTTCAGAAAAGAACAGATGCAACATCTGTCTCCAATATATAATGATGTGGCTATTGTTGCCTACTGCTGAGCTTTTAAGATGCACAGAAAGAGTTCATGCCTATACTTTTCAGTAGCACAGAGAATTTATTATATTACCCAATGTTTTATTCGATTAATATGCTCTTGTAGTTAAAAATTTCATATTATATGTGCAAATCACAGTATGGATAAATGGTTTGATTATATTTATGCTGACAATTCCAGATCAATTTTGTTGTTGACACACACTCAAAACACCAAATAAACAGATTTTTTTTTAGAAGAAAGAGATTGCTATAGTTACTTATGTTCAAAGAGCTAAAGCCCACGCTAAGTGTCAATGTAAAGAGGAACTTAAATTTGAACATTTTATACGGTAAGAAAAATAAATTGCAAGACTTAATTACTAACAAAAGAGGCCATTTTTCTAATATGCATGAAAAGAAATGGGAAAAAAACCCTTCTTTCTCTTACTGTTGGATCTCTTTCAATCTTACACGTGATATCAGAGTTTGTCTATCTTCTAGTAAGCCACAAATAAAAACAGAGCAGCTTTGCACTTTTTTTAAAGTCCTACATAGCAAGTTACCTGGAAAACAGGTAACTAGAATGTCTATTTTGTTAGTGCTCATTATTCCTTGACTCAGCTTCAGTTTCTTCCATGGTTAAAGGGCCAAGCCAAAACCCACCAATCCAGAGATCCTGACATCAAAGCCATAATGAAATGGTAGCTATGCAGCTTAAAAAGCAAATAAACAAAGAATTTAGGTTTTGACTCGATATTTTGTTTGTTTGTTTTTGTAAATTAAGCCTAGGTAATCCTATCCTTGACAACAGCAATCGCAAAGCTGCCAGAAAGAAGATTCAAGGCACGTTACCATTACAAAATAATCTCACTACAGAGTAAGTCTCTTTCATGCTTTTGATTAGCAAGTTGGCATCATCTCAGGCAGGAACGGTTCACAGCTTACTGCAGGCTAGCTGTATCTACCCTGTATCAAAACCATGGTGACTATTTACACTGATATTTCTGACTCGCCTTAGTGTTAACGCTGCTGTTTGTGGTCCCTGGGTGTCCATGGGATAGAAAACATTACTCTGCTCTCCGTGACAGTCTTCAGGAACCAGTCATTCTGCTGTTACTGCTGTCACGATTTTATTGCGTGTGCCCTCGCTTGATACCTTTGAAATGGTTCTACATGTCTCTGTCTCTAAATTGGAGAAATATAGTTTCAATAGATGGACTATTCAACGGATAAGTAACTGGCCGGATGGCCATGTCCGAAGAGCTAGTCAATGGCTCCATGTCCAAATGGAGAACGGTAACAAGTAGTGATCCTCACAAGTCCATACTGGGACCGGCGGTCTTCAATATCTTTATTAATAAAGCAGTAGAACTTAGTGCACCCATAGCAAGTTTGTGGATGACACAAAGCTGATCCTTTCTAGCAGGATCCAGTAGGAGCGTGGCAGGCCTAAGGAGCAGGTCCAGCTCTGGGGTGCCCATTATGTGACTGACATGGACCTGTCCAAGCAGGTCCAGAGGAGGCCATGTGAGGCCTGCGTGAATGCTGGAACACCTCTCCTGTGAAGAAAGGCTCAGACAGGTGATGTGGTTTGGCCTGGAGAAGTGAAGGCTCTGTGAAGACCTTGTTGTAGCCTTTCAATATATAAGGGGGGGATGATAAGAACAAGAGAGACTTTTTACCAGACCTTGTAGGGACAGGACAAAGGGCAATCATTTTAAACTGAAAGAGGGCAGGTTTACATTGGATATTAGAAAAAAATGGATCCCTGTGAGGATGGCGAGGCCCTGGCGCAGGTTGCCCAGAGAACCTGTGGCTGCCACGTTTCCGGAAGTGTTTGAGGCAGGGTTGGACTAGTCTAGTGGAGGGTGCCTTGGATGGAGGGGGTTGGAACTAGATGATTTTGAAATGTCCATTCCAACCCAAACAATTCTATGAAATGCTGCATTATGTAGAGTACAAACATGCAGCAACGCATCCGTGGAGTACTACGCGCACACTGGACCTGGTGTGTAGCCCAGTCCAGGTAATTTTGCTTCTAGAATTTTTGCAACTCGCAGGTGAGTAAAGAAGAGAGGGAAGAGCAGTAGTTGTTTTCGTGGATTTTTTTTTTTTTTTCTTTATCATTTACTGTAGTATTTTCAGTTACCATGTATGCTATGAAACAAATACTTTATTTGAAATCTGATAAACCCATTGATTTTAGATATGTCACAATAATTAATTCCACAAGCTAGCAATTACAGTGTTAAAGACTCGTGCATTGGAGACAAACCTTAGGCTCTTGCAATGAAAACAAGTCAATTCACTTTTTCTTATTCCTGGACTAAAGAAGCCCAAGGAATTAAATTTTATAGAATACCAGAATCTCATGACACCTCCTCTTGTACTTTTCAAGTAGGAGGAAATACAATGTCCCTATATTGCACTCTCTCTGTTAAAGTTCCCATTTGCACTTCCTGACTTTTTATTTTTAGATATTCAACTCCGGTGGTACGTGAACAGGAGTATTTTGCATTGCATTCAGTAAACATTAAATCCTTTGGGAAAAAAAAAAGCTACAGACATTTTAACTACCTATCTCCTGCCCTACCTCTTCAGTAAGTTACTGTTCCTGAACATATATTATTTACCTTTTACTTCTCAAGGCTGATCTGTGGCAAAAATTCCAAAATAAAGCACAAGTCTTGCTTCAAAGAAAATTCGAAGGTAAAACTTACTTCGGAGTATTGAAAGATAAACCAATGCTTAAGTATATAGTAAGCTAAAATTCACAGTCTTCCAACAGGAAAAGTCTCATAGTACTTAGATTAGTGGTAGACTTGCAGGATTTTCTTCATCTTAATTGTACAAGCTGAGGAAATAAGTGTGACTGTAATAAAACATGGTACAAACAGATCGCCAGAAGCAAGGTTCCCCTCCTACTTCGTGACTGAAATAGCCCGAGTTTGGACCGTATCCTTATCTTGATTTTGGGTTTGCTTAAACTGCTCTATTATTGAATGCTAAGAATTTTTATTGGAAGCTGAGCAAGAACTCTAAAATCAACACAACTGAAAACTCATTGCTGCTTCCTCATTAATATGCCAGAAAGACTGTGACATTTCTATCGAATGTCTGTGCTCTTGGGACCGAGGATTCAGTGCAGAGCTGTTCAGAATTTCTACAAAAGTTCAACCTTCCTCCCTTCTCAAATGGCTTCATTTTACCAATCCATCAAGCAGAACTAAAAGTAACGGGTTTGTGTGCAATTACAAGGGGAAGGATGGAAATTTCACTGCACAATGTATTAGGTAACTCATTAGAAAGCAGAAGCTGTATCTTCAAGAGCAGTGTGGAATGTATCTCCCATGTTTAATTCCTCATTTCTTCTGTAGCTAGAAAAAGAAACCATGCTAAAATTTTAAGGTGCATACTCAAGCTAAAGGAGTATGCAATTAAGATTTCTCTGAGGCCAGTTTGATGAAATTTGTTCCTTGCTTGTCAGAGTTTCATGAAAGATAAGGAAAAACCTGTTTAGGGCTAGCAACTTGCAAATTCAGTGGTAATTTATGCTGGAGCCTGCTAGCCCAGGAGGAGAAGGGGCTCAGCCTCAAGAGTTGCCAATGATTCTAATAAATGGGCAAACTCAAAGTCCAAATGCCATGCAGCTCATTAACTGCTCCTGTAATCATTCTGCACAGGTCAACTGCTGTTGGAGCAAGTGGAGATATGAAATGTCACAGACATATACAAAGAGGAAAATAACCACATAAGTTTTGCACGTGCCCAGAAATACAGTCAAACACTCTATTTACTATATAAACATTTCAGCTTTCAACTGCTGAGTTTAGGAATGACAAATCTGAGCTGTTGGAAACAGAAGAAAATCTGCTTCCTTCACGAGGACATCCACAGAGATGGAAGGCTGGCAGGAGGGGTTGGAACTAGATGATCTTTTTAAGAGTCCTTCCAACTCAGCCCAATCCATGATTCATTGATTCATAGCATTGGCAGGAAAAACTGACAGCAAGGGGGTAAAAAGAGAAAGGCTCCACCTACACGTGAGTCCACTTTGGGGAGAAAAAAAATTTTAAAAAGCTAGGCTGAATTTCAAAGCCAAAAAGGATTTCAACTCAATTCAAAACAGAGACTTGGTCCATTACTACTGTTACGAACTTCCATCTAGAGACTACAGTTCAACAGCTTCAGACTCGTGTTATCTAAAACACCGAGTAGAAAGGTGCCGCTAGAACCCTGCTAGCTGACTTCCTCTCTTATCCCAGCCACTACAACTGCTAGCTCCTGACGACCCACTGCACCCACTAGGTGGGTCTGTGGAGGACCAGTTGTTGGTGATAGCTACAGAAAAGTCTTCTCACAGTCCATTTTTAACTTGTAATTTCACACACCCTCTGTTATCTGCACCACAGGTTTTCCAGTAAGTAAGCCAAGTTCTTGCTACCTGCCACGTAAGACAGTTTTTATTTCCTGACCATTCTAATATCTCATGCCTAGGTATAGTAGCTATAGAAGTACTGACTGAACATTTATGCTGCTGTACATGGACCCAGAAACGAATATTCACTGTTCTCTAACTTTGTGCACACAAACGCTTTCCAACCTCTATCCTCCCCAAAGGTTATTTGCAGGTAGGTCTCCTAGATGCTTAACAGCAACAGTATTTTATTCTGCAGGGACAAAAAGGCCACCTAACAAATAGACTCGTGATATGAATCCAAGTCCTCGGTTAACAGCCAGGAAGTGCAGACACAACCCGAGAGGTAAAGTTTAAGTGAGGAAACGATGCCAGGACAAAGCGGATTCTCAAAATTCGCCTTGTTTTTAAATAGCAGAAATAGCAGGACTCTGTATTCATTTTCATATCTTTATTCATTCAACAGTGGAGAAGGGGAAAGACAGAGGACTAAACACTTAAGACATGAAGGTAAACTAAAATTATTTAGGAGCACAATTTGAGAAGATAACAAAACAGCATTTTTTAAAAGAATATTCACAGCATCAGTAGTAAGAAACCGGGGCACGAGGTGGGAGAAAGCCATGTAAACTCAATAGCAAAGAACAAAAAGCCATACCTGCAACTCATAAATCTCTAAGCCTATTCTAATGACACACGTTGATTTAAATTAAAATTATCCGAGACATTTATCTGTCAAAATACACTGGAAATAAAAAGTGAATAAATAACCTCCAGAACCTCTCTCCCCCACCCACATCAATAACCAAACCTTATCACAGGAACGCTTTCTTTAGAGGTACCATCATATAATTGCGATCAGTTGTGCTTGGAGCACCACTTACCAGAGAGACCCATATGAGACAGTAGCAAGAAGCAGTGTTCCAAATTTAGTCCTTAGATGATGCCTTTTTGGTCTCATCATCAATCTGCAGCAAGTTGATACAGCCTGAACAGACACAGTATAATGAGCTTTTCCAAATACTCTTTAACCCCAACAGAAGGGCTGTCTTTACACGTTTATGACCCTCATGCCTCAGAAGGGACCTTGGCCAGGAAAGCCACTTCTAGTGGAAATGACAAAATAACTGAGAAGAGAAATAAGGGTTAGTTGTCACCCTTTGGAATGAGAGCACATCTGCACTGAGAAAACCTTTTGTATTATACTCTGAGTAGAAATGGAAGATAATCAATGGGCCCTTTATAATAGGTTCTTCATGAAAGAGAACATTAAAAGACACCTAGGAAGAGTCTGGGTATTAAAGCAAGCGCAACACGAGATTTAGGTTGTGTACATTTAAGTCGTTATACTGCAGCAAGTAACCAAACTTAATGACTACAAAAAATTAGTGACAGAATTCAAACACCTCCCCCTCCCAGGAAAACTCCATCAACCCAGTCATTTAAAACCATCGTGCTTCAGCACACGGGTAAAAAGGTGACAGTGTCACGACGAGGCATTTTCCAATGTATGTTTAATTCCAGACTGCCCTATGGTCATCAAATAGTATCAGAGACAGGAGACTGCACTAGTGGAACCAATTCAGTTTGGGTTGGCCTTTTCTCTGCTTTCCCTTTTCGGAGATAATAGCCTTCAAGCACTACAATGGCTCCATGCATCAGTTACCGTATTCTTGTGGTAAATACAGAATAGTCACACGACAGCTGGCTTTTACAAAAATCAAGCTATTAAATGCTGCTTAGATTCTATTTAATTCAATATATTCATTGCCTCAAATAAGCAAGCGATAACAGCAATGTTATAATTTCCATTCAGTTATTAGATTCCCCAACAGAGCCTAGGAAAAAGAAACAGTTTGGAAAAAATCTGTGGTTTGGCTTTGGCTAAACTTATATCCACACATTTCCTATAAAACTGACATTGAGTGTTGACAGTAGAGAGCCTTTACATTAGCTCTATACCGGCAGAGATAGCCATTCTCTAAAGACAAGGTTTAGCCACAAAAGCCCATCCCTTCCTCCCTCAAGAATAAGTTATTTCTTATAACTTTTCAAAGCATTACTAAGTGCTCCATATAATGCAATACATGCTCTTGGGATGGGGCATGTCAGGGCAATTCACACATTGTACTTGAAATTTTGCACCTGCCCAAAAGCACTGCATTGCTTTACCTAACTCTGATCGTTTGATGGAAACTTAGAAACATATTGAATATATTTTTTCCTTCTTTTTTTTTTTTTTTTTCCTCCTAAGTCTGACACTGAAGAATCACCAGCACCATTCTAGATTCTAATTCTCTTTCCTACAGAACTCGCCCTGGTATGTCCTGGATCCTTCTTCAGTCTGCAAGTCTCAATCTATGCTGTAGCAAATAAAAGACTTTCTCAACATTCGAAAGCATCTCACACTGTTTCATTATGTTCCTACTAGGATTTCCATATATTTTGAGAGTGAATGTAAGATAATCTATGTTCCTGTATAACCTTCCGGCATAGCAGCCGCTTCTCTGCTTTGCATTGCCAGGAAACTTGCTGAGGGTACACTCTGCCCCATCATTAATGAAGAAAACAGGCCTAACCCAGACGTATGCTGCTAGCTGCTGGCCCATGATTAGACTTCCGGGGACTGATCTGCCCCTTGGGCCTGGCCATTAAGCCAGTTTTTTCTCCACTGCCACTGTCTGCTCATTCAGCCTGTACTTCATCAACTTACTGTGTAAGAATGTCAAAATCCCTTGGACCCATACAATCTTGTATGGTTAACAAATACAAAGAGTCGGGTTCTTTTCCTGAAATGCGTGCACTATTAATTAGGTTGTTGACTTTAAGAAAAAAACAAAACAAAAACCCCAAACAAAACCCAACAAAACCCAACAAAAAACCCCACCAAAGGACACAACCCCCCAAAAAACAACCAAAAACCACAAAAAACCCCAACCAAACAAAAACAGGAAAACAACACCCAAACAAACCAATCCCCTCTTCTCCCTCCCTGCAAAAAGCCGAAACCAAATCACCAACTGAAAAACCAACCAAATCTGTCTGTCTGTTCTTCGGAATGCTAACTCTCTGTTGCCATGGTCACAAATTACCATAGTAACATTAGATACATCTGTATTTTTAGATTAAAATGCTTCTATTTTCACAGAAAATAGATCCAACTAAAAGAAAATACTCATTCTTACCAGGAAATACTACTAAAATTCAAAGCACAAATTAGAACAACACACAGCAATCCCTGTGCAAAAGCGGGGCGGCACAGGGAATCACAAACTTTGCCATTTTCAGAGCTGCTCCCCGCAGCTAGAAAATGGTTTGAATGCAAAACAAAAAAATTCTGAGGACAGTCATTCTGTAACACTATTGTCTCAGCAAGCCTCGCTGGATAGTGGCTCAATTAGAACACCCAGAAAGCTCAAATAGCCTTTTCAGTCAGAGGTTAACGGCAGTATTACTTCATATTTTTCCATCAGAGACCCAGTTTGTTTTTCCCCTCACCCCAGAGGAGGACCTTCACCCTCATACACAGGAGATACTGCTGTTCAGCTGTCATAATAGAACTAACTGTTATCAGACATGTCTCCGCTCTCTCATGTTCAGTGATTTTATGTTATGCTTATACCCTCTGGTGGACAAAAAGAAATTCACAACCTTCCTTGTGCCTTACTGCCTTTTAGATCAGCACTGTGCTAATGGGAACTTTGACATTAAAATGCTGAGTCGAACCCAAGCATCTATAATTTCTTCACTGCAAGTAAGATCCTTCAATCATCTTTACCTGACTATGTCTTCTCAGTTCTCCCCACTTTCTTATTGAGCTGTCATTCAGCAACACTGTCCCAGACAAAGCTCAGCATGCCTGAATTCAGACTTGAATTCACGGTCGAATGTCAAAATTAAAATTCCACTTATCTCTGCATGGCATTCACATTTGAGAGATAATCTAACAGAGGAGCTAGAAATGAGGAGTCCATCAACACAGTGCCTTCCCAAATAAGGTGGTGGCAGGAATACAGAAGGTTCATATTCAATACTAGGTTTGACGATCAGGATGATTTCTCTCCATTTTATAGTCACCAAAATTTTTTTCTTTCTTTCATTTTGTTAAGTTACCAAAGTATTACTTGTGATAAAGTATTACTTCCCTTCTACGTACAATTTTACATGCTTGTCTTAGTTCCCTTCTATGTAAAATTTTATATGCTTGCCAGCCTGACTTTCCTCCCAAACCTGCTACAAAGACCGCGACTGAATTCCTTACCTTTGTAAGTCAGTACAGCAGTGTATTTCCACTGCTGCCAGAAATGCTTTAGTGTTTTACATAGTCTCAAACAGTTATACATAACAAAAGACTTAAGCCTTTGCTCCCTTAGCCTTCACTTATTTTTGCAATATTTCCATAAATGTTACTTCTAACATTATTTGGCTAAATGCAGAAAGAAACCCTCTTGTCCAAAGGGTTTGCAGTAAGCATATTTCAGACAGAATCCACTGCAAGAAAAGGGAAATACATCAAACTATGCTATTTGCAATAGATGCTCAGATTCCATCTGGGAATCCAGCCTTAGGTCTTGTTGTACAAATTACACATATTAATCTAGGTCATAGGATTAAATTCTGAAAAAAGGCTAAATTTCAGCTCTAATACAGTATATTTCATGTCTCCAGAGTCAGTAAAATGGAAGAAATCCCTTGCTTAGTAAGAGTAAACATAAAAAACATAACCAATTCACAGAAGAATAGGAGCTCAGAAACAGAGCAAGAAAGTAACTCCGCTTGCAAGAGGCTTTAGGCAAAGATTTTACGCATATAAACGGCAATGACCTAAATTTACCTGCAAAGTTGCAGAAAAAACCTCACCAATTTGCCACTGTTTCTTTTCACTTCATATTATTTTAATTCCTGTTCTCATCAGAAATAGAGCACTGGAAATTCTGGCACTGAATTTTGGCATTCTGTAGAAAACTCTGTGTATGAGCATAGCTAAGTCCAGCATTTGGTTAAATCAAAAATGCAGGCTCTGTCAGGGGGCAGAGAGTGTAATTTCCTAGGCAAACACATCCTCTGAAGCTTCCTCCTAGTGTTTCTCCAGCATAGCACACCTACAAAGTGATGAGAGAAACTTGATCTTCTTCTGGTCGCCCCTGCAGATCACTTGCCTGCTGAGGTAAAAGTCAAACTTTATTGTTCTGATGGGATGAAAGTTTGAAGAATCTCAACATATGTAGCTCAAGCCCAGGTGAGCAGGCAGGGGAACAGCAAGGTGGGGCGGGGGGGGGGGAAAGAGAGAGGGAGGGAGACTGGCTCTAAGAGAGAAATCAGGCTCAAAAAGAAACTGGGCTCTCATCTGTAGAATGCAGTTCAAGTGTTGCTCGTGGCTTAGAAAGTTAGCAGTATTTATTGGACAACTCCACACTACATACCGCTCATTTTCTACTCTCATTTCTATCTATCTCACTAGACAGGTCCTTAGCTGCTATGCAGTTACTGTCTCCATTTACAGTTAAAACCAACTCTTTTCACAACTTACCCTGCATAGCTCTTAAAATCTTTTCTGAGACCTCTACGCTTTTTAACAATATTTATAACGAATGTAAGACTGAGTTACGTTTCTAGTGTCTTGCAACAGTGCCAAATTCCACATGAAAGGTGACCGGGAAACATTTTTCCTCGGTAACACTAAAGCACAGTCCCAATACAGCATATGCATTTCTGCACATATTATCAGCTCTTAAACTCTCTAGGTTCCAGACCAGAAACAGCACGCAGGAACTGGCAGCGGGTGGCCCTGACCGAGTCGGGAGGTTGAACCAGATGACCCCCAGAAGTCCCTTCCAACTCTGACACCACATGAGTTCTATGAGCTCATGTAACTTCAGAACACTTTCCTGGTTTTTTCACATATCTGACTCGCAAGACAACTTAGAAAGCAGCACCACAAGATGCTTCAGCCAGATAGCACATTACAAATTCCTAGTGGGTAAAGCAAGAAAAGCTGTAGTACAGACCAGTTGCATAGAGATGTCATTCAGCATCTCCCCAGCAAGCAGTAATATGACAATACAGTGTCCCCATCAGAGTGCAGGATAAGAATATAATTTTTCTCCATAGATTTCTCTCTTAGGGAATAATCCACACTTTCCAGCATTATATGCAACTTCGGAAGACAGAAAGGACGAATCAGCTCAATTCAACAGCTGCTCTCAAGCATACAATGTCACTTCGCAGTTAACTTGTGACCCTCCTTAATATAATGCGATGTGTAGATCAGAGAATCAGCAGAGTTCTCCACAGTTATCTTACTTTCCTCCTAAGGCACTAAATTTCCTGCTGATTAAGATGGCACAGAATAAACAACCGTTTCTAGAAAGTTGTGGTTCTCGAGAAATCTTGCTTTTCGAGGGCATATATTGTGAGGGTGTATACGTTTCCAAGAGGGATGTATAAAAGAAAGCCCAGCACCGCAAAACCACAATGAACGGAAACCAATTCACTAAAAAGAGGGAAGATGAAACTTCCCCAGAACAAGCTTTGCAACTTTAAGACCACCAGCATCCCTCTCTATATATACCCTCTACCTACCAAGGAAATTATTGTAGTCTAAAAGAAATCAGTCTCAGAAATGTAAAGTGGGAGAATCACAAACTCAATTTAAAAAAAAGTAAGTAATAAAGATGTTCAGGTGAAATGTAGAGGTGTAAAACCTGACAGTCATCTCCCCTGTATTTTCATATTTCTCATGGAGGATTACTGCCAAACGAGAAAACATTTTTCCCTTTTATGCAACAAATCACTAAGTTTCTCAGACAGGAAACCACATTTCACTATTTTCTTTTCCAACAGCAGAATACTGACATACTACTATACAGCATGAAAGTAAAACATCGCTTTTTAAAAGGCAGTCTTGGCTTCAACTTTGTATCTTGTGGTACAGGTATTTTTTGATAATTTTTAGGCACACAAAGTTTGACCCACACATATCACCCTCTTCAGCCCCCACCTTCCAGGTATCATTTTCTTTTACTCTGTGGCCAGGCATATTAGGAAAAGGTTCTAAACATTTACTGAACACAATAGGTTCTACTGTTAGGTGAAGATTTAACTATTCGCTTAATTTCACAATGAAGCCCAAAGACGATACTGAAGAGAAACAACATTACAGCATTTCCTGCTGAAAACACCAAACAGCAGCTGATAAAAGCATTTTATCAAAACAGCACATTCAGTGTTCTCATTAACAACAGAATTTCTATGCAAGACACTGCCATCCAATGCAGAACTATATCTAGAAACTCACTAAGAGGTCACGTGGGTGGTGGTAGATCTGCAGTGGCTTTGATCAAGCAAAAGCACAATCTAGCAGTCACATTTGTACTAGAAAATAGTATCCACACTAAGACATTGTTCTTGCTCTGGGTAAGTTCTGCTGCCTGATATCATCAGCTTTGCATCACGGACTAGATAATAGTCCCTGACTCTACTGCAAACTCACTCCTGCAACCAAAAGTCAATTCCCCCGTATAAACAAAAGTCAGAGTAAAACTGACCCATATTTATCCACAAGCTAATGATACCAAGCACCAATGCTAAGTAAAAGCTACTTAGCACCGGACCTAGCTCAGGAAGACAAAAGATAAATCCGTATGCCAGAGCTGAATCTTCAGAAATTTCTCCTGCGCTTCAAAGCAGAAAAGCCACTAGAAATGAACGGATTCTAGAGAAGATTCTGGAAAGTCACTCCGTGGAAACCTAGTAATTGTAGACTATCACAAGGCACACAGAAGGAATGAGCAAGAAGATCAGCACGAGGGGGAGACTTGCCTTCCAAATCAAGTCCCTCACAATGATTTACATAAGTAATTTGCTATGGAAAATTTTAGTTTAAAAAAAAAATGAAGAAACATGGTCATAGAGATACTTAGTATATACAGAATAATAGTTTTCTCTTGCTCAGTACAGTAAAGTCTTGGACAGCAACTCCTCACAACTGGATCTTCCACATAATCATGAAAGGTTTTTATCCGCTGTCTGGAGAGAGGAATTTCCTTCAGAAATAGAAAGTATTCCTCCTTCAGGACACGCATTTGCATGTGCTAGTGAGACATGAAGTTTGCTAATAAACCAAAAAATAACAAAATAATAGGGGTGGGGTTTTTTTGAGAAACTCAGAAACAAATCAAGGATCTTCTACTGGCTTCTGGATAAGGCCTTGTGAATAATTTAGGACAAATATTTCTGATGAGATGTGAGTTTCTAACATAGTCTGTAAAGATTTGGATTTTTTTAAAGCTACAAATAATAGTAAACCCAATTTAATCTGCTTCCTAAAATAACTGGTCAATTGACAGCAAACAATTTGCCACCAAGACAACGGGAAACGAAAAAATTCAGTCCTAATCTTCAACTTTATAAACTTTTGAAAGGCTGTTCTCTAGCACAGAAATACTTGTGGAGCATTAATTGCAGGAGTGGTCCTATACCTTGTCAACAGCAAAATACTGGGCTCTGTGACGAATTAACTGTCATTTCAGAAATGTGACAGCAAAAGACGTGGGACACGAACACCCGCACATAGAGCTAAAAACGGTCTTCAGTAGGGAAGTAGGAGCCAAGTTCCTTTGATAACTGATTTCAGTGAAAATTAAGACCATCAGGTATTCATTCAGACAACCATGTCTATAATGGTACACCTTCACTATCGATCTTGACAAGAAGAACCCTACTCATCTCATGAATTTTCATTGACTCAGCTGGCGTATGTTCAGGCGAACTCCCCTTAGTGTTCAAGAGATTAGTATGGCTTGGCATGATGCAAATCTTCTCTGCAGCACTGCAATTTCACTCCCACAATACATATTCTACATTCATTGTAGTTTTCTGTCCCAAGTGTTAAATATTGCTCAAGTCTCAGGACACTGATAAACATGGCACACGTCAGGCAGAAAATTTGTGCAAGGGCTGCAGCAGGATAAAGCAAGAGGACTGAATAATCAACGTGACTGTGCCCTAGTCCCTGCTTTTTATCCCCCAGAAATGAAATCCTGAAGTTTGTGAAATTCAACTGTTTAATAAATTGGCTGTTTCAGTTCTGGCGCCCTGAGGATTGAATCTCCTGAAGCTGAGAGGTGAGGGCATCTGAAATTCTCAAGAATGCCTGCAGACTATTTTGAGACAGGTCCTCCCCAGTCATCTGCTAGAATAGAATAATTTGTCTGCAGTAACAAGCAACACAATGACATGAGTTCAACCACTAAACTGCAAAGCAAGAACACTTCCCATGGAACTGCATGGGACTCACCTCATTATGATGCTCTCATAGGAGTCAAAGTGAGCATTAGAACCTGAAATAAAATTCAAGCAGCTTCAAAAAGAGCCAAAGACTTAGAGAGATGCCAAACCTTCCCTCTCAACAGTAACTCTTACCTACCAATATCCATCATATAATGCACATTTTCTTTATTACTTTTTCCAATTATCTCCCTTCAGCTTCCAGAAAAAATAAAATAAAAGCCAATCTCTTCGTCTTCCAGTATGAGTGATGGGAATCTAGCATATATCTCCCATGAGCCAGTCCTAATGTTCAAAAGCACTCAGCACACATCACTTCAGTCACTTTCTCAAAGGGGATGGACATATCAGGTATGGTCCATTCTTAAGGAATACAACTCATGGTGGGCACTTCTTAACAACACACAGCCACAGAAGAATACCCAGAGCAAGATAAGACATTTTAGGGAGCCACCCACCCTATGAAACTCCAGTGTCTAGTATTTTTCCAGCTTCTGTGCAATGGATGTCTCTAACCCTAGACAGTTCTTCCAGCAAAGATTCTCAGCTAGGGTTATACAGCGGGTATTCCAAAGCAACTGGCTATGAACAGACATATCAGCATTCCCTCCGACAGAGAGATGAAAAGGAGAAAATTCCTGAGGATTTGTATCCTCTACTCTGCTTTCTGAATCCCAGCCTCCCCCTTGTCTTGGAATGAGCTCTACAAAGCAGTATCTGTTATGTACAAGATTCTCAGCTCCCTTCCTTTGGAGAGTTTCCCCATGAAAGCAAAAGGCAAATCCCAGGACAGAGACAGGTGCTGGGGAGGGGGAGGTCGCCTTAGGATGATTCGCCAGAAGCAAGAGAGCCAGCAGCTTTCTTCTTAGGGCGGGCTTTTACACTTCTTACTGGAAGCTGAGGAGAAAGAAAAAGAGGCATCTCAGACTAGTTTATTTTAGCATCTAAATGTCTAACAGAAAGTTGCAAGAATGCAGAGTGAAAATAGGAGAAAACAACTACAATATGACCTTATTTGTGTCATCTGTTGTCTCAAAAGGCTATTTGACCATACCTTTTTTTAAAAATTAAACAAACCACTCAATGTATCCATCAAATAGCAACCAGGAGAAGACATTCTAAAACAGGGTATGTATGGTAGTAAAATCAAAGTCAGTTGTCTAAACAAAAGGTTAGACACAGTGATATTTCTGACTGGTAACATTCACGTAACATTTCACAGCTCTAACTTTTCTTGACCTCCTCTAACTCCTTGACCTCCATCACCAGTGCAGTTCTCTGAAAGCTGTAGAAACATTCTGAACTAGTTTGCACACTTTACTTCTGTGTCTTTCATTCTAGATATTGGCAAGAAGAGCACATTATTCATCCATGATGCATTCAGCCCTGGCTGGCAATCTCAGAGATCTTAATCAAAGGCCTCCCACAAATTCTACATCTGACCAGAAGATCCAACAGTGTGAGCATAAGAACCAATACCCCTGCAAAGGGCTTTATCGGTATTTCTGTATTCACAATAAACAGCATAAAAGAGTTCTTCCTCTGTTTTCACAATTTCACTTTGAAAATTCCTCACTAGGAAGCTTTGACTCAAATTGTGATTCTCTTGCTTCCCTGCTCCTGTCTAATATAGCAGACAAGAAAAAAGAGGGGTCAACTCAGAAATAAGCCATAGAAAGATCCGAGCTAAATTAAAATGCATCTTTAGACACAGATGTTCGTCACTGGAGAAAATCAAGCCACCTGGACCTGGTCCTGGGAACTGGCTCTACACAAGCTGTGGGTTTGAACCAGAAGAATTCAGAGATCCCCTCCAATCTCAAAAATTATCCTGTGATTCTGTTACAAGGAGTACTTAAACACACGCAAAGGTGTCCCGTACACTGTAAAATCAGGTTAACAACTTAAAATGATGCTGTAAGCAATTACTTTCCACCAATTATTTAATATTTAGCCTGAATAGCTCAACAATGTGAGTCAGTTATACAGCATTCTTTATCTTAGATAAAAAGAGTAACATTAGAAGTCCAAGTTGAATAAGTGGTTGTCCAAGGACAAACGTCATAGTACTAGTATCTATTCAGACTATAGCAGACAGGAGAGCGGATATCATCAACAAAACACATTAAAAATATCTAATGCTCCACCCTTCAGCACAAAACCTGAATGAAAGAAAAGCTGGGTTCTGGCTTATGACAGAGGCTTAGAGGCATGATAAAAATGCAAAAGCTAGAGACAAGTATATGCAGGACTCAACTAGCAAAGACAGTCCAACAAAATTGATGTATACAGCTTCTAAAAGCTGAGACTGTGAAGCTAGAACCTTCCAACCAAGACCACAAATCCATGTCGGTGCTGGAAATAATCTATACACCAACTCACCTCAGCTTTCATCGCCTTTTTAGGAGTTTTGAGACTCTGGGTACGTTTAGGAAGTTTGTCTCCCGCATCTTCATCTGATGGGTCCGTTCTAGTATCTGACGGGGTTCCATTAGACCGATGTGCCACGCTGCTCTCCTCTCCCGAGGAGTAACAGGAAGCTAAAGAACAAGAGAGAAAGTTTTAGCAAATACTTTTAAAGAATCACATGAGGCTTAAAATGGCCCGTCCTGAAGGAACACGTGAAAGAGAGATGTCAACCATCTTGAATAATGATAATGGGAAAAGTACAGATACGTGTATCAAATGAGAAGGCTCTAGGGAAGACAATGCAACTTCTCCCAGATAATCTACAATCTTGTACTCCCTTCTGAGACCCAAGGCTCAGGAAAGCCCTCCTGGCTCACCATCTGAGGCCTCGTAAAATGGCCCAGCAGGGTACAATGGCCCAGCAGGGTGCTCTGTACCTGAGTCTTCAATGGTTTCCAGAAGACTCCCACCAGACGGGTGCAGCTGTGGATCACGGCTTCGCATATGCACAGTATCTTCATCTCGGATCAAAGTGAGATCCTGCATGCTGAAACTTCGAAGCTTCTCAGACAAAACTCCCTGGCCCTAAGAGAACATAAAAATTAGGGTGAAGAGCACTTCACCAAGACCATCTCACATGAGAGCATTCATCCAGAAGAGGAGGAAAGGTGCCCTATTCCCCACTAGAGTACTCTGAAAAAAAACAGAGAAGGGAAAATGTATGCTCCCAAGAGCAACAACAAAGAGGTTAAAGCAAAATCCACTCCACTCCCCTTCTACTTTTTCTAAGTCAAAGGATGGGATTAATTGCAAGGCAAACTGGAAGAAAGGAAAAGTAGGGTGGTGCCAAACGAGTACTAGTATCCCTAACAGACCCACAGCACTAACTGCTGATACACAAAAATAAATTGTTGGAGAATTTCCGAATGCTACAGAAGGCGTCGCATTACCTTTGCAGCTGCAGTAACTGCTGCATTGGCAGCAAGGTTTAACCCTCTCTTGCCAACTCGCATCATGGTTTCATAGCTCTTGTCACAAGCCTGAGTAATGTATTCATCAATTTCCTAGGAATGCAACATGGAAGACGGCATTTAGCTCCTCATCACAAACATGATCAAAGTCTCCCCATCATCACCCTTAAAAACACAAAGCTCATCTGGACACTTTTCCCCATGCTGCCAGCATCAGCTCTCATTGATCATGTAACTCGAGTTTCTCTGCTAATTACAGAAAGCGTGTAAATACAACTTTAAATTACAGTTTGTTATTTCCAAATTGTAACAACTGAAACAAAGGATCGCTCCTACTGGCAATGTGAAAAAACAGACTGACTACAGAACATGCTGCTCCTATCGTGATTTAAAAAGCTTAACTACTGACAGTGACTGTAAGGGCTCATGACACTGGGTTAGCCAAACATGCTTTCTAAGCATTAGGCAAACTACTGGCTACATTACAGTCTTCAGTAAGCTGCAGTATGACATCATCGTCAGACACAGGATGATTCTACATTCGCTAATGTCAGCACAAGCAAGATTGACTGATTTCAGTTTTTTTGTGGCATAACTGAATCAGAAGTCAGTCAGTTTCCAGACAGGTCAATATCTTCCGACAACAAGCGAGTACCTTCTCCTTATTGGAGAGCGTTGGGTGCACAAACTTCCTGTAGAGGACACTGGAGCCCTTGGTGTAAGGGGAGAGCAGCCAAATCACAAATGCAATTTTCAGCTCGAAATAAAAGGGAAACCTGAGAGAAAGAGGAAAGAAAAAAAAAGAAGAAGAGAGAGAAAGATGGAGAACTGGAATCAAGATCAGCACAGAGACAGACGGAGGTAACTAGTAGAGAGCAGCAGAGACAGAAAGAATGTAAGCAAGGTAAAGGCTCAGAAACAAAAGAATCAATTATTCAGGTCAGAAAAGCAGAACCCTCTTTAGAATCCTAGGACATACCTTCTTCAAGTATCATTTAGTCTTTCATCCACAGCCATGAAAACTCCATAAACAGGGCATCTCTCAGCCCTGCAAACACACCAAATTACAATCTGATAGCTAGTCTCATCGTTCTAAAGTTTGTCCAGAGAGCATCCAGTGGATGTCAATATTACATTAGTTCTCATTTTCCAAAATTTTCAACTACAGATTTTAATAATGTCACATTCCTGCTAAGGATGATGGCTGTTTCTGAAACTTCCAGTAGGTACTCCTCAGATAAGACACAAAAGCAGGGCCAGTGTAAACAAAAAAGAGAAGGCAGAACGTAAGCCTGTCATCTCTAACCCTTACCCAATAAAGTCTGGGAAGATAGAACAGCAGCGATCGAAACAAGTGAATGCAAATACTCTACTGAGAAGTAGCAGGAAACTTCTGTTTTCAGAAGTCCTTTTCAACCATGTGAACAAGCTAAAATTCTTGTACTTTTCAGATATTTATCTGCTTTTCATATTTTATACAGGGACAAAAAAGGCTGCTGAGCACTTTTGTAAGGCATGTGTAGCCATTTCATGACTCTTTAGAAGATGAAACTCTCAACTAATACTGTTTCAGAGATGTATGCAAAACTCAAACACTAAAGCAATGAGGCAACTGAAGATATCCTGTTTCAAAGGTTCAGTTGAAAGCCCTGCATCAATGACTTATCATTTCTGGAGGTCTCCATATTGCCAAGCATGACACAGGGCACTGAAAGCCTGCTTTCTTCAATTCTGGTCCATCCCACCCTCCCCAGTGGAAATGAAGCTCATCATGCAAACCGCTCACAGCACAGACGTGCAGGTGATCTTCTCCTCCACACAAAAGGCTGTCAAAGCAAAATAGGTCCCTTTCTTCACCATTTTTTAAGGTGTCTTTTAGACCACCATTTTTCAAACTGCACCAGTTCACATTAACAGCTTCTCAAATATATTTCATGTTATGAATGGATGAAGATCCTTTTACAGATACTGTGCATTTACCCTAACTTTGCAAGTAAAGGAGTCGAAACAGCTAAGCTAGTAGCTACTACCAAGAGTATCTAGAAACCTGCCGACTCTTCACAGGGATTGAAAACTAAAGGAGAGAAAGTTTATTCTTAGCATCCTAATGTTTCTCCTCTCTGTTTACAAAAAGGCAAAAAACCAAAACAAAACCACAACAACAACAACAACAAAAAAAACACCTTATGCCACCAAGGAACTCACCAAGAAAGAACAATGTCTGTGAGTGTTTCTGCAGTGGTGAAAAAGGCAAATACAATCCAGTACATCATCCACTTCACCTGCAAAAGAACAGTCACTCAATAGACATATATCAGAACCCAGAAAAAAGTGAAATGTCTTCTCAGTATAAATGACTCATCTCCACACATTAAGATGGACTCAACAAGAAGGCATATATAATCTGCAATGGAGAGGGTCACATACTAAATGGTACATTTTAGTCTGAGAAAACATGTAGGATTAATGTGCTCTAAAATAGATAAACACATACAGATACATTGATGAATGCATGCCCTGTAGCAACATTATGATGCAACAGTGTTAAGGTCCCAAATGACCTATCCAAAAAGATTTATCAGTTCACTTTAAGAAGTTACACTCTTCCATATATCCTGAATACTGTAAAAAAATAAAAATATATATATATACACACATATATGTTAAAGTTTAAGTTTCAACTGCAGCCCTGTATTTTCCTGATGTAAAGTTTTTCCTTAGGGAAAAAAAGAAAAACAACAAACATTATTTTGCTCCAACTCATTATTAATAAGCCTTCTTCGCATTAATCATTACTCCCAGAAATTACACAAGCTATTTTTTTTTTGTTTTTTTTAAATAAAGGCTCGCTGAGAGAGGTAAAAAAGCAAAGAACAGGCCACATCAGCCTTATCTTCTTGTTTAAGGTTCAGAGTGTATACACCTACTATTATGCCATATTTGTGTATCTCCCTACTTCCTCACACCTTTATCTGGGGCAGTATTTCTTTCAAAGCACAAAATAATTCCCCCCTAACAATCACACAGGCACACTGCTGTTTTGGTAACTGGTTTCTTGGCTACAAGCCAATTACTCCTCAAGAGGAGTCAGCTGAATTATAAGGGAAATTACTAGCTTTCTACCCTATTGGTAATTAAAAATAAACATAAGCACCAGATAAATGAAGAGGACAACTTAAGTAAAAGCAATTTAACACTCTTAGTGCCATCAAGAATGGGAAAAAAGAACTAAACTGAATCAGGGAAATGCCACATATTAAATCCACACATTAATCCATATAATAATATTACATGAACAATTATGTTCATATACTAATGACATGCCAACAATCGTCATTACAGCAAATACTGTAAAAACAGGTACTTCCACAAATCCCCATGTATTGGAAAATGTAGTGATTTGTTCTTGAAAGACTCTCCAAAACTTCCTCATATAAATTTTTCTCATAAAATTAACCTGCCTTCAGCCGCTTTAACATGGTGAATTGTTTTTAGAAGATAGTGGTTAGTCATACAAATTATTTCCACTTTACTGTAAATTTTGTTTTTCAGAACAGAAAACCGCAAAACTTGTATTGTATGGCTCTCTCCTGCCTTTTTTTTTTTTTCTTGTATCATCAGTTTGGACAAGACCAGGTGTCATTCAGTTGATCTAAAGCAACTTTTCATAACAAATTATTATGTCCTCAGTGCAGCAACATGAATCAGCTCTTGTATGAAAGTGTGCAAATATGAGAAATCAAAGTTTGCAAAAAAGGATCCAAAAGGGTGAGAGATTTCAGAGAAACTATACACCAGTAAATCTTACTTCAGCATTAGGCAAAATAAAGGTAATCATAACAATAACAAAACAATAACAACAACAACAATAATAATAATTATAGCAATTAGCAGATACATGTATGTAACAACATGAGGATTATGGGTTTCTTTTCAGAAAAAAATAAATTCACAGGTGTAGCGGAATTCTTAGGTTTCCATAAACCTGTGCTAGCTATAGTGCTTTCCTTATAGGGCAGGGATGAAGCTCCTAAAGAGTTTCTAACAGTTCTAAACAAACACTTAAAGAAACAAAATTGTCAAGGATAAAAAGGAAGGGACTACTGAGGATTAACAGTTGGTTAAAAAAAAGAAAACAAAGGATAAAAGTAAATGGCCACTTTTCACAATGAGGAAAGTTACCAGTGGAATCCCACAGGAATCAGTGTTGAGATCTGTGCTGCTCATCTTCATGAAATATCTGGAAAAGGTCGTGAATAGTAAGATGACAAACTGTGCAGAAGACACTTTTCTATCCGAGAGATTAGGAAGGAGTTGATTAAAGAATTAAAAAAAGATCCTGATTGATCTCCAGTTAACATTTTTTTCCCTAAATGTGATTAAATGCAAAGCAATGAACTTACAGCGTCTGCTTTTTCTTAGTGAAAATGATTGCATTTACATATATTAGCAGATGTCACTCAAAAGGGGTCACTGTAAAAGCAGCCTGATGAAACCATAAGCTTAGTGCTCATTTTTCACTCTCCTAACAGAATACTTAGGAATATGAACTGGGAACAGAAAACATCATTTCGTTACTGTTTCAATAAACTTCATGTTCACATCTTTGATACTGGACACAGGTCTCTTGCCTCTGTCTCCTTCTGTCACCCTTTACCCTATGTTCTACAGCCAAAGAAAAAAAAAGAAGTATAGCTCTTAAATAAACTAGAAGGATCCAGCTTCTAGTTCTAGAAGTCCCTGCTGATGATCAGAAACTAGAAGAGCAGAAAGCAGACGGGAAGAAGCACTGATTTGTTTTCTCATGACAGATTACGAACACCTTCCAAAACTGAGGGTTAAATGAGGCTGTATTGTTTTTTTCAATCCACTAAAAGGAGTCATTGCTGCCCAACTTCATGATCACAAACTTCAGCTAATTGCACATATACAGTCTCCCAACTTGCACCAAGGACCTAAATGAATTCAAACCTAAATGCAAAAGCATAATTGGAATGTAGGCCTGACTAAAGCTGAAGATGACATGTAAAAAGAAATTGCCCTTAGGACAATCTGAGCTACTAGAAGCAGTTTGCCACAGCTGCTCAAGGACTTATCCTGAATTTATATCACACTGGTTGAGAAGAATAAGTTTGCACTGTACTCTGATGCCACCGATGGACTGTTTGTGGTAGCTTGGTCTGCGTCAACCCAAGGTTCAATACACCACTTAAGCACAGATACACCTGTAAGACCTTTCTCCATCACCAAAACCTAACCAATGCTGGTTCTTAAGGACTATGAGCAAGCAGTAGTACATAAAACACCTGGCTTTGAAAACGGGCAGTACGGCATTCAAGTTTTCCACTGACTGTTCACATGAAGAACAGTTTGAACATGTATTGGCCCCTTCTGCTCCATTTTCCCCCCATCTTTCCACTTACGTTGAAAAGGAAGAAGCCTTTCAAAGGTGAGTGAATTAGGCCGATGGCAGTCCGACACCTAACTGCTTATTTCTGATGCAGTCCTCTCAAGGAGAAATAATATAAGTTTTAGCAGTTCAAATACATTTTCTTGAACCATTCCAGCATTTTCACTGAAACTAAAATCAAGATTATATTTTCTGCTGCAGCAATCCAGACTATCTATCCACTTCAGGAAACCTGTACTGTTGAATCACTAAATGAAACCCAGAAACTAACAGCATACTTTTCCACATCAGCCCTAGTGGGGCTTACAACCAAGTGATCAGTTGATCGGTGATCAGTAGGACAACCTCATGATACTCAAGCACTTCATCTCATTTCTGCTTGTGAATGCCTCATTCCTGGGAGTGTTCAAGGCCACGTTGTTCAGGCCTTGGAGCAACCTGGTCTTGTGGAAGGTGTCCCTGACTATGGCAGGGGGTCGGAATAAGGTTCTTTCCGACCCAAACCACTCCGTGATGCTATGATTTTTCATCAGCAGATTAAGGAAGGCTTGCAGCTGCCCAGGTAACATCTACCGAAAGAAAATCGGATCAATAAAACATTTAGGTTCTGCAAAGAAATAAAGCATTTATGTACCTCAACAGCACCTACAGCACAGAAAATAAGCAGTTTTTTACTGTAAAGAATACCCGTTGTTCTAAAGAATGAGGGTTTGAGGGCGTTTCTTTACATCAAGTTCCCAATAAAATGATTTAAAACTCCGAAATCTGAGTCCGTCTTCAAGTTCAGATTCTGTAACTGGATATAATCATTCTGTTACAGACACTCAAGAAGCAGAATAAAATTCCAGGTAAAAAAATACACATTTCATGCAACAAATACAGGTCACTGGCAACTGAAATAAAAGAGGCGAGGAATGCCAGAGAAGACAATAGTAATATGATACCACTTAATACATAACTTCAATAGTAATCACAAAGTCACAGGATCACACGATTATTCAGATAGTTTCTTTGTGCTTTGTTTTATGTTTCTAATGTTACTACTAATAAACTTTGAAGTTTAGTAAGGCTCATCAAGATTGTATGTATCATACTCAAAACAATTTATTAGTTATCGATGCCTCCTGAACATTCACATTTCAACTTCTCTGCTGAGATCAGTATTAAAACAACAACAAAACTCAAACACCTCAGGCCGCATGCCGCAGTTTGTAAAGCTGTCCGCTATGAGTGAGACTCTCAGGCCAGCTGGCCTCTCCTTAAAAACCTGTGGGCTGAATTTTAAGCCAATGCACAGGAAGGGTCTAGCCAATTCTGGACGGCCGAAGCAGCATAAGCCAAAACAGGACTATATCCCACAATATTTATTACTGACGTGGCATTTCATAAGAAGAAAACAGAGACAGCTGAAGAAAGTCTCAGACTGCACCATAAAGCAATACTGACAGATTATAACCCACTCACCCACGTTACTTCAACATCACATTATTCTTTGCTCTCCATAAACAGAAACTCATCCCACCCATAAGAGAAATAGCTCTTGTCTCAACTGATCCACTTAGAGCATCCCTTCTGTAAGAAGGCAACATACCTCATCACAAAATAACATTTGGTATTTTAAATATGGTAATTGTAGCAACAATTGTAGACAGAGAGAGGGAAACGGTTTCAGAAGGGAAAGAGAATGAAGTTTTGACCAACATAAAACACTGATCACAAGCAAAGTTGATAGAAAGCCACAAACCAAGCAAGATTATTGGAAGAATAATCCTTTGGAATAGTCTTCCTTTGGAAGGAAATAAAAATAGTACTGAAAAAGCTGTAAAGGACACAGAGTAAGGATAAAGTGGTAAGAAAGAATTTGTCCTGGACTTTCATAGACTTCCAGACTGCTGTGTTTCCCCCGCTTTCCCTTCCTCACTCGGCATCTCCTGAGAAAAAACAGCCCACGTTTACGGTTTGAAACCTCCCATTTTAGTAAGCACCCTTCCTCGGCAGCTTTTCCAGAGACAACTGGAGTTGCTGCTCGGGCGGCCTGGCTGATCCGAGCCCCTGAGGAGCCGGAGTGCCATCGCCCTGGGGACGGGTCGGGGGCTTGCGAGGCGGCCGCGAAGGACGGGGCGGGCGCTGCGCCGGTACGGCGAGCCCGTACTCACATATTCCTTCACGTTTTTCGTCTTCACGGCCTTGTAGGAGGAGTATGCAGGGTAGAGGGTGCCGAAGATCAGCCTACGAGACGAACAGACCCCTCAGCGCCCTGCGGCGCCGCGCACCGCCCGCCGTCCCCGGCCGCAGTGGCGGGCACTCCCCGCGGGATGCCGGTGCCGGCGGGATGCCGCTCTCCGGGCGGGGCTCGGCCGCCCTCACCGCGGCACCGCCCGCGGGCCGCCGCAGCCCGCGCGGACCCGCCCGTCTGCGGCCGCAGCCACCAGCGAGCGCGCCCGCCCCCCATCCGCCCCTTCCCGGGGCGCGGAGGCCCGTGGGGCAGCACCGACGCCACCGCCAGAGCCTTGCTCCGGGCCACGGCTCCCGAGGCGCACTACCGGGCAAGGGCCCTGTGCAGCGGCCCGCACTGCCCTGCACCCCAGCCGCATGCACTCACACCACGAGGCGGGAGATAATCCAGGAGACCATGGCGGCGCCGGGCGCGGCTCAGGGCTGAGCGGCGGCGAGAGGCGGCTCTTAAAGGGCCGGTTTCTGCAGCAAGCGCAGCTCCGCCCCGTGTGCTCGGATGGGAGGAGTCGACGCGGCGGAGGGAGAGGCCGCAGGGCACTGAGCATCTCGCCCGCCGCGAAACCCCGGAGGGTCGTGCTGCCCGCCCTCCGCCGGGGAAAGGCCTGGCGTGCGCGCGCCCCAGGTCGGGAGGTGCGGCGGGAACCCAGGAACGGAGCCCCGCCAGCGGAGCGGCAGCAGCGCGGCAGACAAGTGGCGTTGCCGGAACGATGGCCGAGAAGCAACATGCGCAACGTGAGGAAAATTACAGGAGCGCTGAATTGAGATCACGGGCAGCTGGGAAGACAGAGTAATACAGACCACAGAAGAAGCCATCTTCCCTCCAGCTGCCTGCTCTAGGGAGATCAAGGCAACAGCTCTTACACGCTGCAAACAGGGTGTAAGTGTAAGTGTAAAAGCGTTTCAGAGTTCCACGGCTCCAAGTTTCACCCGAACACAGATGTAAAACAAAACTCATCTTGCCGATGCTTGATACTTTGCGATGTGAAACCAGAAGAATGAAGACTGCTACTTGTAGTAACAAGTAGTACCGTAGTTTCCAGGTTATTTCAGTGTTGCCAGACACTCTTCCTTGAAATGTCAACCGAGAGGTCAAGGATTACTTTGTTAACTACACAAACAAGGCCGAACCGTGTGTGCGCGAGGGAATGCCGTTAGTGCAGGGTGGGAAATGTGTATCCTTAAGCATACCGGAGTACCAGAGATTGTTCTATTTTAACAGCTCACCAAGGAATACTGCAAGAGAATCTTCCTCCTCAGTCAGTGTCAGAGTTCATTACTGGGTCCCTGGGAGCCTTTATGTATATTACAGTCAAGGACTGATTAGGCCCGGTATACAAATCTCTGAATCACACTGAGAAAACCATTACAATAAGCTGGTTTTTAATTAAAAAAAAACCCAAAACTGCTAGAAACCTACCATGGTTCTTCAGCTAACAAAAAATAAAAACCCGAAGGAAGACACTATGGCAAAGTCTCATTAGTTGCCGAAGAGGCTTTATGAAAAGGAATGAGACCAAGGAAAGAGAACAAAAAGCAGCTCAGGAAGAATTTTCTCATGAATGCATTAAATTCAGTATAATGAGCAATACAAAACACTGAAAACTTCCCATTACATGCAAGAGATGAAAACACAAATGTCTCTACAGACACTGACAAAGAACATTTTGTCACAGTCTGCTTTTGGATATGAACAGCCACAAAATGATTGCATAAGGGACCGCAAAATTTACACCACTGATGGCATAACTGACCTACTAATAGGATAAAAGGAATCTGCATTCACACATCCACGTAACACTAACATGCAAAACTTACAAGAAAACAACTATATTTCTAACTGCATCAGTTTCATATCAGTGACCAGCACAGCAACATCTCTGTTACTCGAGTAATTTGTTCATGCTCGGTGAGTGAAAGATGCAAACAGATGAGAGAAAATGCAGAGATCTGGTGAGTAACACGTGTGACAGCGTGAAAACGTTAAATAACTGCAGCATGGGTAAGTGATACTTAAATAAAATGCGCCTTAGTGTTTTAAGCTACTTAATGCACCAAAGGGCAGTATGAAAATGTACGGTGCGTTAGACATAAATGGTGGCAAGAACAACAGAATCTCAACATCAGTAGCGAAAGTGGTCTTGTAAAAGTTTTAAGTGGCAGCTCACTGTTAAAGTAGCATGTTGAGCTTTAGAACAGCTTCAGGAAAGTATTTTGAGATGACAATTTACATTTAGCAATAAGCAGCTCAATTTCCTTCCCTTTCAGAAACAAAAATGAAAAATTAATTCATTAACTTACCTTTCCACATGGAGAAACTACTGGTACCGAAGGGCTATTTTTGGAACAAAAGTCAGCTGCAGGTCAAGTGAAAATAAAAATATTAGTAGTGTTCTTTTTATTGTGTTATTAGTAATATTGTATAATGCTGTATAATTAAGACCTTAAGACTTATCCAGAAAAGCAATTCATCAATTGTCTTCAAATTAAGGCTGTATGCTTTTTTAGCAGATATGCTACTGCTGAAACAACTAATGATAAACTTGTGTTCTACTAATGGTACAAACTGGTCGCCAATTATCTATCAATCTGCTATGGCTTAACAATAAGGCATAGAAATCAAACAAGCTCTTTCTCGAGTAGAGCAGCTTAAGCAAAGCTACATTAAGAAAAATGCCATGTCAGATCCAGAGATCCTGCTGAAGCCGAGGTTCGGGCAGAAGCTGCTATGATGAAGAGGAACAGCAATTCGTCAGGGCTCAGGAACAAGGGATTCCCTCTGGAAAAGTTTAGCAGACTAAATAAGGGTCTTAGGAATAAAGGTAAATAGAAGAGCACAATGGGAACCCTCGCTGAAGCACAAAGGTGCAGATTGTAGTGGAAGAGTATCAAAAGGTGAAAAGAGTAAGGAAAACAGAACACGTGCAAGCTGACAGGCAAAAGTGACATTGTACAAGCTAGGGCCCTAGAATTGGAAATTGTTCTGAGAACATTTCCCTTCTTTACCTGCTTTGCTTTGTGATTGAAAGCTGTTCTCTTAGAAGACACCTTCCTAGAGGAAATGGCTGTATTTCGTTGTATCCAGCTCTTGAAACTTACATTACCATTTTCCTATTAGACTATATAAAGGCACAGATAAATAAGAAGCTTCTGCAAGGCAGGAGAATGAGGGAGATAAGAGAGAAAAGTAAGATGATTTCTGCCTGGTTATTTTTCAAATGCCTGGTGGGAATGTGCAACTCTTTTTCAAAGGTTGAGAACAGGAACTGTAAAGGCACTGCCAATTAAAAGGAAAGAAGCTTTGTGCGGATTTCAGAGTTTGAGATGCACTGGAAGCGAGTGACCACATGCAGGTGTTGGCATTTGTCCCAGCTATCTGGGGTAAGTTTGGGAAAACACTAAAGCTGACAATCACAAGATAGAATTCCTTACCAGTAACCAGAGCCTGGAAGATGCATTGTCAACAGGTCCTTCTATGCTACGCTTCACTCACATGCTGTGTAGTTTCACAATCATTTTCCACAGAACCAATGCTTAGAAGACGTACTTGATGCGTGAATAAATCACTAGTGTGCGTCACAGCCCTTGACCAATACTTCTGAACTGCAGAAGCTCAGAGAGCTATCAAAGGCTATCAGGAGTGAGGAAGGAGATACACAATACATGAAAATTCTGTTTCAGAAATTCTGAATTACCGCTTTGCATCAACTGAAGACCTTCTCTTAGTGTAAAAAAGTATGAAATGAACTGTGAATCTACAAATTTGTGCCCCATATTAAAAAAAATTTGGAAAAACTTGCCTAAGGAAGTGGCAGTCTCCATCTCCTGATACACATGATCAAGATAAGGGATCAAAGTCTTCCAGTTGAACTTACTGGAACTGATTTGCCACATCAATTTACAAATTCTTCCTCTGCTCTAAAATCTGTATTGCCATAAACGTGTTGGTATGAGTCCAGACAAGACCACCAAGCTGATTAGAGGGATTGAGCACCTCTCCCATGGGGAAAGGCTAAGAGAATTGGGATTATTCAGCCCGGAAAAGAGAAGACTTTGGAGTGACCTCACTGCAGCCTTTCAGTATCTGAAGGAGCTACAGGAAAGACAAAGAGGGACTTTTTACAAGAGCTAGTAGTGACAGGACAAGTGTGGAACAACTTCACATTGAGACTAGATTTAGATTAGGTATTAGGAAGAAATTCTTCCCTGTGAAGGTGGTAAGGCACTGGCACAAGTTGCCCAGAGAAGCTGTGGCTGCCCCATCCATAGAAGTGTTCAAGGCCAGGTTGGATGGGGCTTGGAGCAACCTGGTCTAGAGGAAGATATCCCTGCCCGTGCCGGGGGTGGTTGGAACGAGATGATCTTTAAGGTCCCTTCCAATGTAGGCCATTTTGTGATTCTATGATATTTCTTAATAATCCCCCTGATTTTGGCTAAGTACTGCTTTAGGTTGATTGAACTCTACGATTAGTAAAAAAGGAAATTCAAGAGACAGAAGCAATACTTGATAGACTCAAACTAAACAAAGGTTTAGAATGAGATGCAAAACTCTTATTGTAGATCGCTGCTTTGAAAATTACTCACGCTACTGTATTTTAGACATGTATTAGACATAGCAAAGTCTCTGCCTTTTTTGATCTTTATCCAATTCTAATGCTTACACACACAAACACACACACACATATACGCACACGAGGGAAACAGCTATAATTAATCCATATGCACTGCGTACAACGGAAGTGCACAAGAAATTCTACACGACAGCATACAGTGAAGCTGAATGATTCTTGGGCCTGGAATAACCCTTTTTATCTCTAGCGGACCAAATTAGCCCATATTCACGGGACAGCTGCGAGGGTACGGAGGCAGCAAAAGCCCGCGACTGGACTTCGCACCCGATAACCAACCTGAGAAGCTGCTAGCATGCCGCATGTCAGCGAACAGAACTGCTGCTGCCATCGTGACCTCCAAGGTCATAAACCACAAAACTTTTACCACCCCATCCGTATCTCCAGTGGAGAGGGCATCTCTGGGCCCCAACCTGTTAGGAAGATAGTGAGAGATGGGGAGCACAGTACAAGAGACATTTTTTATGACAAGACATATCCTCTATCCAAACTACCTTAAAGAATCAAGAATTGGCAGGCAGCTTGGTGTGCTCCCAGCACACACTTGGGATGCCAGGCTAAACCACATGAGCCTTCTGGTGAAATACAGGGCACAAAACTAGCAGGCAGCCTACACTACTATGGGCAGAGGCTGAGACAACCTCAAGGCAGGAAGGTCAGTGTACAGGTATGAAAGAAACTGCCCAGGCTGTTACAGTAAATGACTTTTATTTTTTAAAAAATGAAATAACCGTGAACATATTAACAGGCCTGCAAGTGGCACTACAGTACAGCTGGAGATAAGGTCAATACATTTCCCCATGTACCCGGACAATGAAATCCATTGCATCAATGCTGACATTAGCAAATTTTGAATATAGTTCTATCGAGCAGGAACAGTTTACTTAAAATAGTTCTGGACAAAGTTGACACCAAAAGTTAACTTTTCCTTCACTTTGGAAAGGACAGATGTTTTATAGATGTTTTCAGGTAGCACTGTTATCGGGTGGATATTGCCTGCAGTCACCAGTGCAGGGAGAGATGTACAACATCTCCATGTGAGAACAGAGTTTATACTCCTTTTTACTTCTCATTCTGAGGAAGCAGGGTGGCACAGAGAGGGGGGGAAGATAGGTGAGGTAATATGGGCAAGGAAAGTGGGATGTCAATTTCTATTCAATTGTCCTTTGGCTGTTTTTGTGCTATTTTGGACTGCTTTCTAAAAATCACTTCTTGATTTTATTGAAAGGAAGACTAAACGTAATACACCTTTCCTTGAAAATCCAGGAACAATTGTGGTACTTCAAAAATACTAAAAATATCTACTTTCATGAAATATTAACTGTTTCACTACAAACCTATTTTTTCACTAAATACACAATTCTCTTATTTCTGAAGTCTCCCAGGGGAAAAAAAAAGTGGGTTCTCCCTTTAGTTCTGCAACTCTACAGTGTATAGAGAAACGGCTACAAGAAGGGGAGTGCAGAGAATAGCTTTATCCTTTTCCTTGGCCTGTATCTCACACGGGAAGTTCATCTGAATTTCTGCGGTTGCGCTACTGTTGGTCGCTTTCTTTCAGCAGCTATCAACCAAGTCTGCAGTAGGACAACCCACCTCCAGTACGTTCTGCCTAACTGTGGAGACTAACTAGGCATGAGGGAAAAAAAACATCCACACTCTTTATACCATTTCTAATCATAATATGCAGGAACACCAAGTGGTTTCCATGTTCTTTCAATTTGCAAAAGGCCACAGGAAAGGGACATGGCACCTTTTAGAATCTGGAATTCTGCATTTAACAGTGCAACCTTCCATTAGACCTTCAGCGTTGAGGCAGCGTAGAAAACGGTGGCTGAAGAGTGTGTGTAATACTGACCACACCAGCTCCCAGTGAGAAGCCTCTGCTCCTGCAGAGGCAGTCGTGTGCAGTCCCTGTATATACCGTGAGCAAAAGGCTTACTTGACAGGGCATTTGGAATTAGCAATTCCTACGATCTAGCTAGTTTGGATTCGTGAGCTTTCAGTGTGCCAACAGCGTCTTTCACTGCATGGTAGATAATGTTCTTCACCTGCAACAGGAAAAAAAAAAATCAGCTTCTACAGACTACCAAGGAGAGTCTTACATACCTATACAATCAACTTTGACAGCTGAATTTGTAATACCTGGCAAGTGTACACAAAGTATATACTCTTTCTGCTTCAGGATATAAACAGCACAAATTTTAACTGTCACAGATAACAAGTATTTTAGACACCTGCACCAATTTATTAAATCATTTTCTGGTCACCCAGCAACACATATTTACTAACGTTATTTTAAGATAATTCTCTCTTTTGTGAGAGCTAGGAGGAAGTGCACTATGAAATTACATATATGAGTTTATTTTGAAAAAGTCCTTGTGATCCAAGTCACTTACAAATTCATGTGAGTCAAATCTAAAAGATGCAAGAAAATCATATGGTCTAATCCCATGAAAATTAAGATGATGCAACGAATCATCCTGTTGTCTTTGCATGGAGGCTAGAAATTCTTCAAATTTGTGAATCTTGCAGAAAGACAAGCAAGAGATGAAAAATCCACTAGTACTCAGAGCAATCTTTCACAGCTACCTATTTAAGAATCAAAGTTCCATTTTGTTTCTGATTTTTTCTGATCTAAGTTTATTTGAATTCTGTTTACAGGTGTTGAATGGGACAATTTCATTTCCTAAGTGAGCGGCTCAATTGCACTTGCTCAACTAACTGCCAAGCACCATAATCTTTTCCTGATGTACATGTGACCTCATTTTTTTGTATCATTTATGTGGCTGTTATCATCACTGTGTCTTTTTAATACATAAAAATATAGACAAAGGTTTATATAAAAATATACATTAACTACAACGAATAAAAATAGACAAGTCTGAGACAAATACAACCAGTATTCCTTTTCACAGGAATACTGAGTTGCACTTTGGGGGTTTTTGGTTTGGTTGTTTTTTGTTTTTTTTTTTTAATAATAAGCATTATTCATTTGCAGCCTCTTAATTTACAGAAACACTTCCACATTCGTATTATCATAGCTGAAGACATATAGTGTCAGAAGCCAGAATGAGAGTTGATCCTACTTCTGCTTTCCTTTATAATCCCATGAAAATCCATATAGAAATTTATAGCAAACTTTCACTGAATTGGTATGAGAGAATTAATATGGTAGATTCTGACATCCTTGGGTGACATCCTAGAGAGTGACTATATATTGTGTACTTACTTTGATGAGGACAGCCATTCTGCAGATCTCCACCCTCCTTCCTTTTACATGCATGTGATTAACGATACGCAAAAAATGCCGACAACAAAATTTGCAAACTGAGCAGATACTAATGCTTCAGAAGTGCTAGACAAAATCCAAAAACCTCTCCTACAGTCTTCTCTATGTAGAACTTACTGTCTTATACCCAATGTGCTTGTGTACCTGATACGTTCTCTGCAGAATTATTAGTTTATGCAGTCACACTTCTTCAAACCAAAACACATTTAATTTTAGGATTAACTTATGTTGCATAAGACCTTTAAGATCACTGAATCTAACCACAAACCTAACACTGCCAAGTCCACCACTAAACCATATCCCTGACTTAAATAAGCTAGCCTTTGCTTTCAGAGCAGTTTTCCTTTACGGAATAAAGAAACAAACATAAGTGTACTCGGTCAAATAAACATCTCTCTTCAAAACAAAGCACTGCTCTTTCCTTTGTAATAGTGGTTTTTTTCTTCCGGTCTACTTTGCTGTCATTAGGATTCAGCCATTCAAAAACTTACTAATACCAATGCATGCGTTAGTCTAATAGAGGGAAAGGTCTCTGCAAATGCAGAAGTCTATTACTGATTTCTGTTTACGTAATACTGTAGACAGAAGTATTTAAAAATTAATTAATGTACCTATCAAATGAGAACCTCCAGATTTGTGGGAAGTTGTTAGTCTTTCCTTAGCCACACATTTCTAGTACTGAACAAAGCTGGCAAAATACATGATATATTTAGTGTCTACTGACATAAAATGAAGTTACCTGCAGTTTATCCTCATGGTTTGTATGAGTATTAGACAGGTGCCTGAACTCCTGGGTCAGACGGAAGCAGTGCTTCACATGTTCTGGAGATACAAAATCTTCTGCCACTTTAATGCAGCTGTACAAATTATGGACCTAAAAACCCATATCAAATGACTTATATATCAAGACAGTGAATCATATCAAACAAAACAAACAAAGCCCCAAAACAAACAAAAACAACCCCCCAAAACCAACCAACCAACCAAAACAAACAAACAAACAAAAAACCAAAACAAAACTAAAAAAACCCCAAAAGAAACAACAATAAAAATCACCAAAACCCAAACCCCCAAAAAACCCCAATACCCCCCCACAGATTTAGGCTCTGCCACTTTTACTTATGAGAAACAGGAACTCGACAGAATTGTGTCTAATAGTAAAACCAGAACAAAATATATGACATCTAACAGGGTCCCTGTTCTGTCAGCAACATTAGTATTCCCTAGATCAACTTCTTTTACCTTTCCCCAGACTTTTATTAAATTTGGCTTCCTTGGCTGAAGTTTCACTACGCAGAAATGTTTTCCCTCTATTCACCCCAGCTTTTTTTTCCCCTCTGTAATTTCACCACAGTTATGTACACGTCATTCAGATACGTATATAACATTTAGTAATGTAAGAACTTCATATATAGAAAAAGAAACCTTAAGTGAGCAATATTAATTACCAGTTCTTTTCAAGCTGCAGTTCTGTTGTGCCTCAAATTCAATTCTATTTGTCAATATGGTCTAGAGCTGGTATAGTTACCTGATGGGGAGCACCTGCAGGAATGAACACGGCATCGCCAAGGAACTGCACTATTGCCCAGCCTTGCACACCATACTCATCATATAGTCGCTTACGTAAGGTCTGGTCCAAGTACCAACTTTGGTCATGAATGGGGTCATGATCTGGAGGATTTTCCTGGCCTTGCTCTTCTCCAACCTAGGGCCAAGATATGGGGTTGGAGGGAAACCATGACACAGCAACTCAATATTGCTGGCTCACAAAATGGTCACGAAAAGCGTAAAAAACTCTTTCAAGGTAGAACATTATTTTCATTAAGGTCATTTTGGCCTCAAACAGCAACGCGCATTAGTATGAAGATTCCAGACCAGGCTGAAAACTTGGGAACATAGTACCTATTAATGCCCTCAAGGACAGAAGTGCAATACCTATGCACTTGACGTTGATAGCAATTTGTATCATTCAGCTGCTGTAAGCAAGCTTGTCAAGGAACCCTGTAAGCTCAAGCTTTCTTTCTAATCAACGTACCTTCCGGAGAAGTTCCCGGATCTTTTCGGCATCCTTGGCAGCATAGATGTGCCACAGTGCTCCAGGTTTCTCTCTTCCTTCATGGATTCGCTGCTTTGTTACATCGTCAGCATCTCCCTCATCAATTGTTTTCAGAACCTCTGAAAGGGGAATCCATGTAAAAGCAATATGATTACAAAGCTGCTCACTTTTGACACAGAGGATGGAGCATTTCGAGCTACTAAATCCAGTCACACTGCAACTGCTGCATCATACAGTGCCCTTTCTAATCCCATCAAGCTCTATTTTAACGAAGTTCAGGGACTGTGTCAATTGACAGCTAATCACAAAGCTCAGTCATGAATTTAAATTGAGCTACAATTATTCAAATACGCGGCGAAGAAAGAGTAATTTATTACCCCTTCTCTTCCTTTCTTCAGGAATGTACCTGATTTCTAGCAAAACTCAGCTGCTCTCACAGTTGGAAACAAATGAAGCATTATTGCACTTTTAATTATGTGCTGCAAATGTAGCAAACTGCCTTGTATACTTGAATTATATACCATAGATATGACAAGCTTCAGCAATAAAAGACAAAGTCTTCTTACTCACACAGACAATTGATTTTTAATGTACAGAAAATAGTTTTCCTTAAGCATTACCATCATCATGGGTCCCTTCCCCAATGGGAATTCCAACATACACCATGACATTAACAGCGTCGGACACATCCAAGTGCAGGTTTGTGGTACCAACTCGTCTGTCTTCTGCAGTAATTAAGCCTATAAATTAGTGCAAAATAAAATACAATTCTGTGACAAATCTCTTATAGAAATAACCTACCTGACATATCTTCCTACAATACTAACTTCAAACAGCAATGAGGGCAGAGACCAAAGTCAAACAGCAGCTGAAGGGGGTATATTCATGTCATGTGTAGCATAAGTAAAAAGTTTACCGATAACTAGTATTTTAATTTTACAGGAAACAGAAGTAGCAAACTCAGTTTATCTAAGTCATGAGAAAACAAGCATTTTAAAAACAAAGCCTCCACTTGTGCCTTACAATTTTGTCTCTCTGAGGATCATTTATACTAGTCTGTACTAGAGAACTTAGCTATCATAAGCATAAAGCTAGTCTTCCTTTTCTTGGAGGCATGAAAGAACTGCTTTAAGTGGCATTAGCATCCTCCTGTGTGCAGCAAGTCATTGGACTGTTAAAAGTATAAGCCTCCAGCACTTTTTTTTATTTTGTCATACTTAGCTGTAAAATCCATGACCAGTTGAATTCACAGCAGTTAGCGATCAACTCATCATTAACAATTCAGCTTACAATGCAGTAAGGCAAAACACCTGCCGACTCAAGTGCTTGTACATTTATACACTGAAGGAACTTACACCTCTAAGCAACTAAGTAATGGAGAGAGACTTCAAATGTTTGCTTCTTAATTCTTTCACCTTCTTATTAATGCGTTCCTCTCTTTTCCTCTGACCCTTCAATAGCACCCTCTCTTTCTACTTCTGCTTAACCACCTCTAGCAAGTAACACGGCAGGGAATTAAAACATTTTAAAAAATCTTTGTATCAGCAAACACAAACAGAAGCGTGCCCACAAGATTTTTTAGGAACACCATCATATTTATCTGTTTTCTGTTTAAAATACAAGCTTCTGAAGATAGGAACTCAACTCACTGAACAGCACCTATCATAACAGACCAGAAAAAATAGCTAACGTGGACACTTTGTAACATGAACCTTAAAAAAGCACAACTAAAATACAAACATGGAGAAACACAATACATAGATCCAAAACCCAGGCCAGACGAATTCACAAAAGATAGGTTAATTGTCAACCTCAAGGGCCCTTACAACCTCCACCTCAAAACTCTGCTTTGCAAAATGTAGCAGGACAAAATGAAAGAATGACACTTTTAAAATTAATTGTTTGCTAATGGTCTAAGTCACACAGAGTATGCTGGGAAATACAATTACATCATCAATGGCAAGTCTCTCAATAAACAGTTCAAATATGTCTATATAAAAAGTTGTCAATACTTAAGGGTCCTTTATACACAGAAGATTTCTTCACAGCTAACTTCTAGAAACAGTCCATTTAGGTAACTGAGTATCACTGCAAATCAAACTCCAGTCACAATCTTAGTACCTTAATGCTTTAAAATGCTAAGCACATGGAAGACTTCACTACTGTGAACTTTTTTCACCACATACTCTGCAATCAAAGCCATATATTTACAACCAAAATATATTTAAGTTGCTAGAAGTGTTACTCATATTCACCAGACAGAATTACTGTTTTTACATCTAGGCCCACCCTTTAAGTCTGTAAAGCAACTAAGAACAAAAAGATACAAAACTATTTTTGAAGACAGGCCTAGCTATTTTATTTTCTTTAATTTCCAAGTAAACAGAGTATAATACTTTCTCTCTTTGGACCAAGACCTAGATGCCTGAAACGAATCAAATAGTAAAGGGTTATGATCTATGCTAAAAAAAATACTGTCAACACCCCCTCCACAAGCTCTGATACAAAGGAAAATAAAACTTTGACATTTAAGATAAATTCAACAAAATGAATCCATTCCTTCTAATCGCAGCTACTATCAATTCACAGAAACAAGTCAGCAGTGACTGATTACATTCGTTCTTGCTGCACTCTTATTTATGTATTGCTTGATTATGTTATAAGCTCTCTGGTGTACAGACCCCTTCACATGTCCAGTAATAAATAAACCAAAACACTGAACACCGTTAAATACTGGAATAAGCTCAATTTGCCTAAGCTGCAACCCACTGGTTAACTTTTACTTGTGATGTCATACTGCTAAAAAAAATTCCAAAACAACACCGCATCTCCTTCTCAGAACTGCAATATGTTGGCTTACAGCTCAAGTCTAATCCACATTTGGGTACTGAGATAAAACATTTTCTAAATGATGAAACAATGAAAAATCTTCCATGTCCTTGGGTGAGTTGTTACTGTATGTATAACAAAAAGTGGAATGCAAAAGCTTAAAAAACACTGCACCTGTCTCACACCAATATTCAAAGAGAACTACATAAACTACATTAGGGTAAGTTTGCTTCCACATACTTGCTTTGCAAGGTGGCTTTGACATTTTCCTTATCAGTATTGCCTGGCATTTTACAGTACATACAAAAAACAACTATTATAATGTTATTTATCTTCTTCTAAAGCTGCATAAGTACATGCTTTCAAATCAATCGGTTATTTAAAAATATCCTGGAACTTTAACAATCATTTGTTTTAAATGAAAAGTCTAAAAACATGCTTTGGGCCATGACCTCAGGAACTAAAGTAATTTGAGTTGACGTGCATTTTTGTTCATATGTTGTCCACACAACTATATTACAATCATTAGAAAACTCAATGCTTCACACCCCCGTGCAGGGTATGTGCTCAGATATATGCTATTTGCCTGCTAAATAACTCATCTTAAGAGGACAAACTATCCAACTGGGGTGCCTGAACATGGTGACAATTCTGCTTTGCATGTTGTCTGCAGTCTGTTTTATTAGACATGGACTGAGAAAATTACAACTCTGGTTGGAAACATGAATACAGGTTGAAATGCCCAGAAGGTGGGTAATTTTCCTCTTAAATGTATCAACTGCTCTCAAAAAGATACTAACTTTTCCTTTAACCCTGTATTGGTATTATGTTTGTTATATGTATTAATAATTGTTTGCAAATTTAACTTACCATATGTACATCTCTTTGATAGACAAGGCAGAAAAGGGCACATCTGACAGAGAGAGGACTAATGTAAGAACAGACTGCAGGACTAAATGGAAAAAAAGTAACAGCAGGCTCTAGGATAAGCACTGAGTTTTGACTAATGCCACAGCCTTGTATTTGCCCTAAGTATAATAAAGAGTCACAGAAGGCAGTATCTGCAGAACTATGCTCACATACCATAGGCATTGTACATTTTGGGACCTAAGTCAGGGCGGACAAAGTAGCTTGGCAGCCTAGAAGCCAAATTCAGTCTGCCGTCTCTCTTGGTATATTCAGGAAGAGGAAGATTTTCCATCAAGTCCTCAAACCTAGAGAGCAAAGAGAGACAAAGGTGCGTTATCCTCCTGTAGCACCTACAGCAAGTCCCGTCAGCACTGATACTAAAGGTTACTTACCTTGTAGGCATCATATCTCTGAAATCCTCCCCTGGAGGCCAATCCTTTAACTTTAGTACCATTGGCTGACCATCATCCGACCTGAGGCGTTCTGCAAGAAACAAATTAAGATTTCTTCATGTAGTATCTTTTTACCACAGCCCATTACCTTGTTAAAGCTATAAGGATTTTTGTACCTCTTACAATGCACAGCAAAATGGATCCTGGTTTTGTTTTGGGCTTCCAAGCATTATTGTAGTATGACCAACAACAGTTTAACAAGTCTAGATATATAATTACCAACAGCAGAAATTTAACTGATCTTGCATGGTTGCTATGTTTTAGAATGGTTTTTATTCAGCTTCAAAAACGAGCCTTTCCAAAGCATAGGAAGAATGTATACTTCTTTTACCAGAGTCTAACGGAGTTTTCAATTTCAAAAGAAGTGGTACTTCTATAAAATTAAAGTTATTCATTCTTGTTCTGAAATCAAGCCTAACTTCAGTGTAAAGCAAGAAACCGTGGTAACACCACATTCAATACAGCTAAAAGGCAAGTGGTCACAAAGGAAGACAGCCTTTAAGTTTTTTTAATTCTTCTTTGCCAGAGGCACTCAAATTAGCAGAGTGCCAAAACCAAACATTTGGTCTTCGGTTTAAGAGTTTTACAAGAGTCGTGACTGGAAACAGCAAGCCAGCAGCACAGAAGGATGGTATCACATAAGCAACAGTGCATGTATGCCATGACAGCACTGACCATATCAATTGCTGTTTTACCTCAGATTTTACAAGGGCTAAGAGAGTCTATCTGGAAGAGGTACATGAGTGATTTAGAACTCAGTGTAACATTGAGAGAAAAACAAGGTTCACTCTTCTACCAGATTTTTCCCAACTCTACATGAAGCCACCCATTGAAGAACAAGGTGTACAGCAGTCTTAACAATTTAACATCCCCATTTCCCCAGAAAGTAACATCCTTCGCTGCTTCCTACCTTACCAAGGATTGTCAGCCAAACTGATCTAGCAGAGCTCCTGACAGCATCAGAAGAGAAAGCATATCTAAGAAATTAGGACTTGGAAACCTGTGAATCACATCTGCATTACATATCAACAGCTACAGAAGACAGCCTGAGTTTGCAATATTAAAAAAAAATGTATTGAAATTAAAAGGAATTAAGAACTGCAGATATGTAAACTGAAGTGAGCTATTTAAAGATAAACTTTGATAAGCTACAGATTTTAGAGAGGCAAATGAAATGAAAAGCTCAAGGACTTGAATTTAAAGATGTTTCAACTTCCCATATTCAAGATTTTGAACTCATCAAGGCTCTTTATTATTAAACAAGAAGCAGCTTGGAGGGAAGCCATTCTGAAAGGACAGAGTGAAGCACTACCTGGATGAAAACATACAGATTGACAAATTACATGAAACTGGACAAACCCCAGAAAAATATCCGATCAGCAAAGAAAAGCAGGTATAAGAAGGATGGAAACAAAAAGTCAGACCTTTCAAAAGTCTACTTTGAACCCAAAAGTATTAAAAGAAACAGCACAAGATTAAAATTAATTAAAGTATCATATAGAATAATCTCAATAGCACCTCCAAAGTCAGTGGCTGTTCTCTTTGTAACTAAACTGAGGGTGGAAGCCAGCCACGTATTTCGAAAATTTATGTAATGCAGAGAAGTCAGAGACATTAGGTAATTTGCCAATGGTTTCCGTAAGAATTAGCATGTGAAATCTCTGGACTAGTAGCAAATAATACTCCTCTACATTAGGGATTGAACATGGCCAAAAAACCTCTAAATAAAATGTGTTTAAAAGAAACTGTCAAGAGTGATAAGGTTTTCCAATGTAGATCACTAATATTTCTCATATAAAGTGTGATAAAGGCATTGTCTAAAAGAAAAGCAGACGCTGATTTTACTGGAAGAAGCATATCTGCCTGGAGACAAACTACAAATAATATTTCTCAAAGATAATTTGACCCATACAAATGCACTATTTTAATGAATGACCCTAGCACAAAAGTGAAGAGTTTGTGAACTTTCCCAATTACTGCCAATACACAAAGACCACACCATTATATCCTTCTAGGCCATTTATTTCTGATTAATAACAAAAACAGTATGAAATTTAACAGTACAAAATACAACACTCTGTACTAACCATATAAAAAACAAATCAAAAGCTGAGAGTTCTTTGATTGTAAAATAACTAGGAAGGGAATATTCTTGGTCTGCAAATCTATAATTTCATTGACTGTTGAACAAACATGCCATTATGTAATCCAAAAGTTCACCATTTCTGCAATACGCACATAGCAATAAATACAGAAAACATTTTATACACAACTCCAAAATCAGCAACATTGCAATGAACCATTACAGCTCTAACATCTGTAACTGTAAGACCATTCAGATCTAGGTATATACAATCTAAAATGGAGCACTCTTTTTTTCAGAAGCTCCTTAACCTGACATGTTATGTCCCCACAAATTTTAGCTGGTTACTTTCTCCATCCACACTTAACAGAAGGTTTTCTCAAAGAAGAACTCAAGCATTACATAATGTGTTACCATGTGAGGCATGCATATAGCATTGCTATTCACAATACATATAAATTTGTATTTGCACTCACAGATGAGCTGTTACAAAATAATTTGCAATGTCAAGTTTACTTGACTGCTGCATTCCACCAAGTCCAAGTTTTAGCATCAAAAGTCTCAGTTTGTTTTAGCTCTGAAGGTTTCCTTTAGTTTTACAATAAAAATTGAGGTTGAAAGGAGAGCAGGGGTAGACACGTTACTTACTGTCTTAATAATGGTAACTGATGATAATTTTTGCTGGGAAAAATTTTTTTTAAAAAGTAGTTTCCCATGAAATGGATCATTTTTTGACACATGAAAGTAAAACACACTAACACATTGCAGTACAGACAGTTCTCTTGGGCAGTCCTGCCCTAATCTTCACCAATAAAGCATTTTCTAGGGTGTGCTACATGTAAGGAGCAATGGCTTCTTTGGATGAGACCGATAGATATTCGGATTTTTTTCTTAATTTATTTTTTAGGAAAATAGGTGGAAAATGAAGAGTTGAAGACAGCAAGACAGACTGCTCAGTTAAACTAGTCAGCCATAAATATTACTTACTAGATATTATCTCAAAGCCATCCCAGAAGTCACGCACTTTCACGTCTGAAATTATGGCACAGTTCCTGCAGTTCACCAAATCTACATCTTGATCTCCAAATTCCAGGCTGAAAGCTTCTGGTTTCCAAAGCTCTGACTTCAACTTCTTATGGACACCAGATACCAGCACGGGCTGAGAATACAAAGATGAATGCTTACTCCACCATAACCAAATTTCTTACACATGCAGCCAAACTTTCTTAAGAGCTAAGACTCCTGGTTACCACCATACGAAAGACACCACAAATCTATTTTAATCCATATCTTGATTTTGTGCATCAAGCAAATAACCAGAGTCAAAGCAAACTTTAGTTCCACGCCATGTGCAGTTGCCTTAGAAGTGGCGTTGGATTAGACTTGCCAAGGCAAATGCATTAGGTGTCCATGGCAAGGTGTTGGCAGCAGGTGTAGGTTCTCTGAGAGGAGGCTGAGAGCTGCCCCATGGTGGACACAGATGGTTCCATCTGGCTCAACAGACCCATCACTGGCCAATGTTGAGCCCAAAACTGATGCTGGTGGCATCTCTGTTATAATGAGGAAGGGTAAAAAGAGAGAGAGACAGGGACACACACGACACATGGATGGCAGGCAGGGGGAAGGGAGAGAAACAGCTCTGCATACACCAAGGTCAGTGACAGAGGAGGTGCTTGCAGCCTATTGAAGGGCATGGTGAGGGCAGGCTGTCCCCCGGCAGCCTGTGGAGGATCACGGTGAAGCAGAGATCCACCTGCAGTTCACAGAGGTGCACTGCAGCAGAGGGCTATTCCCTGGAGGAAGCTGCAGTCCATGGAGAGCACACGCTGGAGTAGGTTCTGGCAGAAGCCGTGGGGAGAATGCCATGCATAAGGAAACTTTCTGGCAAAAACTGCCCACTGGGGACCCACACTGGAGCAGCCCATGGAGAGGACTCATGTTGGAGCCATTCATGAAGGGTAGTACCCTGTGAGAGACCTCCTCCACACTGAAGCAGGGGGAAAGTGTGAAGAGGAAAGAGCAGCAGACACAGTGTTAGGAGCTGACCACAACCCCCATCATCTGCCCTGTGTCATTTCAGGGGTTAGGGGGTGAGGAAGTAGAAGAGTCAAAGATGAGAGAGTAAAGCTGAGCCTTTAGGAAAAAGGTGAAGTAGGGGGTAGAGATAAGGTTTTTACTGATTTGTCTTTGTTCTCTACCATCCTACTCTACCTGTTTGGCTCATGACAGCAATCACTAAGGGATCTCCCTGTCTTTATCTTGACCCACAGACTTCCTCACTTTATTTTCCTCCCCTGCTCTGCTGAGAAGGGGGAGTGAGAAAGCAGCTGGGTAGATGGGTCTGGCAGCCGGACAGGGTCAATCCACCTGTGGCGGTACAGCAGGTGTAAAATCCCACCACCTATCCTTTTTTTTTAAGTACAAATGCAACTACCACTAGAAACAGCATTTGTAGTAAAGCCTTCTCATGTGAAATTTTCATATTTTGATATGAATTGTTTAACTGTTTCACTCGTTATTTATGTATAATCACAGATCAACGTTAATTCCGTAGAACAAAACCAAGTAGCAGAAAAAAGGCTGTTCACTTGCAAAAGGGGTTTTAAGGTGTTTAGGCTAAGGATGTATATACATTCCACACATATTTCAGTGGCCCCTCCCCATAAACACTCAAAGCGTTTGCTAAACTAACAATACTTGGAAATGGTATACCAGACAATCCTCCCAACATTGCCAAAACCTTTTCAGTTCCTCTCACCCTGCCATCTCTAAAGAGTTACCAGACTTGAAAGAAAACAAAAAGAGGGTATGAAGTGAACTTGCACATAGACTATTCCCACCTGAAGAGCTCTAGCTTTAGTAACCACTACCCATGTTCAAATGACAGTTCCTACGCCTACACAAGTTTGAATTAATTCCAAGCTGTGCCCTATACATGAGTTGATCTGATGTTGTCTTGGTGGTGTCTTGGGTGTCTCAGTTTATTCACATGAAGAGCTCAGCACAACCCTGAGAAGCACAGATGTCCCTAGATGTAGTGTCAGTGCATTAGGCAAAGATACCTACAGAGCTATATGCAAGCAACTCTAAAGTTATGCTGCTTAAAAGCACTCCAGTAACTAACAGATGCTTCCTTTGTATTGTTCAATGGCCTCTAAAAGGACTAGTGTTGATTTTGGTCCCTAAGTGAGGACAACTATTGATTCAGAAATGAATGGAACAAAAACCCAACTCTGGTGATAACAGAAATAGCCTTGGTTTTCAAATACAATACAACATAGCTGTAAGTTGTAGAAGGCGGCAATGAAACCTCAACTCCAGAAGAGTGAGACTTAAAAAAACAAAAAGGGGTTCTTGCTTTGCTCCTGTCAATTTCAGGGGAACAAAAAAAAAGCAAAAAGCCCCATGGAAACATTCAGGTTGGAAGTGACTACCTTCACACCAAAAAAGAGCATTTTCTTGTGTTGAGGCTGAACTTCCTGCATCCATTCCCACTTGTCCTATCAGTGGCCATTGCCAAGAAGAGCCTGGCTCCATCTTCTTAAGATTTCCTCCCCACACTTAGATTGAGCCTTCTCCTCTCTAGGCTCAACAGTCCCAGCTGGCTCAGCGTCTCTTCATGTAAGTGATGCTCCAGTCCCTTCACCATCTTTGTGACCCTTCGCTGGGATTCCCTTAGTATGTTCACGTCTGTTTTGTACTGGGGAGCCCAAAACTGGACATGGTACTCCAGGTGAGGCTTGTACCAGTGAGCAGGGGGAGTAAAGGGGAACCATCACTTACTTTGACCTGCTGACAACTCTCTTTGTCATGAAGACACATTCTTGGCTTATGGCTACTCCCTTGCCCACTGCGAGTGGAGGCAAGATCCTTCTAGGCAAAGCTTCTTTCCAAATGGCTGCTTCTCGGCAACTGCCGCAGGATGCTGTTATTCCTGAGGTACAGGACATTACATTTTCCCTTGCTGAACATCACCAGATTCTTCTCAGTCCAATTCTCCAGCCTGTTCAGATGCTCTGAATAGCAGCACAACCATCTGCAGTATCAGTCATCCCTCCTAGTTTTGTATTGTCTGTAAACTTGCTGAGGGTCTATGAACCCTATCCCCTCTACGTCACTTATGACATAGTAAATACTACTCACCCCAAAACTGACCCCCCACAATATACCACTAATGACAATGCTCTTGCACATGCCATTTCAGTCAGTTTTAAGTCCATCACACAGCTCACTTACCAAGCTTGTACTTCAGTTTGTCTGATGACATTATGACAATGTAAAAATCCTTATTAAAGATAAGAAACATCCAGTACTTTCCCTTCATCTACCAAGCCAGTCATCTCATTGCAGAAGGCTACAAGGCAGGTTAAACATGATTCAACCAGCCTTCCTGAGTTCCTCTTCTCTTCAGGACCATATATCCCCATGGGACTCTTCCAAGCAAGTATCCAAAAAGGTGAAAGTCTGCTCTCCCAAAGCCCAGATTTGCGATCATGCTTTTTTGCTTTGCTCCCTCCTCAAAATCTTGATTCGAATGCCACCATCTAATAGTTACTGCAGCCAAAGGGGCCCCTTATCTCCACATCAACAACCAGTACTTCCTTGTGTGGAAGCATGAGGTCCAGCACAAGCTGTTTCCTTGATCAGCTGCCTCAGAACACTGACATCAATGCACTTCAGAACTGCTTGTGACCTGTTGTGTTGTTCCTCCAACAGGTATCAGCATGGCCGCATCAGGCCCAGGAAATGTGAACACGGGGCTTCCTCCAGTTTTCTGAAGAGGGCCTTATCAATTTTTTTATGGTCAGTTGGTCTGTAGTAGATACTTGCCCCAATCTTGTCCATGTTACTCTGCTTACTAATCCCGGCCCATAAGCTCTTAAATGGCTCATCATCAGCTCCTACAGTTTCATGCATTCTAGCTTCTTCCTCACATACACAGCAATGCTCCCTTTCTCATACTTCTGGCCTGTCATTCCTGTGCTGTCCTTCCTGAACAACCTCTACCTATTCCTTCCCATACTACAGCTGCATGAGCTATCCCACCACTTTTTCATACCAATGAGACCATGCCTGTGCAACTGCACACCAATTCCTCCTGTTTGTTCAACGTGCAGTATGCATTAGTGTAGAGGTACTTCAGAAAGATACCTAGTCATGTTGATTTCCCAGAAACAGTATGAGAGCTTTCTTCACAATGCTGTGACGCACACAGATCCTTACTTACATGCGTATGCTTAAAGTGGACATCTTTCAACCTTGGTTTCTTGAATATGAGAGTTCTCCTGCTCACATCACCTCACACTGCTTGCTTGCCAAACCAATCAACTAATTCCTTCCTTGATCACTGCGCATACTCTCCCCGCTTTGTTCCTGCTTATAACTCTCCTAATGAGGTTGGCCAGCCTGTTGGCAAAGATGCCTTTTTTTTTTGTTTGGTTTTTTTTTCCCGTTTGTTTTTTGTTTTTGTTTTACTTAGATGGATCCTATCTCTTCCAAGCAATTCTCAATCCTCAAAGAGGTTCCCACTATCATAAAACACTCTTGGTTAAAACTGGCTGTGCAAACAATGGTTGACATGCATGATCTGTCCACCCCTCTACCCCTCACTGGCAGGATTAAGGAAACCACCAGGGCTCCATGGCCTTGATCGATGCACCCAGAGCCATACAGTCACTCTTGATCCTGTCCGGGTCTCCCCAGTAGTACTGTGTGTGCCAATATGGAAAAGCAGCAGAAGGCACATGTTTGAGGGGCAGATAAGCTTTGGTACTCTTTCCACTATGTCCAAAATGTGAGGCCCTGACAAGCAGCAAACCTTCCTAAGACGACAGAGCAAATACAGCAATCTCAAATTTTGATATACTTCCTCATCACAGTAAAAATGGTAATATTAAGGCTACAAAAAAGTTTAAGCATATTCTACAAAAAACACTAAGGATCATGTATGAGGAATAAAATAATAGTACCTTTCACAGTATGTGTGGAAAGCATTGCCTGGTAGACATTTCCTGCCAAATCTGCTCTCAAACTACAGGGAGAGAACAACAACAAAAAAGGTACAGTACCATCCCAAAATTTCAGTGTCTCAGAAAAAAGAAATCCTAGCATGAAAATTCAGAAAATAACAGGTTGCTACAGGATGAGAATCCTGACAGTATCCCCAGCTGAGCAACAACCATTTTCAGGAGAGCAAAATGCTCTTGAAAAACAGCTTCAGGAAGAATTAATCTTACGGTCTCTCAGTGAATTCTGGGATAAGACAAGAGTTTAACTTATTTCTGACAATTTCTAAGACAAAGAACACAAAAAATGTTGCTCTTTTTGAGCACACTGAAGGAGTGCCATTTACAATCTAAGCATTAAGGGCAAGAATTTTCTCTTTTAACAATTTGGGGTGCCACCACAGCCAAGATCTTCATATGGCACAGATCTAGTGTCCAGTGTGCATTTATAATGCTGAGGAGGGTGACTAAGGGTTTTTTTCCAAATAACCTTTTCCAGACTGTCGAGGAGCAGGGAGAGCAAGACACGTACTACTCAATATGAGTTATAAGCAAGCTCCGAGTTTATTTTGCTGTTTACTCCTTAAATACTGTTACAGTTAATTATGCCACTAGTCATAAGGTCATTGGTTATATGCAAAGAACTTCATTTACATATCTCTCTCCTAAACAGGGCCCCAGTTTTAACACTCTCCTTCATACCTTTAACTGTAAGTAATTCTTGGCTCGATCTGACGGTGCTTTCCACAGGCCTTGAGGTCATGATGACCCTCAGCCTGTATCACGTATACCTCTAGGCCTGCACCTTGCTTTGCTCGCACAAGGCTTCCAGCTCCAGTGATTCCTGGCCTTGTTCTTTGAGCCACAACACCAGACCACAAAACAGGAAGAGGCTTTGGGGAATGGTGGTAGAATTAATGTTCTTTCATTTCACTTTTAAAGGTGCAGCTGGGACGTAAAGGGGAATATAAGCCAAGGAAGAACTGTGATGGAGCAGAGTTTCTTGAGAGAGTCTCTGCTTGTAGAAATTCTGTTTAAAATAACCTTGTTGAGACAGTAACGCCTGCCTGGGTCACATGCTCTCTCTTACACAGGAACAAGGGAGGTTCAGTTAGATTCCCTTCCACATTTCAACAGCAAACTCAAACGAATGCAACACCACCTCGAGGATCACTGAATGTGCAAAGGACTTGCCCAGTCTGCTCCAATTCAAGGGGCTCTCTGAATGATAAAACGATCCAAAAAACACCAATAGCACATGTCAGGGGAAAGCCTAAAATAGCAGGCCACAAAGAGCACACAAGCATGGCAGTTGTAGCCAGTGCCTCAGGCTGTGCACCAGCTTGGATGGCAATGCTCACTGCAAGCTACACATCGGACGTAAGATCGGTAAGCACATCTCTAGACTCCATAAGGCGTCTCTCAAGACTCACTAACGGTCAAGAACCCCACAGTCACAAGCAGCACCTTGCACATGGTTATTAACCAGTCTCACTAGCAGAGAAAACGACAAGCACAGTTTTTGAAGGCATTCTCGAAATACTTAGGATCCTCCTAAGAAAGACAGAAGTATTTTCTGACAGAAAGTGTTGAGAAAATTATCAGAATATACTAACCCAAAACTAAGGAGCTCTTTGCAAAGAAAGGCAGGTAATGGACACCACAGCACTGCAGAAGAATGATCAGAAATCCCTCATAAATCAGAAAAATGTAACAGGATGAAAAATAAAGAAAGAATAAAAGGAGACTCCTATGCACCCCAAGAAAGTCAGGACAGAAAGATAACTGCAATTGGTGGCAAGCTGGCAATAAAGTTTCTAGTCAGACAAGCGAGGGTGTGCTGCACAGTACCTTTCTCCACCTATTAGGAGTTGGCCAGAGGAATCATGAACCAGAATGCAGCTGGTGGCACAACCGTCATCTTCGCAGTTCTCATGGCTACGTGCTGGTTATGCTTGTGCCCAGGGAAGCCAGAAAATGTGCAGTCCCGCGGGACAGGCTCCACTTAAACGAAAAGTACTCTACTTCTGTCACAAATAGGCTCTGACTGCCAAAAGAGGTACAGGCAGCCTGCTCCTCCACCACACCTCAGCGTCTTGTGAACAACCACAAATAAATATGGAATGTGACTGCCAAACGCACTAGCACAGTAACAACAGACTAGATGACAACAAGGACTTCTCCAGAAAAGATGATGAGGGACCTAACGGTCTAGCACCAGTGGTCTAAATTCTGAGTAGTTAGTGAAGGTAACATATCAGAGGCAGCTGCAGAACCAAATGCCAAGAACACAGTTTGAACAGTGATAGACACCATCCTCTGTTAGAGCTATGGGTGCACTTCCTTTGCAGCAGCAATTACCCACCCATTTTTTAAGATTCAACTTGTCTGACCAGGCTGATCTTACTGACTCTCTGGAGAAGTCTAAGCTGCAGCACTACAGACCAAGATCTGAAAAAGTGGCTATGCTGTCAGAAGTTCTAAGGTACAGTCTGTTTTCTGAAGGCCTAGCCATTTGATGGCACCTCAGACAATCCACGAGAGTGCTGCATGCATGAGTTGCTGAGTCCAAAACAATACTTGGGTTTCCACCAGCGGTAGGGCTCAGGGTGAAATACCATATCAAGTACACCCAAAATTCAGTTAACTATTGCATGTAGCACTTTCACTCTTACACGTGCTGCAGCTGGAAGGAATGGACCTTTCCCTGAAGCTATAAAGCATCAAGTGCGGAGTAAATGCTAAGGTGCACACAGGAAATCTGAGTGGATAGACTGATTACTGGGCTACAGTAGAGCAGAACAGGTTCAGCACAAAGCACACAGCAACTAAAAAGGCTGTTACAGCAAATGCCCTCATGATGGTAAGCTGAGCAAAACTCAGTTCCATGCAAGAGCACATGGGCTCAAGTCAGTGTAGCATAGAGTGAACAGGGCGGCTGCATCCCCTGTTTACAAGCTGAAATATTAATTCACCATATTCATTCAGGAGCAATTGGTCAAAGTTTGAATATCAAAGTACAGACTGCAATTTCAGGACACTTGTAAGCAGTAAGGATGGATACTTCTCATCACCCACCTGGCCTTGTTTCCAGCATTCCCTGAAGATCTTCCAGTTGTTTTTGTTGCTGGGATCATGAAGGCAAAGAAGTCTACCATCACACAGCCAAGAGTGGGAAGTGTGTGGATCCAGCACATTTAATCCCATTACCATTTCCTTCACCTCTCTCTGTGTGTCAGCTAAATTACTAGCTCGTTTTGCAGCATCAGACGTCTTCTTATTTTCCACCACAGAAGCAATGATATGGTCCAAGAAATTTGGCAGGCTGGCTTTACCTTTAGCCCCCTAGAAGATGGAAATCCAGAGGTAAGTTTAGTCTTGCAACATGTATAATGTGTATCTGCTCTCTTTCAGATTTTAGATACAAACACCATGCTACCAGGAGAAACATGCATCGGAAACAAACTGGCTCAGAGACAGACATGTGTCCAAGTAAGAACAGAAATGGCTATGGCTCTGTTTTACAATGGTAAAAGTTAAAATAACCAACTACAGGCTATCTAGAAAAATATTACACAGAAGAGAAATAGAAAACTTCAATTATCTAAAATCAGCTACTTTGATAGTTAAAATAGTTCATATTTTTCCTAACTTCATTAGGAAGTTCATATTTTTCCTAACTTCATTTCCTAACATCTCGACTCTATTTCCTCATATTCCTCAACTCATTACCAAGGAAGTGAATTCAACCTTGTGACATGTAAGCTGATGGATATGTGAACACTAAATAAACACTGACAGAGAGAGGAGAAAGTGCTTCCTGTATGTCAATGGAACCATTAGCAGACAGACCCTCTTGTTCTGGTCGTCATGCTCCTCAAGGTACATTTAAACTTGAGAGGTGTTTAAAATTCACAAGAGGTTAGCAACACAATCTTAAATTTCATTTTAATTTAAAAAAAAATAAACAAAACAAAAGCCTGCCTATAGGCCTTGTTTACAGCAAATTACTTGAGACACTAAATATATTTAATGTATTCAACAGAAGATAAACACTAACTGGATCTTTATTCACACATTTGTGGGAAGGGGAAGGGCTGTGGTAGATTTCTGGTAGCAAAAATCTTCTCATTCAAGTGAGGGGAAAAAAAAGGCAAACCAAAAAATAACCACAACAACAACAATAAAAAACACAACACCATTCCCTCCCCTCCCAAAAACTGCCATCTTCTTAAAAGTTAAAGTTGAATGGATAAAAAATTGACCATAGACAGAGCTATCAATCTAAAACATGACATTATTCATTACTAAATATATTAATTCAGTAAAAAATATTTATGGATTAGTAGAAGACTCTAGATTTCAACAGAAGATCTAGAAAGCATTTGGTGTAAATTTCTGTTGAAATTAGGTTTCATTCCCTTGGGTTGGGCCATGCTAAACTTGAACTTTACAGGGAAGGAGATTAATTCACTTCTCAGGGCAGCCTATTCCACTGTTTGAATGCAAAGGAAGAATTTTTTCTTATATCCAAATAAAATTTCTCCTGAAGTAACTTCTATTGCCCCTTGCCCTGTTAACCACACATGCTTATGAAAGGAGTACCTCCATATTCTCTGCTACCACCTTTTAGATATGGTAAGATTGATCAGATTCCCAAAGCATTCTCTCCTCTAGGATGAGGAGAACCAGTTTCTTTGACCTTTCTAAATGTGTCAAGCTCTCCAATGCTTTAATCATTCTTTATGGCCCTCCACTGGATCCCGTGCAATTTTTCAGTGTCATTCTTCGACCGGGGAGATCAAAAATGGAAACAGTAGGTGTGGCCCAACAGGGGCTAAGTGAAATAACCACATTCCTTGATGTGCTCCAGCGACATGCCTCCTGATGCAGCCCAGGACCGTTTGCCTTCACAGCTGCAGGTGTGCAGTGCTGACCCACGTGTAGTTTGTTGTTCTCCTGGGCTCCTCTCAGAGGAGCTGCCCCACAGCTTGTCTGAACCCACCCTCTACTGCTGCTGAAAAATTCATTATCTATGGCCCATCTTATGCAAATAAGACTAGATCATAACATTATCCACTTCAGAGGGTCTTAAAAATGTACCATTACTCTGACTCGCTAGAGGCACTAAGATAGATAATATGCAGTTTAACTATGAAAGACAATGCTTATTATTCTTCAGAACAGACTGTCCATGCTCCACAAAGATGAAGATGATTCTCTTAATGAGCAGCAGTCTTGCTTAATTTGAGCAATACAACTGTTGTTTCTCAGGGATGTTTTGTTAATTCTATATGAAGCAACCAGACATTCAAGTCAGGTGCTGGACCAGAGTTCCCCACAAGTTCTTTCAAATCTAAATTACTCAGTGAAAATCAGAAGTTAGGAAAGTGAAAAAACACATTACACAATAGATCTGATTAGATGTGGTGAGAGAATGCATAGAATTGCTGGGACAGGGATACACGCTGAGACAGGCTATTTCAAGCCTTGAAGAAATAACTTGCTTTATTAAGTGACCACAATTTTGTCGCCTGTACTCCATGATCAGAGGGGATGGAGAGTGGAAGTATTCTTGGATTTACTTTCTTCTAGCAGCATCATATTTTCACATACAATTCCCTCTACCAAAACCAAACAACACCAACTATTATCAAGGTGCCAGCCAGCCTGCCTGCTCAGCAGAGTGTTAAAAAGAAAATTTGTTATGAGACAAGCCATTTCATCTTCCTCCTCACTCTATCTGCCTAAGTTTTGGAGAAAGTATTCACCAAAAAGAGCTAAGCGTTGATAAATTCCACAGAATCTATCCTTCTCCTTAAACTAATTGCATATAACCACTTCAAACAGCATTGATTTATTCAGGGTTTTTTCAAACTTATTTCTTCCAAAATGGATTAAACAGAAAGTATTCTAATTCCAGAATAAACATCCAGAAACAGCAAGTACACCTTAAATTCACAGAATCAGAACCACAGGATATGCTGAGCTGGAAGGGACCCCATCAGGATCATCTAGTCGAACTCCTGGCCCTGCACAGGACACACCAAGAATCCCACCACGTGCCTGAGCACGTTGTCCAAACATGGTTATTCAGCTGTATGCTGGACATTTTGTCCAGAAGCATACTGTGAGAGCCATTATCAAAACTCTACTTCCAGAAAGATTACATCTACTGGCTTTCCTAGATGAACTAGGTGGGTTACCCTGTCACAAAAGGAAATCAGGTTCAACAAGTAGGACTTCCCCCTCGTGAAACCATGCTGGCTCTGACTGATGACTGCGTTGTCCTCCAGGTGTTTTCCAATACTTCCCAGAATAATCTTTTCCATGATTTTATTGGACACTGAAGTGAGACTGACAGGCCTGTAGTTTCCAGGGTCCTGCTCTTTGCCCTTTTTGAAAATCAGGACAACGTTCGCCAGCTTCCAGTCAGCTGGGACCTCTCCGGATTTCCCAGACCACTCGACAATCACCAAGAGAGGCTTTGTGATGACATCAGCAGCTCTCTGAAGATTCTTGGATGAATTCCATCAGGCCCCATAGATTTGCACGGATCCAGCTGGAGCAGCAGATCATGCTCAAGTATATTCTAGCTCAAATGCCTTCAAGTATACGTAAAGTTTGTTTGAGGAACTCGTTTACTCTTAAGTTTTTGTCTTTTTTTCTGGGGTATGCATTACAATATTTTTAAAGATGTGAAATTTAAAGTGAGCTTTTAAAGGGATGCTGATTATCAACTGAACTATTTATAAGCTGTATTTAACTCACTTCTTAGTCTCTTGAAAAGAACAGCCTTTCCTCAGCAGTAGTAAACTGAAACTAAAAATTAGCATGAAAATTCTCTACAACTTTGTGGGGTGGTGAGTTTTGGTGAGGTATTACTTTTGTTTCAACATTCAAGAGTAAAATGCTATAAAAACATTTAGCTGAGAATTCTTCCCTGGAACAGATATCATCGAAGAAATACAAAATTATTTACCGTAGAAGCTGCAGAAAAGACTGGAGGAAAGGGGATTCCTGTGTCTGATGGGACCTGAGGAAGCTTTCCCGGCCCTGTGTGTAGCAGATCTCTGAGGCTGGAGCCTTCAGCTTTGTTGCTAGATGTCACCGGGCCCAACAAGAGGCTATTAAACAGCTTTGGGGTTAGTGGGGAAACTTTTGTACTGGAGTTGAAGGAATCCAATCCAAAGGGTGAATGGGATTCTTTATTAAGGACTGATCTCAGTGATCCTGATTCTGCAAGATAAATACAAACATTACGGGAAGGGAGAGGAAAAGAAACCAAAACAAAAGGCAAAGTTAAAATGATCACCAAGTTTTCTGAAGTAACTTGCTCTTGCATTATATAGGACATTAACAGAATCTTGTAGTAAAGGTACATTATTGCTCTAACAGTGAATGAGGCACCTCAATGAGAATCAAAGACATCAGGTACTTCACATAGATTTCACCCTGCACATGCTGTTAAAGTTTTGAACAGCACAGCAGATCTGATCCAAAAAGGTCTTAAACACACAAACCCACAAATTTTTAATAGATTCAATTAAAAAACAATTTCCTGACATTCTGAATTAATGTTTTGATATTAAATATTTCAAATTTTAATGGCAGTCAAAATATTACAGTGACTAAGCCCTGCAAAACTACTGAATGATTCACCAACCTTTAACATCAACATGTAAAGTAGTCCCTGCTAGACATATGGACAGGAATAAATCCTGTGTTAGTCACGCTACCTGTGACATCTAGGAAATGTATTCAAACTACTGAATATTACAGATCCTCTAAGCTTTCACCTAACCCTCCAGCTGCACTCTACTTTCAGTTCCTTGGAAGTGCACTCTTCACATACCACGCAAAAGATCTGTGTTTACTTCAAAGGTTAAAAAGTGAAAGAGCTGCATCTGAAATTAATTACTATCTTACACCAGGATATCAGCTCCTGAGCAAATAAATACAAAAACTGGCACAGAAATAAACTGTGAGTGACAAGACAGTATTGTCCTCAGCTGTTATCATCTTTCCAGCTCTGCATTTTTTTAAGCCTATAGAACAAAATTGATTCTAAGAGGCAAAGGAAGAAAAAGTACCTTGTGCTTTTCTATTTAGGGCTAGACACTCTCACAAAGTATAGTAATCAAAGAGTATGCTATCATTTATCTTTTAATTCCAACCCCACAGGGGCATTTCTTCTGCTCACCTTTTGTTTCCTCTTTTGCTTTTTGTGTGGCTAAATCTGCAAGCCAGTGTAAAGCTGATGATGGAGCTGTTTCTGGACAAAGTGGTCTGTTAGTCTTTACTTCACTAGTGTTATTGGTTGATAATGTCTCTGTTTTTGCAGATTCTTCTATCCTACTATCAGTTGCTTCAGATTTTGGTACAGTATCCATTTCTACTTGCCCCACACCTGCTGTTCCTGCTCCAGTGGAAAAGGTGCTCTCATTTCCAGAGACTGATGCACTAGGATTTACAGTTGGAAGCTAAAAAAAAAACCCAAAAAACCCAACTGTTAAATGCTGAATAAAGGGAAGAGTTCAACTTAAAAGAAGTTTTCGTTATCCAATGCATTTGGTTTTGTCTGTTGTTTTTCTTTTCCATTTGCTATGAGTGCACAGTAAAGTTCATTTATGCTTGGGTAGCAGCGGAGTACAGGAGCTTCTTATCTGTGTGTATTCACCTTTGCACTATGGCGTGAATTCTCACCATGTCATCTTCTAGTCATCTTTTAACATAACCCCACTCTTTATTTCTTTACTTTTCTTTTTTTTTTTTTCGTGTTTTTGGTTTTCTTTTTACAGGAAGGTTTTTTCTATCAACAGTAACAGAATCACTCTAGATTCCTTCAGGAACCTCAACAAAATAAAAGCACATGTTGCAAGCTACTCAGTAGCTTTTAAAACAAACATCAATACGAACAGCACCAATATGAGTGGCTTCCTGCCCAATTTCTACATAAGAGTATTAGCCCAAATACCCACTTGGTAGATAACAGAAGCAGTTCATGTCCCCAAAACATGCCCCAAAAGACTTTTGCTACGATAAAACATCCAGAGTATATACGGAGAAAATAAAATTTCTGTTTCACAATAGATTAGCGTAAAGGATCTAGCATCTTAATAGATCTTGAAAATGTAAATGTCAAACAAGGTAATTTCAGCTTTGAATTACATACCTGTGATATTCCATTAGTAACAGCTGGTCTCAACACTGATTTGTTCTGTCGGTTAATACATGGACAATTGGCTTTAATACCCCATTTGCCTCGTGCTGCATGAACCATGTCTCCAATATTGTAAAGTGCTGTAAATAAAGTTAAGTCTTTAATATCACCTGCAAAGAAATCTTAGAAAAAAGGCCTTAACTATATCTTCAAAGGGGTGGATTTTTTTAGTATTACTGCAGAATATCTTTAAGACCATATGCCATATAACAAGACATTCTCTGTGAACAGTGGGGTGAACGCTGCTAACACTAGCTTCACAATGTCACTGAGAGGCTGTCAAACCTGGAAAGTCCTACAGATTATCATCTACTCCTATATCATCTACTCCATATAGGGTCCAATGATGCTGCAATGAGGTGACTTTGAATCACCTAAAGAAGGTATACAACCCTTGAAACAATGCTGAAAGGATCTGGAGCACGGGTGTTCACCTCTATCCTCCTGGTACACAGAGAGATGTAATGAATTGAACAGGTGAATGCCTGGCTGCGTGGCTGGTGCCATACTCAACAGTTTTGCCTTCTATGACCACAAATCTACTTTTGAGAAGTCAGGTCTCTCGAGAGCAGATGGGATTCACCTGCCCAAGCGAGGCTTAAAAGAGCCTTTGTGAACAAGTTGGCCAGACTTATATGGAGAGATTTAAAACTAGATTTAGTGGAGGAAGCAGATGCAGATTTGAGCCACAGACAAGAGCCAGGGGCTACCGATGAATTTGGAAGCAACAGGGAAACACCTGTGAAATAACTCAAAGGAATCTGAGCATGTTCTTCTCAAGAGGGGATAAGGTTGATGGCCCAGCTGGGGGCCCTCAACATACTAATGCATGCGGCTCGGGTGATGAGAAGGAGAAGCCAGAAGTCATTGTGCAACTAGAAAGCGACAATCTAATCTATCATGGAAACATGATGGAACAAATCACAGAACTGGTGCCTGTGGGGAGGTGCTCTCCATATAAAACAACATACTGACCACACACAGCTGTCTTTGAAAAACAGCGATGAACAGGTCAAGAACTTATGGATTAAAATTAGGGACCAAGACAACAAAGAAAACCTCACTGCTGGGGTTTACTTCAGGCCAGCCAGCCAAGGGGAGCCTATTGACAAAGTGTTCTTACTTCACCTACAGGAAGCATCACGTTCACATCCATAACAGGGAAATTTTGACACCTTGACACCTGCTGGAAAAGCAGCATAGCAAGCTGCAAGCAATCAAGGACAGTTTTGGAGTACTTTGAGGATAATTTAATCCATGACACAGACAGACCGACCACAAGAGAAGCATTACTGGACCTATTGTATACCAGTATGACAGAAATAATCAGACATGTCAAGAGCGGTGGCACTCTGGGCTGCAACGATCACGTCCTGGTGGAATTCACAACCTTGAGGGACATGGGCCAGATCAAGAGAGGAGTCAAGACACTGAATTTTAGGAGAGCAGACTTCTACTTGCTTAAGGAATTAGTGTATGGGACGCTCTGGGGAACTGCACTCAGGGACAAAGGAACGGAACAGAGCTTGCAGCTCTTAAAGAACGTTTTTCTTGGACTATGGGTGCTCTCAATTCTCCCATGTAAAAATCAAGTAAGGAAGGCAGGAGAGGAACATAGGCCAGGAAGGACCTCCTGATCAAACTAAAATCTAAGAATGAAATGCAGAAGCAGTAGAATGAGGGACATACAATCCTGGATGCTGCATGGATGTGCAGAGATTGGGATCACGAAACCTAAGGCACAGATGAAAATGAAGTTGACAAGGGATGCAGAGAATTGTAACAGTTTTAACAGTTATCTTGGCCAGAAAAGGAAGATCAAAGAAAACGTATACAACGCACACCAACTGCACTAAATAAGACCGGTGAGCTGGTGACAGCTGCCATGAAAAAAGCTAAAATACTCAACGTTTTTTTTCCCCATCAGTTTTCAGCTGTATTCTCTCTGCCCACCTCTCTCAAGCCCCTGAACCTCAAAGCAGAAACTGGGGGAATAAAGTTCCTCCTCTCATTGAAGAATCATAAAGAATCAAGTAGGAAGAGGCCCATGATCATCACTGAGTCCAACTCCCTGCTCCTCACAGGATCACCTAACACTAAATCACGTGACTAAGAGCATCATCCAGACACTCCTTGAACCTGACAGGCTTGGTGACCTGACCACTTCCCTGAAGTCTGTTCCAGTGCCCAACCACCCTCTCAGTGAAGCAGCATTTCCCACTGTCCAGTCTGAACCTCCCCTGATGCAGCTTCATTCAATTTCCTTGTGATCTACTGCTGGTCACCAGAGTGGGGAGATCAGCACCTTCCCCTCTGCCGATCCGCTTGAGGAAGCTGCAGACTGTAATAGGGTAACCCCTCAGCCTTCTCTGCTCCAAGCTGAACAAAGCAACTGACCTCAGCTGTTCCTCCTAAGCCTTGTCCTTGACACCTTTCCCCATTTTGGTCACCCTGCTCTGAACACAAATTTGATGTCCTTGTTATACTGAGGTGCCAAAAACTGCACACAGTACTGAGGTGGGGCTGCACCTGAGGAACCTGAACATACCGAAGTCCATGAAACCTGATAAGATGCATCCCAGGGTCCCGAGGGATTGGGCTGATGCAGTTGCCAAGTCACTCTCTACTGTACTTGGAAAGTCATGGAAGTCCAATGAAGCCCCCAGGGACTGGGAAAATAGAAACATCACACCCATTTTTGAAATGGGTCAAAACAAGGACCCTGAGAATTACTGACCAGTCAGCCTCACCACAGTACCCAGTAAGATCACGTAGCAGATTTTCCTCAAAGACATGTCGAAACATATGGAAGTCAGAGGTGATTAGAGACAGCCAGCACAGCTTCACCAAGGGCAAATCACAATTGACTAACCTAGCGGCTTTCTTCAATGGAGCGACTGCATCATTAAACAAGAGAAGACGAACAGCTGTAATCTCCCTATACTTCTGTAAGGCCTTCAATATGGCTCCCCACAACATTCTTGTATCTAAATTGGAGAGATACAGTTTAATGGGTGGACTATTTAGTGAGTAAGGGATCGGCTGGATGATCACATCCAAGAGTTACTGACTTTGTTAGTTACATGTCCAAATGGAGAACTGTAACAGGTGTCCCTTGAAGGTCCTTACTGGGACCAATACTACTTTGTGTCTCCATCAATGACATTGACAGAGGGATTGAGCATACCCTCAACAAACTTATGGATGACACCAAGCTGAGCTGTGCAGCTGATCCTAGAGAGAAGGGACTGACACAGAGCAGGACCTTGACAAGCCTAAGGAATGGGCCCCACCTGAACCTCAAGAATTTCACAAGTCCAAGTGCAAGCTCCCACACCTCATTTGGGGCAGCCCCCAGTATCAGTACAGTGGGGGAGTGAAGGGACTGACAGCAGCCCTGCAGGAAAGGAGCTGGACATACGGTTAGATGGAAAATTAGACATGAGTCAGTAAAATGCACTTGCAGCCCAGAAAACCATCCTGTAGCTTGGGCTAAACAAAAAGAAGCATGGCCAGCAGGTCGAAAGGCGATTCTTCCCTTCTGCCTCACACCACCTCCCCAGCCAGAGCTCAGCATCCAACTCCAGGGTGCCTAGTACATGACAGACGTGGACCTGTTCAAGCAGGTCCAGAGGAGGCCATGACAATTATGTGAAGGCTAGAACACCTCTCCTATGAAGAAAGGCTGAGACAGTTGATGTGGTTTGGCCTGAAGAATCGAAGGCTCTGTGGGGACCTTGCTGTGGCCTTTCGGTATGTAAGGGGGGATGATAAGCACAGAGAGAGACTTTTTACCAGGGCCTCCAGGGACAGGATATGGAACCATAGTTTTAAACTGAAAGAGGGTACAAGAGGGTATGTTTAGATTGAATACTAGGGAAAAATTATTCCCTGTGAGGGTGGTGAGGCGCTGGCACAGGCTGTCCAGAGAAGCCGTGGCTGCTCCATCCCTTCAAGTGTTCAAGGCCAGGTTGAACGGGGTTTGCAGCAGGTGGCCCCTGCCCATGGTATGGGGGTTGGACTACTTGATGTTTAAAGGTCCCTTCAAACCCAAACCATGCTACAATTCTATGATTTTCAGGACCAGTTATGTAAACAGTCAAGTAAATGATCAGCATGGACCATTTACTTTCCCTCCCCATCAATGGAGGAGAAAAAGAAACAACAGCCCCCCAAAACATCCTTCTTGCTAGTTAAACAAATTTGCTGATACAACTTCAAAACAGCTGAGCACAACAAGTTACAGCTAATGTCAGAATTATGTGCACTTCAAATCCACTTGCTATTTTTCCTTTCATATTTCAAGCATTACCTGTACCAGGGATGATCTGTGTTGGCATGAGATTCTCTGGTTCATGAGACTGACCCTTTGCACACTTCAGCCATGAGAAAACTTCCTCATCACCAATCTCCTCTGTCTCTGGAATAAAGAAAAAATATAAATTTTGTACTAAAACTTTACAATACAGAATATTTCTGCATTAATATTGTTTCTTTAGATTCCCTACAGTGCAGGAAACTAACCTGGTGACCTCACTAATAAACTATAAATACAGACCACTAGGACTGGATATACAGCAACTTCTGCCTCTTCAGATTATACAGCTATCACAGTAATTTTCTATCAGTTGTCCCTAGTAGTTTATTTTCAATCACCTAAAAATCGTAGCTTCTAACGTCAATTTTTAAAATATGATACTCTTGTTCTCATTATGCTTTTCTAAGTTATCACAATGAATAGACAGCATTATTCACACTTATTAACATCCAGTATTTTACACATCTGCTCCATATAACACTGTAACTGTCACTAACTACTTTACTCTTACTGAGATTGCCATTTGTTAGCATCCATGCTACCAAAGTGGTCTCAATACAGTAAAGTACACAAAAAACCCCAACCAGGTATCTGCTTTCTCATGCCTCTATTTCATGAAATTGAACTTATTGAACTTTTTCCTGAACAACAAGTCCTGGTGTGTCACAGAGCAAAGAAAACCAAGAAAGCTTTCCAATCTATCTAGCTCCTTGTTAAAGGCAGCAGTTCTCTGCATTGTCTGCTTACTAGTTCCCCTTGCAACAGTTCTGAGCTGTTAAGATATTATTCAATTTTTCTTTCATACTTTCTGAGGAAAAAACAGAACTACACAGTTGACTGTCTCAGTAAAGAGTCTATGCCTGCTGATGCTATAATTTTAATAATCACATCCTAAGCAAACAGCTAAAACACAGGTACATAAGGAAATGAAGAATGGAACAGCAGCATATAAAACAAGTTCCAAACATGCAGCCTTCCAAGCTGATACTCATTAACTCTTGCACAAAACCACCTGCAACTTCTCAGAAAATGTTCTCTGACTTTAGTCAGTTCAAAGATTACTGTGGGGGAAAAGTGCCCACTACTCACCACTGCGTGGACGGTTCTTCCTCAGCCGGTAACAGTCCAGACAGACCCCAAAACCACACTTCCGACAAACCCAATGAATATTGAAGAGTGTTGTCTCACATACATCGCACATCTCTCTCACACCACGTACTGCTCGCTTCCACGCCACCTTCTCTATAGAGAGAAGGCACACTACGAATTATTGCTTTGACATTTTGCATTTCTCCCACCTAATCTGAGAATATAACAGCAACATTGATAAATTCACAGAAACATGACTTGAAGACGGAGTATAGAAATGCACACTTTTTACATTCAGAGCCCCATTCTTTGAGTTGTTAGTCCAGCGACACTATTGAAATTCCCATTTCTAAGAATAGGTAAGGTCAGGTATCAAAATGCACACTACAAGGAAATGCAGCACCTTAGGCTGTTCTGTAATAACTGAATTTAAAGGAGCACCAGTGGATTGTACAGCAAAATTATAAATCTTCTGCTAGTTTTATGAAAAAGTAACGTCAATACATAAAACTATAAAGAATGTGTATTTAGTTTCACTGATCAGATCTCTGTCAACTATTCAGATTCTAAACCAACATATTTGCAAGGGAAGGGGAAAGCCCTCTCCAAATGGCTGCCTTTGTACATTCCAGAAACTAAAGAGAAAAAAATCAGATAGTCAGTTATCCATGTGATAAGCTAAACTAGCTCTCTTTTTTTTTTTTCTTAAACCCATTCCCCCTGAAGTGGAAAGCTGGCAACTAGTTGCTCAACTGAGTCATTGTGGTCTGAACGAAGGTACTGCTTCCTCCCTAGAAAACCTTTTACATGATGTCCCAGGAGCATAAAGGAGAGGAATATATCAGAGAACCTGTTCATTAAAGCATAGCTTATCAGTGTGTAAGTGCTCCGACTTATTTCTATTTTCTTAGGAGCATGAGCCAGCTGATTTCTGCATTAATTTATTGAAAAATAATTTAACATCTGGGAAAGTTACCATTAGCTTCCTTGGTAGTAACATTGCACTGATCCAGATGAAAAGTCTCAAATACTAGTCCCACAATCACAAACCAAAGAGATGAATATAGCCTTCTCTTTGGAAGAGCAGGAGAAGCATTTAAACAAGAAATTATACGACATCTCCAATTCTATTCCACTGCGCTGTACACACATTATACAGAGGATGAAAAAAACACATGACAAAAGCCCAACTTACGATGTGGCTCCACCATCATCATTGCCTCCTTCTCTGACATAACAAGCTGGCAGAACTGGTCCCCCACATTGGCCAGGATATATTTGGAAGTTTCCAGATCGATCCCCTCTGCAGGGGAAGAAGAAGGAATCCATAGGCTCATGGCATCAGGGTCACTTTGTTGGGGGTTCAAGAAACCTTCTACTCGTAGTATACCTTTCCGGGTAAACACCAGCCTGCAGGAAATAGGATGGAGTAACAGAGAAACTGCTCAACCACTTTTAATTAACTTATAGTTCCATCTTTATCAGAACATAGACTGGGCGGGCGGGGAGGGGTGGAAGGGGAAGATTTCATGTAAAGAGCTCTACTCTACAGACAGTACACTTATATGCAAATCTCAGAAACACAGAGAATAAGGTATACACAGTGGCTATGGCTGCAAAACCCAGTAGAATGAATCCTCAGGTCCTAGCAAACATGGCTGGGAAATTCCACCTAAAAGAAATTGCTACAGCTTGCTAAATTACACTTCTCTATCCTATTAATAGAAAGAGATAACAAAATTCAATTTGAGCTGCTGCATGATGCTGCTTGAAAAATTCTGAATGGTTCTCATTCTCAATTTTAACTCACGAGAAACTTTTTCACAACTTTTGGGGAAACACTGTTTCAGTTCTGGCTAGGGCTGCTGGCACTTGGCAATTCTTTTAACAGCTCACATTATGAGACAAGCAAAAGTTCTTGTGCTGCTCTCCACAGAGATGAATCACGACTGTTTTACCAATAGGTGTTGACCCTCTTAATCCTTGTGTGGTAAAAGGTGTAAAAAGGCATGACACAACCCTAAACATCTCCTGTCAGTATCAAAGGTAACTTCATTTTTAAGCAGAAACCATTTTGTCTTTAACCTCAAGCTAGATTAATCTTTAACAAGTTCAGGAAAAGAAGCAGCATGCTTATGGGATGGGTGACACATACTAAAAATTCACTTCATCCTTTATATGCCAGAAAGTCAACAAACATACTTCTGGAAAAAGATGCGTAGCACTTGCCAGAACAGTTAGTTAAGGAAGATGATGGGAAGTGTGACAGGTCAAAGAAGTGTAAGACTTGTATGCAACACAGAGAGAACACAGACATAGTGTTCTACTCCTAAAAGTTAGTCCTGTACTCAACAGAATCTGGTCAAACATTAGCGTCACGCTGGCAATGTTTAGTTACTTGTTGAGTGTATTAAAATTTTACCTTTCTTCTGAATGCCTTAAGAAGGAGGGAGAGTTATTGCACACAAATTGCTACCTAGAAGTAAAATTCTACCCCAAAAAGCAAATTCAATTTCCTGACGCTGTGCCTGGAGGGTCACTTAGTATCCTAGAGCTTTATCTTTGAAAAGCAGCTCTTCCTGGCCCAGTGAGGGAATTCCAGTCAGGCGATGCAGGGGAATGCAAGACACTTAAAACCTTCATTATTGCACCCAAGCACATTAAATAAGTAAAACATAATTACTTTGTGCTTGGACATGGCCCAAGCTCTGCACACAGACAATATATGAAGGAAGGAAGGATTTGAGCACCTCCGGAAATGGAAGAAGCGACACGCCACAGTTGAGTCATCCTGCTCTTGCTCCTTAAATTTGCGGTACCTCTCCAGACGGCACTCCCGACACTTGTGCAAATGTGGAGCTACATTGATGCAAGAGCCATCCTGGAGAAAAGGCTCACCTGACTGCTTCAGCTTCCTCACCTTACTCATATCTTTCAGCACAGACTGGCCAACTGAGTGAGGTAAAGTAGAAGTAAAAATCTGTTAGTCAACTGAAACAGCAAAAGACACTGGCTCCAATAATCATCTTTTCAGAGATCTGTATGTTCACACCCATGTAAAACCAGTAAGTCTGTTCAAGCCTGTAGCACACCACATTTCTGTCCTGACAAATACATGTTTAAACATTTCTCAAAGTGAATATCTAATTCACATACAAGAAGCATTTAAGCTTTAGCCTCGTAAGCACCCTGCGTGCTGCCTATTGAATATAAATTTACAACTGAGGTTTACAACTGTGGTTAGTTCACGCAACTCATTGCACAGGAGATCACCCAGTATCCCACCTCCTTGTGCTTCCAAACATCATCTACATTCAAGTCATCACCTTTTAGGGGAGCTGTGCGGGGCCGGCCCTTTGGGGCTTGCTTTCCCTTTCCTTTACCCAGCAGCAACTCAGCATTGCGCTCTGCATTGGGGCCTAGCTTCGCCATCAAGTGGTCTGGGATACCCTTCATACAAGCCTTAGTGTGCAACTGGTCTTCAGAGTCACTCAAATCTGACAGGTCACTATTTGTACTGGAGTCAGAGTCCTGCTTGGATGTTAAGCTCCGCTCATCTAGCGAGAACCTTTTCACAGCTTCAAAAGGGGCTTTGCTCTCCTGAGGAAACTCTGCCTGTGAAGAGAAAAGGGTAGGTGGATGTCTGCCAAATACATTAGAAAAAGTTTTCAGAAGAGGATTGTCCTGCTGCCCAGGCCCGACAGCTGGTTTTTCTTCTGTTGGGCTGGAGGAAAGCGTGGGCATCTCGATAGGCTGTGTCAGGTTGCTGGTGGGTGAGCTGGAACGCCCATTCCCTACAGTGGAAGGGCTTTGAACACCAGCAGCAGCTGTTGAACCAGAAGCACTGGAGATTATCTTTGAGGAGTCTGTTGTTATAAACAAGGTTTTCTTCTTAGCTAAAGAGTCTGTAGAGGTGAGTGATTCTGGCCAGCCAGAAGTGGCCTTATGACCCACAGGTGTCGAGGGAGCAGAAACCCCTGTCTGAGATGAAGATGCAAAGCCACTGAAAGGACTAAGTTCTGCTTTCTCAGCAAATGCCAGGAAAGGGTTTGAGGGTTCCTCTCGTGATAGCTTTGGGGGCTGTAAAAACAGGTTTTCATGATTATCAGAGGGACGGGTATTCAACAGACTTCGTGAAAAGGCTGGAGTAAGAGTAGGCATAGATTCCACAGGCAGCTTCCGCTCCACAGAAGTACCAGACTGGGCTCCTGGCTTAGTGTCTACTGAAAGAATTTTACCTTTACAGGTCCCAGCACCCACACTCTCCATACACTGCTTGAATGAGTCCCGACTAGAGACATCTTCGGTCAAGCTCTCTGAAATGACCGTGAAATAGTTACTGGAAGGAAGATTCTGGGACATGCACTGAAAAAACAAGTTCTTGGACGAATCAGAATCTTTCTGAATCTCTTGTCCAGTACCACAGCCAAAAGGAAATCCAGAAGGCTTGCTTTCTGGAGCCATCACTCCATTTGATTGACTCCTTCCAGCCCCGAATACCAAGGACTGGGAAGCACTTGGGAGAGAGACTCCAAATCCAGAAGAAGCCAAAAGTGAGTTTCGGGAATTCTGAAACAAAATTAGTAAGCATTAGCCTATTAAAAGACTGTTATTTGGCTCAAGAGTATTTTGATTCATTTCATTGTACCATTAGCATTCTATTTACCTATCTGGAATAGACATTTTCAGCAGACTTACTTACAAGGAAGAAATTTCTTTAAAGATTCCTACCGACAAGCTGTTGAAACTGAAGACACACAGAGAAAACTAATACTTAATGTCTTATCACACTTCAGAACAAAGGCGAGACACAAGGCAGGTGAACTAATTAACAGAAAAGCAACTTAGTAAAATTGCTGATCATTTGAATTCAACTCAACAAGAAGAGAACCTTAATTGAAACTGCTTTTGAATAACCTTCCATCTTTCACCCTCCCCCAAGGTCATTCTGATAAGTTTCACCTGCTTAAGTAGCACCCTTGAAATAAGTAACTTAGTTTGAAAGTTAATTAAAAAAAACAAGCCCCCCAGCAGTTAGCGGACAAACTATTCCTGGTCCCAGCAAGCCCCATCTGCTGACAGAGAGATAGATGCCTAGGACATGGTGCCTTCCAGGGGATTACTCAGTAGAGGTTAAGCACAAAAGGCTTAACTTTCATGACCATTAATTTGCAACTGGCAGATTTCTACTACAACAGTAACTGTGACACGGAGTATTCACTTGCTCTCTTCCCAATTGGTACTTGTTCAGATTTTCCAATTCTGACAGTCCTACTGTAACTGATTATATGCTGTGACTAATTCCTCGTAGAATCATTTAGATCAGTTCTACTCCTGTTCTTTGAATATCCACTTTAAAATCTGCTCATGATTAACACAATTTTATTTAACGGTCATGTTAAATACAACCACAGGCTCTGTGCAACATCCTACCAGTGTGCCACTAGCGTCCCTGCACACCTACTATACTGCACACTAATGTTTAGCTTGTTCCTCATTACCAATCTCCAGCTGTAATAACTTTAATAGCCTATTAACAGTTCTTCCAGATATTAGAATTTCAGATATTTCTTTTTAGAGATAAAAGTAATTTTAGAAAACTGAGTTCTAACAGGTTTAAAAAGAATATGAATATGAATGCCAACTAAGGTCGTGAAGTCATCTCAAGGACCAAATCACACCACCATACATTAGACAGCCTGAAACAGTAACATATGTGAACTATCTACAACACTCTTACTGATTTATGTCAGGTTCCCTCCCTCAAAAAAAAAAAAAAATACAGTTTAAAACGGACTAGTGGTCTGCCTTCCAACTCTGAAGCCAGATTATTAATGTTTTAAAAAAGTGATTTGGGGCTGGAGAGAGGTAAGGAAGGAGAAGTGGTACCGATATTTCTCAGCACAACTACACAATGTGTAGCTGCTCCCAACTCTGAATTTATTTATTTTTTGGGGGGTGGGGGATAAAAGAGGTTATATTATGTTATATTATGCTCATTATGTAACACTCCTGCTTTCAACAATTCTATTTCTCCTTTACACCTTCTCATCTAGGAATCTTTATCCCACGGTAAACATCTAGCCTTTTCACCCATTCCATTAGCTAATACAAAAGACAGGGATTATAATAATGCCTTTAACCTCCTGGCAATCACACTGGACTCTCTTAATGTATCTCCCATTTCCTTCACTTTTTTTATACAGTAGACAGCGAGATTCTTAATTTTTCTTGTACTTACTGATGTGGGTTTCATTTTTGTTTTTCTTACAAGACTTCATTTTAAAAGTCTTCTATTTTGTTTTTAACAGGGTTTCTATTTTTCCACTCTTTCCCTTGAAAACAAAGATGTAACTAAAAGGTCTTCAAGCCGCCTGCAGACTGAGCTCTCATCTCAAATATTTTAATTATTTCTTTGGTTTTAGTCCTAGGTAGTACATAATGCAACTGGCTCATTTTTCTACTATACAGATAACACAGCTCTAACACAACACAGGCATCTGTAAAAAGGTCCTTTAAATGTAGGCTTACTGTTTTTCCAGTTTTGAGGCTTTTAAAAAAAGTAACTTGAATGTTCAACGCAGTGCACATTTTCACACAGATTTGTTTATATAAGGCAAGACATTTTAAGTAGGTTATCTTCCATATGACACAACAAAATTCATTAAGTGCGGTGCTTAATCTTATTTTAAATCTGCATTTCTCAGATTAAGGCCGAATAAGCATGAGAGTGCTACCCAGTTGTCTCTCACTATTCCTTTACCAATTATCTTAATTTTCTTTAGAGTAATTTCTTAGGTCAGATAACAGGTTTTCTTTAACAGAAGACGGATTCATGAGAGAAAAAGCAGTTTTTCAATTCCGTGGACTCGTACTGTAACAGGAGTATGTTGCAGAGCATTGTTGCTAACATGTAAATCTTTCTGCAACACACTGGATCCTGAGCTACTCACCTCTCCCTGGGCTTGTGATCGGACTGTTTTCAGTTTCTCCTGTCCAGTAACAGCTGGCAAACTGGTATCAGAGATTCTCACAGTTGTCGGAGTCAAAGCAGCCGTAGTAACTGCTGTTGCAGATGCCACTGGGCCTTGGGCAACCTGTTCCAGTGATTTTCCTGTCTCTTTACATCCAGGACCAACTAGCAACGCCTGTCCAGACACTGAAGAAAATGGAGTGAAGGGCAATGGTGTGTCACCACCAACTGGCTCGTCTTGGACTACTAGTGTTCGGCCATTCTCTTTGGTGTAAGTAGCAAAACGAATATTGCGATTAATCTGAGGAATAAATGAAGGCAACTGCTTGGCCCTTGGATCCAGTCCCGTTTCGCTACTGGAGGCTCCTTTCCAAGGACCTCTGCTTGCCTCACCTCCATCATTACCATTGCTATCCGCCTCACCCCTCTCCTTTAGCTTCTTTGTTGCAGGATCACAAGCAGGATCTGATACATTTTTCCTCCTCCTTCCGTCCTTTCCTTCCAGGCTTTCTTTCTTCTTTTTCCCCTTCGAAGATGACTTAGGGGCTTTTAAGCCCCCTCCCTATAATAGATAAAACCATGCAATCACTAAACAGAACAACTAGGATATCCATTCAAAGAACATTTTTCTGTTAGGACAGAATATATTACACTGCTCCGAAGCTTAGGAACACTTTATCACAAAATGAGACATCTAAGGAGAGATGGTATGGGAGCACAGAACACAAGCATTAAGCGCAGTCTTGTCTTTTTTGTACTAGAGTAAGATCTGCGCAAGAAATTTTTTAGCTGAGCTACCTTGCTGCAGTATGTACCACATCATGGCAAATTTTCATAAACGTGCAATACTCCAACAAAGCTCTTCATAATGTATGAATACTATTTGCACACTAATTTTTGCTCCAAGTATAAGCCCCACAGTTCTTTTGAAGGGCACACTTTCTGTTCAATACACAAAACCTACAATATTTAACTACAGGAGATTGCTTGCCCTTTAGCCTAGGGCAAAAATTCAGGTTCAAATGTTACCATGGAACCTCTCAACTGAAGCAATGAAATGCCACAAGCAGACAAACCGGATTACAAGGCATAGAAGCCAGGTGGCAATTTTTAGAAATGCCTAAAAAGGTCTGTGAAACAGTACAAGTGATAGAAAAAGGCAGCCAACACTACACTTTAAAAGGTAGTATAACCACCACAGTTACATTGTTACTGACTCCCCTTCCAAGATCCATGCTAAACTTAGGGAATGGGCCAGAACAAAAAGCAAAGATTGTTTAAAGAAAGCCATGACCATCAAAGTGGTAAACAAAGCTTTCCTGTTCCAACTTTAAGGGGAAAATTTTAAAATTGTCCAAAGTCCACAGTGAACACTGCATCATTTTTAAGTCCTTTCCAGATTTTAGGTATTTCATATCAAAAATTTTATGAACTTTCACACTGTATATACAAGACATGAACTGCTGTACTACCTCGCTTGGAGAAGTGTTATCCATCACCACATGAATCAATCGAGGATCCACCGACTTTATCTCACCACTCTAATTTTTATGCAGATTGATAATGAGGAGGTAGGAGAAAGAAAAGCAGAGGTTAACTTTTAATTCAAAGTATGTAGGATCAAAATAAGAGACCTAAACACACAGTTACTGTGCAGGCCCTCTCCCATTTACCTTTTCTGTCCCACTTTCTTAGTAATACTACAGCCTTCCACAATTCATCTTCTATCCTTTTGCTCCTTCTCTACTTCAAAAACTTTCAGATGTGATTCATACCACTGTTTCCTTGTATTTTTGCTCCACTGAGCATTTCTAGAGGCATTCATTGCATTAAACACAGCTCTTAAATTTGGTTTAACATTGTTTCAGTCTTCCGCACGTTCACTATGCCAGATGGGCAAAAGACTGCTAGAAGAACCACACCAATTTAGCCTAAGTATCCTCATCAGTGCCTCCCCAAATGGAGCAACGAATATCCAATCTCTGTAATTGTGCTTGGAGGTTACCTTTTTATTTCACAGTAAGCACACAGGAAGCTGGATACTTCTTAGTATGTATCTGCTGAATGCACATACTCCACAATTTCCATGCCTCTCCAAAGTACTATGCCAATTTACCGTACGTAGTATAATTTTTTCCCCGTGTGCCTGCAATAGCAGTGGTCAGAGTGCAGGATTTACTGCACATTCCGGGCATTCAATCTACACACAGAAGAGGTTATAGGGCAGTGGGCATGAGACAGGATTGGACCTGAAAAAGCGAGTGCCGCTGCTACACAGCATCATGGACCTGCTCCTAGTTGTTCCTGAAAAAGGAAGCCATTAGGAGCAGGCCACCGGTAAGAGTGAACTACCCATCGGACTGCACAGAAGCACATAATAACACCCAGGTAATTTTAGCAGTGCAGATTCTGTGTGCTGTACACAGGTTTACAGACAGGAACAGGGCAAAAGTAAATAGTCTAAGCTAAAATACATAAATCAAATTTATTTAGACTAAGACTTCATCTGCTATGCTACAACTGTTTCAAACTACTTGTACAGACAGAAACCAAGAGAAGTCCTAGGAAAACCACAATGTAAGAGATCCAGAGAAACAAGTTTTGGCAAAGCTGTCATTCTCCACATACAGCTACTGAAGAATGGTATTTTAGGAACACCAAAGCAGTGCTTCATATTTTTACCTCAGTCACAGACACCTCCATAAGACGAGTTATTGGGTCTTGGTGGCTCACAACACCACAGAGCCAGCTATTTTCATCCTCTGGTTGATAAACTTTAACTCTTTGGCCTTGGACACTGTAAGGACCTGTAAAAGAAGGACTTTGAATACATTTTCCAAACAAGCTTTATGTCATACTAATTATGAGTCATACAATAAAATAGCTCTGTGCATGTAATTAGGGCTTGAAGTGTCATCTTTCAGGTGGAAAGAAACTAAAACACTAGGGCTTCTGCTGCAAATCCTGTGTAAGCAGGCCTTTTTTGCTAGAAAGTCAATAGTTCCTCATTGCTGTAACTCAAAGCTATTGTGAAGACAAAATGAATACAGTTTACAAGTTAAAAAAAAAAAAAAAAGACAAAAAAACCAAAACCATGGAAGACCAAAATAAACTCACTCCTTTGCAAAATGAAGCTAGATAGGGGCTCCTTGCTAAATAAATCCTTTCGCTTTCTAACCTACAGGTTAGTAATTACGCAGCATCAATCCAGTGGACAGTCCCAGCATTCTGACTTAGTCCAGATGTCTCAAATCCCAGTAGAAAAGTCATGCATTTCAGCGTAGAAATATGTATTTGCATATCCAACATCTCTAAACTGACCTGTCTTCGTTCTTTCACACAGGTAACACATCATCTACAGAAAGGTTTCCTCTGACCCTGCCTTTGCCCTCCGCATCAGCATGCAGAGCTCTCCTCCTACCCTAAGTCCAGACAAAACAAAGCTCTGCTAATCTTGGATCATCAAAATCCACATGATCGAGCAACCTGTATGTGACACAGCCAGAATCAGGCACTTCAGAAGAAGGCTTCAAACCAGACAATTCTAAAGCTGCTTGCTCATACAAGAAGTTATTGTCCTCACAGAATTTCTATGAATAAACATTTTATTTGACCAAAAGGCACCAAATTACCATTAAGAATTACATTGTCCTTCAAATCTAAGACAGTGGTCTATCTCTAGGGTGGCCCCCTGGAACATGAACTCTGGATAGAAATTATTCTAGTATTTGACCAAGATGACCCAAATCTGACAACAAAAGCCACAATCAGGCTTAACCCTAACACACAATCTAGACAACAGATAAGGTATTAACTTTATGCTGACCAGTCACATCCACTCATATCTTCAACTTAAACAACTGATGTATTAACTATCAAAATGTCAAAATTTGAATTGCCATTACAAAATGAAGTTTCTGAGGAACAACAACTACAGAGGAACTTCACTTCTAAACTTCCAGAATTATAGAACGGAACCACAGAAAAAGACCAAAACTTTAAAAATTCAAAGCTAAAAATAAGGGAAGTTGTAAATATATGGATATTGTCCTACTTTAACTATATCTTAAGTGACCATTCTCAGTAGGTATTTCTGGTTGTATCTCAGCAATTACTTACCTGTATCCGTGATAAAATAATACTTCTTCATAAAGAACTTGCAAAATACAGAAAACTGGCCTTCCAAATGAAAACAGTAACAGATGCTATTACTGTCCTCCTTCAGAAATTCCAGCACAGTCTTACAGTTGTTGCACAACAAAGCAGCTCTGAGACAGAAAACACACCTCACCTCTACTAAATATCTCCTGAAGCTTCTGGTCACTGATCAGTGTATTGACAGATTCTCTTAGGGAAGGCTGTTCCTGCAGAATCTGACTTTGACTCTCAGTTCCCATCTGCCAAAAACAAACAGTTTTAACACAAAAGCATAGTCTTCTAAGGTAATAGAATCATTAGTTTTTAAGAGACAGCTCTTCTTGGACTGCAGTCAGACACTGACAAACAAGAAAAAAAAGTAAAATTAAGAAAAATATTACTGAATGTGCCAGGAGCAATAAAAATACTAGCTATGCAAAAGCTGTTGCAAAACTTCCACTGCAATTATCAGCTACACAATGACAGCTAGCTCTCCAACTGAATAATGTAGAGAGTATGAGTACTTTCCTCATGCAAATGGAGGTTAGTGTAAGGACTTGGAAATGCAGGGAAACAAACACAAATAGCAACAGGGCAGTGAAAGGAGAAAGAAGGATATGTTGGTGGAACAGTAAGAAAAAAATAAAATTAATCTGACAAGCACAGCACAAAGCAAAATTTACATTTTAAGTGAACACAGTTCAAATACCTGAAATAAACGTAATCCACTGGCATCAGACAGGAAACGTAAATGTCTGTCCAAAAGAAACTCCACTGGGACCACAGAGCCTAACCCCAGCTTATCTACTAGAGGAGTGAAGGTCTGTGATGAACAACAAAAAAAAGGAGTAACCAAAATGACTGAGCACACATACAGGCCAATAACAGTCAATTTCACATGCTATTTAGATTTTTTAAAAAAACCTAAAAATTTTATTTTCTCTACTTGTATTGCCCAGTACCTTGAGTTTTAATGCAAAATATTAATTACTATGTCTAAACCAATAATTCTCGCTTTACAAGCAGGAACTACATACAATTGGATACACTTTTTCTTTAGATCTTAAAGCTGAAATGAAAACACCCGTGGTGGTATTTGATCTTTCATAGGTAAGCACCTTCAGATACTCTTCTTTTAAATTAAGAAAAATTGGTTAATGGTTCAAACTATCTAACATATTTCATATAACATATAGCCTCCTGAAAGCAGTGTTTTTATTCCTCTACAGAAGTTAGCCGTAAGTAATTTATACATTTATTATTAAATGAGAGCATTTTTGGCTAATTTTTTGTGAAAAACTAAAGTTCATAACAAGTGTACTATTGATGTTCAAGATACAGAACAAATCACTACAAACACCTAGTGGAATCAGAAACCTTGTAATAATACAATCAGAGAACCGTGTAACATAACTTGCTGATGGAAAAGCAAGTGGCCAACCAGAATCTTTGAAATGCGTTTTTCATCTCATGCTCACACTTACATGATTTTAACACACAAGTATTCATAACATTTTTCCCTTAACAGCTCTCATCAAGTTTGTTTACACTCCATTCTCCTGTACGCAACGCTATAAATATAAAAATTTACTGTCTCAGTTTATATAAAACTATTTGCTGAAAGCAAACAGGACTACAAAAGAGACAACAAAGAATGAAAACACATTCTTAAGTGATATCTTAAACAGAAAAAAAATCCAACAAAACCCACTGTACCTCACACCCCTGAAACATACCATCCCCCTTGTAATGCTAAGTAGTTGCTTTCCCATTGCAAATATGTACTCTAGTGCTTTGGCTAACTCTAATCTGTATTCCCATGCAGTTATCTGGGTAGGCCTGTAGTACCTAGAGAAAGCTTCAAAACTCATGTGACTGTCCAGAGGATGGAAACATTTTTTCAGCAAGCCTACAAATAAAGCTTGAGTTGTAGTGGAAATACTCTGGAATCATTACACAGTCAGCATGCAAACTATGCTAATGCCCCCAAATCACTCAGACTTTGACAGATTTGGTAATCAACTGAAAGAAGCTGATCCTGTATAAAAAGTTTCTCAGATAAAACTAACTGGAGTACTTTCTTGGAGACAAGCTGGAAATACACTAAAAGGAAAACTTTGCCTATGGAGAAACCTCTGTTTACAGAGTCTCTGCTGTAAAGGCCTGGTTTTCTTCTGCCTTAAGCCAAGCGTAATAAAGAAACACTCAGAGAAAGATGCAGTCATGAACTTGCTGCACTGAGCCCAAGTGCCCATTTAAAAGACTAAATTCAGATTCTACCAAGGCACAAGATCCTTGACAGGAAAAAACATTTCAATGCACCCATGCACAAAATGTATTAAAAAACAGAGAGTAGGATCCCAAGCAGTCCAAGGACTGTGAGAGGAGAAAAGAAATGAAAGAAGGGCCAAATAATAAAAATTAAACAGCAGAAAAATGAAGGAATGATTCTCATATATAATGGTCTTTCCTCTTCAGAAGCCACTAAGAGAAGAAAAGTATGTAAGGAATGCTCTTCACTATATACTACTCATCAGGATGTTTGCAGAATGGGTATATTGAGACATGCTAGCTAAAATATACTGGCTTTATTTTCAAGTGTCATGACATGCAACTGCCATATAAATAGCAATATGGTTAACCACATCAAGAAGCATGAGAAAATTTTGCATGTCATCTTAGTTAATGCTGACAATAAAACGGAAATAAAAATTTTAAATTAGGAGTGGCCAATTAATAGTTTATATGTCAGGCACAGCCCACAGTCTATTCTCTTCCCCAAGGTGCCTTCTGGTATACCTACTTAAATGATGTAATAGCCTTTACCATACAGAGCTCTGGAGAGTCCTTCGTAAGACTGAAAGGCTTATTCTCACAATTCAGAAAAGCCCAACATACACGAAGTTTTAAAAATGGGGCAAAATAATCTTTTCAGATACATAACACATTTCTTCAGAGACTCACTTGTAAATACCGCATTTCTGTACAATATATCATAGCAATTTCTGGGGCAGGAACTGGAAGCATACTGCCTTCTCCAATGCCTTCCCAAAGGCACTCTAAGTGCCAGTTAAGGAACTCCTATTAGTAAAAGTCCATCCCCAAGCAATTTTTGAACCTGCAAAATGGTGCTCCGTATAATATCCAAGCCTTGAGTTTCACAGCGGAGCTGATGAAAACCTCTGATGATCTAAGGGCTTTTGGTCATATACTCACCAGTGCAGGCCACTGTGCAAGTGAGAGTCGAGTTCCCTGAAGCGCAACTGGATCATTTCGAGGCGCCCAAACCAATGATCCTTCCAGTAGCAACACTATAACTTCTTCAGCATGGACTTTCACCCATGCATGTTGGTTCCAGTTACAGCCATCGAATTCCACAAAGATCTGATGAAAAAAAAAAAAAATTAGAAGGCCTTTCATCTCTTTTCAGACACTAAACAGAAAATAATATTTCTACAATCCTTACAGAAGATGAGACAGCAGCTTTAGTAAGAAAAATCAGGATAAATATTGCAATGTTAATACTGATAATACATCTACATAGCTATCAAATATTGCAAAAGAAATGGGAATAAAATTCACAACAATTAGCAACCTACAAAAAATTATTTATCCCCAAACACACATCACTGGCTCCAAATACTGTGTTTTCCTATACAAAACTAAAGACATGAAAATTGTTCATCCCAAAACACAGCTGATGACCCAATGCAAGCCTCTTTCACAGTGGGATTTTTTTAGAGACTTTCCACACTCTTACTTGGCACTTCAACAGACAGCCTGTATCAGTATGGTTAACTGACATTCACAGAATTAAATGCTTCAGCCTGCAAGGTTTGTGTTTACAAAATCCACTCTAAATCAGAAGTTTTGTCTTGTCTTGGACATTATCAAACTACCTGGACAAATGCAAATATTTTGGATGGCATGAGATTACCCAGAATTACCTACTTGCTAGACTTTTCATAACCTGATTTACAAGTGTAACAATAACACTATACACTCTACAAATCTAAATCACTATTCTGAGATATCATCATCCTCCTTTTTCCCTATCACAAGGACAACTGTTAAAGTCATATGAAATCACATAGCAAGAACGCTAAGAACACAGGTTGCAAATCTCATTCCATGTCCTAACAACTGGAGCTATTAAGTATTAGAAAAGTCATATTCCAATCTTGCATCTGCAGAACTTACACACTTGTCAACAGGGCATTAATCAGAGACTGACAACTCTCCGCTTTACCAATAAACCCTACTAAAAGAAGTATTAGAGACCACTTACTCCCCTACCCTCCTCCTCCCCCCACACTCGAAAGCTCAAGCTCCAAGGGGAGAGGGAGAGAATGTGAAGTAACTCTCCTGATTAATTACTGAATTCCATTACTACTTAAGCTGCCCTGCTGAGAAACAGTACCGGACCTATCAAGACATCCTTCCTCCAACAATTCTCAGCAATATAGTGGAAACTAGACAGAACACCTTTCCATTTTCAGTGGGCCTATAGCTTTCTTAATATTATATTTGTGCTACTTTGCCAGTAGCATGTGACATAATGAGAGAACTATCACAGAAAAACAACAAAATGGAATCATTTGTTTACCATGTGTACATTAGTGAGGTAATCATCTTGTTATGATTCTTTTATTACAAAGGTTACATGAAAAGAGGTTGTCATAAAGAATTACTAGAACACTGACTCTGGAATATATGCCTTTTTGCAAAAATTTAAGAATTTGATTAAAAGACGGGGAGATTTTGTAAGCAACAAAACAGAGAGGACCTCTCACTAGCATGACCCCCCAAACTAGTTGGCAAGGATCACTAAAGGCAGACAAGTTCAAATAAGCAATGAAGTACAGATCACCACCCCGCCCAAATAAATAAAGACACCTATTAGGTTCATTTTATTACTTCACTCAGGATTTAAACAAGACCTGCCTGGGTCTCCTATTACAAATTCACTCACATAGTAGATGAGGGAAAAGCTGTGGATGTACTCATCTAGACTTCAGTAAAGTGCTTGACACCATCTCCCACAGCATCCTCCTAGAAAAACTGGCCTCCTAGAAAATCCATGGTTTGGATGACTGGACTCTTTGATGGGTAAAAAACTGGCCGGATGACCAAGCGCAGGAAGTTGTGGTGAACAGTGCTAAATCCAGCTGGGGCTGGTTGCAAGTGGCGTGCTCCCCAGGGCTCAGTATCAAGGCTGCTCCTGTTTAACATCTTTATTGATGATCTGGACATAGGGATTGAGTGCACCCTCAGTAAATTCACAGACAACACCATGTTGGGTGGGAGTGTTGATCTGCTTGAGGGTAAGAAGTCTTTGCAGAGAGACCTGGACAGATGCAATCAAAGGGCAGAGGACAATAGCCTGCAGTTAAACAAGGCGGGACCTTGCAGCACTGGGTCCTGCACTTGGGATGCGGCAACCTTCTGCAGCACTGCAGGCTTGGGGAGGAGTGCCTTGAGAACTGCTTGGCAGAAACGGACTTTGGAGTGCTGGTTGACAACCACCTCAACAAGAGCCAGCATGTGCCTAGGTGGCCAAGAAGGCAAATGGAAACGGCCTGTATTGAGAATAGTGTAGCCAGCAGTGCCAGGGAAGTGATCGACCCCCTGTACTAGGCACTGGTGAGGCCACACCTCAAGTGCTGGGCTCAGTTCTGGGCCCCTCACTTAAAAAAGGATGTTGAGGTGCTGGTGCTTGTCCAGCACAGGGCAACAAGGCTTGTGAAAGGTCTAGAAAACATATCTTACGAGGACTGGCTAAGGGAGCTGGGTTTGTTTGGTCTTGAGGAGGCTCAGGGGATCTCATAATTCTCTACAACTCCCTGACAGGAGGTTGCAGCGAGGTGGAGGCCAGTCTCTTCTGCTGTGCCCACAGCAAGAGGACCAGAGGAAAGGGACATAAGCTGAGACGGGGAGATTTAGGTTAGACGTTAGACAAAAAATTTTTTGCTGTTCAGGTGGTCAGGCATTGGAGCAGGTTTCCCAGGGAGGTGGTGAAGTCACTATCCCTGGAGTTGTTTAAGAAGCATCTGGATCTTGCGCTGGGTGATGTGGTTTAGAGATTGGAACACTACATTGGTAGTGCTAGGCTGACAGTTGGACTTGACGATCTTAAAGATCTCCTTGAATCTTGATGCTTCAATGATTCAATGATTCCAAGTTAATTTGCCTTGTGATACACAGACTCTTTGTAGAATCAACAAAAGCAATGGAGTCCTGCCAAACCTCGACTTGCAATCATTGAAAAAGTTGACACCAATTCTAAGTCAATATCCAACACAGTATTTTTCAACACAGATATGCAAGGTAGCTGTTCCAGATCCACAGATCACATAGCAACAAAAAGGATGAAAATTTCAATATAGAGAGTTATGCAGTTATGTACTCAGTTTCTGCTTTCAGAATCTACAATAGAAATCACCTTGCGTAATGGGTACGCAAGAAACAGAAGCTGACCTGCACAGCATGCTGTTTGTGCGCATGCCACTTTGTATTACTACGGAAAATAACTATAGCATATTCATGAACAGATGCCAAATACGCTTAGATTCTACGAGAAAAACACAACGAGAATCTTGAAAGAGATGCCTAAAGCAAAGAAACTAAGGGCTGACGAGACTGATGTGAGAGTTAATGAACATACTTCCTTTTGATAAAGTGTTAAGGAGAAATATTCTACCTTTGTTGAAAAACTCAGAGGCCTTAAGCAAAGCAACTGCATTAGAACTGAGAATTTCCCACACTAATTTGAAAATTGTGTAGTTCTCAGTCAAGAAGGAATCATCTGTATGCTGAAGTTTTGCCTACAACAGAGTAAATTACGTCTCAAACATATCAATGACCTTACGATTCATAGGGTCACATCTACTAACAGTATGTTTCTTCTGCTGGCTTTCCCAACTCTGTTTACAATTGGTTAAAGACAAGCCACTGATAATAACAGCAATGGTACTTCGTTAACACCAACGTTTTAAAACGGTGGCATGGATGATGACAACTATATATGCAATTACTGCAAGTATCTCTGTATCATACAAAAAATTGATGCTGTTTAAACAAAAATACATCTGCAGGATTTCCCAAGTTCTCCTATCGGGAAAAACGCCTTCCCTAAGCAACATGTGCTTAGGCAGTCACACGCTTAGCTTAATCACAAACAAAGCGAACAACAAAGATTTTTGTTTTGGTGATTTGCTTTTTTTTTTAATCTACAAAACCAGGGGGTTTTTTCCAACACAGAAAAGAGAGTGCACAAATACCTGTAATTCTCCCCCTTTTCTCTTTGTTGTTTGTTTTGGTTTTGTTTTTTGAGGTTTTTTTGCCTGGCCCAATAAAAAGTGACACTAGAAAGCTCAGCTGTTGCTCTGCTTTTCTTGATATACAAAGACAGCCTGAAGCATTTTTTCCAGAAGACACATCCTTGTCTAGGTGTTACCCTAACATTCAGGCTGTAGTGTGAGAACTATAATCTGGTTCAAATGGAATTTCCCCTAAAGTTTTCCGACATGAGTTCTGCCATAAAAGCAGTAACAATAGGAAGACCAGAGTGTAGATATATTGGTCTTTTTATTCATGTGACACACAGGCTGTAAATATGATTTATAATAGAAAAAATACCGCAGCTTATTGAGTTAGAATTTGCACAAAGGTCCGATGCAGATGCCATCTATGAAAACCATAAAATCTTCACATTTTAGGGGGTTATATATTACAAAAAGCAGAAGATGGCAAAAAAAAAATAATCCAAGTTCTAAAACATCCCTTAAAATGGTCTTACATTTACCTAGTTTTGAAAGGAAGGATGGTCCATCAGTTGCTAGAGAGTAGCCAGAGAGCCAGGTTCAATTCCCTGCTTCATCAGAGGCTTCCTGCATGACCTTGGTCAAGCCATTTAGTACCACTGGCTGAGTTTCCCCATCTGTAAATTGGAATAATAGTACTTATGCCCAGAAAGGAGGCACAGGTGGGAATCTGTTGCAGACTACCAAGTAAAACTAGGTTAACAAAGTTGGTCCATGACCTCTTGTGATGTCGAAGAAATTACATTATCAACATCTGGGAAAGAAAGGAAGAGAAGACAGATACTGAGGTTTCAGCTTGGGAGACACATCCAAGACCTCAGACAACTAGTATCACCACAAAATAAGATTAAAAAATTAAAACTACAGCTGTTTTCTAATAGTTTTCTAATGCAAAAAGTATTATTTTAGAATCCATTATGTGAGACAGATGACGTACACAACAATGCTTAAAAAACCTTCAGCTTCCAACTCTGTAATCATGTTTCAAACTATTTCTTTCAAGCAAAGACAAAAAAGTCCTACCTGAAAAATATATATACACATTCACTCTAGGTATTTTACTGCAGCTACTTCACCAAAGTCATGGAAAGTAGGAAGAAAAACTAAGGAGAGAACTCCTTCTCTGAAAAAAAATTGTATCGCACCAGACAAAAAGTAGATTTCGCCATATAACCAAGAAACCAGTTACTAGAACAATTATGCTTGAAGGCTGATACCGATTAAAACAGTACACATTTAATGAAGACACTAAATATAATACTAAAGTTAGAACATGTACACAATTTTTTTCTCTTCTTCGCTCTTTTCCATGCTTGTAACACATAATGATCATTAAGCAAAACGATTAAAAACACTTGACAGGATCTAGGGCAGAAACAGTACTAAACTAAAAGGAGCTAGAGAACTCACAACTCTACTAAAGCCACTACCTTACAGGATAGTGCGCCTCTAATAAATGGTCACAAATACTTATCATAACTGTTTCTATTTTGTGACTGAAGATGAGCATTGCTATCACATGAATCAACATGCACAGTAATCTGCAGTAGTACTTAACACTTTCTCACATAGATGAACTTATTAATAAATCAATGGGTTGCAGGCAACAGTAACTTTTTTTTCTGTTAAAATACCTGCCTCCATGTACTTTAGACTTTCAAAAAAATTTTCCTTCAACAATTTCAACAGTTAAAAAGCCATCATAAAAAAGGACAAGGAATTAATGTGATTACTAGCCTCAGTGTGCTTCCAAAATAGAAAGGACAGCACAAAAACAGAAACAAAACTGTAAGATCAAAGGGCCTAATTTTATCAATTCTGATTTGATACAATTATTTTGGCGAATACCCAAATTTTTCTTAATGTTTTTCGTACTGTGTTTTTACTTCTGTAAAATATTGGTGTCACACTGCATTAAATACATAAAGGAGTATGAGTTAAACACATGAAACCCAGGACCCTAATCAATCTCAAACACTCAAAAGGAGTGTTTCATATGCATTTCGACAGATGTTGGAATTTGCTCCAATGTTACTTCGTTTTGATGAGCCAGAAAAACATTACCAATGATAAAGCCGACAGTCTATTCAAAAATTTCCAAAGAAAACAAGAATGACAGTACCATCCTAACTTTTTCTGGTAGGATAATAACATCACAAAACATAATTTAGCACTGGCAGACAGAAATTCATAGCCTATCTCTTTGTTATAAGATGGGGGATATATAGTCAGAACAAAGCATTGCATCCTGAGAAGCAACATGTGGACTATTCAGCAGGTATGAGTAATTCACATCCTTTTTAAAATGATCGGCTTCTATTTCAAAATACAGTTTTTATAATCTTCTTTTGCATTCAGCTTATTAATAATTTTACCTGACTTTACTACTGAAGCTTTCCCAGAAAAATAAGAAAAAGCTTCTGTTAATCCACTGCCATAAAGAAAAAGCAATAACTTTCCCATATAAAAGTTACTTTAAAAAACTCATAGGCAGACATAGATCAGTTACGTAACTGCCCCTCAGTCTCGGCATGAAAAAAGATTACCAGGTCTTTCAAGAGGAGAAACACAGGTCTCACACCATGAATTTAGGCTTTAGTAAGCCTAAAACGCACATACTTGTGCAACATTTTACACCAGGAAAAGATAGTCTAAATGCTAAGCACAAAAATCAACTACCCTCTGTTAAAATGGAAGAATCTGATTGAGAGTCTTCATAGGAAACTATTCTAGTTCCAAAAATGAAAGTTTCTGCACAGTCATTGAATGTTGTAACTGACACCAGGACTGTAAAGCTCAGTAGAGGGATCACATGCCAAAAAGCTTTACAAGCACACCTGAAGAGAGAATTCAAAATTATCTTGACAAACTTGAGAAACTGCCTCAGATAAGAGCACAACCATGAAGACCAGAACATGCTACTAAACGATGGCAGAAACTAGCAGTAACAGGTCACATGTTAGTTTTACAGCAAGTAAACCAAAATGAGCAGATTGTAAGAGATCACAAAGTGGTATATACTCAGCTGTGTCATGCTGTTACAACAAAAGATAAACACATACGTAAACAGGTGTAAAGTGCACAATACACCTGAAGCAACTGTCTCTCAACTCAACCTCAGTAAGCCCTCTGCTAAAATAATTACAACTTGTTTGGGTCTGGACAACAGGAGATGGCAGAGGAAAGCAAACAAGAAAACCAAAAGTCTAGAAAACACCAGCTTTGGAGAGGTCAAATTAGGTTGCTTTATCAAGAGAAGAGAAAAAGGGGGAATTAAGAGCATGCTCTTCATGAAAGGCCTGTCAAAAAAAGAATAAATAATCCCATTTTATCTGTCTAGTATAGAGATGAAACAGTATTAGGATTAATATTCAACTAGAAAGAGTTGGGTAAGAAAACTTTCTTGAATCACAGATTGCAAAAGCAGAAGCAATGAAGAGAATATGCAGGAACACAAAAAAGACCAGTGTATAGTGGAGATGGAAAAGAGAGGCTACAGAAAAATGTTAGAAATGGCACCAGTAGAATTAATGATGGTTTGATGCTACAGGATGGAATGACAACAAAAGGGGGGGGGGTGGACACGACACACATGATCACTTAGGTGAATAACCGTAAAACATAACAGACAACAGTATGACATGGAGAATCCAATCAACGCTGGACACTTTTCTGGAACATTCTTTATACAAGCAAGTTGTTGAAGCCAATACAGAAATAACTCGCGGTATAGCCATTTCAAACAACTACTGAATCAAAATTCTAGCTTCCTAGAATTTAAATCTTTCTTGGCTGGTATTATGATTATTACACTTGACGTCTGAACAATGGTCTGACACTGCAGGAATATATGGCAAATTCTACAGTAAAATTTAGATCTCAAAGTCCTCAAATACATTATCTGAAAAGTATGAGTTTGTTTACTCTGTTCATTTGACACTACAACAAGGATAAAGTTTCTCTGGTTTCTGTTTGGTTTTTTTTTAACTTTTGTTTAACAACAGAGGAAGAAGAAACATTTCCAGATTAATAACTAACAGAATTAGAGGCAGAGCTACTGCAGTTCAAGTAGCACCATAGTTAAATTCTGTCATTATCCTAACCCCCCCAGACAGTTTCAGCCAGGGCCTGGTTTAATAAATACTTTTAAAAAAGGAAAGAATGTGCCCCCTTGCCCCCTCCAAGAAAAAACAAAAACCAAAACCAAAGAAAAAACATCCAAAAAACCCACAAGCAAACAAAAAACAACACCACATCCCTCAAAAAACAGTAGAAAGAACTATTCCTGAAAATAGTGGTCTTCCCTTACCTCTTTATGCGGCTCAAAAAATATGTATTTGGATGAGTTGGTTAAATAGGTAGGAAAAAAAGAATAACAAAGTGCCAAACCAAAGAGAATCTACCACAGCACTGTATCAGTATCCTATTTCTTTCAGTATTACAGCATTTCGAACTTGAGCATCATCACTGACCTTAGCACTGGCCACGCATATGGAGGAAAATGCCATACAACATGATTATCACAGCTCAAAATCAGTGCTGGAAACAACACACAAACCACAAAATGGCAAGGGAATAAACCTCAGCTTTGAAATACCTTCTTCATGCTGTATCAGCTTCAGTTCAGAGTCATTTTAGAGCACACTGCACCTGACACACTCTTATTGTAACAAAAAGCACACTCACAGCCCTGTACCATCAGCACTGTCACTGCTTTTCTGACTCAGCAACAGGCCGCAACTTTAATTATCACAGGTATGAATGCAGCGCAACCTAGCTGGCCTTAAACCATGCTACCTCAGCCTTGTAAGAAGACAACACTCAGAACTGATGTACAATTTTGTTTACAAAACAAGGTGAAGTACAAGCAGACTTACAACTCCAAAGACTCCACTTAATACAACCCAAACACAAAAGGCAGACTGCAAGTGGCCTCAATACCTCTGCCCCCTTCTCGGCAAGATTTGGCCATCATGCAAACTGGATCACTAGTCAAAGTGGTTGTCCAAAATTCACAATCTGAAAAGTCTTCAAGTAGCATAGTGCTTTATTCTCCCAATACACAGCCAGTAACAAATACATACATTGATAATTCTGCATGCAAGGTATTTTTAATACATTACTCACAAAAAAAGAGCTTTGAGAAAATGATGGCGGTTCTCTGTAGTCAGTTTAAGTAGTTAGTATGTTTTAGGAATTTAGATGAGTAAAACCCCTTATATCATCTTAAGCAAAGATCAGCACCTTGCTGTAACTGCAAACACCAGGACATTGCCTCATCACTGTCCCTGCACAGTCCCACTGACTTCCCTTAAACAAGAAGCCCAGTTGACTCCACTGTGGGTACGTAGCAAATATGTGGCCTAGACACCAAGCACACACAAGGAATTGTTAATTTCCTGTCATCTTCCTCTGTTTTGTGTATTTAAGGGTCCAGTGAAGCATCAAGCACAGTACTTTCTTTTTTTATAGTAGCTAGCTACTATATTGCCTTAATCATAGCAACATCAGACCAAACTCTTCCACTCAAGTCTTCATCAACAAGTTTTTTCTCACACGTTAAGAGCAGGACATAAAGTGTCAGACTGACACTTTAATGTGTGTTATGACCACATTAAAAAGCTATTCAGCAACCAAAGGTGAACACAATAAACTTCCTTCTATCTTGCAGACAAATTTTGCCAGGACACAGTAATTTTGAAGCCTTCACTTGCAAAAACTGGATATGAATACTATTAATTTAACACACAAGAACACTACTATTTGTCATATTGATATAAATAGAACTTGATGCAATTACCACTAAATATAAAAGAAGATGGGCAAGTAAGAGATTCCCTGGAAATATATTTTAAGCAGTAAGCCTATCTGAGCTGTAATTTTCCAAAGCCAAATAACCATGGCTCACTAAGTCTGAAGTACGGAACCTTAAACATTTGATTCTGCTGCAACAAACACCATGCAGGAAGGAGAGACTCACCCTCCAGAGCCAATCCAATACCTACAAGCCAGTGAGCTCTACAGAACATCCACTATCAGGTGAGCAAAAACTTATTTTACAGCCCTTCACTGATGCAAATACATAGCAGACACGCTGCACGTGATTTTACAGCTAAGCATCATTTCAGAAAACTGCCACCTGGCAGCATATTGGCAGAAGGCTTAACAACTTTCTTTCTTCCACAGGTTGCCTCAAGACATCCACATCTGACGTGTGCAAGGCTGGAAAGGGCAGAGGTGGGGACTAGGTGGATCTCTGACCTTGCCCAGTGCACCCATTCTTTCACTGACACCAATGTAAAATACTGTGGTTTGACCCTGCCTGGACACCAGCTGCCCACCAAAGTTGCCCCACCACTCCTCATTTGGACAGATGAGAGAAAACGTAACAAAAGGCTCATGAGTCAAGGGTAGGAACAGATTCTCACCAATTAACATCATGGGCAAAACCAGACTTGACTTGGGGAAATTAAATTATTTGATAACCAATCGAAATCAGAATAGGATAATAAGATGCAAAAATGCATCTTAAAAGTTTCTTCCCCAGCAGCACAGGGACGTTGCCATGGGAATTACAGCCAGTTCATTGTTTCTGCCACCACTTCCTCCTCAAGGAGAGTAGTCCTTACCCTGCTCCTGTGTGGGGTCTGTCCCATGGGAGACAGTCATCCACTGTCTTCTCCAGCATGAGTCCCTGCCACGGACTGCACGTCTTCACAAACTCGTCCAGCTTGGATCTCTTCCCATGGGGTCAGTCCTTTGGGAACAGGCTGCTCCTACGTGTGTCCCCACACAAGTCCCGCCAGTAAAGCTGCTCCAATGTGAGCCACTCTCTCCATGGGTCCACAGATCCTGCCAGGAGCCAATGTGCTCCAGCACACGTTTCCCACAGGGTCACAACGTCTTCAGGTTTTCCAGCTTCTCCAGCGTGGGGTCCTCTATAGGGTGCAGGTGGACCTCTGAAACCCTGTGAACCTCCATGAGCTGCAGGGCACAGACGCCTCCCCATGGTCGTCACCCTAGGCTGCAGGGGAATCTCAGCTCTGGTGCTTCACTGTCCTTCTTCGGTGACCTTGGGGTCTGCGGAATTGTTTCTCTCACATATTCTCACTTCTCTGGCCACCATTTTCTTCTGTGCAATAACTTTTTTTCCTCTCTCAAGCATGCTACTTCACCTTCCAATCCTACTGTCAGCCTTGGTAACAACAAATCCTACCAGTTTCTTCCAAAGCCACCATCTGTCCTGCCCCTCACTATTCAGTGGGCACAACACTGGCCACCTGAGATGGCACAAAACTGGGAAGGCTCATTAGCTTGAGTCTCCACCCCACTCCTCCACTCTATAATTTGGTAACCACATCAGATCTGCTAAAATCCTTTTGTGAATGTTGCAAGTTGCAATGAGTATTCTCTACTGCAGTTACACTGCCAAAGAAGCTATTTTTTTAAAATAAACCCTGTAAAATTATACAAGCTACAAATGCAGAGGTATTCCATTCCCTTCATATAATTTCTGCTCTTTCCATTCCAGTAGCACAAATGGTTAGAGAATACATCATGACCCTATTGAACCCTGAGAAAAGTAATCAGTAGAGCCACAGAGGACATTCTTCGCCACATACGCTTAGTTTTCAGTGTGGACGTCTATATTTCACATATGGGAAGAGAAAGGTCAGCAGAAAAAGAAAACCCTGTGGCATAACAAGGATTCATAGGACATTATACCTAGGCTACCAATAATAATAAAGTATCACAGAGTAAGCAGAGAAAATGTACATCCACTATTTCTGCAGTCAGCTCTTCTTCAAGGAACTGTATTTTAATCACAAAGTAGATGAAAATGTATTTGAAAAAACATTCAACATTCCACTTGTTCTTAAAAATCTTTTTTACAACAAGAAGCATTAAATAGACGCCTATTGCCAACACCAATCTGGCCCAGTGTTTTGCCTAGGAGAGCAGCAATTTAGGGAGTGTGACAAAGCCTACACCACTTCCTGGTGTCACTTCTCCTCGTACTCTTTCAATATGCAAAAGCATGCAAGTGCCTTGCTGCCAGGGAGAATGTGCAGAACTGAAGGATATAAAGAATACAGTGGCACAGAAAGCAATCTGAATATTCTAGACTTACACAACTCCAGTTTGCAGTGAAGCTTCCCACCACTTCTACAGTCACAGTGACAAGCACCACTCTGACAACTCCTCTTTCCAAATCCCTTACAGTTTGAAAGCCCCTACAAGCTCCCCACTCAGTCCCAGAAAGACCCGAAATTCTGCAGCAGACACATGCACAACAGGCAAGAACTTCCACACACCTCAGCACAACAAACAAGGATCGGCATGTTTTCTCATGTGCTTCTCTGCTTTCAAGATGACTTTCAGGTAGCATCCAAAAACTGCTTAAGAGCACATAAATCTAAATTCAGTCTTACAGGGTTCTAGTATTCCTCATCTACTACATACAGCCCCCAGTAAGGAAGATATTCTTTTTCCATGTGACCTAGTTAGAAAAACTAGCTGAAATACCCTAATACTTACGATTAATTCAGAGTTCTGATACTTGCAAAGTATTTAAGCTTATTCCACAATCCAGATAATTACCAACTTTATTCCATGAAATCTCCTATGAATAAAATACTTCAAAATACATGTCTTCATTAAGATGTATAATTTACAGATCATGTAAAAGGAAATATGTCTTCAGAATAAAGTCAATTATGTGCAGATTACTGTAAGAAACAGATAAACTCAAGACACAAAAAAACTTGAATAAGACAGAATATTCTGTAGAAAATATGACCTAGTATCCATTGGGGAGGGAAGCGGAGGAGACGGGGCAATCCTTTACATACTATCAGATTATTCCACAATAGTCCCTACTCAAATCACTTTGTGTCCTAGGCCTCCTAACTTTCATGGTATTGTATAGCTTGCCTATCCATTAAAACAATCATCTCTCATACTTCTGTTCCACATAAAAAAAGCAGTAGTCCTTCATGTAACACATTGAGCTATTTTGCCATCAGCATGTACCACGTACTTTTACAATATTTAAAACATACTGAGATAAAGCTTGACAAGTGGTTTATGATCCTGTTCTAGAAAACATTTTGAGAAAGAGCGTAATAACTGTTTCCAGTTAGAAGAGGCAAAGCTGTCTTCTTCATAGTTTTTCTTCAGGATTTTCTCTAAGTGCTCTGAAGATGGGACTACAACTAGGATTGACAATTATACATACATATTTTTGTGGACTAACCACAATTACATTACATCAAAGCAAGAATGTCTAAGAGCTACTTTCTATACCCAAATTTTTACAAGGAAAAAAAAGAAACAAAAATCTTTCAGTGGTTTTACCAGAAAAAGTAATGGCTTCCTAAAATTCCAATATACTGTGGGAAAGGAAAAAAAAAAAAAGACATGCTTTTACGCTTTATACTTCTTGTCTATTCCAAAGTTTTCTGTCCTAGAAAGGTGCAGATATTCAACTGCAGTTTTGTATTTCTAAAAGCCCAGCATGAGGCTACAGGCTAGTAACTGAAACCATCTTTATAGGATAAAGCAGACCAAAGAGTAAAAAATACACTTTTCCTAGCCTTTACCACATAGTTCACATTATTAACTTAGAAGAGAATTACCTAAACAGTGGTTGACTGCTTGGTGCCAACTCATCGCTTCTTCTGACAGAATGAGTCTCAAAAGAACTCTTTTCTTATACTACATCATTGCAATTGTCACAGCAGCATTCATTATGAGTGGAAGAGCCCATGAAAACACTAAATGTCCCACATTACTCTAAATTCCGCCTCGAGTATTTTACAGTTCACATTTTAAAATTCTTGCATAGATTTTGAGAACATACTGTTTAGAGACAGCTATATGACTGAAACAGTATTAAGTGGAAGGTTATTGATGAAAGGAACTGAGGAGAAAACTGCAGTGCCGAACGAAGGTAATGAATTCACACACCAAAAAAAAAAAAAGCAAGAACACTGATGACACAGGTGTCCAAGGCAGTCTGCTACAAGAGTGCCCGCCTCTTCAGCTGGATACACTTGGGCTGGATACATTTGGGCTCTTCAGCCCAAATACACTTTCACAATTCAGATAGTCCCAAACACTTGTCACCTTCCCCTTCTGAAGAATCCCTTTCTGCATGGCTTTTTATCTCCTCCTCCTTGAGCAAGTTAGACAGAAGCAAGAGTACATAACCACAGCTCTCAACTGCAGACACAGGGTGCCAGGCCCCTCAGGGTCTGCAAAGCCAAACGCAGCACACTGCTTTCTGCTGACAGCCATAGGTGCAGTTCTAGAACAAGACCAAAGAAAGCAGCATCACTGCAGGATGTCAAGGAAATTTCTCAAAGTTGGAACTCTGCAAATGAGCCCAAAGAACTTACCGTAACTACTAATTTTTACAAAACTACTCATAAAGAGAACTAAAACTTTTTACAAACACAGAACCTCATTCCTGCTACCATTGGTCGCTAAAACACACACAGCCCTCGAAAGCATGCCACCACTTTATAGCGAGTGCCTACAGAACTAACACATGCAAGGAAAAACTGCACCAATACATATCAAGAGCTCTTTTTTGGATCTCCACCTAAGCGTTCCACTGAGCTATACTAGAAATAAAAACAGACAAATGCTAAGGAGAGCCAAATTCCTACAACTGAAAAAATCTCAGACAAAATCAAATGGATGATCCTCACCCAAAACTGCGCCCTCAACATATATTTTTCATATATCATTTAGGCTGATCAAGAATATTTAACATCTTTCCAGAGAAAAAAGAAAACAAAAAACCAAACCAAAGCCAAAACAAAACCCCCCCCAAACAAAACACACACACACACACACATAAACAAACCCACAAAAAAGAAACAACAAAAAGAAAAAAAGAAAAAAATCAACAAAACAAAAAACAAACAAAAAACCCCACCCCAAAACCAACAACAACACAAAAAACCCACCACAAAACAAAACAAACCCCACAAACCAACACTCTGAGTTTATATACATACAGACAGATCAGCACCAGAAATGTCCCAGACGGATTTGTTTCACATTTAAGTTACTTCCAACCACCGCACCGGCGGGGCCGGACCACTCACATACTTGCCCGGCCGCTTCACCGCCGCGCTCGCCGCAGGCTAGGCCCGCCGCTTCCACACCCGGAGCGCGTCCGGCGGGCCCGGCGCTGCGGGGAGGGCTCGGGCCGCCGGCACAGTTCGGCCGCGGCACACCGCCCGCCCCCAGCTCAGCCCGACCGGTCCGCGGCCCTCGCGGAGGCTCAACCCGCGGCCCCGTGCGCCCCCCTAACCCCCGCCCCGAGCCTCACCGCCAGGTCTTGGGGCACCGCTCCACTCATGGCCCTCACGGTGCCGCTCCGCCAGGCCCGCGCGGGCAACGCAGGCCCCGGCTCCGGCCCCGCCGTCTCGCCCTCGCCCGGTGCCGCCGCCAGTAGCAGCAGAAGCCGCTTCCCCACAGGAGAGGCCGCTGCGTCCGCCATCCCCGCCGGACACAGCCGCCGCCGCCGCCCCAGCGCTCCGGCCGCAGCCGCCGCCCGAGACACCGAGAGGCTCTTGCCCCGCGCTGGGCCCGAGCGCCGCCCGCCGCCGTCCCAGCGTGCACCGCGCGCGGCGCGATCGGCCCGGCCCCACAACGCCCCGCGCGGGACGGGCGGGGCCCGGGCGCTCTGAGGGGCCGTCGGAATGGACAGGCCCCGCGGCGGAGCGGGGGGGTCTGTCAGCGCGCAGGAGCCTTCCCTAGGCAGACTTTAACGACCGCCAAGTTCAAAACCTGGAATTATCGCAGAAATTAAGGAGTTTTAACCTAAATTTCGAGGTAAAGACACAGAAGAACCAGTGCCCGCATCTCAGCCTGGATCCTACAGCTGGCATGAGAAACTGCTGCCGGCCCCAGAAGACCGGCAGCGCCGCACAGGGCCGGGTGCTTTGCTTTCCAGTGAGTCAGATTTTGGAGAGGCGTCCATTTAGGGAGTAATTAAGATACAAAACCAGTATGTTAATGAATTCAGCTGTGTTGATTAGTTAATCCATTTGAACAGTTCTCATGTAGCATAGCACAATGTCCTAAACCTGCCCCTTTTCAACATGAACAACCACAAAATACTTAAGCAACTTACAGTTAGAAAAATGAGATGCAATTTTATATCTGTTTCTCCATGTGCAGTAAAGGCACAGTAGCACTGATAGAAACTGGAATGAGGAGCAGATGCTATACTCCATACCAACACAAGGATACTCTTGTGGAAGTGGGTTGTTCTTTTGCATGTATTGTTTCTTCATTCTGGCACAGTCCCATTTGACAGTGAATTAGCAACAGCAAAGGCAAGTTGCTTGCTTTCACTTTCATTTATTCAAATGATTGTGCCAGGGTAAAATAGATGACATTTTCTCTGTTACTTGCTAGTTAGAGGAATGCAATGTACTTACCGGAATATGGGTAAGACAATGCCCAATACCAGTTTGTACAATGTGCCTGTCATCAGGAGTGTATTTTATAGTTTCATTCCATTATCTGTTCTCTTTATGGTGTAACTTTATACCGAATGTGTCACACAAATTAAATTCTGAACAGATTCTAAGACAGATTCTTACATAAGAGACAGTTCAAAAGACTTTGGAAACAGTCTGCCTATGGTAGTTTGAACAACTACACAAAACCTCAGAGTATCGGTGGCATCACCACTCAGTGCTATCCTCCTGTGCTGTACGGCATCTCTGAGTTTTGATTTACCACACACCACTGGATTTATTAACTCCCCCTCCCCCCCCCTTTTTTTTTAAAGTACAATACCTACCTGAAACATTACTGAAGGGTAGAAGAGCCATTATGTCTTGCATAATGGCAGTGACTGCCATGGTAAACCCAAGATGAGTACTACAATCTTTGAAGACCAGTCTTTGCCCTCATGACTTTTTCTTTACCGAAACAGTAAGATCAACTGTGCACCAGAAACAGTACTACCATGTGAAAGATTCCAAGTGCTCCTATGCCCTTCTCATTCTACGTGCTCAGGCTCCCATGGCCATGATAAAGCAGGCCAGCATTTTTCATCTCCCAAGCACGGTGCTGGATATTCCAATGGCATACAGCACCAGGTGGGCCAACAGTGATAAAATCCACGAATACTAGGGGTTTCCTAACTGAAATCATTGACCCAGACAGCATAGGCCATAAAGCTTGAATTAAATTCACTTCATGAAATACGTAACAACTTTTCTATGCTAATTCTGTTGCACCAACCTCTATTACAAGTTAGAAAAATTAGTTTCATGGGCTGTGTGTTAATTTCAAATACAATTTTACTGGGAAAGCTACTGCGGTTAAACTACATACTTAAGTGACTGCAAAACCAGATACCACAATTTCAAATTGTGAGAAATCAGGTAAGTAACCACCAGGCTACATCCAAAGATGTCCCTTAAGCACTGAAGATGGCTTCTTCTCCAGACTACCACCTTCACAGCCTTAACTGATGATCAGTGCCCCAGAACACAAAGAAAGTGACTACCCAGAGTGGCTGATCCAGGGACTGATTTTGTGGAATTTACATAGTTTGAGAAAAGCGGGACTGATGCAAACACTCACCTGTACAGGTTTTCAACCCTCCCTTTCAATACTGTATCTAAGGCTACCCCTTCCATAGACAGCAGCCATGTTCTTTGGAGAACTTTATTAAAATATATCCAAGAAGTAATCAAACATTTTCTAATGAGCCAGGAGAGAACTGAAGTGAGAAAAACATCTGTACAGAGGACAGTGCTGTAAGTTTTTGTTTACATGCTTTATTTCAATGTTTCACAGTTTAATCATTGTCTACAAAAATATATTTCTGAAACTCTGAGTCCTCTATAAAAAAGCTGGTCAGCAGCAGTGACCCTGACAAACAGAATGTACCTTGGGATAGTGTGAGCACCTCCTGTAAGCAGATTAGTGTGGCTAGGGAACTCCTGCCTCACCCTGGGAGACTTCTGTTCTTTGGGATTAAAGCTCTGCACTAGTTCTGAAGGAAGGCATTAAAAAAAAGTCATTCCACTTCTGCATACTGCACTAAGCTTGGGAGGGCGAGTTGCAAGTTCAGTGTATCACACAGCAAAGAGTGCTAACAAAGCACTTGGCACTCAGGGAAAGAAGACCTCAGGGTGCTTTAGTACTGGTAAACTTTTTCTTTGAGCTATCCATTCAGAACAGCCTTTGTCTGGTGATAATAGGTTCAGGCTGTCAGCAAAGGTACAAACGGCACACAAGCAGAGTAATCCTACAAAAGCAAAGAGAGTCCTTCTTTGAGGACAAGATAAGGTTTCTGTTCATTTTTACCTCAGCATTTTCTGCTGTGGCTTTAATCAAGGGGAAAATTACTGTCACATCCAAAAACAACCCTACATTGTGTTGGATAGAACAAAGCCACTATCAATGATGTCAGATTCAACTCCTTAGTACCCATAACTGGAAATATTTCTTACAACATCAATTATTTAATTCCTATGCTTACTAGTCACTAGTGTATCTAGCCACCAAAAATATGAATTGAGAAACTCAAGTTTCCCCCAAACAAGATCTTTCCACTCTTCCTCTGCTCAGCTGTTTTACAGGTCTATAGAGATACTTGCGGTTACGAAGAAAAAAAAATAAATTGCCTCTTTTAAAAAAATAAATCTATCTTGCATTGTGCTCTAGAAAAGACAAGGTCAATGTACTCTGATCCTCAAAGTCTGTAACTAGAAGCCCCTTACCACAAAATAATCTCAGACCTGAACCCTTAAGGGCAGGAATTTTCAGTAGCAAATAAAGAGTAGTTATTGACAGACTGCTTCTCTAATGTGGTAATAGACAGAAGATAAGCTCTTTGAAAACTTTTCCACACCTGCCTGTCAGTAGAGCTTTCTGAGCCAGCAGCTTGTGAAATCTAGATTTCCTAGAGAATTTGGGAAAGTGCTGCTGATTCTTTTAGGTACATCTGCAATCAACGGGCTTCTGAGCTCCATGCTTTTGTTCAGAAAAAGTTCTCCTGTAACTCATGCCTACCACCAGTCTCAGTCTGATCTGCTAAACCTGAGCAGCCAAAGAGGTATATGAATTTTAAGTAGAATCAGCATAATCCACAAAAACACAGAAGCCAAGAAACTTCACTGAGACAAATACCTTATCAAAAAAAGACACTCTGCACTAGAAAACTAGTATTATCTCACTAATGCTAAACAGTTAAAATGTAAGATCTGTAAGAAAACACCTGAAGTTTACTTCTTGACTATTTTCCTTTCTTGAATTGCTGGGGGGAGTGAAGAAGGGGAGGAGAAAGGATTGAATTGCTGTATTAGTAGCAAGCCATTGTAAAGAAGGCAGTATTGGAGAGAAGTCTAAAACCAGGAAAAAAAATCTGAAAACTTAAGTTATTCTGAAAGCTTTCCTTACCTTCCTAAATTAAATAGCCTAAACAGAGGATTTTGTCCATACTTTAAGTTGTTTTTCCAGTCTGTTCCCATCTGTTCAGCTTCCAGTCAAAGACACACAACAGAGAGAATAAGGGAGGCAGAGAAACCCACACATAGGGTATGCCTCCCCTATAGCACCTACTTTAATATATCCAAACAACATGAACAAATCAGTCAGGTATTGTTACATCTTGTGCATGGAAAGGCTATAACTGAAGTGTAACAAGATGAAATTAAAGTAAGACTTGGAATTAAAGAAAAATCTTCTCCTGTGGAACCTCTTTTGCTGAAGACTCCACATCCCTCAAAGAAGCAATTCATATTCAGTCATTTGTGAAATGGAAAAGACTAGCCAGCAACAATCCTGCCTTGGCTTCAGGTGAAAAACTGCCCTGAGGCAGTATTCATTCTCCTTTAGTATCACAAAGCCTATTCATGTAAAACAAACTGCTGTCCTGCATTGCCCTGCCCTGCCCTAGAGACATAGTATATCATAGAATCATAGAATACGATGAGTTGGAAGGGACCCATCAGGATCGAGTCCAACTTGTGGCCTTGCGCAGGACACCCCAAGAATCCCACCATGTGCCCAGAAGCATTGTACAAACACTTCTTGAACTCAGATGGGCTTGGTGCTGTGCCACCCTCCCTGGGGAGCCTCTTCCAGTGCTCTACAACCTTCTGGGTGAAAAACCTTTTCCTGACTTTTAAAAGCTGCCTTCTCCATCAGCACAGACAAGAGGGACATTACTCCTAGATGCAATTATGCAAAAAGGAAAAAAATCTGTATCTTAAAGCTTAGAATTCTAGCATGATGGATCCCTTGTGGATAAACTGCCAGAGACTATGAGGTACTTGTGTGTGAGGAACCAGCAACTGCAGCTGCATGTTATTGCTACTTGCTGTCTCTCGGTGAGAGCTTTCCCATTTCCGCATCTTCTTACCTTCTCCAAGTTACAGACTCCAGGGTGAACTATTCTGAACCCTCACAAACATGGTGGCCACCAAAATACATTTGATGACATTTTAATCCCTTCCAAATTATTTACAAGGCTGGCTTTGAGACTGCTAACTTTTAACTTCAGGCCTAGAACTGCATAGAGGAAACTTTGTATGGTCAAGAACAGTGCCTGTGCTATGCTTGTTCTCACAGGAAACATTAATTAAAACAAATGAAGTAACATACAGAGCTTAGCCTAGGCTGCAGTCTAACAAGGGCATAATGAGACAATAGTCACAACTTCTCCAATTCACTAATACTTTTTCTAATATTCCCCATGGCTACACTTACAAGAGGTCCAGCCAAATTAAACTTAAGCTACAAGTCACAAGTGAAAAGTGTGCACTTAAGTCTGGTGTTCGGAACACTGAGGACCATTCCTGATCAGGCGGCTTCACTCCTATTTTCATGTGCACAAAGACAGCTCCCTGTCACAGACAACCGAAGCAGATACATGGGAAAACTGATTCATTAAGCCAAGGGGAGGCAAGGTCACTGCTGCCATGCCCCAGAGAAGGAGAAAGATTCATTGAGAAATTATAACTAAAGGGTTACAAAATAAAGGCAAGAGCTAATGTTTGTCGGCAATGAAATGCATTCTCCTGTCCCATGTGAACAGGAAACAATGTCTGTGGGTGTTAAAGAAGGTCCTAGGAGGAGATGCCCTCCTACTTTTTTCTGCTGCCAAAGGAGAGGAGAGGAGAGAAACACACTGCTATTGGTCAGCAGGAATCTCTCTGTCTGCATCCAGTTTGCTTGTCTCTCCTGGGGAAGGGGTACGTGGTGCAGAGTGAGAAACAGGAGGGATCCCGTGAGCTACAATCCCTTCCACTACTGGTGGCTCTGGTAGCCCAGGGTTGGCTACTCCCACTACTCCTGGAGGAAACCTAAAACCAACAAAAACATAGAAATTACAAGCTTGTCCAACAGAGTTATTCAAAGGGAAAGGAGCCATGCCCTCAGACACGTGCTGGAAACAAATCCATCTTTCTAACAGAAATGCTCTGAGATAAAACACAGGAAAAATCTTCAGAGCTGAAGAATAGCAGTGATATCACGATGCCAAATTACACCTGTTTGCAGACAGACCCAGACAGACTGAGGTCACATACTAAGCATTTGAAAACAGATACAAAATTTATCTTCAGTGGAAAACATCATGAGGCACTCCATGAAGGCACCTCGAGGGCTAGGAATTCCCTCCCCATCAGCAAGAGGAGTGCAAGCTGCAGTTATCTTTCACTGGGCTCCAAGACAGAAAAAGTAAGAAGCTGAACTAATAAAACAGCTAGATGCAAAATGAAAAATAAGAGAGCGACAGTCATGAATTGCTAATGAACTGTTCTTTCATTACTTCCATTCTGCTTCCCTATGCCCTCTCCATAAATACATCTCAACCTCTGTAGATCTCTCACAGAAGGAAAGAAAATAGATTTCCTACTTTGCAGATGGGAGACAAACAGAAGGGAAGCAACCTGCCCACAATCACTTAGCAGATCTGTAACAGATAAATAAACTCAAATACACTCTATTTAGACTATTGAACAAATCCACTGGTAAATGTCTCAATAATAGTCCATATCTGGGCTACAAGTAAGAACTGTGCTTTGTTTATATAGACCTAATGATATACACAACTTCTAATGCTAAAGTTCTAAGTTCTAAAGTTCCAGTCCTTTTTTGGGCATTCATCAGGCTTTCTTATATATCTCTTGGGCAGGTCTTCCAAGGATTTGGAAATATTGACCAGTATGCAACTGGAACTAAACATGACCAAGTACATCCTAGTACAGTCCTAGTACAGCTTTAGAAGTGCTGCTGTTAAGTTTTGGGAAAGAGCTCATATACAAAGTATATAGGAACAGAGACATACCTGTTTGCAGGTAAAAGTAGTTCTCAAACCCCTGGCCTACTTCAGCCGGAAAATACACTTGGATAACCTATGTATCTCACCTGTAAGCTGTAGCTCCGTTGAGTTCTGGGTGGACAGTTGCAGGATCAATACTGGACCACTGAGCTGCTAACAGCAAGTACTCCTTATTAACACAGTTTCTCAAAGCATCAGGTATGTGACCTGCAAGGGCAGCAAGAATGACAAAAAAACCAGAAAACAGGTAGAAGAGACTTGTTCCCTCAGCATTTACAAAGGAAAGTAGAAAGGAAAAGCACAACATCTTTTTCATCCACCTCCACAGGATAACACGAGGCACACTCCTCTGAGTATCTGGTGTCTGGGGACGGCAAGAAACTGATTTTTCCTTCCCATTTCTGTGATCTTGTGCAAATTATTGCCACAAACTTCAACTGCCAAGCCTCACTTTTTTCAAAAGATATATTACTTAAGGAAAAAGCATAAAGCAAAACTGTCAAAGGAATGACTGCGAAGCATGTGGAAGATGTAAGTAAAAATGTTTACCCTGGGAGAGATAGAGCCACTCCAACATTAGGTACAAGAATTCTCAGAAGGCAAAGATACAATTATCAACTTACACTCCAGTTCCAGAAACCAGTTAGTGAGTCTAAGTTTTCAGAACAATCAGCATAATCCTTGCAGTGAACTAACATAAAAACACTAATTCAGCAGCAGCTGCAAATCTTCCTCATTACCTGTAATAGCTCTGCGGATCTCTTTAGCTGCGTCTTCTCTGGATTCAATGGAAGCCTGTTCACTGTACCAGGCAGTGTGAGGGGTGCAGATAACATTGGGTGCATCTTTTAAGGGCCCCTGAGCGAAACTGTGGGGAAGAAAAAGGTTTTTTACAGAAGTGATAACCCCATCTGTCCTCTTGGGCATCCCTGTAACCCAAATAATTAAAAAAAAAAAAAAACCAAAACAAAACAAAGAAACCCCAAACCACCAAAACACTCATCCAGCTTCAGTGAGCCACCAGATAGCAGCAGGCATGCAGGAACAACATTACCTGAAAGGCTCAGACTCATGCACATCCAGTGCTGTTCCTCTGATTCTCCCCTCTTTCAAGGCTTGTGCTAAGGCTTTCTCATCTACCAGCCCTCCCCGGGCTGTGTTCACTAAGAAGCAGCCCTGACGCATCTGGAAGAAGAAAAATATTAAGTACATTGAGAATGAGACTTTTCACGGAAGCTAAGTGAATCTTGGGAAGTCTACTGGAAATGAGCAGGAGTCTGCAGTGATTAGATGAGGCCTGGAGGAACTAGGAGTGCTTTCACTGCAAAGCTTACCACAGGGGAAATGCCTGCAAGCAATGCTTGAGAAATTTGCTTTAAAAATCAACAAACAAAACCACAAGACAACAAGGGCAAAAGTGGAACTCTCAAGTTCTGCACTCCATATTCATCCTACTACATTAAAAAAGAAAGAGGACATGAATCATGAATCAAGTATCCAGCTATACAAAACTGGACTACAGTGTCCAAATGTCTCTCATGAAAGCACTGGAAAGCATTCATAGACTAGTGGAGTTTAGCCCGAGACTGACTTTGCAGTGGGCTTGGGCAGAGAGGCGTTGGCAGTGCTGTGTAAAACAACATACACAGTCCCAGCCACAACACAACCAGTGCAGTAAATGATGTATTTTAGAGATAATGTGTAATTATTGAATTACCTAAAATATTCTTTATAAATGAAACTACTTGGCAAGAAGAGCCAATCCTATTCTTCTCTTAACATAAAATTCTATACAGCACAAAGCACAGGCACCCGGATCCACACGCTCCCAGCCTCCAAAGGCAGCAGGAGGCACACAACAGAGGCAGCAGGATTCACACGCTCTCAGCCTCTGTGAAAGCAGCAGTTCCTGTTTGCATTCATTTCCACAGTGCTCTGTGGGGGAAATCAAGCTCCTGCTGCACCTGTTTAATAGTGAAGTCATTGATGAGGTGATGGTTATGTTCATTCAGGCTGCAGTGCAATGTGATGCAATCGCTGTGCATTAGTAGATCCTGCAGGGTTCCTACTCGTTGTAAACCCAAGGATCGCTCCACTCCATCCGGCAGATAGGGATCATAGAAAATCACGTTGAAGCCAAAGGACTTGGCTCGCAGAGCCACTGCCTGTCCAACTCGGCCTTCACAAAAGAAAACCCACAATCATCAAGGATAGGTAAAACAAACTTTAAAGACAAGATACTGAGGTAGACTGGGAGCCTACACTGAAGTTTACTGCCAGGGCCCAAGGTACTGCAGCCCTGGAAACCCCCAGGACTGCCACAGGGATCCAGAGGAGGCTATTCAGTGCTGATCCTATGTGGCTAATTCTAGTTCTTCCCCATGCAATAGCCAGGGCTTAGTCAAGAAGCAGCTCTGTTTTCAAACCAAATCCAGACTCTGAGTCAGAGGTAATAATCTGACTACAAGAACTTAGAGAAGGAATTGATAGCCACTTTTCAGGTGGCTTCATTACTGAAAACAGAGCCTAACACACAGGGAAACAATCACCGAGAAGAGCTGTATGAATGTTCCAATTCTTCTAAGCATTTGAAATTGAAAAAAGAATACCCAATCCCCTGACACATACCCAACTCCTGAAGATATTCAGAATGACAGAATAGGGCATTAGCACTCCTTAGAAGTCAGTGTGTTTCACAGAGAACAGCTGTACAAGTACCACTTTTCTCAGGATGCAACTCTTAGCTTCCCAAAAACGTTCACAGTTCTCTTTTCAGTCTAACAGTTCCCATCACTTACCTAGTCCAATGATGCCCAAAGTCTCCCCACGGATACGCACAGCGCCTCCAGCCACCTCTCGAATCTGTTCTACACTTGAGGCTCGATTCCCTTCCCGGAGAGCCTGATGTAGCCAAGTAACACGGCGATAGAGGTTCAAGATGTGGCAGAGGGTAGAGTCAGCAGTCTCCTCTACTGAGGAGGAAGGGATGTTGCAAACTGCAATGCCTACAAAGCCACAGAGGTAATGTAAGACTTATAGCATCACAATTCTAAACCAACATAAAGCCTGTAGAGGCACAAATGCTGAAAGATAATCCAGTACTCCAGAACTCCAGAAACACAGAATTCATTTCAGAACCTCATTCTACAACAACATGGGGGGGGGAGGGCAGCCTTCTTTTCAATCTCCCAGGAACTACCATTCCTTCCTTAGAAATATCTACTTGATTGACATACTCACCAGAAAAACAACAAAAAACCAACCAAACGAACAAGCTAAAATGAGAAAACTGGGCCACACAAGCAATACAAGCAACTGACGGTTTTAAAAGACCTGCATTCAAAAAGATGCACTCCTTACACAGATACTCCTGACAGATTAACCGGCAGACCGTAGAAGAATTGAGACAGATGGCTGAGCTCTTCATGCCTCACAGTCCAGATGCTCACTGCAAGCATCAGCTTCCCCAGGAGCAACAATAAGTAACTAACTCATTAGATGTAGACAGAAGCCCCAGGAGCTTCTCTAAATCCATTTGAAGTTACACTTAAAAATAAAACACATAACACTCCCACTCTAGAATAACATACAACCACAAGGACCATAAAACCGATGGTAAATTAGTAATGCAAACAGAGTTGAAGTCCTAGAAGCATAAATTACTGTCAGAAAAGGGAGGGATGGAACACTGTATCAAAATCTGGTAATTCCTGAGCACTCTATGAAAAAAAAATAGGATGGAGGCTGGCAACATGCCACTTCACTCCTGTTATCCTTTATTCGACAAACCAGCCAAGAAATAAAAATAATTGGATGAAAAATGGTCTATTCCCAAACATGACGCTAGCCACCTGCCAAACCAAGGCAACTCTTCTGCCTCAAAAATCCACCACCTAGATAAAAACTGGAAATAGAATCTAAGCAATGGTCGAAGGCATCATTGTTTTGTAAGCCTATTCAGAGGAGACACTTGACTAAACTCAAGGCCATGCTTTCCCATGAGAATTAGGAGAGTAATGGCCACAGACAATCCCAGATATCTGACTGTTTTTCTCTATCAAATTATTTTCAGTTGTGTCATAATGCCACACAGACAACTCGGAGGGCACGAGTAGGGGTAATAGAAAAACTCAGTTTCTCTTAATCTCCCTGCTTACCATTTCCTTCATCACTAGACAAGCCCCATGCATACATTACACAGCCAGACACAGATTTGTGTAAACATGCAGTATTATGCCTAAATGTAAGAAAAAAACACAGAAAACAGCCCTTTGGTCTGAAGATTCAGAACACACAAGGAACAGTATCTTACCTTAAAAGGCCTGGCTAAGCATGAAAATACCATTAATTGTCCATGAAAAAGCAAATCTGGCCATGTGTAAGGCTCATCATACTATTGCTCCAAAGCAAAAATGGCAAGCAATGGCCTGATGTTGAAAGAATTTTGATCCATTTCACCTTGGATTAATGAGCATGCAGTGAGGAAAAGGGAAATCTTTGAATCTGAATGAATCAAAGATATGGATGGTGACTTTAAGTAGAGAAACGTAAGACTACGTGTAGGTTCCAAACTCAGCACAAGATATAAAGGCTGGATGAAAACCATGCACCTTGACAGGAACTCTTGAGACTATTCCTTTGAATCATCCAGATAAAAAGGCTCTTTTGACTTAATTCAAGCACTAGCCGAATACGCACACTTCATTTATTAGCAATTCATCTGTTCTTACAGATCTGGAAATTGCAACACCTACCTATTTCAATTTTATATACAAACACCTGTATTTGATTTAAGCTTAACAGGACCTGCATTACATTAAGGAAGCTTTCAAATCCCTTACACTAGTAAAACTTAAAAGAGAAGGAGCTGGATACTTAAGTGATCCATCTCACCTAAGAGGCTACAAGGGCCAGAAGTCTCACTCCCATCTGTTTAATAAATAGCAGCTTTTTGTCACTTGATCCAGAGGCTTTTCATATGCCTAGTGTTCTAAAGGGATAACTAATAAAGTTTTGAATCAGAACCTACTTGCATATACAAAATTAAGAGGAAAATTCATGAAGTATTTACAGCGAGTTTACCCTGCATCAGCATTTGCAGGTGGCTTTCAGACATAAGTTTGATTAGGGCTCACAAAAAAAACAAAGTCATCTCAGCAAAAGTTACCTAGGCACCATACTGGGGTTCCTGAATCCCAAACAACAAAGTCAGCAACATCTATAACTGAGAATATTTCTTTTAAGCCACCTAGCAGCCCCTATATTAGTCAGCTTCCTACAGACATCTGATACTGAGCATCTCCAAATCTTTGTACATAGAAGTTTTTGAATGCACTCAGTTACAAAGCACAAAAAACCCAAGCAGAGTTCCATTTCCATTCAGTTCTGATTGCAAGAGACACCTAATGGTGTCATCATACCTAATTCTGCAGCGGATTTGATGTCAACATTGTCATAGCCACTGCCAATACGCACAATGACCCTGAGGGCTTTGAATTTCTCCAGATCCTGACGAGAAAGGGTAATGGTGTGATACATCAGAGCTCCTACTGCCTCATTCAGCACCTATAACAAAAACCAGTCCAAATCAGTATCTGGTTTGGTTACCTAAGAGGCAGAGCTCTACTTCTGAATGCTTGCATGTTTTCTTGCCCACCTTTTCATGGATTTCCTGAGTTGACTGAGCATCACAAAATGCCACTGTAGCAACATCCTTCAAGATGGGCATCTCCACAGTGCAATCTCGTCCATCCAGGAGTGCAACCAGTGGCCGTGCTGGCATTGGGCCATTCACAATAGGAGGCCGTATGCCTATTAAGAAAGTCAGTAGGAGTGATTACATGAAAGACAAGAATTCTGGAACCCTCATCTGCTAGTCCAATAAGTCATTAATAGTATTTAGGAACAGATTAGGCAAAGCAAAAGCCATCAGTAGAAAACAAACACATGGAAAAGACGGTAGGAAAAAACCCACAACCACCTCTGCTACTAATACAGGAAAATAAAGCATGTTTTATCAATAATGAGATCACAGAGGTGATCTACTCAGCAGTACGCCATCTTACTCCAGGCTCCTGAAACGAGTGACAAAGTCTCTTCAGACCTCCTCCCTAGTAACCTGCCCCCGCTCCATGCCCACATACTATTTCCTCCTTAAGTGAGCCCAACTTGTACGTTCACAGGGCCTCCGACAATCACTAGCATCCGCCCCTTTCCAGAACGCCGTAGGCAGCGCCTCCGCGAGCGGCGGGGGTCCTGCTCGCCGCCGGCCAGGCGGACGCTCAGCGGCTGCGTCGGGTCCCCGCGGCTTAGGGCAGGTGTCGCTCCCGGCTGCCCGCTGCTGCCGCCGCTGCTGAGGGGCGCTCGCCCCGCCTCACCTTCGCAGATCCGGTCCAGACGCTGCCGCTTCACTTTGTGCCGGTCCATGGGCCGGGCGGGGCCGCGCCGCCCTCGGCGCCGCGGAAGGACCCGAGAGCCGTCACTCGCCGCCCGCGCCGCTCCGCCGGAACCGGAAGGGCGGGCCCGGGCCCACGCGAGCGGCAGTGCCGCCACGGGCGTGTCCCCCGCTTCCGCTTCCGGTTCGCGGAACTTGGCGGGGGGGGGCGGGGCGGGACGGGATGTGGCCGCGCCGGGCGGGGCTGGGGTGCTCCGGGGTCGTTCGGTACTCCCGGGTCAGAGCCGGCTCCGGGCCGGCTCGGGCTGCAGGGAGTGGGCCAGGAGGGTGGTTACAAAAACGTGGGAGATGTGTCCTGGGATGTAGCTTCACGTCTTCCTAGGAAGCTCTCTGTGCATGCGGCAAAACGGAGAGCCATTCAGAGCGGTTCTGCCGCCTTTGCAGCCATGTCTCCCACCCCTGCCCCTGCTCCCTGCAGTGGATCAGCGCTGCGATACCCGCGCATCCTGAGAATCCACTGCGGAAATCACGACAGGGACATCACCAAGCAAGCTCTGTACAGTTTACTGAAGAGCAAATTCAAGCTATTTATTATACAAACTTTCCTGGTACCTGATCTGAAGACCATACAATTGATCTACTTTCACATGGCCCTTTTCTTCAATACCTCTCACATTCCTTTCAGATATGCCACAATATGTTTTAACAGATCGTGTGCATTCTTCATGCTCTATGTTGGAGTTTGGTGGGCAAAAGGCAACGGAATAATTGGAACTGCCAGCTGGCGACTAGGTGTTGGGAGGAATGGGTTAAAAGTAGGTGACTGCCTGTTGAGGAGGATTGTAAACACGCAGCTGGGAATAACCCTTGCAAAACTGGTGTGAACACTGGTGATCCACAGGCATGAACCCAGTTTAATGGTGCCTGTGCCTTCCCTTGTCTGCCTCTGCCCAGGGGTTGCTTCAGTTAGCAAGGAAAGGGAAATAAATTACTTTTGGGGGTTTAGCCATGGGTTTGTGGCTGTCCCAGCTGCTGCCTGCCTGTGCTGACGCACACTTGGGCAGTTAAACAATAGCAAGGTAAGACTGTTTGGCAAAGATAAAAGTGCTTAGCAAAATGTGTTTTCAGGCCCACCGGGTGTGATGACCCTTAAATAGCTCAGATTGTTTAATGAACTGGTTGAAATAGTGACAGAAGTGTCACCGAAACTGCGGGAAAAACAAAAACGCTCCAGCAACATTTTAGTGTTAAAGAGTCAAGGCATTACTTTATTTCTGGCCAGGCTATTGTTCTGGTCAGGATATGCCACAGAAGTCATTTTGTCCACACATAGCCTGGGTGTGCAGAGAAAATCATTCCATGACACATTAACTTTACAAGATTTTCCCCAAACTTTATACAGTCAAAAACCATAGAACATTATTGGTTTAATGTTCATTGGTTCAAAGTTGCATAGTTCTTAGTGTTTGGTTTCCTATTGGGTTTGGATTTCTTCGCCTCTGATGCTAATTGTGTCTTCCTTCTTATCTCTCTTTTCCCAGATCAGGTGTCTCAGGCCATGGAGGGAGGTCAGTGGTGAGGTTTGCAGTTGATGTTCTGTTTTTGGCCACTGATGGCGTTGATGGTCTTTATCTTTTGTACTACTCCCAGACTCTTGGGATGTTAAATTCATCAGACCTCACCTGGTGAAACAATGCCTTGGAAAGAAATTTAAAATTCCTTTTCCCTCGGCAAAGGCAAACAAAACCCTTGACTAAAGTGATATAATTTTTTTTTTAAACTGGTATATTTTCCAACAGAAGCATGAAGAGTGACTCTGATACCAGGAATGTGGAAGAGGCCAAAACCCACCTGTATGGAAAGATACAAGAGGATAGGCTAAGGAATATGAATAAATGAATTTGCCTGTAATTTAAAATAAAAAAAAAAATCCGGTGCATGTAAATTGTTTGTGGCAATCAGTGAGACTACTACTCATTTCCAACACTGTTTGCCAAGAATTAATCCAGTGTCTATACTATATGCGGCTACTTTAAAAAATTTGGCAGTTTTACCCATTTGGTTTGCATGCCAAACCTCAGAGGCAAGCCTTCTAAATCATTACCCAAACAGCCTTAGTCTTCTGGAGCACAGTTGCCTATGGCAAATGGAGTCTCCCCTTACATTTAAGCTGGCTGAGCTTCATGTCTGTATAAAAACCTCAGTTAAAATCTCTCTGAGTGCGTTGAGGTATCCTCCTCACCTGTCAACACTCTTGCCAATAGCCCTTCAGGCAAGTACTTTATTGGACACTTTAAAAAACCACAAGGGATAGGAGGCAAGAGGGGATTTTTCTGAGGACAGACAAAGAAATTGGAAATCCCAGAAACCTTGTTGCCAGAGGCAAAACTAGTAAAGAAAGCCTCATTTATCTCAATACAGCAACTCTGTCAATACAGCAGCTCTGTGGTCCAAAGTCCTGCCATGTATCATAGGATCCTAGAATAATAGCATATTCTGAGTTGGAAGAGATCCATCACAATCATCACTCTGACTCCTGGCCCTGTGCAGGACATCCCAAGAATCCCATTATGTGCCTGAGAGCATGGTCCAAACACTTCTTGAACTTAGCCACTTGGTGCTGTGACCACTGCCCTAGGGAGCCTGTTCCAGAGTTCAACCATTCTTTGCATGGAAAACCCTTCTCTGATATCCAACCTAAACCTCCCCAACTCAGCTCCACGCCTTTTTGTTGAGTCCTGTCACTCGTCAAGACAGTGAAGACATCGGTACCTGCCCCTCTGCTTCCCCTCGTGACGACGTTGAAGACTTCAATATTGGACTTCTCCCTCCAGACTCCTTCAGGCTAAACAAACCAAGTGACCTCAGCCACTCCTCATAAGTTCCCCTCCAGATCCTTCTCCATTCTCATGGCCTCCTTTGGATGGTCTCTAGCAGCTGAATGTCTTTTTAATATGGTGCTGCCCAAAACCGCGCACAGGACTCAAGGTGAGGCCGCACCAGTGCAGAGTAAATCAGGATGATCACCTCCCTTGACTGGCTGGCAATTCTTTGCTTGATGCACCACAGGACATGGTTGGCCCTCCTGGGTGCCAGGGCATACTGTTGACTCAGTAGGAGCGGCTCATCCCTCAGTCTTTCCTGGTAGTCTCTAAGGCACCTAATGCTGCTGATAAGATGTAAAGGAAACAGCCCCTGTGCTGCTGTCGAGCCATGTGCCCATCTCTTTAACGATGCAGAGGGAAGAAAATGTACAGGAGTGATTAAAGTAAGAACCTACTGGCTCTGGTTCTGTGTTCCACAGCACTGAAAGGTAGTGAAGGTGGCAGCAGCGTGGGACTACTGATCTTTGTGGCCTAATGTGGCTTTGAGTCATCTGTCTCATGGCTTGAATGAAGTCTCGTTCATTTCACTGTGGAAAGCAGTTATAGGACTGCTGCTGAATCAAGGGGAAATAATCTAATCCGTGTTATTTAACTTGATTGCTTTCATACCTGTTTAAGTACCTTGCCAGCCTACAGGAAAGTAAAGTCTTCAGTGTGGTTTCTATCCTGAATTCAGCACAGATCAGTGGGAAGGGGCATGGCCAATACCCTAACGTTATTTGATACCACCTCACATCATTGCCAGGAGCAGAGAAAGGGACTCCCTTGTTTCTGAGGAGAAGGAGTTCCTTCTGCTGGGGGAAAGTGTGTTTGGGAAGAACCAGTCAGTATTGTTGTAGACTTTCTGTGCAAATAATTTATTTGTCTTATACCTTTTGTTATTAATATTGTTGCTGTTACTGTTCTTTTTGTTATCTCATTGCTGCTTCTGGTGAAATGTTCTTATCTCAACCTGTGATCTTTACCTTTTGTTCTTCCAGTTGAAGGAAGGTGGCGGGGGGGCAGGAGCAAGCAGCGCAGTTTTAGTGGGAGCAGTAAATTGGGAAATATTGACTACATTGAACAGCTACAACCCCTAATGTCTGGGTCTATCTTGCCACTGTCAGATCTACTGTCCTGCATGCTAATTTAGCTTCACTTGAGACAAGGAGAGACAATATACATCATGGATATACCTGGACCAGAACAATGGGCTCAGAGTGCATCACTTAAATGTCTTCAAATCAAAATATAGTGCAATGCATTATTAAAACTACTTAGTCTGTGTTCTTGCCTCTGAAAAAATTTAGACTTAAGGTAGTAGACCAGTGCTGTTCTAAGATACTCCTCCTTTCCTCTCTTGAAAAAGTATTTTTGCTTTCATTTTACAAATAATTTTTCTTCTGAGCTGCTCATGCCTTAAATTGCTTCTGTCATCCAAGCATGTGCACACTAACCACTGCCTTAACTAGCTGTTGGAAAGGGTCTTAGAGAGTCTCTAGTCCAACATCTCTGCTAGTCAATACTAACACCAACAAAAGAGCAAGTCAGCTGTAGCTTTTTCTGTAAGTTTGGATACAGACTCTGATATGTCTCTAGATAACCTGTCCTAGCACTGCACCAGCTTCTTAGTAAAAAAGCTTTTCAAAGCATCCAGCCTGAACAACCCACGATGGAATTTGTGGCCATCACCAGTTTTTTTATCACCTGCCATTTGGGTTTATCGCCTTTGCAGCTCACCTTCAAGTAGCTGTAGGGTGATAGTAGATCATCTGTGAAATTCCTCTTTGCCAAGCACACAAGCCCAGCTATGATAATCAGTTTGTAGGTTGTGTGCTACCATAGTGGTAGCCCTCCACTGGACCCTCTGTAGTTCCTCCACATCCTGCTTGAACTTCAGGGTCAGGAAACTGCACACAGCAGTACAGGTGTGGCCACACCACTGCTAAGCAGACACGAATAACTTCTTTAAGTCTCTGGCCATGTTCTTCCTAATACAGTGTGGTATGTGGGTTGTCGTGTTCACAATCACATCTTACTGGTATCCATGGCAACTTCCAGGTCCTTCCAGCAGGGCTGCTCCTCATCCACTCAGCCAGGAAAGATGCATGGGGTCGCTCTGCCCTGTTACAGAACTTGACTCTCCTTTCTAAATGTCATAAGGCACCTGTTGACCCAGTTCTTTCATTTCTCAAAGTCCATCTGTATTGAAGCTATGTCGTTCAGCACGTCCATTGCTCACTCTGAATTTTTATCATCATAAATTCCTTAGTTCCCTTTTCCTGTAGAACAGTTTACAACTATTTTCGCCAAAGATACAATCTACCTGTATGATTGCGCTTAACCAGACACACACCTAAATGGCTCTGATCTTCCTGCAGTGAACCACACTGAGGCTAAAATATAACAGCAGCTTTGAATTCTTTTCTCACAGGAGCGAACGATTAAAGTTGTCCGAGCCAGAAGTGGCCAAGTATCCCAGGAACTGGAACAGAAAACTATGGGTAACTGCTATGCATGTCAAACCCCTGAACCTTCTTTGGCAATGAGCAGCCAGAGCTGTTTAGGGCACTAGCACTCATGCTAAGAGATGAAGGAGGTTTTTATTTGGTTTTCCATAAATATAGACATGAACTTCTGCCAGGTTGTTTGCATTAGGTTAATATTTCTGTAGTGTACAGGTGTTACTATAAGCTGTGAATGTCTGCTGTCTGTCTCTAGCCCTGTAAAGAGCAGAGTGTGGTGTTGTAAATATTAGCCCAGGCAGAAAAGTGTTTGTTCAGCCCTCCTCCATGCTACCTCCCCCAGTAGTACTCTGATAGTACTCCTGACAAATGGCCCAGGCTCAGCATATCTTTTGCACTTCCCTGTAACATGCTCTGATTTTGACTTGAGAAGGGTTGTAGTGATCAAATCCTGAAAAAAAAACCAGCAGAAGCACCAGCACGCTATAATCTTTGTAAGATTAGTACTATGCAAAATAAGGTACAGCAAAGTAACTCAGCACCTACTGCAAACAAAACACTTCCTTGGTCAAACCCACCCTTCACTGACTGTGGCAGTCATGGATGTAGAGATGAAATGTCTAGCATATCACCAGAACTGCTACTTGTTTTAATACAGTGATTTTTAATACAGTAATTTCCATTCAGAAGAATTCTCTCCCTTGAGTAAGAGAACTCTCTGCCCTTGAGTAAGCAGGAGGACTAATCTTTTAAAAACTCAAGAAGAGGAGGGCACCGCTGAATTCGATTGTGAATACTTAATGTATTTGCACAGTAATTACCCTTTCTGTTGGGGTTTTCAGGCAGATGGGGTAGGTCTCTCTACTTATGCAAACAATTGATCTACAAAATGTTTGCCTCATTTTCATGTACTGATGTTTGACATGCAGTGTTGGACTGTGACTTTTTCGCATTAGTTAATTTGATTTTAGGATGCAAATTAAAAGGAAGCCTCAGTGCCAAAGAAGCACAGCTACCTAAATGCCGAGCGGGCTCTTGGAAATGCCATCTTTTGCGTGGGTGCAGACAAGCAGCTCGATCAAGACAGAGCCAGCAAAAGGTAAGAAACTGAAATAACAGCCTTCACAACAAGCCAAAAGGAAGAAGACACAAACTCAGTCACCACTTCCACAGACCCAAAAATCACTTCGGGAATCTACTCAAAAGCCAGTAGCCTCTGTCTCCTCCGAGAACACACCCGCTGTTTGAGACTTACAGTCCTTTACCCAAGTACACCCCCGAGGGTCACACCTCTGCTCTCCGTACTGAGGTGTGCTATAAAACAATAAACAAACGCCTTACTCAGCCCCTTCCAAAACGTCCTTTTTGAAGCGTTCCTGCATTGCCCGGCCCCGGGCCCAGTGGCTCCCCGGTCGCCCTGGGGGGATGGCCCCCCGACCCGCCCGCTCAGTCACACCAGCCCGCCAGCCGCCGGCACCCTCCGCCCGCCCCGGCCCCCACGGGCGGCTCCCGGGCCCGGGGTGGGTCGGGCCGGGGGCGGCGCTCGCCGTCCGCACCTCGACGGGGCGGGCCGGGCTCAGCAGAGCTGCGGCGGGGCCGGGTGCAGCATGTGAGCTGCAGCCCTGGCGCTCGGAGCTACCGACAGCCAGCATGGGGCCGACGCTGCTCCTGGGGCTGCTTCTCTCCCGAGCCGGTAACAGCGCCCGGGACGCGGGTCGGGCTGGGCAGGGCGGCACGTCCCCGTCCCTCTCCCGGCGGGCGGACAGCGGAACCGCCCGCACCCCGGTCCCGCCGCGGGGCGGCTGCGGGTTGCAGGGGCGGCTCCGGGGTCGCGGCCGCTAGGGTTGACCGCTGCTCCCCCGGTGCCGGGCGGGCCCGGAGCGCGTCCCGAGCGCGGCGCTCTCAGCCGCTACCCGGTCTCCCGGCCACCGGCTCCAGCTGTCCCGGGCGCAGGCGGCGGGTAGGAATTCGCGATTCAAAGCGGGAAAGGCGGCTGCTGCTTTGGCCCGAACGGGCAACCGCCCAGTGTGGTTGTGGCCGAACCGTTGGGACGCTCTGGGGAGGGGAACGTCTGCCCTGGAGGCAAGGCGTGAGGAGGCGAGAGGAGATGCCGGGAGCCGATCCCCGAATGCGACCGGACGCGCACAACGCGAGGATGCGCCTGAGCAGGTGCCGGCTGCGCCGCGCTCTCGCTGGCTTCGCCCAGAGCAGTTTTTGATACCTACCCGCCATGCATTCCCCCTCTGGAATGCTTCAGGCCCCTAGTTTTCCGAGACGAGGCTCAGTTTGCCAAGACAAATTCAAGGAGCTCCTGCAGAGATGTAGCTGATTGTTCTACTCTTCCCTCTTACTACTGCCAAATCACAAGAGCTGAGGATTGAAATTATTCCTTTTCCCAGTTCATCTCCTGTTCAGTCTTCATGACTGATGTGACTAGGAATAAGGATATTAGAAACTGCTCTGAAGCATTCCTAGTTTCTGGCCAGGGGTGCTTTGCACTCAGAAAAAACTGCAGCTTTTTGATTACTAAAAGATGGGCTGCTGCACTTTGACCACAGTAGCACTGGCAGCCATAGGATTATGAAAGATTTCCCACAATTTGCCCAGTCCAAATGCCAATGCTGCTTTGGTTATTGTGTTTAATAAAGGAAGGGCTTCCCTTCTGTAACCGTTGTCTCTTTAAATAGCATGGTGCACCAGGGGCAACAGGATAGACATATGTATATGACAGGACATTGAAAAGGGAGAATAAAGGTGTATTATATTACCTATCCATTTTTTCCTAAGGTATAAATAATCATAACCTGTTAATTGGTTATTACCTTATAACTTTTTTTTGGTTTTGTTTTAAACTACAGATCGGACTCCCATATACATACATCTTTAACGTATTCTGCAATGTAGACCACAGATCTAGGAAAGGATTAGCTTTCTCATTCTTTCACATTGTTACTGGAATACTAAGACAACTTTTAAAAAAATGAAGTAACTTGTCTAATTTCAGGTCTTACAACAATGCACAGCTATTAAATGATGTCTGCAGAAGAGGACTGTTTTCAATTTGAGGTTTAGAGCAGCTTCACCTGAACCCACTGTGCTGGGTACAAAGCATTTGTGATGAGAGATTTTTCAGGGAGCTTGGAAAGTCATCCAGTCTCTATGTAACAGCCAGATGAACTACAATGTACAATAAGTTGCTAGAAGAACAAAGAAACTTGTACAAGTGAGACAAAAGTACCTAGATAATATTACTGGGCTGTAGGAAAAGGAGAAAGTTTGAGAAGCAGGCTGGCATAGAATTATGCATTCTACTGCTTACAGTAAATAAACTGATGAAGCCAGCAAAAGTGAAGGCAGTGAGAGAACAAATTACATGGTGACGATGGTACGCTGGGCAATATGAGTTGTACCAATATTTTTTCCTAATTTATAGTGATGGCAGACTGAAATAGTACTACTGTGCCTGCTGAACAAGAAAGTGATAGCTAAGATGATGTACCCAAAGAACACCAAAGGTAGATGTAAGGTTCAGCACACAGTCATTTCCAAAAACCAGCCAAGCAATATTGACCCGACAGGAAGAAACATAACAGCTTATATATAAATTTTATTAGCAAACTGTCTTGTTCTAAGACTTCATTGTACTTGTATTGTAAACATAGACTCATCTACTGCAGAAATGAAGAAAGATTACAGACTGAATTAACTTACCCATGACAACATAATCATAAAATTATAGAAAGACTTGGGCAGAAAGGGACCTTAAAGATCATCTTGATCCACCCCCCTGCCATGGGCAGGGATACCTTCCGCTAGACCAGGTTGCCCCAAGTCCCATCCAGCCTGGCCTTGGACACTTCCATGGATGGGGCAGCCATAGCTTCTCCAGGCAACCTGGGCCAGAGCATTACCTCCCTCTGAGCAAAGAGTTTCTTCCTAACATCTAATCTAAATCTTGCCTTTTTATTTTAAAGTTCTTCCCCATTGTCCTATCACTATCTGCCTGTATAAAAAGTTGCTATCCCTCCTTTATTACAAGTCCCCTTTAAGTATGAGAGAGGGCTCTGAGGTCTCCCTGGAGCCTTCTCCAAGCTGAATAACTCCAGCTCTCTCAGCCTGTCTCCATAGCAGGAGGTGCTCCAGCCCTCGGAGCATCTTTGGGCCTCCTCTGGACCCACTCTAGCTCGTTGATGTCCTTCCTGTGCTGAGGGCACCATGGCTGGATGCAGCTCTACAGGTGGGGGTCTCATGAGGGCAGAGCAGAGGGGCAGAATCTACTCCCTCAACCTGCTGGTCATGCCGATTTTGATGCAGCTCAGGATATGAAGCTCAGGCTTTTTGGGCTGCAAGTGCACATGACCAGCTCACCCATGAGAACCCCCAAGTCTTTCTCTGTAGGACTGCTCTCAATGAGTTCATCTCCCAGTCTGGACTTTGATCTGGGATTACCCTGACCCAGGTGCAGCACCTGATCTTGGAGTTGTTGAACTTCATGAGGTTCTTATGGGCCAAGCCTTCACCTGCATTTTTGGCAGGGATTTTAGGGACTGGGTTCTATGTACTTTAACTGACTGCATATCAGCTCTTCTGTATGAAGCTACTTGCATCCTATGCTAAGGATTCATTTTATTATGCAAAAAATACACATTCTTAAGTCTTCAGTCTCAGTAAAGTAGTTGTTTTTACACCCTATAAATGGCTTTCTCAGTACATCTCTTAATGACCAGAATATACTTTAGTAATTGCAGCAGCACTGACTCACAGTACACAGAGTATGGTGTTACTATGTGCTTATTGCACTGCGGTTTTCAGTGCCCAGATAGAAGAGCTTCTTCAAAGCAGGCCTCAGCAACCCCAAGGTTCCACAGGGATTTACTAGTCCATAAAATACAGAGCAATCCCTGATCCTGGCCAAGTTGAACAAAATTATTTTTGAGACTTTTTTTTAACCTTTTGTTCCCTCTTTCATTTATACACATCCATTTGTTTCTAAATGGAAAGAGCTCTTATTCCTTGCTCCATATGAAAGATCCCAACAAGTTCGGCCTCTTGCAAGGAGTCCTTGTCGAAGACAGGATCTCTGCAGAAACAATGACAAGGTGCTTGTGTAGCATTCATCTTGGTTGGGGTCCTAACAATCTTTTCTCTAATTGATCAGGAGATCTTGTGGCTCTGCCCAGGAGTGACTGTGTTGTGGCAGAGCAGCTGTGCCTCTCCGACTCCACCTGCAATGCCACATACAGAACCCTGGAAAACTGTGCCCTGGCTAAGACTCGCCTCCTTCCATTGGATCATGATAGCAGGGTCAGATGTCTGAATGCAGAGCTTGACCTTGGGAACAGCTCTTTGCTGCACTGCAAGTGTCATCGGCGCATGAAGAGACAGGAGCACTGCTTACGTGTTTTCTGGACCGTTCACTCCAGCATGACAGATGGTGAGATGAAATAATACAAATTTACAAGTTACTAGTAAGGCTTACTCCCACCCGCCATCTGAAAAAAACTGTGAAAGTCCACTTCCAACACTGTAGGTAGTTGCTCTGGAACCATACCTCCTAGTAAAGAGAATCCTTTACTGCTTTGTTTGATAAGCAGAGAAAACTGATCTGGTCTGGGACCAGCCCTTCAAATACACCAGTGAACCTAAGAGACAAAGGCAGCTACGCTGAGATAGTTAAATTTAATGCTGTGAAAAATACCTCAAAATGGTCCTGTCTGTCCATCACTGAAAATGCACGTAATTATGACACGTGGCAGCCCTAAGCATTCTACTGCTTGCTTTTGCGGGATGTTTCTACTTGACCTCCCACTAGAGCCTGCCTGTGCTGCTCAGCTCCTCAGTCTTACTGAACCTGAAAAATCCAAATGACAATGTAGACCAAATTCCAGCTGGACAAAACGCAACAAGGGTTTTACACAGTAATAGCTTTGCATTTCAAGCGGAACCATTCTTGGCATTTGGCTTTGAGGGCGACAGAGCATTTCTGAACTCCAGTCTAAGTAAATAACCAGACATAAATAAGAAAAATAACCATTTAAGAATAATCAAACAAGGAAATTAATAAATAAATACAGCTGGTCACAAAGCATTTCTCCCATCTCCCACTGCATAAAACATCTTATATCTTGCCTAGGTTATTTCAGTTTGGAGACCTCTCCCTATGAGAATCCAGCAAATGAAGAACACTGGAAAACAGATTATAATAAACTGGCAGCTCTGGTATCAGGTAAGAATTGGAATGGTTACATGATACAATGCTGCCCTCTCTTTATCTTTTCATGGGTTGAAGATTATTAAGATTATTAAGAACACTTTGGGGTAATGGCGCCTTTAATCAGGGGAATGCCTGCTCTGGATACTTGCCTAAATTGTCACCTCTACCAAGTGTAAATATAGCCACAGAAACCAGCAATATAGGCTCATGAAACTTGCTATAACCCATGATGATCCATTTTCTGAAACAAGTATCCTAGCATGAACCAATAAAAAAATACGCTTTTGTAACTAGTTTAATTACAGTGTCATACTGCAGGCACACAGAAGGACTGATTTGTTCTTTTGGGTTTTTCAAATCTGACCATCAAGAAAGGAGTACTGCTTCCATATAGACTCTTTTCTGGAGTCTCGCTTCAAGATTTTTGTCTTTCTTTTGGCTTTACAGGCTCACAGTTAGCAGGAGATGCAACAAATCCATGCCTGAAAGCAACGCATGTCTGTAATCTGAGCAAGAAGTGTTTTCGTCTGCGCACAGACTACGCCTCCATCTGCACCAAGGGAGCAGGAAGTGAGGATGTGTGTGACCGGCGCAAGTGCCACAGAGGGCTAAGGAATTTCTTTGAGAAAGTTCCTGAGGATTTCACCAAAAGGATCCTGTTTTGTCCATGTCAAGATGAATTTTGTGGAGAAAGACGCCGGAAAACTATTGTTCCTGATTGTTCCTTCCAGTATAACACCAGACCAAATTGCCTTTGGCTTCTGGACTCCTGCTTAGAAGACCACATCTGCAAGTAGGTCATGCAGCAGAGGATGTTACCAAGAGAACAACATCGACACTGATGGTCTCATTTTCCTTCCTACAGATCCCGACTGGCTGACTTCCAGCAAAATTGTCAACCTGCAGACATGTCTCCAGATGGCTGCTCTCTGCACAACCATGCTGCATGCCTGCAAGCGTACATGGGGATGATTGGTAAGTGATCTCCACAAGAACATAGAGGGTGAATGATTTCAGGCCACAAACTTGCAGGCACACTGATGCCAGGTGAAGGACCATCCTAGTCTCCTGTAGGAGGTAGTGCTCCAGTATACCAGTGAATATGCCTTACTAACTGACGTTAGTGCTCTCCCTTGCCTCTGAGGTAAATGCAGTCCAAAGAGAGCTCTTTCATGGCATTTTTTGCTGTACTTTGCCCCATCCTTGCCTGGGATTTCTGAACACCTCTTTGTATCATCAGCTGGTGAAAAGCGGTCTAAATGCCTCATCAACAGGGCTCTGTGGGCTTGTGTGAACTAAGTAATTCCTGATGCTGAAGTTACATCCCATCACAGCAGTGATTAAACATGGCATTTTTCACTGCCTGACTTTTAGACCCCTGATGGCATGTTAGTATTGTGCACACTATGTTCTCAGGACCAGCCAGAACATAGCACTACCAACTGTTAGAAGGACGGTCATCTTTCGTTTTAGTTGTTTACTATCTACCAACCTACTAATACTTTTTCAGAGTGGCTCAGAGGATGTAAAGAGCAGCAGTACCTCAGAAGCTGAAAATCTAGACTATACCTTCCATTTTTCCAGATGGCTCTGCTGGTTTTGTGCTAAATGAACACTCCCTGAGTAGCACTCTACAGGCGTGCAGTATTTGTTTGGCAAAAGGCACCTGGCTACACAGTGTTGCCAGCTACACAGGAAGCAAGAGCACCTTTTGCTGCCATGTGTCAGTACCACAGCTGAGTCCCCACAGGTGCTTCACATCTTAAAATAAAAATCCTTCACAATTTAATGCTTGCACCAGCTTTAGTTCTCAGTACATCTCACAATCAGAGTGCCTGAGTCAGGGGTTGTAATCCCAACACTTCCTCAAAGCCCAGCAGACTTCATGTAGGTTTATCAGGTCTGGGCCACCTAGCTGCCACTCCTGACCTCACCTGGGTAACACACTTATCACATTGAAAGGTTTCTGCCTCCAGGGCAGCATTTCCTTTAGTATAACATGATTTATAATGCTTCTTTCATCGGGGGGCTTGGGACAGGCACACCTATGACACCCAACTATGTCAGTAACTCCAGTGTGGAAGTCTCCTTGTGGTGTACCTGTGAGAGCAGCGGCAACCAGAAGGAGAAGTGTGACCAGATACTCAGCATGTTTGAGAGCAACAAATGCCTTGGTAAGCATCAATCACATCACAGAAAAACAGCTCAGCACGGGGAAATTTAAATCCTGTGGTTTCAAGATCCTGTGTTGCACTGCTCTTGTGTATAGTTCTATCCTCTTCTGCAATGTCTCCGTGATCTCCTCTGCAACCTATGGGACCAGCCTGGATCTGCTCTCAGAAGTGTTTCTGTATCATTTGGGAACACTTCTGTTCATCTCAAACACCCTTGAAGCTATTTCCAAATACCATTCAAATGAAGGGCACTGCAAAAACATCACCGAGGGGAGGTCAGACATGCTGTATCCATAGGTTGCTGAGTAACCACATCTGTGCACCAGGATTATGGGATCAGGATTCCCCTCCTTGTCCTCTGTTTCTGTGCTCACCCCTGGCCACCACTTAGTCAAGATAAGCAGCTCCTGACACAGCCTGTTGCTAGATTAAGCAGAGCAGTTGCAAAGGTCCTGTTACATGCAACTGTGTAATCCTAAATCTGTATTTCTTTTATCTCCCTAGCACTTTAGCAATATACCTTAATGAGATTTAAATATTTTATGCTTGTAAAAGCTTTAAAAGGATGTAAAAGAAAACAGCATAATTACATAAATTATTAATATTTAAACCTACCTCCTGCAGTATATAAAAGCCTTACACCCAGCACTATAGACACATCTACAATTTAATCATCTCATCCAAGATACTACAAACCTGCCCCTTACAAAATAGAGTTGGGAAAGTCACAGAGGGACCCAAAAGTCTTCAAGTACAGTTCAAACTGTTTTTGCAGTCAGCTCAACCTCACAAGTAAACCCACAAAATGACAGGCCGTTCATTGAACAGAGAATACACATTTTCTAAATCAAGGCCACACAGCCTGTGAGTGCATTTCCTAAAATAGCTTCTCTAGACTACTGTTCACTAGACTCAAGAAAAGCACAGTAAGACTCTTGCTTTACTTCTGTTTGCAGAAAATACCATTTGGTCTCAAATGCACCTGAAGCAGACTGCTCTAGAAAGACAGGAAGACTTACTTTATTCATCTTCCCTAAGCTTCCAAGGAGACAGTGCCAGCACATCTCTCTCTTCAGCAATGTCCCAGGTATGCAATGCTTTGTTGCCTTCACAAAGCAGTGAGTCAAGTAGCCTGGAGACAGTAGTTGAAAAACCTTGGATCTGGAAATACGTGACTTTGGACATCAAACCAAGGGATGCCATGTGCATGCAGAACACTGGACCACTCCACCTTGAGTTATTCCTTCCACAGACAAGCAGAAATAGGTGGCCATATATCTGGCCACAGGAGTTTCAATAGTCTCACATTAGTGCTCAGAACTGGAGGTTCTGCAGCCAGAAGTTTGAGTTAAATGTGTCTAACTGGGATTCATCCCTCCTTTTCATTTCCTAGGTGGCTGAAGGGAAGACTCAGCGAGACAGCTCCGAACAGAGTGGTATGCCTAGGGCCTCCTCTGTATATTCTGGAGCTGCTACTTCCTGGCCTTCTCTGGCTCTGTTCCTGCCCCTTTTGCTGAGCCCATATTAACTTGGCATAAATGGAATATTTCCTTCCCATATTATTAATGTTATTCCATGTCCAGGCATGTCCCAGTACAGATTTACCTTTGGGAAACAGAAGGCTTTCAGACAAGAAGAATGGAACAACCTTAACGCAGAATGGCAATCACTGGAAAGCTCCCACACACTTGCACCCCACTTTCCCTTCATCAGTTTGCACTGAGCTCTGCAGATACGGTTTTCACCATTGCTTCTGCCACATACACATTTTGAGTAACAGACTAATGTTCCAGCTTAATAGGTTCAAACAAAGGTCTGATTTCTGTCAGAACTTGTGCAGGGTTTGGTTTCTGACTGCAGGGATGACCTGACTGTCTCTGACCACCCCCCATCTGGAACTCCTCCTCAGGCATACAATCATTGAATGGTTTGGGTTTGAAGGGACCTTAAAAAAATCATATAGCTCCAACCCCCTGCCGTGGGCAGGGACCACCTTCCACTAGACCAGGTTGCTCTGAGCTCCATTCAACTTGAAGGGATGGAGCAGCCACAGCTTCTCTGGACAGCCTGTGCCAGCGCCTCACCACCTTCACAGGCAACACTTTTTTCCTGGTATTCAATCCAAACATACCCTCTTTCAGTTTAAAACTATGGTTCCATATCCTGTCCCTGGAGGCCCTGGTAAAAAGTCTCTCTCTGTGCTTATCATCCCCCCTTACATACCGAAAGGCCACAACAAGGTGCCCACAGAGCCTTTGATTCTCCAGGCCAAACCACATCAACTGTCTCAGCCTTTCTTCATAGGAGAGGTATTCTAGCCTTCACATAATTGTCATGGCCTCCTCTGGACCTGCTTGAACAGGTCCACGTCTGTCATGTACTAGGCACCCCGGAGTTGGATGCTGAGCTCTGGCTGGGGAGGTGGTGTGAGGCAGAGGGGAAGAATCGCCTTTCGACCTGCTGGCCATGCTTCTTTTTGTTTAGCCCAAGCTACAGGATGGTTTTCTGGGCTGCAAGTGCATTTTACTGACTCATGTCTAATTTTCCATCTAACCGTATGTCCAGCTCCTTTCCTGCAGGGCTGCTCTCAATCCCTTCACTCCCCCACTGTACTGATACTGGTGGTTGCCCCAAACGAGGTGCTGGACCTTGCGCTCGGACTTGTGACATTATTGAGGTTTGTTTGCATCCACTTCTCAAGCCTATGAAGGCATAGAGTAGAGCATATCATCCTGAAGACTAGAAGTCTGTGCTTCAGGGTGGATTGCAAGTAAAGCTCAATAAACAGACATGTGAAGTCCCCAGTAAACACCATCTCTGGATTACTTTCAGTTCCCTTTTCCAAATCCATTCTTTTAAGGATATGAAAAATACCAGTCCAGATCAAGGACACTATACTATATATTCTTGCTCCATTCTGTTTTGTCCCTTGCAACATATAATACATTATTGCAGCTAGCAACACACTTGAGTTTTGTTGTTCAAAATGAACTGTGCTCAACTTCTGTAAAGTTAATCTTATCTAGCAAAAGATGGTCTTGCCTGGCCTCAGGACAAACCACCTCGGTAACCCTTAGAGAATGCGTTTGGCTGATTGAAAGTGTATTGGCCACAAACCCCTGGGACATTCAGTTGGAAAAATCTCCATGTACCTGTGCACATATTCAAGTTACCATTGTCCCCTTCCAGCCACCTGCCCCATCTCTTCTTCCTCTGCCAAGCACTATTTCATGACCTGTTTATTCTGAATGTAAGTGTACGCACTGTGTAACTGCTGTTAGTTCATACTACGTTTGTCTGTTAAAATGTGGTGTTAAGTGAATATTGATTTTTGAGCACAGGTTAAGAGTCTACAATTGTGTGCTAGAGTTACCTCATCAGTCAGCCTATATCTTCAAATAGCCAGAAACTCAGCTCAAAACAACTCCTCCATGCATACAAATAGTGCCCATTGCTCATCCTGAGAGGTAACAGATCTGAACAACACAATACACATCCAAACAAGATTACAATCCTGAACAGAGGCAGAAGAGCTGAGTATTTATTTTTACCCTGTGCTTTATCTGTTGCCAGGGAAGCATGAGCTAGGTTGTTTGCTGTGGTTCCCAGTCACTGTCAGACACCTTATTACAGAATCTTACATTGTCATATGTATCAAAGTAATTATCCTTCTGCAGTGTTAATATTTCCATTTCCAATCCCAGACTTCTGTTTATTTCCTAGGCAGGTGGAGCAAAGAAATCATGCATGCAGCAGAATCATCTCCTCTGTCACACAGAGAAGCAATGTATTATTTCCATACAGTAGGAACAAATATGCCTTCTTAATAAACAGGAATACTAATGCTGGTATTTCTCATCACCTACTGAAAAATGGCTATTTGGAGCAAGAGACAGTGCTGTTTCCACATGTTTGCTACCATTATTTAATAAAAACAGAGTCTATGTAACCATAATATAGTATCTACATTAGACTATCCTCCATATGGTGGGACTTAGAAATGTGTCAAGACTCTTGACTGTAATCTAATAGCATCTGTCATCTCCAGAAGTTAATGGAGAATGACAGGGAAGAAGAAAATGTTATTCCTTCCCCTATTGCACACAACAGAAAGAATAATTGTGAGAATAATGGAGTAGATTTCTGAGTGATCTTTACCTCACACACTGGTACACAATGTACCATATTGATCGTGTACTCATCTGCGCTGTGATCTTTCCCCTTTCCCAAATTTAGTGCTGTGAGACAGCTTGATATGGAAAAAGGAATTAGCATTTTGTTGTTCATGTTTAGGGCGCTAAATCCCTACTAAGAAGGTTATTGGTTGCAATTGCAGTCTTTTATCATATCCTGGATTGCACAGGAAAATGCTTGACACTCAGACAAATCATGCTCTAGATGGAAATTGAAGCAAAACATGTCAGTTTGTTGGGTTTTTTCCAAGTGCCCTGTGTCCCTTTTGCACACACCTTTATATACACAGCTGCCTCTTAGCTTGTTCATTAATAACCGCGAGCAAAATTCACTTCTAACTGCACCTGCATTCGTACGTACTCACACTGCTGTGAGTACAAACCCATTTTCACTTAGATTTTTCTAACACCCGATCTCCAAATATCCCAATTTTTCAACTACGCATCATATATGCATGCACAAGTTAACTGCTACTAGAAATGTCATGCCAGTATCAGTATCAATTCAGTTCTGTTAGCACCACCAATGTTCCAAGACTGGCACATTTCCTAAACCCATGCAGAACAGCTTACTAACCATACTACAGGGCAATTTACAACCTGCCCCCCCCCCGCAGCTTCTGTTCCCGGAAAATGGAATATAACATCCTGTGAGCACCTGTGGTCTCACAAAAATAATCCACAAAATACAAAAATAATTCAATAAAAATTCTCTATCCAGACAGTGGTAACAATGAGCTTTCAGCAAGCATATATGAGGAGGGAACCTTCTAATTATTGTAATGTAGAGTATTTTTTAGAGAGTAAAATAATGTGAGGTCTGACTAATAAAATTTATCTTGCAACTCTAGAAGTCTCCTGCTTTCCTTTGAATTTCATAGAAGCTACACTCCTTGTTTCCACTGCTGGAGGCATTATGGGAAAGAAATGTAAAGAACAGAGTTAGAATCTCTTACAAAGCAGTCTTGACAACTTTTACAGACATCACTCACTGTCAGGTACTTCAGATGTGGCTTCTAGTACTCTGATAGAGCCTTAGATCCCTTAACGTGATCTAATTTAGCATGTAAAAAAGACATTCATATAGTCCTCCAGCAGTGAGCTCAGCCAACTGTCAGATAAGTGGTTTCTTGTGACAAGTGGGAGAAGCAATACACATTTCTTCCCGAGGTCAAAAGCAAGGTGATGCCAGAGATAAGCCTTGAATTCTGAAGTCCAAAATTAGTGTCCTTGCCTCACTCAGATCACTCCCACTGCCTCCAAGAAATGCCTGTGTTTTAGTAAGAATCAAGTGGCTGCAGTTTTCCTTTCAGAATGGGCAACAATATGTTATTGCAGATGAGGAAAAGCTAAAGCGCTATTTGTTTCAGACAGCAATTCCTGGCTACAGATCCCTGGTGCACCTCTCAAAATCTGCTGACAATAAAAGGCAGTTGTCAGGAAAGTGCTATAGATTCAGCATCTATAAAGAATGAAAGTGTCTTTTTCAATACATCCTAAAAATCATGTCACTCCATTTGCCAAAATGATGGGTAACTTTACACAAGAATAAAAAGAATTGTTAAAGTAATCTTGAGGTGGCCATGAACCAGGCAAAGCTTTTGGGGACAACAGTGGAGAAAGAGAAAGCCAACCAGCACTGCCGAGCTCCACAGGATCATTCAGCACTGGTATGGAAGCACAACCCACAGCTATTTCACAGCTGCTTCCCCCATTGAAACAGATCCTGGTAAATACAATCAGAGGCTACTCACTTCTACCCCAGGGACTTTGTGGCTGAACCTTTTTTCATTTGAGGCAGGGTCGGTTGAGGCTGAGCTTGGTTAGTCTCTAATGGAAGCGCTTCTGATCGGTGATGAGCTCTCCTCCAGGAAGTGACTTGGTGTTTGGGTTTCTTGCAAACCCCAGGGTTAGCAGAGGTCAGGGGATGCTGTGCTTTCTCCAAGTGCCTTCATGAAAATAGCCCCACATATTTTCCATTTACAGCTGATCACCTCCATTATCCCCAAGCTAGGAGGAGATGATCAGCAGTTGTTAAGTGCTTGAATCAGACTAATAGCCCACTGCTAATTCCCCCAGTAATGGGAATCTAAATTCCTGGTAAACAAACGGACTGCTTTTCACCACAGGGATGAATGCCAAAAGCCTAATATTAGAGCTCTGGAACTAAAGCTTTTAGAGCAATCCTGTCCACTCAAAGATGTTTAATGACATTATGTACTAAATAATTAGAAAATGAAGGCCCACTTGGAATCAATGGGTTACTGTCTAATTACAAAGACAAAGTGCCTCTACCCTTTTTTAAACAAGTTTATACTAAAATGGTGTACCTGATAAATGGCACTGATAACTATGTCTTTACCTTTGGGCAGAACAAGCAGACATTAAGCTAGCATAAAATAATTGTGTGATTTTGGGCTCATCTTTCTTCTCATTGGTCCCACCTGTTTTCCTTTAAGGGATGTGATTCAGCTGCTCCTCCCCCCATCAGATGACAAAATTTATTAAGCAACACTCAAATCACTTATCCTGAAGCAGAGAAAAGCATCTTTGCCTTTGTGATTCTGACCATACAGTAAAACGGAGTTCACACCATGAAACACTTCAAGAGCTAAGAGGTATGGCCTGGACCCTCTAGAAGCACTTTGCAAGAAGAATTGCTAGTGAGCATGAGAACACAAGAGAAGATTATTTATATACAGAGATAAATGTAAAAAGACTGAGAAATGTTCTACTGATAATATGGCTGAATTAAAATTAATTAGTAAATCACGTGACATCCTTATCTCCAAATTGAAGAGCTATAGGTTTGAAGGGTGGACTAATTGGTGGATAAGGAATTGGCTGGATGGACACAACCAGAGAGTTGCGGTCAATGGCTGTGTCCACACAGGGTGAGCAAAGTGCTACGGTAATCTCCTCCCTTTCACTATTTTTCCACCCCAGTCTAGCACTTAAATTACTTTATCGTCTATATAAGTTTGCCCATTAGATACTGGTATTATAGGTCACCAAGCCTCACTGCAAGAAACTGAAATTTCTTTAACCATCTGCACACAGTTACTTATTCTCCAGCTTTCCAAACCATCAGTTTTTTTTTTTTTCCTTTTTTTTCCCCCTCTCCCTAAAGAATCTTTTGATTAACTGAAGCCAATTTTGCTAAGTGCTAGTGGCTCTAAGAAGCTTGTTTTGTCAGTGATTCCCCAGGGGTTTATTATTACTTTATTATGTTTTCAGGGCTACAAAACAGGAATTGTTCAGTCCTTCTGTAGAAATGTGAGATTAGCAGCTAATTCTTCTAGCCTCAAATCCTTTGGATTTCACAGCCATCATTCCAAATCAGAGTCTGTGCATCTGTTACAGTAGCTCTAGCAGAAATCAGCTAAGAGATTTCCCATCTTTTTTTCTCAATTTCAATCCATTCTTGTGCAAAAATTTTAATGCACAGGTAATCCAGTACCACAAATACACTACACAACCAATTGCTATTACACTCCCAACTGGGAGTTGCAGTGGTATCACAACAGAAGCTCTGTTGTGCACCGAACACTTCCTTCTTAAGATGGAAACACAAATCACAGTGTAAATGGAACTAATACAGAACTACAAACCACAGTGCAAATGCCAGTTTTATATAAATTTTCAGAGAGAAAGATTATGACTTGTCATGAAGCAATTTACTACAACATTTGGAGTAATATCTGAGCTGTTTTATTCATGCTATGTAGGACGTAATATTCCCCCTACAAGGTTGAAATTCTAACACTAAGAGCTCAAGGTTGGCCTCTCTTCTCAGGCATCACTGAGTTACATCTTCCATCTGATAAATCAGGCACAATAAAATGGTAACTAAAATGGAAAAGATGATGGGTTGATCAATTTACCACATTATTTTTCATTTGTTTTTGATTGACCTCAGCAGATGTCACCAGGGGTCCTGCTATTATTCACAAGAGTATAGTATTGCTCAGGTATCCACCCGAGTCTGTATTTTAATTCAGATTTTCAAGTATGAACTTTTCAATTCAGATTCCAGTTGCCTATGTTAAGGTATTTCCAAGACTGAGTCTAATGCCCTGTTTTAATTTTTCTTCTTCAGATGTATTTTGTGATTTAGTTCTGATTATATCTTCAATCAGCAATGCCACACAGACACAAGTAAAAATGTTCTGCACACTTGCTAACTTAATAATTCACTTCTGATTTTGGGTTAAAAGTTTGTATAATCTTAAATGTTGCAAAAAACCCCAAACACAACTTTTCAAACTAAAGCTCAGTCTTATCACATCCTGCTATCACAGCACTCAGTTAACTAAGGCACGTCACGTCAAAGGTTCCACGGCCCTCTGCATCAGGGTATGGAAAATCTGCAGTCTTCCTCAAGGACAAACTCCACTTCAGAAGCATTAACTGAAGCACCTTTAATGTACCGTGACTTTCTGGCATATCAGGCAACTTCCCCAGGAAAAGCAGCAGAGTTTCCCAAAGAAATAGATCAAAACTCAGTTCCAATAAAACAACTCTCTTCTGTTCTTCTGTTCTTGAATAAAGATAGATGCTTGAGAGGGGAATGAAAAATTCCATTCCTCTGCATGTGAATTAGAGTAATGACTTCTGGAGAAAACACAAACTCAACTGTGGATTTGCATCAATTACTCCATGATGCGCTCCTTTTAGGCCATCACTGTCACCTCCATCCAGCCTTTCTCATCCCCAGCAGAGACGGAGCTTTCTGTCTAACAGGAGACTGCAGAAATTCTCCATGAGACTGTCTTTTCCTTGCAACTGCTCAGTGATAACCACTGCAGGTTGGCTTCAGGACTAACAGAAACAAAGTCAGTCAGGTTGGAAGGGACCACAGTGGATCATCTGGTCCAACCTCCCCACTCAAGCAGGATCATCCAAGAGCACATAGCACAGGATTGTATCCAGATGGATCTGCAGTGTCTCGAGTGAGGGAGCCTCCACACCCTCTCTGGTCTCTGTTCCAGTGACCAGTCACAGCACAGTAAGTAAGTTCTTCCTCATGTTCAGGTGGAACTTCCTGTGCATCACTTTCTGCCCATTGCCTCTTATTCTATTGGCTGCCATCACTGAGAAGAGTCTGGCTCCATCCTCTTGTCAACCACCCTTTATACACATTAATCAGATCTACTCTCAGTTGCCTCTTCTCTAGTCTGAGTAGGCCCAGCTCCCTCAGCCTTTCCTCATAAGAGAGATGCTCCAAACCCTTCATCATCTTCACAGCCTTTGGATGGACCCACTCCAGGAGCTCCATGTCTCTCCTGTACTGAGGAGCCCAGAACTGGACAAAGCACTCCAGATGTGGCCTCACCAGGGCTGAGTGGAAGGCTCACCTCCCTTGACCTGCTGGCAGTGCTCTTTCTAATGCATCGCAGGATTCCACTGGCCTTCTTGGGCACCAAGGCACATTGCTGGTTCAGTGACATCTTGTTGTCCACCAGGTCCTTCTTTGCAGCGCTGCTCTCCAGCAGGTCACCCCCAGCCTGTACCAGTGCTTGGGGTTATTCCTCCCCAGGTGTAGGACCCTGCATTTGTCCTTGTTCAATTTAAGAAGGATTTTTTCTGCCCATCTCTGCGAGTGGTCAGGGTCCCTCTGAAGGGCTCCACTACCATCTTGAGGTATCGGCCACTCCTCCCTGTTTTGTATCATCAGCGAACTTGATGGGGAGGCAAGTCATTGATGAACCAGTTAAACAACCACAGGGCCCAGTACACTACCTTGAGGGACACCACTAGTGACAGACTTCCAACTAGACCCTGTGCCAGTGATCATGATCCTCTAGGATCTGCCACTCAGGTAGTTCTCAATCCATCCTGCAGCACCTGTCACTGAGTTTGAAGCTTCTACAGAGGTAAAAACATGAGAGAATCCTGACTTCACATAATTTTTCCTGAGATTCCCAATCTCCTCCCAGAGAAAATGGACAGACACGTATGTGGCAACAGCACAAATAATGAACCCAAAGAGCTGCTCGTGATGATCTTCTGCAAACTAGTGTCTTTAACTTAAGAAGTGATGTAAGAAAACTGGCATTTTATTTTTTCATATGTTGAAATCAAAATTTACCAAACTGAGAACTGGTGGTTTGTAATTTTGGCAACATGGTTTCATAAGGAGATTGCCCATTCCAATCAAGCAATATTTTTAGCTTGATTTAAGTCTTTTACATCTCATGGTTGTTTTATAACTTAACCATACAAAATGACCCATTTATCCTCAGGTCTTCATAGCTCATCTTTATCTCAATTTACACCTTTCTTGGCAGCCTCAAATCAGTCAAAGGAGCTAACAGTCCACAGGGAAGGGAAGTTTAGAAAAGCACCCAGTCAGTGAAGCAGCTCTGAACAGGCTTCCCAGTAATGTAAGCCCTGGAAAAACAGGCAGAAATGGAGACAGCAAAAAGATAAACTTGCTTTACAAGGTATTTAAAAGGAAAGTCAGTCCTTTAGATGGTCTATTTTGCACAGATTGAGCTAATCTGCACAAAATCTAACATAACAGAAGGACACATTTCATAACACAAACAAGTGGACAGCTTCAAGCAAGGGGCTCTTTTTCAGCCTAATGCAGATGTCAGTTAATTAGAGTAGAAGGTTATATCATTAGCAGCCAAATCAATAGAAAAGGAATTAAGAGCTTGAATAGCAAGCTTCCCCGCTTTCCAGCACAGCACCCGGGGCTGTATTTAGCTAAAATTCAATACACATTAGCGGACAATCAGTGTAGTCTTCTATGGGGATGTCTTCTTGAAATACTTTAATTGGACTCTCCAGTGTTATCAGTGCTAAACAAGATGTCAGATTAACGTAGATGCCTTCCCAAATGGGACCGGCAGCCCACAGACTGGAGAAGCCACATTTACTTCTATTAAAACCTCACTGGTTTTCCAACATGTATTAAGAGTATTATTTTCACAGTTATCTTAAGAGTGGCTGAAAAGCATCTTTACGTACAGCTGCTCCATCCTGTAAAACTCATAGCGCCCACACCAGCAACAGCAGATCTACCCCTTTTTGCCATTTCAGTCTTAGGTTTCATTACTCAAGAGCCCATCAGTCACACCAGACTGACAATTTTTAGCCTGTATTTAACACCTCTGCAGAGAATACAAATCTAAGCTGAAATCAGCAAATGTAAAATAGTCAACTGAGAACACCCGTAACTGGTATAAATTTGACATGGCAACATTAGACATTGCAGCATACACTTCTCATGACAAAAACTGAAACCACTTCCCATTCTGTATGTTCCCTAAGTAAAACTACAACAGTCTTGGTCCCCTAACCAGGAAGTTATTTTTACTGTGATGAATTTTATCTTTGTTTTAAAGGCAGCATACAGCAGCTACACTACAAATTTTCTGCACAGCAGAGCGAATGTAAAACAAAGTCGTATCTTTCCTCTGTTATGTTTTATCTAAAAAGATCAGAATCAAGCAGATCTACAGAAGGACAGTACTGAAAGAAACAAGAGTCATGCTCACATTACACAGATGTGCACAATCTGAGGCTTTGACATTTCAAGCAGAATAGAAGCTAATATTAACTATAGCTAAGATGCCACAGAATATTTAGTTTAAATATTTTCTGACAGAAATTTAAATTCCATAACTGACTAGGAATAGTCCGTACTGCAGCCAGTACTGACTGGCACTATGATCTGACAAGAACGGTTACAACATCATGGGGTAAGGGAAGCTGGTATCTGTAACATAAACAACAGCAGTGACATGGAATTTTCATTATTATTGTCTAGACGGATAAGCAGGACAGCATGGAACATTATAGCAGACAGAAATATGTTATTAGAGATATTACAGAATACAAAAATCAGAAATAAAAGTGAACTCGGGAATTGTAACGACACATGAGAAACAGCATGTGCATTTGGAACAGAAGTGACCAATGTCCTGGGTAACTTTTTTATTATCACGGAAACCAAGATTCCTTCAGAAAGAAGGGAATTGTGAGAGGTGCTGCTTTTATAATAGAGGGTAAAACAATTTTGACCATATGGCTTCTATAACCCAATTGTAAAAGTTCTGGGGGAGACAAAGACATGAGCATGGTTCTGGTCCTATTTCCCTTCTGCCCATGACATGGCTCAATACGAGGACAGCTTAAAGGACAATGCCTTTTCTCACTGGTTTGGATACTGCAGGTCTGACTCTAAGAGATTGCACTGGGCCAGCCTACCTATACACTAGCACTTGGTCAAAAGAAGTGACTTCTGATGCTCTAGAACAAAGTATTAACCTGTACCCTTGAGTGAAATTTTCTTTTTGTCTGGATAAAAGATCCTTTGCTCCATTTTGTATATCTTGAGAAGCTCAAGTGTCACCAAAAAAAAAAAAAAGGATTCTTAACAGCAAACAGTCCCATTACTTTGACTTTGGCATCAATGTAAGTGAACATGATAGGTGATTTGAATATGATGCCTTTTGCACAAATACTACATGGTATAGTATTAAAAAAAAAAAAACAACGAACAGCCTGACTAAAGAAAACTCTTTATTATCCTCCCCCTCAAATGCCATCCTCCTAAGAACTCTCTAAATATTAATACTTTAGTTAACTTTCTGTTGTTTAAAGGGTGTGTCAAGACCTATATTCTTAAAATACATGCATCTCTACCTCTCCTATAACCCCCATTCCCAGGAGTTTATTGTCGGACATTATTATACAGCTTAAATTCTCACATTTCACTTAAGCATTAAAAGGAGGGTGATAATTGACAACTCTTCTCTCCCCTTTTCTCATACCAAGTCTCCATTCTTTCAAGTTTAAAACAAGACACAAAGTTTGCTTCTATATTTCAATGTCTTTAAACAAAAGCCTTCTTGAAACTGGTAACTGCTTGTGCAAAAGTATTCAGCACAAATTATAATGTTAAATTACAAATACTACTACATACTTTCAGTTGATTTAATGCACTGCACACAAATTTTTTTGATACTGCAGTCTATCCAAACTTTACCAAAATCGGTCCTATTGTTCCACCAATACAATATTTATTTCTAAAAGACCGTAATCTCAAAATACATGCTCTTTCACATAGTATCTTTCACCAGCTTTAATTTTATTTGCAAGGTCAACACCGTAAATGAAAAGAGTGACTTTGTGGTCAAACCATCAGAAAGGTATCACAAGGAAAGCCTACATACTGGGAAACAAGAAACATGAATGGTCATTCAAGGTCTGGAGAGAACATATTAATTACTGGGTCATATAAAGTAGAAATAGCTGTTTTCCATTGGACTTTTTGGAGTCAGTGTACAGAACAGAATCTCTAAATAAGCAAAATGTTCCAAAAGTAAAGGGTCATCAGTGCTCACTGCACAATATGACTATCGGGAGAAGATTTCACTTGGAAAAAAATTACAGCTTAGTCCAAGAAGAAAACTGGCATTCACTCACTGCATGGCACTTTGTTGCTGAAGGTATTGCTCAATTAACCCCCAGATACTCTACTACTGGATTTTAAAACTATGCCCCTGAAAAATGCATTGCAAAGATCAGCCTTCCCTTATGCAACTTTTAGAGAATACAAAACGCATAATTGCTCAACAACATAAACATGCAGCACTGTCAATCTCCAACTGACAAGCAGCATGTTCACCCAAGTTTTCTCCATCCCAAAACACCCAAAATCACAGGGGGGAAAAAAGAAAAGAAGAAAAAAGAATGACAAGACTTTCTAGGGAATCATAGAACATACTATTTTAACAGAGAACATACTATTACACAATAGATTATATCAAGGAAGTGCCATGCCTACCAATAACTATCAATTCACAAAACACATGGGCACAAGGAACTGAATTACAGTCTATGGTTCCTTTATTGGCTTTTGTAGTGTTTGTCAAAAGTACTTTTTAAACAACAGTACCTCATACTTTCCACACAGGCTACCAGAATTTATTGCTTTTGCATGTACAATCAAAAAAACCAACTCATCTTAGTGAAAATTCTTAAGGTTATATCAATGCAATATGAGTAGCTTTAAAATGTCATATCACTTTCATTCTGTATCTTGTAAAAAACATGAAGCCATTATTTCCCTCCAAAATAATTAATCATCTAAGAAACCTAGTACTTTCTGTAATGGAAGAGCTATACACTGTATGCTTCCATTACCTTCCAGTTTAATTAGATAGTCCTTGAATAAATCTTGTGCTTACACTCTCATTACATGCTACCAGTGCTGACTTCTTCATTTATACAAACTGGCTGGATTCAGTCCAGTCATCCATGTTTTATTGTACCTGTCACTCACTGAAAACTGCAGACTCTCAGATTCAGTCCTCCTTGGAGCCTTCTTTGTTAGTTATTGATTTAATGCGTGTGTAGAACTGAATTAATCATACCAGCGAGGTACCAACATACCTCTTGTAGCTTGCTTCTTTGGAGTGGCCAAGAGGTTGAAGGACAGGACATCAACATTTCTTGAAGTGAAACTACTGGAAGAAATTCAATTTACTAAGTAGCAACATAGCCACTTGATTTAGGTTCAGTTTTCAATTAGGCAGAATGCATTTTTTCAGTGAGCATGAAAAGCCTCCTCTTCACCTTTGAATACAGAATCTTCTTACTCATCTCCCTTAAGAGTGCAACAGCAGTGTGGGAAGATGAGTTCAGACAAATTTTGAGCAATTTTAAAACATGAGTATCCTTCACATGGCTATACATTTTTAGCCCACTGAAACACCATGGTGATTTAAGCTAACCTGCTTTGCCTTTAGTAATAACAGAAAATAGAAGAATGTATGTTCAGCTGCATACGTACCGCAGATGAAGTGATATCTTTCAGAGAGGATGCTGTAGTAGTTTAAATCACTATTAACTTAATGATTTCAGTCATCTGACCAAATGCCACTGCGCAGCCTTGGAAGAGATGGCCTCAGGTGCCATAAAAGTTATTCCAGATCATGTCAGCACAGAATGAGGATAAGCAGTAAATCACATGCTGCTGAAGCAAACCTACATAAAGTGGTATTTTTCTTTCCTGAACCAAGGCAGTTGCTAGGAATTTCTGTAATGTTGTATTTTGATATGCACTCATGGTGACTGGGATTCATCCTAACTTTTCACGGTGATAAAAAAGTAATCTACTTTTATTGAAAGCATCCCTACAGATTCCCTTATATTGCATCTCCATTACAGAGATGCAATCTAGTGGGCTTGTGGGGATTTTATATTTCCTTCTCTTAAAAGGGAGGAAAAAAGGCACAATCCATACACATGCTTAAAATACTTTAACAACCTGGGCATCTAGACAAAATTCACAAAGGTCTCTCAGAGACAGTTTAAAAGCATGAATTACAGAAAAGAAATACTTCAATGGCTAGAGGTAGCACTGAACATTCAGTGTCAGAGTTAAACTGGAAGTCCCTATTATCTCAATTTTTGTTGACCTGTGGAAAATTCATAGGAAACAAGCTGTCACTGAAGTGACTATTGGGTTTTTTGACTTTCTAATCCATCATAATGCATCTAGCACCAGACAATTTAAATATACTAAATTCTGTCTCAGACAGCATCACTCTCAAATAAAGAAAATAAAGTCAATTATATGAAGGACATACTTTAGTAATACTTAACCTAATTTTCCTCAGGATGTCTATTATGATATACTGATACACCAAGGAAATAAATTTTGCATTTAAGAGAACACTTCTGTAGCAACTCATCAACATGGTAGAAGTTTACGTGTGCACTACTTTATCTTCCATCCAAATCAGTACACCTCAGTTAACAAGTTAGCAATTTTAATCTAATTAGCACAGGTTAAAAAAGCCTTGTAATCTAGCACTGAAAAGGCAGCAAGTCCATTCTCCATTAAATTGGGAACTGCAGTTTAACAACAATATGAGGGTTCTTGAACAATGACATCCTAAGCATCTGCATGATTCTTTACCATCTCACTGTGATATCCAGAGGTCTTAGTGGGCAATATGCTAAGCAAATCATGCATGCTGGTCTCCTCAGAGCGCATGGGCTAGATACGCACTCCCAACTGCTACTACTTTCAAGCTCATCAAAAGTTGCAATTAAATAAAATCTCTCAAAACCAGAAAATATATGGCATGAGTCAATTAATTTCTCAGATGTGGAGAAGTGATCCAAGCACAGTAAACACTTATGCTGCATTACTCCACAGCCCTTAGAGGCATTTTATGTCACGTCATCTCAATCAACCTCCCAAGAAAACAATTCAGGTCTGAACAAGAGAGAGAGGGAAAATGACATAACTGACTACACAATAGCCTACTCTGATGTCGTAATGCTGTATTAATTGAGTCATAGGCAGATTTCCTGGAATTCAGGTTTGAAGCAGGAAAGCAGGAGACACAGGCAGAACAACTGCATGCTGGATCACCGGAGAAGTTAGTTCAGATGTCAATGATGTTATTAGTGCTGAAAGTTAGGATTTCCCAACTGCACCTCAGTGCATTATTGAGCTTCAAAATGTTCCCCATCACAGTTTTGTACATACTGTAAATGAATAATTCTAACTTTCTTACACTATCTTTTATGTCACAATACAGCTTTCTGTCTCTGCTTACAGAAAAGACAATTTGCTTTATACTCATACCTGCCACTACCTTCTGACATTGTTGTTCCAGCACCACCTTTTCATAGCCGCAATGACAGAAATAACCATCAGTACTCTGCTACATTATTTTAATACACTTTTTCCATTATGCTACATTGCATTCCACACAAGAAAATTCAGTGCTTCCTTTGGAGCAGAAATACTTTTTGTTGCATGAAGCTAGCAGTCTGTGATAATGGATCAAAAGGACAAATCTCAGGGATCGTTGTAGCTACATGCAAAGGCCTTTGGGGGTCTAGCACCACTGTGAAATTCTCTATCTGAAATTTACAACCTGCAAACTTTGAGTTATTTAAACATTTCTGTACCTTCTGTACCTCTCACTCCGCTTCTGCATTTTAACATTCAATCTGAAGAAAAGATTGGTGTGGCAAGAACTGCAAAGAGGTTATTGAACTCATAAATGCTCTAGAAGTATCCAACCAGGACAAGTGTTTTGGCAGCATTGGCATACCCTCTCCCCTACAGCACTAGCATTCCTCTCTGTGCTGCTCCCTCCACTATGGGGACCATCTACTGAGATCCAAGAGATCCTCCTCCTATCTGCTAGTGCTGCTCTACCAGCCTTTCCATATATCCTCCCAATTCCCTATCAGTCTTTATATCATTAACAATCTTCCCTTTCACATTCCAAGAATGGCTCCGCAACTTCTCTCCAGTACTGTACTCTCTCTAAGCACTACACCAGGAGTTCAAGAATTAGCAGTACCTACCAGAGGAACTAGACACAGGCTGAAGTTTCCACTATCTATTGACAACCATTGAGAACTTCTAGCCTACGCCAGGTCACTTAAGAGGTCTAACATAGCATTCTCATACAGTCTAGGCAGAAATAAAACTCTCATTTCTACCAGAAATAGCTCACTAACTGCTAGAAAGAAGAAATATAAAGGATATCGGAAAGAAAAACTTGTCTGCGTGGGATTAGAAGTTTGACAAGAGTCCCCTTAAACAAATAAAAGTACTGAACTCAGTAAGTGTGTCACAGAGCTGATACAAATCTCTGGTTAACCTTTTTCATTTGGGACAAGCAATGTCCTACCTTTGAAACTATCCACAGTAGGTGAGAATTTGTTCTTTGGTCTCAATGTAAATCAAGTATAAATGGTTTCCCTCATACTTTAGGGTCACATGGTTTCCAAGTTTTAACATTAATGATGTCCCAGCAGACTACAAAAAGCAAAACTGCGAGTTGCATTAACTATGCTAAATGGAGAATAAAACCAGTAGTAGAAAAGAAGCTCTTATTTACATCAAACTTCTCAGTGTAAAATTATACAGGAAACTGTAATCATAGCTGATCTTTAAACAAGTTAAAAAGCACGGTTTTACTGTGCATCATAATAAAGAAGTTCAATTCAGATAATGCAGAATATTCTCTAACTCAACAGATTAAATACTCACTGTATTGGTAAGACACTTCACTTGGTAAAGGTCACTTACATAGGATTTCATTGAGTATTAGCTGTACATTTGAAGATTTTAGCTTTGAAAAAGAATTCCTTTTAAAGCACCTACATAACCCTTTGGTACGATAGACACAATTCCCACCCTCCCATCACTGACCTTCATTGGTTTTGTCAACATGTTTCTGTGAGGGACAAGAGGCAATCTCATCCAGGTAGCTGGGCAATAACACGGGGCCTAAGTTCCTCTCTTCCAAGAGCACCAGTTAGTACTGCTCAGTTAATCTGTAGTTCCCCAAGATACTATCTGTTTTCATGCACAGAGGATTTAATTAGTCTCCGGGCTCTAAAAGCAGCCTCGGGTGTCACTTCAGACCCATCTATCACAGAATGGAATGGCAGGAAGAATTACAAGTTCCCATTATGAAGCACATCTTGAGCAATTGTATTAATGAACTCAGCCAACATGAACTTTCCGGTCACCCTGTTCTTGCTGCTTCGAGAGCCCGAAGCGCCATCTCCTGCTGAGCAGTTGGAACCACAAATACTGATTCCAGCAGCCGATGAATTGCTCCAAGGACAGCGATTCACACACTCAAATTCGTCTGGTTAGGCAAGTGAATACGTTTTCTCACTTAACAGCTCAGTCTGTCACAGCTGCCAGAAACACTGTTCTCCGAGGAGCAGTCATACGAACAGCTGGATCACAGCTGCCCACAGCTCACCACCAGGAACATGACACAAAGAGTATTTTGCCTAGTTTCAACAAAAGGTAAGTAGTACTTTGTACATTTTTGCAGAATGTTCCATATTTCGATTGAAATCTCACTTCAAGAATGTTGTCACAGTTTCCAGCAGGAAACAACACAGGATACCCAGTGGGCCCCAAACTGGAGATAAACATACCTTAATAAAATTACTTCATAGACCTCATACACATACACAAATTTCCTTTAAAAATCACTCTTTGTAATAATGTAAAAACTGAATATCCTTAAATTAAAACCAGCAGAGAATCACAGAATCATTTAGGTTTGGTAAGAGTTCTAAGATCATTGAGGCCAACTAATGGACCAATGTAATTATCAAACAAATATCAAATACAAAGTTTAGGAGCATAGAACACTAACAGCTGATCCCTATATATGGAGAACATAAAAGAGACTGTAAGTACAATAAAAATTTATCATCAGAAAAAAATTCAGAGGCTCTTTTCATGCATGTTTTGGGATGGGACAAGGAGGGAATGAGTCAGGCATTTTTTTGACTAGACCCATCTGTGTAGTAGCAATAACAGAGACGTTTTTATTTACATTTTGGATATATGTGCCCGCAGAGTAAAAGAAGTATTTTCTGTCAAAGCTACAAGTGAACTTGCAATATATTTGGCTAAAATTAAGAGAGGAAAAAAGCCTGTAGTAGTAAAATTATACTTAAAATAATGGACTAATTTGCTTTGTCTCTTTGAAAGACCACGGGAGACTATAAATAACTCATCATTTCCCACTTCAACAATAAACTGGGCTTTTTCTATCTCTGTAACCCTTTGTAGCACAACCTTGATTTCAGCAGGTTGCTCCAGATGAAATGGTTCCAGATCAACACAGTCATAACCTTGAAATTTTCATAGTAATCATCAATAATGTGAAAGCTAGTGGTAGCCTTAGACTCTATACTAGAGTCACTGCAAGAATTAGCGACATTCACAGCTCATTCAAAACAACAACAACAACAAAACACAAAAAAACCCCAACAAACTTTTCTTATGATAAAATACAAATCAAGTATGATGAGACCATGCTGAGCAGTGACACTCCTTTCAACAACAGTGAACTTGCAGCCAGTTCAAACACTGGGTCCTCTGGGTCAAGTCACTTCTGCAATCAAAGTGATTATGAAGGACACTTTCATGCTACAGAAAATTTATTGCCCTTACCATCAGAAAAAGAAAAAAAAACAAAACAACTGTAACTTGCAAATGACATACAAAATGAATTTTCACACTATTCTTTCTTCATTTCTATTTTAAAAGTGAGAATTAAAGCTGACATTCTGATCCTAGGATGAGCACACAGGTATATTGTTACTTTTCCAGAAAAGCTTAAAAAGTTGAGGAGCACAACCATCCCGAGACAAGTACTTAAATTTCTGTACTGTTAGAATCAAACACCGTTTGATTCTACTTACTGTTTCTAAATTACAATTTTTAGCACAGGAAGTAGCAGTACGTGAGTAAAAATTCTGAAACGATACTAAGTGAGGAGGTGCTATCAATACACAGGCAAATTGAAATACCTCCTTAAGAAACAATCAGATGATCTTGAAGACTAGAACCTGAGGGCTGGGTGGCACATAATGAGTATTTCCGCTATCAGCTAAGAAGTAAACGAGAACCAAGAAAGCCTGGTGTTTCCTGGTCTCAGGAGGTCCCGATAGCTCAGCACCGCCAGCCGCGCGTCCCCTCAGCGGCAGCACGCGAGGGAGCCCCTGCCGCGCGGGCGGGCGCGCGCCTGCCACCACGGGCCAATCAGGCGGCGAGACTCTGGCGCGCGCCTGTGACCGATCGGGAGACCTCCCGCACTCGGCCAAGGAGAAGACTCCTTCTGGAGGCGGGAGTGTGCAGTGTGCGGGACTACGATTGGCCGGGCCTGCAGGCGGGCGAGCAGTGCGCGGGCTATGATTGGCCCGGCCGGCGGGGACGGCTGTGATTGGCCGGGCCGGCGCGATGGCTGCGGCGGTCATGGCGGCGGCGCCGGGCGGTGGTGACTTCTCGGATCTGCGAGAGATCAAGAAGCAGCTGTTGAGCGTGGCGGAGCGGAGCCGCGAGCGCGGGCTGCAGCACAGCGGGAAGTGGTAAGTGGGGCCTGGCACAGCGGGCTGGGCCCCAGCTCGGCGTACCCCGCGCTAACACATTCTGTGCCAGGAGGGAGGACGGGACGGAGCTACGTTTATTTAGTCTCGAGAAGAGGAGGCTCGGGGGTACCTCATCGTTCCCTACAACTCCCTGAGAAGTTGCAGTGAGGTGGGGGCGAGTCTCTTATGCCGTGCCTGCAGGGAGGGGACCAGAGGAAATGGCCTTGAGACAGAGGAGATTCAATATGATATAAGAAGATTTTTTTCACTGTTCGAGTGTCAAGCGTTGGAGCAGGTTTCCTAGGGAGGTGGTGGTGCAGTCACAAGCCCTGGAGGTGCTTAAGGGATGTCTGCGTTTGCCGCTGGGTGATGTGGTTTAAGGATTGCAGTGGTAGTGCTGGGTTGGCGGTTGGACTTGATGATCTTAAAGGTGTGCGCCAACCTTGAGGATTCAATGATTCTAATGTTCTCTCTCCCTCAGGGCTGCTGAACTTGCGTTCGCCCTGGAGCCACTGCCACTGAGCGAGCTGCCACCGCCCCCAGTGCTCACCGAGGTACGGGCCCCGGCTGTGTTTGGGGGAGAGTGGCTGTGAGCTCCAGGAGACGGTGCTCCTGGGAGTGGCTGTTTAATCTTGGCTATGGAGGAAAATATGTGATCGCAGTCTCCTAAATCCCAAAGGTGGGAGTCTGTGCTGAGTGCCAATCCTGCCATAATACTGGGAACTTCCTTTTTATTGTGTGTTCAGTGGAAAGGATGATGTCAGTGGGGTGACAGATGTAAATGTGCTTTCCCAGATGAAAACATTATCTGTTTCTGTGTCCTAAATGAAGTGCTCTATAAGCCAAATTTCAAATCACCTGCATGCTACTTTACTTTTATTGCTCTTTACTAAGGTCAAAATTTATTTTAATACAAATTATGTTATGCCCTTAAACTTGTGCTCCTTAGGACACAAGAGAAACAAGTTTTTTGTCTTCATCCCCACCTCTGTAGAAATACAATAGAACTCATAGGTATGTGCCTGTGCTGGTATATTATAGAAGTGTAACATGTCATAAATGCATTTCAAGGTATAATTACCAAGGGAATGTTCCCTTGTGTGTTAGCAGATTGATATTCTTTTATATGCAATTCCTGAGCAGGTTTCTTGTTTATGGTCCTTCATACCCATTAAACAGCTAATTCCTGCCTTCTGGCAGCTTGCTGCAATTTGTTTCTGGAATCTCACTGTTTATTTTAAATGTTCCTAAATAGTCTGTACTTGTTATTTGAGAACTCCAGAATCGGATCATGTGAGGGAGTGGAGGGACTTTTGTGATGGTACTGAAACCATCTTTGAAGATGAATAAACTACATTTTTGGCTTTTGGAGCAATTTTATTGATGTGTTAGAAACCATGATTTTCCTAAAGTATGTCAGAGCTTCTTGGGTCTTAAAACTCCTGTATGTCCCCGCAGGAAGATGCTCGTGATCTGGATGCCTATACATTGGCCAAGTCTTACTTCGATCTCAAGGAATATGACAGGGCTGCCTACTTTTTACGGGGCTGCAAGAGCCAGAAAGCTTACTTCTTGTATATGTACTCCAGATACCTGGTAAGAAAAAAAATTGTCTTCTAGCACTGAGCTCCTCTGCTTCCTACCTCTCCCTGGCATATCCTGTTTTTTGCTTATTCTGTTCCTAATGGCCACCTTGCAGTCCAAATTCTATGTTAGAGGAAAGAAAGATAGGGCTGTTCTTTTCAGAACTGTGATGTCTGAAAAGTCAGCTGCTGCGAGTGCTGAAGCAAACACAGGAAATACACTATTGTAATATAATCTTGGATTTTCTCTCTTTTCCACAGTCAGGGGAAAAGAAGAAGGATGATGAGACAGTGGACAGTTTGGGTAAGTCTCTGGTGTCAAGAAATACATGACAATATAATGAAGCTTCTGCTGTTGACTCTTCATGTAACTCATCTTGGGTTTATGACTTTCCCCTCAATTTTTTGGATAATAGTGTGCTGTAACATGATTTCTTTCATTTTCTTTCAGTTCATTGGCTTATTTACAGGTTACAGATTTTCATCTATTAGGTCTTCTTTTAAACTGGGTGACCATACTGACCTATTTTCCTTAAAATGGGGAAAATAATCACAGGCTGGGAAGCTTTCATGTCATGTCAGTGATAATTCTGAATGTACCCTAGACTTTACATTGCTGTGGTGAGACTCCTTATTGAAAGCTAGCAGTGTGACTTTCTCTTCATGCAGGACCTCTGGAAAAAGGGCAGGTGAAAAATGAAGCTCTACGAGAACTGAGAGTTGAGCTCAGCAAGAAACACAAGGCACAGGAACTGGATGGATTTGGCCTTTATCTGTAGGTGTCTGTGTGTATTTCTTACATATTTGTGTGGCTATGCAGAGTTTCATGATTCTCATCAACCTGATAACTTTTCCTACAGATATGGTGTTGTGCTGCGGAAGCTGGACCTGGTGAAAGAAGCAATCGATGTGTTTGTTGAAGCTGCCCATGTCTTGCCTTTGCATTGGGGAGCCTGGCTGGAACTTTGCAACTTGATTACCGATAAAGAGATGGTAAAACTTTGGAGATACCAAGATGTAGTAACAAATCTCAGAGTTTAGCCTGATTCAGTAACCAGTGTTTATGTTGCCCCAAGATTGATGTTGCCCACTGCTTTATTCTGTGAGACTCTGTCAGGCAGGGCAATCCAAGGCTATAAATTGTGCTCTTAAATCCTCTTTATCTTCAGTTGCTTGCCATTTTGTAGCTTGAGAATCATTATACAGGCAGGGCTAATTTCTTATCATTCACCCACTAAGTGGTTTAAGAAATGTCTAATTCATGTATTTTGAAGTAGTCGTCACCAGAGTTATTGCCATGTCACATGAAGGACATCTTCCTAGGAGACTTCCTTTTTTTATTATTTTTTCTTAATCTGGTTTTAGTTCCTCAGTTATTGAGTACTTTTGATAGTTTGAAAACATACATAGCATCACTACTTTCAAAACTGAAATGATAAGGTACAAAACCACATAGGAAGTGAATTGTATCAAAAACCAAACATAGATATAAAACTAAAATAGATTATTTTTCTTTCTGCATGGAATTTGAGTCCCCTCCTGGATTTCTTCAGTAAATTCTGGCTGATAAGTATTTAAAACAGTAGAAGTGACACAGAAGAGAGCATTACCAATTTGTGGAAAAAGCGAAGTGCATTTTTTATTATATTATTTTGAGTCTGTTCACTTAGTTAATTGAAAATAGTGATGTGATATGATATGGATGTTCAAACATAGGGAAAATGTCCAGTCTTTCAAAGGACTTCTGAATTTAATGGCCAAAGCAAGAGCCAAGTGATGTCACATTTGAAGACAATTTTTTCCCCGATTGACCAAATGTTTCCAATTTGTCTATAATTTCAACAGTCATGAGAACAGACTGGGAGTGACTAAGTAGAATTATATGGACCGTAGTATATTGGTTTTTTAGACTGGATGTCTTAATGCTCCTTTTCTGTTTAAATATTCTTAGTTCATAGTTATTATTTAGTCTGTCCTGTGGAAGAACCTGATATTGATTCTCAGTCCTAATACTGCTCTTTTGTAGCTGGTGTAATGGTTTAAGAAAGCAACTGCAGGCAAGCCTCCTACCTTAGGACCATTTACTAAGTCATGGGAGGGAAGATAATGGATTCTTTGCCACCTGTAGCTCGTAGAATACTTCTGATTGTCATCTCTTCCTCCTCTTCTTTGATTCTTGCTAGTTGAAGTTCCTGTCCTTGCCAGACACATGGATGAAAGAGTTCTTTCTTGCACACATTTATACAGAGCTGCAGCTGATAGAGGAGGCTCTGCAGAAGTATCAGAGTCTCATTGATGCAGGATTTTCCAAAAGCACTTACATCATCTCTCAGATTGCAGTAGCCTACCACAATATAAGAGGTCAGTGACACTAAATAGTAGGAATGACCCTCTTAATGCAAACTTGGCATTTATAGTTGTTGGTGTCCCATCTGCTGTTCTTCCTTCAGATATTGACAAAGCCTTATCCATCTTTAATGAGCTAAGGAAACAAGATCCTTACAGGATAGAAAACATGGACACTTTCTCCAACTTGCTCTATGTAAGGGTAAGCACTCTTCCTGTGGCCTGTCCATAGTGATGGTGTTTGTTGGAGGTATGTTGAGCACTGGCAAAGCAGCTGGTGCTATCTGGCCTCTCTGAATAGAGGCTTTCTGCTTCCCAACTCCATGGAAGAGATGCACTGTATGCATTGCTAACTGCTTAGGTTTTCTTCCAAAACATAATGTGCTTTCTCTCATCACTTTAATCTCTTGTTCCACTAGAGCATGAAGCCTGAGTTGAGCTACCTGGCTCATAATCTCTGTGAGATAGACAAGTACCGTGTTGAGACCTGCTGTGTAATTGGTAAGAGCTAGTTCTTTTACATGTTATTTTTACATCTTATTTTGCTGTCAGCAGGCTCTGTGAGGGAATCTTGGGAACATGGGGAATTGGTCAGCCAGCAAGGCTATCAAAACCATCACTTAGTGAATGTGGATTCAGGCAGCCTGAAAAGCAGACTAAATGACAGAGTACCCTTTTCCCTCATTTCTCTCTGAAAGAGCTGCCGTAATACTACCAGGACAGAAAGGAGACCCATATATCTGAAAATCCCTTTATAGTTTTCAAACTTCAATGGAAATAATTGTGTGTTAGGAGCAGGAAGTTAATTTGTTAGATCATGACATTCCAAGGGGATGGAATTATAAATTGATTGGTACAGCTGGAAAAGGATTGACCAGAACACTGGTGAGCAGAGTGTGATTAGGTCTTTTGAGGTTTGAATCAGTTTCATCTTTAATAGGACTCTTTATAATTTGTTAGGAGGTAGTAGATAATACACATTACATCCTTTTTTCTACCTCTCTGTTGGTGTTGGGTTTTTTTTGTTGGTTGCTTGTGGGTTTTTAAAATCTATTTAAATCTTGTGATTTTTGCTTTAGGAAATTATTACAGCTTGCGTTCCCAGCATGAAAAAGCAGCACTCTATTTCCAGAGGGCCTTGAAACTGAATCCTCGTTATCTGGGAGCCTGGACACTTATGGGACATGAGTATATGGAAATGAAGAACACATCTGCAGCTATCCAGGCATATAGGTACTGCACATGTACTGCACAAAATGGTATTTTGCTTCTGAAATAGTATCTGTTTATTCTTAGTGTTTTGCTGGACTTGCTCTTGCTTTTGATCCTGAGTTTCTGATTAGTTCATCTCCTTTTATTGACAGACATGCAATAGAGGTGAACAAAAGGGACTACAGAGCATGGTATGGCTTGGGGCAAACCTATGAAATCCTCAAAATGCCATTTTACTGTCTCTACTACTATCGACGGGCCCACCAGCTCAGGTAGAGTTGAGAGTGGAGCCATGTTTATTGGTCTTCATTCTGACATGGTTGATACTGGCTAAGGAATTTATGTACAAGAAATAAGTTGGGGAAGAAAAAAAACATGGATGCCTTGTGATGAGTGTAGTCTCACTGTTCCAAATCCTTTTAGTTGTGTTAGTTGACTGTTAACAAAGGCTTTGTCAGTTAAATGCTGAGGGTCACTGGTCTGAGTGGTATGAGTGATTTTTATGCAAAAAGATGACAGACTGCTAGGTGTGTGGATTATTTTTTTCCCCTGGCCGCCCCCCCACCTCACCCAGAGATCAGCTGGCAGTCCATTAAACTACCTTAAGGAATTGCTCTTTTACAGACCAAACGATTCTCGTATGCTGGTTGCTCTAGGAGAATGCTATGAGAAACTCAATCAGTTGGTGGAAGCCAAAAAGGTGAGAACTGATGTGTAAGACTTTTAAGGTGTCTCCCAGAACACTGGGTGAAATTGAAGCAAAATTATGTAGCTAGTGCTACCTAAACTCGGGGGCAGTTACAATTGGGGAAGTACTGCTGCAGTATAACTAGAACAGCTGATAAATAAGGAGTTGTCTACAGAACTCTTCTGCTGACAAAACCCTGTAGCTTTCAGTTTCTGACTTCTGTGCTGGAATCATGAGCTGGAGTAATTTTTGTGGCATTCCTTCTGACGTTCCTTGACAGTGCTATTGGAGAGCTTATGCTGTGGGAGATGTGGAGAAAATGGCACTTGTGAAACTTGCCAAGTGAGTATGCACCATCACTGAACTGTTGGGGTTGTATTATATGCAAGTCGCACTTGATACCTAATGATAAAATACTGAATGTAAACAAGTGGAATTGCTGTTAGGTAGTGTTACTTTTGGAGCTGTGTAAGAACTGGTGTCTTTAGGGCTGTAGTGACTACAAATTTTGCTGTCCAGCTTTATCTTTGTTTCCATAAAAGGGTAACTAGAGAGAATGGCAGCATAATGTGGGTTACAAAGGACTTCTGAATCCTGAGGTGATTTGAGCAGGCAGTGCTAGCAATTGTATTTGTCGTATTGCAACTTAAAAGCAACCCATGATGGTAGATGATGTACAAAATTGTAGTTTGATTTTATTTTTCCTCTCTAGTATATGGTTGTGACATTGGAAAAGGTCTAATATGAATACTTTGACAAAAGCACTAATTTTTTGGCGGGGAAAAGGTTATACAAAGTAGAAAAAGTGATGGGGAAGATAAAGGGCAAGTGAAAAGTGAAACTGCTGTACAAATTTGGGCTGTAGCAGGGGAAGGAGCACTGGAAGAAATAGCGAGTAAGTAGAATGGCAAAGGTCTGTTAAAAGGTTTAAAATGCAACAGAATAAACAAGGTCCCTGCCTTTGGTTGTCGCTTCTTCTAGCTGTCTAGTCACTATGTGACCTCCTCTCTGCATGCCAGCATGGCTGCAAGCTGGATCATGTCTATCCACCAGGGGCAATACATGTTGCACGTCCTGCATATTCTGAAGGAAAGGACCTGACTTTAGTCCAGGTCAGGTTGAGCAGGTACCTTCTCATGGACCAAGAAGGTCTTCAACAGTGCAGTCTTGTTTCAGTGACCCATTTTTCTCCTTTTCTAGGCTGCACGAACAGCTAAATGAATCTGAACAGGCTGCTCAATGCTACATCAAATACATCCAGGATATATATTCCTGTGGGGTAAGAAGATGTCTTGAGAATAAAAGGAGAAGTAAACATGGTGTAGAAGTACTTTGGAAGGCACTTACAGACGATATTTTTTACCCCACTCACTGTAGGAGGTAGTGGAGCACCTGGAGGTCAGCACTGCATTCCGTTACCTGGCCCAGTACTACTTCAAGTGTAAGCTTTGGGATGAAGCCTCAGCATGTGCTCAGAAATGCTGTGCCTTCAATGATGTGAGTAGCTGCAGCCTTCGGTCCTTCTTTCTTAAGGAATATGTGACCTTGGTCTTGGCTTCCCTCAGAGTAGTAGGAATCCTTTATGAAGGAGCAAGGGCTGCCATACAGGTCACATCTTGAGTGGTGGTTGTGGTGTATACCCTATCACTCATGCTGGGTATGGTTGATAAAAGTCATGGAATGTGGTGTAGATAGTGAAATTGAACCGTATCTCTTTGGTATTCATTAATAAAGGAATTTGAAGCTTCACATAGCAGTCTTAAGGCTGCTAAAAATCTTGGTGGTGAGGAGATAGTTCAATGGTCACAAACTCCCACATACTGTCTTGTGATGGTATTTCTAAAACTTCTTTTTTCTCATCTACTGTGTGTAGACAGTGCAGAGGATATAATAGGACTTGGGTTTTGTGTGCAGCTCCGTACTCTGTGATGTTATATATCTGTAAGGAGGCAGTTTGGGATTTTTAAGTTCAGCCTAGTGGTAGACACTAACCATGAGTGCAGGGTGTTTGGCCTGTCCTTGACAATGCTGCCTGGAGCTCTCTACAACCTGAATTCAGCTTATTTGAAGATTTTCCAATCTACTTTTTGCTGGAATACTTAGACAGCTTCAGTGGTTCCAGTGTCTGAAATATCCAAGAAACACACTGATCAGGAGTAAAAGGAGAAAAGATTAAAACAAAAAAAGTGACATATCTTAACATTTTAAAGAACAGAAGAAAAAATAATTGAGAATGGCTTTTATAGCTTGTAGCCTTACAGAATGACTAACGACTGTAAGTTATACTGCTTCCATACTGAATTTGACCCAGAAACCACCCATTCATAAGTGTATTGTTCTGTTTTCTACAAATTAATTTCAGACTAGAGAAGAAGGAAAGGCCCTGCTGCGGCAGATCTTACAGCTTCGCAACCAAGGAGAAACATCATCCACAGATGTTGCTGCTCCCTTTTTCCTTCCTGCATCATTGTCAGCCAACAACACTCCCACACGTCGTGTCTCCCCTCTCAATCTGTCTTCTGTAACACCATGAACAATTCTGATACTTCTAACTTGTGCATTGGATGTGACATTGCAGATGGGACATGCAACCACTACTCCTTTCTAGGGAAATTCCTCCTTTTGTTGTTGCCTTCACATGAAGGGTAGGAGTTAGCAGAGCCCATAGCTGAGGACAGATGGTCCCCAACAGGCAAAGGGGTACTCGATATGAAAGTGCCTGTGCTGAGATGTGAGAGCATGCTCTACTTCTCACCAAGTCATTCCAGTCAGAGGGCAGACATGTCCTGCTACACAAGAGGACTACTAACTGAGGCATTGGGAAGAGCTTGTCTGCTTGAGTTAAAATACATTTAAAGTTTGATTCTGCTAAGTTACCTCTGGTCTTTTCTGCATTTCTTTGGGTGACCTCTTAATGGTATCACTGCTGTCCTCATCAGAAACTGTTACCTGCCTGTCTACTTAATGACTTTTGCTTGTCTTGAACTACACAGGAGATGTTTCACTAAAGCAGTAGAATAGGCAGTTAGAGATAGGTCCCATGGGTATTTCGAAGGATTGGCAGATGTCAGAAGTCCCAAGTAGCTACAGGTGACAGCTGTGTGATGTTTTGCCCGTAGATTTGAGGGATAAATTTGGCTTTCAGTAGAAAAGCAGTCAGGCTAGCTTTGGGCTTTGTGGTGCAGCTTTCATGTGTACTGTAGCAAATGGAATCAAATGGACTATGATGGATCTTTTTGTTAAGGAGGTAAAAAGATAATTATGCCTTTGTTTCAGAATTAGTGTCCTTGTTCACCTCTGTAATTTTACAGCCTTGTCCCTATGTCTGTGGCATTACTTTAATCAAGGAAAAAGCATTTTAAAACCCCTTTCCCATTTAGCCATAGCTTCCTGTGCTTTGCGAGATCAGTTGTAGAGGTGGTTACATCAGGAAACCTGCGAGTCGCAGCCCTGAGCCCTCTGTAGAATGCATTTGCATTGTATACATGGAGCAGAGGGAGCCCATGTTCTTAGTTCTGGGCATCTCTAGCAATTACTGTTTTATGTTCCATAGTATCCATTCAACAGCCATTTTTGCTGCAGATGGTTTTAAACAGAAAAACAGGCTCTTGATGTATTTTGCAAGCACTCCTAATTGTTCCATACAAACCTGAGGATATCAATGAGACCATTTGTAAAATTGTTGTCGCTAGGGGCAAACTGTGCTTGATGAACTTGGTGGCTCTCTAGCCAGGGATTAATGTACTGGTGGATAATGGAAGAGTGACTCGTGATTTACCTGGGCTTGTGCAAAGCATTTGATACTGTTCCTTCCACACAGTGTCCTTGTCTTCAAGCTGGAAAGACATGTATTGGATAGGTGGACCCCAGCGTGCGGAAGGTCACACTCCCAAAAATTGTGACCATTTGCTTGCTATCCAGATGGAGACTAGTGCTGAGGAGTGTCCCTCGGGGTCGCAAGGCCTGGGGCGGGCTCCAGCCTGGGGCCACGGGGTCTCCGGAGGCCTCGTGCCACCTAGGCTGTGGTGCGAGGGTTGCGGCCCTTCGCCCTCAGAGGCCGGCTTGGTCAGACCCCGCCGGGCAGGGAGCCCTGACGGAGGCGCGGCTCCGGGGCGCCGCGGGCACTCCTCGGCCGGATCGGCGCGGCCCCCGCGGCGTTGCGAGCGCTGCCGGGCGCGCAGCTGCGGCGGGGGTGGGGCTGCCGCAGCCCCGGACCGGCAGCGCAGCCTCGGCCGCGGGGCGGCGGCGGGGCGGGCGCCCGCCCTCAGCGTCGGCGCGCAGGAGGCGGCGGGGCCGGTGCGGGCGCTGGAGCCGCCGCGGCGGCAGGAAGATGGATGCGCTGTGCTCATCCCTCACCGCTCGGCATCCTTCTCTGGCGGCACGGTGAGCAGCGGCGGCGGCCGGGCGGGTCGCCCGGTGCCCGCGGCGGTGGAACAATGACCGGCCGGCTGCGAGGGGCCGGGGTGGCGGCGCGGGGGGGGAGAGGAAGCGATGGAGGTGATGGACGGGAGGGGAGGGGGGAGCGCGAGCTGTAGCCGACTGGTGATGGAGAGGAGATGGCGGGAGAGGTGTGGCAGGCGCAGCCCGCAGCTGTCTCAGCGTCTTGCCGGCTCTGCAACATTGTGCGCCCGGCCGCTCATTGTCCGCCCGCTGCGGGCGCGGCGCTTTGGGTGCGGCGGCTGATGCAGGGAGGGGAAGGGATGCTCCGGGGCTGGGGGCGATCGGCGGAGCCCGGGCCTGGGCCTCGGCGCGGCAGCACCGAGGGGGAGCCCGAGGGGAGCGGGGCCAGCGGGGCCCTGCAGGCGCTCCCTGCGCTCGCTTCCACTCGCGGTGCATCTGTGCCCGCTCCACCGCTCCCACGGCGGTACACAAGGCTTCCTGCCCTGCAAAATGTTCAGAATTGCACCTGTACGTGTCCTGGGCTGTCAGGGCTGGCATATCTATGTGTGAGAAGACATTCTCTCTTGCAAACGCAGACCCTGCAGAATGCATCTCTTTGTACATGCAATGCATGTCGTTTTCACAGCCATTGGTCGAGGAAACCTGCCTCTTGGATTGGCGTGCAATTTTGGCTTAAATTGCTGTATTGCCATCCCTCAGTTTCATTTTGGCTACTTACGACAGATCTAGATCCTACATTTGAGCTACCTTATGGCACCGAATACTCATTTCTAGCCTGTTTCTGGTTTTTGCTGTGAATGCAAATATTTAAAAGATGCTGATCATACCTTATAGGTTGGGAACATAGAAACTTATATATTAAAAAAATTTAATTAGACCTCGTGTAAGTTAAAAAAATTAATGAGATGCATTTCTTAAAACATTTGCATTCTGATGCTGTCCTGTGCATCAGTGTAAGGTGACACGTTGGACTGTTATTCTCAATGTCTCTGATTAGCTGGGTCAGATTCTGCCATGAAATGGGTATCATGCTTGGGCTGAGCATCGGGGTAGCCCATCAGGAGAATGTTTTGCTCCTTTTCAGGCAATAATGTGAGGTTTGTTGCTCCTTCTCTGACTCAGGTTTTGTTTCTATTGATCTGGCCTGCTCCTCTGCATAGGAATTTCAAACCAAGGCCTGCTGTGCTGTAAATGCTGCCTCTGCTGGCACTCAACCTGGCTCAGATAGGTACTTCAGTGAGCTAAATACCTGGTGATTTGAAAAGGTTTTCTATGAATCGTACGATTTTGGTGAAATCTGGGAGTGGTGAGACACAAGAGGGCACAAGACATAAGTACTCCTCTCAGTAGCTCTGTGTCAATCAAAAGATGCCATGGGCGCCTCGATACAAGAAGGACGTCAGACTAGGAGAATGTGTTCAGAGCAGGGTGACCAAGATGGGGAAAGGTGTCAAGGACAAGGCTTAGGAGGAACAGCTGAGGTCAGTTGCTTTGTTCAGCTTGGAGCAGAGAAGGCTGAGGGGTGACCCTATTACAGTCTGCAGCTTCCTCAAGGGGATCGGCAGAGGGGAAGGTGCTGATCTCCCCACTCTGGTGACCAGCAGTAGATCACAAGGAAATTGAATGAAGCTGCATCAGGGGAGGTTCACACTGAACAGTAGGAAAAGCTGCTTCACTGAGATGGTGGTTGGGTGCTGGAACTGGCCTTCCAGGGAAGTGCTCAGGGCACTAAACCTGTCGGAGTTCAAGGACCATCTGGATGATGCTCTTAGTCATGGGGCTTAGTATTAAGTGGTCCTGTGAGAAGCAGGGAGTAAGACTCAGTGATCCTTATGGGTCCCTTCCGACTCGAGATATTATGTGATTTTAATCAAGTTATGTGACTGCAGCCAACTCCACCCTTGCTTCCACAGAAGCAAAATCCCAAGATGAAGCCTCAGGGAGGAAAGGCTGGAAAGTTTTTGCTGGGATTTCCATAGGAGTTACCTGGTGGAGGTGGCTGCCAGAAGCTCTTGATGGATTGCCCCTCTGGTTTTGTCTCTTTCCTAGAACTGTGGCAATTTGGTGGTCTGCCAGGACTCCATGGTTGTCAGCAGAACTTCTAGCAGAAAGGAGTAGGCTGTCAGTGACAGATGCTGCAGCCTTTCTGACTTCCTGCTTGCCGACTGACTGTTCTGGTAGTGCCTAAGGTAGAGAAATGTGGCTCTCGCATTGGAGATGATTTTGAGCCAGGTATTTCCAGTGTTCTCCCCAAGCCTAACTTCAGGCTCTGTGATACTGCTAATGCATTATCTGCTAATATATATACTGCTAATGCATAGTCTCCCTTCTGAGAACCTCATCCCTGTCACCTTTCAGTGATAATCCCTCTGCTTTCAGAGGCCATTCCCAGCCAAGTAATCTTCTGAAGAAGAACTTCTGTATCCTGTACATTAAGAATTGAATATAAGGTACAGCTAAAACATGGTTCTGTTTTAAGGAAGCAATTGGCTGTTGTAATTTGTAAATGTACGCTGAGTTCTGGTAGACTTTTTACTATCAAGACTTAAATGTAGCTGGAAAGATGCTGCATAATTTTCTCTATCATTACAAAAGATAAGTGACCTCAGGGTATTCAAGTCAGGAAAAAGCTGTGAAATGTAAATGTAGAACAATGCCCAGAATAATTTCCAGTTTTGATCTCCGTTCATTTAATAGTTGATATCGTGGTTTAGAAAGTTACAAAAATAGTCCTCCCACTATAACAAAGGTGTGGTGATGGATTCTACTGTTGTAAGGCTGGTATAACTCAGATGTAGCTAGAGCAGTTGAAATTGAAGTAGTTTGTTAATTATAACTTCTGGGGTCTTCCCCTCTTCTTTTTAACCAAACTGTGAGCCTGAACGTGCTTTCACTGCTGAGTCATGGTAATTTTTAACGGTGGTAAATATTTTGCTTTCTATTGGCTTTGTGAAGTCACAAGGCAGCAAAATAATCCTTACCAGATGCCTGAATTTTGAGTTACTTTCCAGTGATGTTTTATCTTCTAGATTCTGTCAGATTTCTCTTTAATCTTTGTGCATGGCAATGCAATAGTTATACTACAAGACTGCAAACCAAATGCTTTTATTTTAAAAAACAATTCTAAAAATTTTTGTTAATATTACTTGAACTATGTTGTATATATTTATGTATATAAATTTATATTATGTTAATATTTACATGAATTTACAATTACATGTTTGCATTATGTGTTTCTAAATCAATAGCTTACTTAAATTGCAAGCAGGTAACATCTTCAAAGTTTCTCTATGAATCTCTACCCCCTGAAAGTCAGGTCTTTATCAGATTATAACAAATTTATCTTCCCATCTTCAGAGGTAGATTCTCTGCTGTCTTCTCTTTATACGTGTGTGCAAAGCATATGTGCAGTTGTCATCAGCTTTCAAAATCCAGAATCCATGAGGGTAGAAAAATGTAATTTTGATAGTACTTCTAGTTTCTATATTTTTAAGAATTTGTTTGAATTTCTCCTTTAAAATACAAGGACTAGAAATCTCTAAATAGAAAATTCAACAGCATGCTGGAAGAACCAATGAGAAAGCTCTATGGTGTGGCCACACTGAAAGCTGTCAGGTCAAATGAGTGTAAATACAGCTTCTTTGGAAACGACAGAACGGTGTGGGTCAGTCTGCAGTTGGAATTCCAAAATATCCAATGAACTTGAAAGGAAAAATAATACAAGCAAGTATTTTCAGGAACACAGGCTTTCAGTTCATCTTGCTAGAACTGATGGTGCTCTATGCTTAGCTTGCCATGCATTTAGATCACTGGTGGGCTGCTGAGAAACCATCACACATCCTGGAAACTTTAGGATTTGAGCTTTCTCTGGAAGATCATATTTGGACATCAGAGTTCCCTATGTTGAACAGGCTGCATCAGCGATGGTCAGAAGAGAAGCAAAGTGAACTGATGTATGTGACCATCCACACAGCAGCATTAACAAGAGAGAGGCACACAAATGGAGCACACATTTTAGTACACAGCTGCACAATGAAACCTTCTTAGTTAACAGTTTAACAAATACAGACAAGTAAGGACTATAAATGAAGGCTGGATAAACTACAATGCCGTTTCTAACTTTGGATGAAATGTACTCTGATGAATAATAAAGCAGACTGATGTACCTGAGAAAATTGTTAGAAGAGCTGGCATGGTATGCCAGCTCTTCTTTTATGTTAAAAATGATAATACAATGTATAAGAGCATCTCAGATGGTTTTATAGAAAATAACTAATTATTTGAATTAATTGAGAACAGCTGATGCTAAAATGCATGTTGTCTCCCATTTTAATTTTATGCATTTCTTCTGTCTCCGCCCAGGAGGTAATACTAATATCTTCACCCCTGTACTCCATTTCTCAAGCTACTAGTTGAATTTTTTGAAATTGTGTATTATAATATTCCTTAAAGTGTTTAGGGGAAAGACTTGTTAAACCTTACGTTGCATGGATTGTAAACAAAAGGTCTAAGTACCATGGAAGCTAAAACTGGAAATAAGAAGAAACAGGTGTTGAAAATTACATTGAGATCCCAGGTAGTTTAGGGTAACCAGTAATGAGTGAGCAAATAAAGTTGGGAGAAATGGTGGAGTCAGGACTTCTGGATTTTTTTTCCCTGTATGTGCACTGGTTTGATTATATTCACTAAGATGATTTTTTTAATGGTTGCAGAAATACTTCTAATTTTTGATTTCTATAGTATAAGCAAAATTCTAAGAACTCATAATGTTACAAGTGATAGAAATTAAATAGAATCAATACTGTAGTGTTTGGCATGTATTTGGGGTAGGTTTGGTGTACAGAAATTTTAAAAAGACTTAAAATTGTGTTAATACATAATATACACTTAGATTTTAATGAACATGAATGTGATTTTTGTTTTAAGTTCTGTGATTTGTAGATAAGTCCTTGGGGGTTTTTTTCACTGTATTTATTTGCACTTAATATTTAAGGTTCTATAAGCTGCCCTATTCCATCTCTGTGCATTGGTGAGGAACAAAATGAGATGCAGTCATTTTTTTGAGAATCTGCTTTATTTAATACAGCCCTTAGTAATATCCCCTTCTCATGTTGTCTCTCTGACAAGAAATTGTGATCAGTTACAATCAGATTTAGGTGAACAAAGAGTATGTGGGGACTGTTGTACTGGAAAAAGATTGGATTATTTACAGCTGACAAAACAATTGTGCTGGTTACTATTTGGTAGCTTATAACTAAGGAAAGACTGCGTAATTAATTTGGAAGCACTTAAAAGAACAAACCTGTAAGTTTAATATGTATACAGTATAGGTTTCAGAGGCACAGTGGGTAGCTGACAAACATCTGTGCCTTCTCTGTGGTGGGATCACTCCCCCAGCAATGTCCAGCAAGGCTGTGTGCTCGCAGATCCCTTCTGCATTATGTCACGGATTTTTGTGGGTCACAACATGACCTACATGTTGCTGTTTTCTTGGAATATGCGGTGGGTGTCTGTGACCAGCATGGTAGCCTGTATTAGGTAAACTCAGTGAGGATTTAGGCATTATCCTTGGAAAATTATTTGAAATTATATGCAGTAGCTTAATGCTTATTCAAATGTCTCTGAAATTACCATAAAATATTTTTCTGGTTCCAGCCTTAATGGAAATCTGCATGTTCAAGACAATATCCTGAATGTCTTATGAGTGAAACCTGTTAATTTTTTTTTTTTTTTTTTGGTGCTTTGTCACATCATGTATGAACCAGCATCTCAGCTGGATCTACTGGGTGGTGTTTCATACTTACATCTTTTCCAGCTGAGAATCCAGCTCATCACCTGTTCATATGGGAGGAGAATACTGCTGCTCTGGTCATTATCGTACAAATGGAAGCTGGTGCTTCCATTTTTAAAGCAGCACAGTTCAGCTAAATATCACCCTGTAAGTTTTCAGGGGTAGTTTTTAAATAGTAAACTGTAAGGATAAATTCTGCATTTAACATGAGTTTCATTTTATCCTAGTTGTTTATTTGTCAGGTTATGTTCTTCCCATTATAAGCAAAGCTACTTAAGTCAGCATGTGTGGTGTTACATGGTACATTTTCATTTGGTTTGTTTTGTTGAAGAACATGGGTAAGCATGATAGGTACTTGTTCCTCAGCTGAGCAGTGCCATTGGTGGCAAAGATTTCTGTTGTTTCAGACAATTCTTAAAGAGTTCATGGACTTTAGGAATGACAAAGGAACCTATCTTTCCCCATATGATAGAAGGGGAATTCACAACAATTCGCAAATGAGAAAAGACCATTGCTTGTAATGTTTTTATTTTTGGAGGTATTTTGACTCTAAAAGATGGTTAGAAGTGATGTGGTTCTATTTCTGCTGAAAAGCTGATGTGAAGAGACCAACTGTTGGCTTAGTTTTTGCTGAACTTCCCTGGTAATGGGAACATTCATATTCTTTTCACAGAAAATGGAAGGAATAGGCAAGAGGGATACAGGACATGGGAAATCAGAGCAACATGTACATTCTTTAAAGTGTTGATGGCAGTAGGGTGGGAGAAGAAAATACATTTTTTGAAGCTATATTGAACAGCAAGTTGAAAAGAAACAGTGAGAAGGTAGTAATCTGGTTGGAAGTAAGGTGTTCAAAAAAGGAAACAGTTCACAGTAGAGATCCATGTTAAAAGTGAGTGTGGGAGCCCAGAGTGCAATTTTTTTTCTGATCTGTTCTGAAACCAGTGTTTGCATTTATTTGCCATATGAAGAGCTGAGCTAAAAATGGCAAAAACTTCCAAAGTTAACCTTAATTGCTTTGAGTAGAGAAATTACTTAAGTATCTGACAGTTTTAAGTAGTCAATGTAAAATATCTTCCTCTGGTATCTGTAAGATGAGGTGATCATTTGTATGGCTTTAGAAAGAAAAGGAAAGGTTTTCAGGAGAAGGATATGGGGCATGAACTTTCCCTCACTGTTTGTTGTTTTCTTGTTTATATGCATTTCAGTTAAATAAAAGAGGGTTTTGTGGGGTTGTTAAAATAAAAACCAAATAAAGGAGAGCCTGATACTATGAACTTCATGAATTGCAGTTTCTCTTCCAGGTGTTGTGTGTTGTCTTGTAATTGAGTGTGATCCTACTTGTATAAAATGATGGACAAAGTACAAAACCACTGAAATGTTTTGTTAGGCCTCCATCTTACAGTGAGCTGGGCAGGCTGATAGAGCTTGTCCTTGTCCTGATGATCCTGCCATTCTTAAATAGAGTCTCCCGTCAGTATCCGTTTGCATCTTGATGCTGAAAAGTACCAATTCTGGAAAGCGTCCATTTCCTTTCGGGATAGGGCAGTGTTTTCCTTTTCACTGGTAGTGTTCTCAGTATTTATTGTGTTGTGCCAACTTCTTGAGAAATAACTGTATGAGAAAGAGACAGATGGTATTTTAGCCACAGAATACTAGAATATTGGTTTAACAAATCTGCTTAGCTTTGCTGCGGGTAACAATAATGCTTCTGTCCTCTTTTTACTGTTTCCATGGAGTCGCCAGCTACTTGGATAGAGTTCTTTTGGTTCATGTTTTAGAGCAAGGGCCAGTGGTTATTTTAGCATGAACAGCCTAGCAGCACCAGATTCATCCCATATTCCATGTGCAGAGCCCTATATCCAAGAGATATTGTGAGCTCTGATCAGAAGCTATTTTAACATTCCTGAAAATTCTTATGCTATTAATTAGAAATCTAACTACCGCACAGTGATTTTGTGCAGTCAAAATCAGAGGGTGGTTAGAATTTCTCCTGAACAGCTGTTTATCACCTTTTGGTGGAATAAAATGCACATGAACTACTAACATGTGAAATTTATAATTTTTCTGACTATAAAAGAAAATGCAGAACAGTTGTGTAAATCGTGCAAATACTTTCAGCAAGTCTGAGTTGAGTTTTTGGGTTGATGTTGGCATGCTGAATTATGATGTAATACTAAAATAATGCAAATCATGCTTTTAATCACGGTTTTCATTAGTTACATATTTTGTTATGTAACATAACACACACAGGATAGTATGAAATAATTAGGACTTGAATTTTATTCTGAAGAAATGCAAAACAGAGATGAAACCTGGTAAATAAAAGCCAAAGCAAAGACTTAATTTAGGATTCATTCAAATCCCACTAAGCAAATCAGACAGGTTTTGGAGACACAGGAAATTGTGTATGGCCGGTGTTCCCCTTGTAGCTAGCAGAGTTGGTGCAGTGATGGCAATTAGCTTACGTGGAAATACTATTTTCTTAAAATATTGCTTATGACCAGATCAATGAACAAGCATGAATCCAGTCTAGCTACTGGGATGAAATTTCCAGCACATAAGCACTGGAACTGCTCCTCTAGTTTCAAGGGATTTTCACCATTTTGTGGGAGTAGAAAATGCATCTCTCAAAATTGTTGCAGATTGTTGGCAGATATGGTGAAACACAGAAGGGTCATGAGGATTTGCAGAGGATGAAAAGGCTTCGCATGATGTTTGCATCATGCTTGCCACGTTCTGAACTTCTGATTCTAGAGACAGGATTGGGATCTAGAGCCAGGGTGCTGGGATCAGCAGTCATGACCTGGAAACTGGCCTCAGGTTGGGTGTTAGGGTTACCCAGCCTGAATCACAGCACCCTTTTCTGATGGTGAGTTGGGTCAGTGGGGTTCCAAATTACCAGGTTAATTGTTTTCTTGGCAAGACCTGAAATGCTGGCTCTGGGCCCAGAGAAAAACAGGTTTAGATCAGAGTTTCTGCTTGTTCACCTCTTTAAACCCACTTCACAGTGGAGCCACTCCTTGAGCAGAGCCAAGTGTCTGAGGGCAAAGTATTGGCAGGAACACATATATGAGTTAGGGTTTCTATCTGCTCTTGCCCTCAGAAAACAGAAAATTATTACTGAAATTAAAGTATGCCCCTTGGTGTGAGCTCAGATGGAGCCATACCTTTCCTAGGGGCAAGAAAAAGAAAACCACCTTTCTTTTAATTGCAATTTTAGCTATATATGCCTTGTTCAATAGTGATGAAATTATTTGCCCATGTGGCAGGTTCCTTTTTAGCAGAATGTAAATGATCACACAAATGAGACAATTCAAAAATTTCTGATACGGATATCTCCCTAATACTTTAGGCGCCGTGTTCTTCCCAGAAACTTCCTCCTGGGACTGCAGATTTTGGAGGAGTCAATAAGAGATGCACTGTTAAGAGGTGATCAGTTGATCCTTGAAATTGACATACAGATGAGCTGGTGCTTGTACTAACATCCTTCTTGAAGTGTGTTTTTTCTTGTAATAGGTACTTCTGTAGAAGGGGACTATCACTTTCAAATACTGGGAGTAGGTATGCAAACTTGGCATGTACCCTGTTCCTCATTGTTGACTGCGCAGGTTATGTTAGTTCACTGAACTGTTGACTTTTACACACTGTTAAGAAGTGATTGTCAGTTGGGCTGAGCTGCACAGTTTGCTCAGTTTTATATTGTCTGAAACTGCCCCCCTGCTTTGGAATATCTGAGCCCATTGATGCTTTTTCCTTTCTGATAAGTCTCACAGAATCAAGTGTATTAGAATGAAAAGTGAGCAGATTTACTTTAAGCACTTTACTCTGTTGCTACAAAGGGACCATTGGCACTTACAGAAAGGCCAGAGAGGTTTGGAACCCCAGCTGAGGTTCAGTCAGATCACAAAATCCAAACCTGGCAAGGGACTGGCCAGACGATAACTTACAGAGGCAGAGTCTTTCCAGAGTTAGCATGCAGTGATGATGTGGTTATAAATATATGTTTGGCAATACGGCCCAACAGAATCCAACCCGACAAGGGTTTGCAGCTTCTTCAGGCTGCTTTCCTTTATGAGAGCAGCAAGTTTGACTTGACATTGTAAAGGTCAGCTTGAGAATGGAAGTGGAGAAGAGTGGCTGCCATTGATTATGATCTTTTCTTCATGCCATAAAAATGTTCTGCCAGACAACCAGTCTGTTTTAGTAAGCAAATCTTGACAAAACTCACAGGTGTTTTGAATGGAAGCACCCCTTTTGCTACCATTTTCAACAATGTTTAATTAGTGTATGGTTTGAACGAGTTGTTTGGTTTTGACGCAGCTGTTTCATTTTTAAGTGTGACAGTATATAAATGAAAATAATATTCTCAGCAATGATACACCGATTTCACAATAGCAGGGCATTTTAATAAGACATTTTTAATATTTCCAAAAGAAAAATGTCAAGGTTTCAATTTCTTTTCTGTTAGGCAGGGAAATTCTTAACTTGCAAGATTTTTTTACACTACTATAACTTTTTTTTAAACCAGCTCTAGATTTGGAGACTGTATTGAAATCTACTTAGACCTGACCTATTTTCTTCCCTCTCCCTATCCTGTGGCACTTCCTAATTTTTTAATACTGAGAAAGGAAGAGATTTAGAAATTACACAGAACAGATTTGTCTTATAGTCTTAATTATGATCTGGTCTAGAATATGACACCCTCAGAATCAATAGAGCCAGTACAATTTTAGGGAGAGATGCAACCCTCTGGTTAGTAGGGTCATATTGTGAACTTACGGGGCTCTGTTAATACCTTGACACGTTGTGCAAATAATTGACATTTCTTTATTGATGACACTGAGCTCTTTGCAGGGACAAGAAGCAAATAATATTGATAATGAAAATAAAGCATAGTGTTGTTAGATTTGGAAACAAAAATACAAGCCTAATATTTCTCCTTACTTTTAGCGATGTGACAAAATATTATATTTATTTTACTGCAGGTCAGTAAATATTCTTATTACAGTGGACTTCTGTGTGGCTTTTAATGCTTTACTACATGCTTGTCTCTTGGTCATTGTTTTCTGTTCCTAATTCTAGCCTGATGTAAGCTTAGCATGGTTTGTCTTTTTGTTTATTGTATCTAAGCCATTGCCCTTATCTAAACCATTGCTTCCAAAAGTGATTAAGAATACCTCCAGTCTAAAAGGAGGTATCGTACATTGAAGGACTGCTCCATTTTTTGACATGTGCAAAGGTACAGAAATGTCTAATCCTGTGGTGCCCTTGTGGTAGTTGTGTGTACTTCCATATCAATCAGGAATCTGCCATGGACACATCTAGGAGAAGGGTATTTGCCATCAGGTGATTTAGGTCATGCTCATGTTCGAAATGCATTAACCATTGAGAGATGCCAAGGAAGTACAATAAGCTGAAGCTGCTTGCTTTTTATTTCTATATGGCTAGATAGGCTTTTAGAAACACCATATGTGCTTAGACCTCCTGGATGACATAGCCTGCCCAAAGGCAATTTATTTTCCTTTGAGTCTTTTACAAGAGGATACTGGCAAATGGAGGCTATCCATTTATTTCACACCACTACAAACAGTACATATGAGATGTCCAGTAAGTCTACTAGGTGACTGATAATGGAAGTTTCCTCCATGAGGTGTAGCTATATATTTTTTTAGTGAGGATTTTGGTAACTAAAAAGAACTTCAAACTTTGCTATGCCAGAATAACTTGCTAGGGATGTGCATAGGCTTGAGGTGGAGATGACTTTCGGAGAAAAAGTCTTTTGTAATCTCCTCTTCAAATGAGAGAGACAGAAAAGAAAATATTTTTTAAGGTGCTCATTACTAAAATAGCTGTTTTCAAGGACCTGGAAAAAGGAGATATGGATGATAGGGAATAGTAAAGGTATTAGCAACTGAACCATTTGATCCTATCCTGGTAAAACATTGTCCTTTGTCACTTAGAATTGTGTGACTGTGTAGCATTAAAGAAAACAGCATCAAATCCCCTACATATGTATGGCAAGTGCCCAGTGATTGCCCGAATGAGAAATCTACAAATTTGGTGATTCTACTAGTGAAAGCTGCAGCACTACAAAAGAGTGTTCTAGGAAATGGGAAAACTTCATGGAATCTTTTAATATCTAGCCAGAAAACAGCAATGGTATTCAGCTCATAGAATCATAAAAGGTTTGAGTTTAAAGCCCATCTTGTTCCATGCCCCCCCCCCACTCCCCATGCCAGGAGACCAGGTTGCTCCCAGCCCTGTCCAGCCTGGCCTTGGGGATGAAGGAGCCACAGCTTCCCTGGACAGCCTCTGCCAGGGCCTCACCACCCTCACAAGTAAGAATTTTGTTCTTGTGTGCAATCTAACCCTGCCCTATATCTATTTGAAACCATATACCTTTCCCAGCTTATTACTGCATTTGCATCTTAATATTGTGTGATATGATAAAATTACATGGGGTACATCCCTGTAGAGGGCTCAAAGTCTATGAATAATAGATGCCCTCACAATTATGCATACAGTTTATTTTATCCTAACTCAGAGCAAATACAATAGTTGGCAATATGGCTAACACATCACAACCTTTCTGAACACTATTTTATTTCAGAAGTGTAAAATAGTTGTCATTATTTACCTCCTGCACTGGAAAGGCAGAAAATGTTTTAAGTATTTGAAATTTTATCACATGGAATGAGATCAGAACGCAAAGCTTGAGCAGAATTTATTCTATTCTGCAACATTTTGATCTGCTGTTTCTTGATAAAGTGAAGTATTGTGCATTTCATGTTTAACTCCAAGGTCATTACAATGTGTCTAAAGTAGCTTGGTGTGCCTTGTAAACAGAAACCTGGGGTGATACAATTATTCAGAATACTTCAGTATATATTTTATAGGTAGATACATGCTTTTATTTAAATGAATACTTTAAAAATGTAAATTATTATCATGATTGGTTGTTACTTTTCTCTCCTTGGTAAACTTTTATCCCACAAACATTTCTCAAATACAGAGTTCAGCCACAGTGTACCAGCCTACACCAACTATTCAGCCAAGCTACACTTCAACTTAGTGTAGGCAGCATTTGTCTCCCTTCCTTTGCTTTGAATCGAAAGGTATTCCATAAATCTCTTAGAGATACCTTCTTCCTGTTTGGAAAAAGGAAGATGCTGAGTCTGTTCTTGATTTTCAGAATAACCCAAGGTATTTTAGAGTCCTGTGCATGGGTCTGATAAATCACCACTTTGTACTGAGGTGCAATTATATTCATCACGCAACACCTATCAGTGAGTATTTTCTATTCTTGTCTCCAGCTTGCCCTACACAAAGTCTTGTCTACTGTATTCCAACTTATTTTCATTTGAATCCTAGTCTAGTATGCCACACACATCTGTGATTACAATATGTGTCTTTTAGCATTCCAGTCTGTGTTGAAGAGAGTTGGAGTGACACTGGAAAGAGCCCAAGCATCCAAATTGAGGCAGTTACTCAGCAGAGATGAGAGTTTGGTACTTGAGCCCATCTTCAGCAAACTTCTAGAGCAGATAGCACCTATGCAACAAAGGCACTGTTCAGTTATGTTTTACTTTAAAGACTATTTCATATTTAAAATTTATTGAGCTAAATGGTGCATCTCTGGATCTCTCTTGGGAGAGGAAATGAAGATGTGTTATTATGAATAGTTTGTATGCTGCTTAACACTGGTAAAGTGTTCTTAGTCAGATCAGAGGTAGGAATTCTCAGCCCATCCTTACACACCCATCATTGCAGCATTCTGGTACATATGTGGCATTGTGCAAAGAGCAAGAAAAAACATTAGTACAGTAATATTTTCATTCATCAAGATGAAAGGCAGTGTGGCTGATTACAATTCTAAGAGTTAATAGAATTCTGTTTCCTTCTTTTTTCTAAGTCCCCAGGCTCATCTGTAAGTATGTTTTATGAATTCAGTTACCATGGGAGGCATATTGGTCTCCTGTTTCTGCTCCCATTCAAGTCAATGGCAACAAAGTTCCCTTTTACTTTAGCACTGTACAGACTGGTTCTCAACCAGTCTGCCAGCAGTTCTCAACTGCAGGCATTTTTTCATATTTCAAGTATGATTTTAAAAAACTGTTCTTGGGTAGACAATTGTATATCTGTTTGATTTGAACTTCTTCTTAATTGTCTGGAACCAGTTTTTCAGTGGTTCTCTTGTAAAGTTATTTCACACAAGTGTTTCCATGAGTTTTGCTACTTCAGATGCTTCTTGCATTTGGTGGTCCTCATATTAGGCAGCTGTTGCATAATTAGCGGAGTCTTTCTGCTTGCTGTAAATGTAGAGCTATATGAATATTCTTCTGTAATGAGGCCTTCTGGGAGATGCATTAAGAGTAAGTGACTGTGATGGCTGTGGTAGAGAAGCATGCTGTGCAGTCAAAATGAACAGCAGCATCTGGTGTTAGAAAAGGGACAGGTTTTTCCTGTGAATGGAAAGTACTTGGTTCAGAGCAACTGAACTGGATTTTTGAACAATTTGTAAGATTGTCAGGGCAGAGACTGCATCTAAAATCTTTGCTCTTCCCTCTATGGTATGTAATAACTGAGACAGCCTTAATTTTGAGGACTGTTTGTAGTCCTTGTTTGAGACGGTTTTGGTCATTGTAGAGACAGACATGACACTTAAAGACTCACCACAACAGCTTCCGGCCGAAGAAAATAACTATTCTTTATTTTCCAAAGCCTCTTTTATATTATTTCTAACATTCATGTCACACATCCATTGGCTCTCAATTCACCACAACACAATGTCATTGGCTGCCTATAGTTAGAACATCTTGCAATAACACCACCTGTGAGAAGTCAGATATCACTGTTTTGGTTTCTTGCTTGTTTTGAGCTAGATGCCTGTGAACCGAGGCAAACAAGCGGCTCCCACTGCAAGGTAGTTCTCACTACATGCCTACAGTTCCCACAACTGTTCGGTGTGTGAGATTGCTCCTCTGACTTTGAACGGAAATATTATTGCTCAAACAGGATTTTTTGTTCTGAAATGCAGGTCTGAATTCCATAGGTTGTCTCAGTTTCCATGCTGACTGTCTCTGCTTCTACAGAGATCTGGAATGCTGATGAGGACTTCACTTGCCCTTTCCTCCTGTGACAGGTGGTAGGAGTGTTGTTTGGCACAGGATCTTGAAGGAATCCGGTGTTGGGAAGGGAATGATATTGGTGGCAGATCCTTGAGACGAAAGCATCTTCTTTGTGGTTACCTCAGACTGCAAGGATTGGATTAAATTACCTGTCCCTTCTAGTCCTGCACCCTGAACAGCACTAATCTTTATGATAAATGAACTCCTATCTTCAATGTATGGGGCCCCTTTCTGACAACAGAAGGAGCATGGAATTCCCACAAGTGTGCCGGGCTGGTGTTCAGTAGCATGATTGTACTGGGATCTCCCTTGCAGGTTTTCAGATGAAGATTGCAGTGTTTGGATTTTCCCTTTGCTGTATTGGGAAAGTATTGCAGTATTTGGAGATGGGAGCTCTCTGTTGTGTTCTGTAACCATGTGAGCTATCCAGCTGCAGTGTCCACTGACAAATAATAGTATGTCTTATTTCTCACAGGGCTTCCAAAGCAGCTGAGTCCAGGACCTTAAGGAATGTCACACAGTAGTTGCTGAACTAAGTGGCACTGAAAGGAACAGAAAAAGATGGCAGTCCATATTTGAAATAAACACGTGGACTCTCGCTGATAAGAAACCATGTCAAAAAAAGGACGGAGCAAGGGCGAAAAGCCTGAGGCACTGATTGTTGCCCTACAGGCTGCCAATGAGGAACTCAGGACTAAGCTAACAGACATTCAAATTGAGCTGCATCAGGAGAAGTCTAAGGTGAGCGGGGGTTTGGTTTTAAATAAAAGTCTCTGCTGAAGAAGACAAACACGTGGAAAAAGTGGTGTCACAGAATTCAACAGATGCCATATAACTCTTTCCTAAAACAGTGGTCTGATTCTTTCCCAACTTACAACATTTACTGTGGGTATTCTGTGGCTTCCATGGAAAAGACTTCATTTTACTGAGCTACAAGTTTAAGAAGCCTCTGACCCTCAAATGTAGCAGAGTCTTTCTCATTTTGACATGGATGTGCCTGGGTGGGCTTGTTTTGATAATGTTACCTTCGTAGCAGATGACTTTCATTTTATCTCAATGTAGGTTGCTAAACTTGAAAGAGAGAAGACTCAAGAAACAAAGCGTATCCGTGAAGTGGAGCAGCGCAAGCAGACTGTGCAGATCACAGAGCTAAAAGCCAAACTCCATGAGGAGAAAATGAAGGAGCTGCAGGCTGTGAGGGAGAACCTCATCAAACAGCACGAGCAGGAGATGACGAGAATGGTGAAAGTCCGAGATGGTGAAATCCAGCGCCTCAAGTCGGCACTGTGCGCGCTGCGGGACGGGAGCAGTGATAAAGTACGGACAGCGCTGACTATTGAGGCTCGCGAAGAGGCCAGAAAACAGTTTGACTCTGAGCGCCTTAAGCTTCTGCAGGAAATTACTGAACTGAAGTCTGCCAAAAAGCAGGTGGATGAGGCCCTTAACAATATGATCCAGGCCGATAAGATCAAGGCGGGTGACCTTCGGAGTGAGCATCAGTCCCACCAGGAAGCGATTTCCAAGATCAAATGGGAGAGTGAAAGGGATATTCGACGCCTGGTCAGTAATCAAAACAGTTCATGTGTTCTTGTAGGCTGCACTGAGAATGCCTTTTGGGTCTCTTAGCTTTTTCTGCGTTACAGGACTCTGCAATGCAGCTCACTTCGAAAAAATATTGTGAATTTCTCACTGTCCTTTCTCAGGAATAAATAGATCGCAGCGAGTTGGCTAGAACACTGTGATGGCAGTTAACAGCTTAAATTAGGAGAGTGAGTGGCCAATGCATAAGGATTTGGCTCTCTGATTTGCTAATACATGCAAGGTGCAAAGGGTTAGATGAAGAGCATTTGTATCTGCACTTGCAGTTTTTTGGTTTCTCCAGCCCATGTTACGGTATGCTAAACATAATAAACCATGGCAGGAGAGGAGATGTCTTTTGTGTTGGCCTTGTCATAGCCTTCAGTAATTACTGTGGAAAATTAACAAGAAGAGGCTCACACCAGCAAAGGTGCAGGTTGCCTTGTTTCCCTGTGTCGTGGTTTAGGAATGGTACTCCCCAATTGGTGCTCCCACTGAGACCCTCCAAACCATACTGATGTTTGCTCACTCCTCCTCCCCATCCCTTGCAGTGGGGCACAAAAAGTAAAGATGGGATCATGAGCTGAAATAATACCAATTTACTGGAAACAGCACTGAAAGATAACAAACAGTAACACCAACTATATTAATAGCAAAAATGTACAAGAGAGAGGAGAGTCAGTTACTTTCAAAATGCTCACCATGGAGCCTGTGACCTGACTGTAGCGATGCTGCTATCATCCAGAAGGGAGCCCATCCCCCATCCCCAGAAAATGATACGAGATGATATAGAGTAACCTCCAGGTCCATGCCTCTCCTGGCTGCTGCAAAAATTAACCTTATCCTGGCTGGAACCAGGACACGCTGTTATGTGGGAAGCTGGACCTGCTTGCAATGTAGAAAGTTTGGCTTGAAAGTTGGAATTCAGGAATTGACAATTAAGTAAAAGAAATGGTTATTTAAACTGCTAAGAATGATACCACCTCCCCAATTCACAGTCGGCATCCTGGAGATATATTCTTGTGTTGCCAAAATGCTCAGTGAATGTGCTCCTGTGCCAGATTATGGATATGGCACAGACTGTGTTGTTTTACAGGCCTGGTGCAGAATGGTAGAGCAGATTTGAGGGATGATCGTTGCTCTTAAGTAAATCATATAATACAAATTGGAGAAATGCTGTTACCTTCACGCAGTAATATTGTTCTGGTATTTCTTTCATTCAGATGGACGAGATCAAGGCTAAAGACAGAATCATATTTTCATTGGAAAAAGAACTGGAGACACAAACAGGCTATGTTCAGAAGCTGCAGCTGCAAAAGGAAGCTCTGGATGAACAGCTCTTTTTGGTGAAAGAGGCAGAGTGTAACATGAGCAGTCCCAAGAGAGAGATCCCAGGAAGGGCCGGAGATGGTTCGGAGCATTGCAGCAGCCCTGTATGCAGGTTTTACTGGTCCCTGCAAAACAGAAGCATGGTTGTGTGTTTCTTGCTGACATACCTTCTCAGACCCTGGGAAAACATTCCCACTCATTCACTACAGACAAGTTAATGTCCATAGAGTCTTCAGAGGGCATGCTAGTGGGACAAAGCTTTGTACTGCTGGTTTTCATCAGTTGTTTTGTCTGTATTTACAAATATAATACATCTTAAATAATCAGAGCCCCTTTGAAAGAATTTTCGATGAACATAACTACCTGGATAACATGCATCCTTCGAACAAGATAGAATTAGGAGGATGAACAGCGAGGGGCAGGGAGAATGCTGCGAGTGGAGAATCTGTGAGACTCTTAGGAGGAGATCCTCCTCTCTATCTGTCTCCCCACAGACAGCCACTGGGTGTCATTCACAAAGCATGCAACTCACCCGCTGTGTGACTAAACTGAAGATGTTTACACAACCAGTGTATATATAAAAGCATATTTACATATATACAAATGAGGAATAAGAAAGTAAACATAATTGATACTGAAAAGGTTGTCCTGACTTTTTCACCTGATGTGGATGCTCGGCAAATAGAAGCAGTATATAGGAAAAGGCAATACAAATTAGAATCTTGTAGCTTTTAAATCTCCATCATAAAAAATTGCCATCTGTTTGGTTGTTTTCTCTTTATTTTATTAAACATCTTAAAATTTTCAATTAAAGTATCCCCCAAACCAGATACTTTCTTCTAAAAAAAATATGTATATTGGCCAGCATATTCAGTACTGTAAAAGTCCCTAAAGATAATTACTTGATGATGACAGCTTAAGTTGACTGGTGTGTGTTTTTTAAGGATTCTTTTCCCAAGCATGTATTTTGAAGAGAATCGGTAACTGTGTGATGCTGTTGCCCATGCCCAGGACTTGAGAAGAAACCAGAAGAGGATAGCAGAGCTGAATGCCACAATACGGAAGCTGGAAGACCGGAACACGTTGCTTGTTGATGAACGAAACGAGCTGGTATGTGAACTTTTGCACTGGCAGACAGAGGAGGTTGAGAGCCATGAGGAAAGGCAAAGAGGGGGAGAATCCAAGGATGAAGTTGGTGATGAATATGCCTTGTCCATCCATCAGGCCCATCACTCAAGAGGCTGAGGAGGACTTTTTATCCTAGAATTAAACAATAATTTCATTGAAGTTACATGAGTACACAATCACAGCAGAGGTCGAGGCAGCAAGGCTTGTAGAATTCTGTGTGAATGCTTCTGTTCCCTCCTTGACCTTATATACAACAGTGTATGGTGAAAATTACCTTGTAAATGAAATAATGTCTATAAGATCTGTAGTTCAGTATTGGACGAGGTTAAAAATAGTTAAGTCCTGGGTCTAGGAAGAATTGGCAACAGTGAATCGATCACTTTATCAGATATTCTCCTCTGTAATGATACCTATGTGTTGAATTAGGACTCTGGCTATTTAACCTGTTTATATTTCTATTTCTCTGCTTAAGGATGAGGGTGATATGTTCAACTCTTGATGACTTCTTTTATTCCTGAACTAGAAATCTTAATGCACTCCTTTTGTAACAGTTTAGCTGGCTTGAATGTTCTTTATGTCATAATTGCAAAATAGATGTCAAGACTGCAAATTACAATTACATTCCTGTGTCTCTCATGACAATTATTAATTGCTGTTATCAATCCAGTTGAAGCGTGTCCGAGAAGCTGAGAAACAATGTAAGCCTCTTCTGGAAAAGAACAAGTGCCTCACGAAGAGAAATGATGAACTTATGCAGTCTTTGCAGCGCATGGAAGATAAACTCAAGGCAGTCACTAAAGAAAATATAGAAATGGTTGGTACTGAAGAGCAAAATGAGGATTACTGTATGATCTGTGTCTGTGTTGGTGGCCACATCTGCACAGTGCATGATGTATATAAACAGAGAATATGTGCTCTATACAATGTGTAACACTATGGCTAAGATACGGCCGTGATTAGGTCTGTGTTATTATAGACTTACATACCATAGCATTGTGTGTTTTGCATACATGGGCAATATATTTACACGGATGCATAATCACAGTCTTTAATTCTATCCTCAAAGTTAGAATATTGAATTTCAATTGTTTAAAAAAAAAGAAAAAGTATAGTTATGTCATTGAGGCGTGTCCTACTATGCTATTTTTCATCTGGAACTCAAAAAGGAAGCTGTTAAGAGTGATGTTTTCAGCCAGCATGATGCTGTTGCATCATGTACACATTATTTTTAGAGTTGAGGATGAGAAATTAAAGTTCTGGTATGGCTCTAAGCCTGTGGAATCTTTCCATAAAACATACACATGGAAGATGGGTATGGGAAAGGGAGAATGATGGTGTTTAAATCTGGTTAGAGCTGTACATTTCCCGTGTCGGGGCTATATGATGTGGGGTCAAAGCAGTTATGTCTGCATAGCCTTCAGATGGGATTGCCTTGAGTATCAGTGAGCATCCAAGTCCAATATTCCCACACATGCACTGATGTTGCTTTGGCATTAATGAAAAAGGAGGTGTATGTTCTGGGTTGCCAGATGAAAGCTGACAGGGTGAGATGACTTCTCCTGCTAAGGGTGTTTATGGACCTTTCCCTGACTTTTAGTAGCCACTGTCCTGAGCAGGCTAAGTGCCTTGCAGTGGGAGCAGCTTTCAGGGTGATTAGGCTGAGATGATCGGATTCACTTTTTTGTCTCACAGGAAAAAGACTTTAGTGTTACAAGGTTAATCCACTTTAAGACTCTGCAATTTACCTGTGCCTAGAAGACAGATAAACTTATTGCAGGTGTCATTGCTCAGAATTATTCTTCCACAGCTGTAGTAGTGCAGATCATGGTCCTTTGGGGTCTCCCACAGCACAGAGAAAGGACTTGGGAATCTGCATGCATTAGGCATCAGTGGGTGGCATATATGTTCTAAGTTAGCTCCCTGACATCTGCTCTTCATGCTGTGGATGCCCAATTCATGAAAGTTAGCAAGCTGTGGGTGGCTAGAGTAATTCTCACAGGTTGTAGCCATCTCTTTTCCCACACGTGCTCAGGAGCATACAGGATATTGACTTGTGGTTAAAATAGATCTCTTACCACCGTTTTTGCCTTTCCTCCTTGTCTGACTGGATACATGCCTTTCACATGAGTAAAGCATGTCCATTTCCTCACTGTGTATGGTCCTACACTGAATATCAGTAAGGACATGAGGTCAGGAGAATAGATAATATTTGCCTACCCACTGGATAGGCTCAACTCTATTAGCCACAGTGGGGGCGTCTTGATGCATGGCCAAGGAAGTGCTATGGTATGTGACCTTTAAGGGCTGTAGAGGCTGTATTGCCACATGGTAACTAAATAGATAGAACTTTGTTGTTCTGATTAAAGAACTCAGCCTTGCTGTGCTACTTATATTGTTAAGAAGTGCTGATGCATATTAATAAAAAAATGGTGTAGCTGAAGCATATTTAATGGTCTGTACAGCTTAAATGAAAGGTAATGTTTAGTTTTTAACTGAAAGGTGGTCTTTTAGTTGCTGAATCTTATTTTATCTATTTTATCTTCTTTTCTTACCACAGAGAGAAAAAATAACATCACATCCTCCTCTAAAGAAATTAAGATCTCTCAATGACCTGGATCAGGCTAATGAGGAACAAGAAACTGAATTTTTAAAGCTTCAGGTCATAGAACAGCAGAACATAATTGATGAGTTAACAAGGGTATGTCCAGAGCACCAGGAAATGAGGAATGATTGCTGTGTACAGTTCACCACTGGTAGTATTTCTTCTTATGAGGTCTGAGTATTAATACCTTACCTACTTTTACCATATGCAGATGTTTAGATGTAGGTGTGCATGTGTGCAGTTTAACTGAATTTCTAGTGCAGTATCAGCCCCTACAACTCAAAGCATAACGCTATGAATTGAGCTCCAGAAAGGAATGGAGACAAAGAACTGTGGAGCTTGGGAAGGTACCTACATGTTCACAAGGCAGAGCTGTGTCTTGTGAGGTGTTTTACCAATATAACTAAGTCATGCTTAAGAAGTTTCCTTAACAAATGGCTGGCCCACAGTGTCATGCCATGTGCTGGAAAAGCATGTACAGCTCAACAGTGGGTTTCCAGTTCTTCTGTCATTTAATGCTGACAGCTCCTTTCTCAGTTGACTTTGCATTATGATATTGGGGAGAAGGAGAAAGACTCCAGAACAGGCTGATGTCTCTTCTGAGACATCATTGCTAGGAGTGGTGAGATCAACATTCCCATCATTTAATGACTGAGACAGAGGCAACATCTCCTCGTCAGGGAAGGCAGACAGCCGGTCGTACAAGGCCCAAACCAGTCTCATGCACCAGGCCTTCCCGTGATTTTAGAGGGCAATCCATCAGCTCCTGTTTGACAGCTGCTCAAGGCAACTGCAGAAGGGCTTTTTTCAGGTGGTTTTCAGCTGACACACATACAGATTTGGTTATGAATCCTCCCTCCCACCTGGAATCCAATTCCTGTTTGAACATATGGAGAGAGTCACTGGAACTTCTATTATTTATATCTTCTGTAGATTTGGCCCTCTACAGCTGTAAAGAAGAGAAGAGATAGTAACTTTTTAATCTTATTTTCCAGGACAGGGAGAAACTCATTCGTCGCAGAAAGCATAAAAGGAGCTCAAAGCCAATTAAGGTAAGATGAAAAATTGTTTTCCGTTTACAAAGTTCAAGTAGGCTCTGTAGGAAAACACACTTTAGCAATCTGATTAAAGAGAGCTCTGTGGATTGTAACAATCTGCTTTAGTGATCAGGTTTATAAATTCCTTAGTTACTTTAGGAGAGCTTTTTAAATCCACTTTGAAATTCAGTTAAGGGTGCGCAGCTATTTTATTTTCAGCAAAATGGGGCTCCGCCCCCCCATCCCCCTCCAACATAGTAATAATTGTCCTTCCATTTGGTTTCTATAAATATTGGTCTCAGGGTCTGTTATGCTGCGAGGTATTTACATTTCCAGAGACTTTCCCATCTATTTTCTGCTATCTATTTTTCACAGCACATATGGGCTAAAGACAAATCCTTGTGCATCTCTGTTCTTCAAGTGGAAAGCCTGAGATACTGTGTCATTCTTTCCTGCTCAGTTCCACATGCCTTTGGCTAACCTTTGCGTCACCCTGAATTGGGTTAAGTCCAAAACTGGTGTAATTTACAACAATTTTAGAGCTGAGTACTTAATAGTGGTTCACAGAGCTCCTTTATTAGCTAGAGATGTGAAGCATGACTTTGCATTCATGTCCCACCTCCAAAAAGTGGAAACACTGGTTACTTGGTTGCTCTTGGTCCTCCAAAGACATCCCTTAGTGCATCAGCCATGTTCTGTGAAAGTAATGCAATGCTGTCTGCACACTGAGAATTTCAGACCAGTAAATCCTTGCAGTGTTGTCACATTGTTTCTGTGAGTTGTGAAGCAGTATACAGCAGATACAATTGGAAGACAAGGACCAAATAGTATTTTCATCAGTAAATTTTATTTCTAAGCCAGAGATTATAACGTCAGAGAATATGTCAATTGTCTTCACTTGACAACACAATGAGCAAAAATTATAATATATGCAAAAACTAATTGACATCTCTGGTACATGTTTTTTGTGTGATTCAGACTCCAGCTTTAGAAGGTTTTAACCTGTCAGCAAAGTGAAAAATGCTGCAATGAAGTGCATCTTCATTGCTCGTCGATCAGTTTGTCTTCAGAATTGTTCATAAGACAAGTATTTAAATACTCAAATCTGTACCCTGAAACCAAGTCTGCAGGGTCAAGCAGACCTGTATCTTCACAGGACAGGTCTCACAGTTTTCCTTTGATTTAATTCAACTACAGAGATTGGCGATAGTGAGGTGTCAGGCATACAAACAAACTGTGGAGCATGTGCAATTATTTATAACAAGTACCAGTTACTGTAGTCCTGGAAAGATGCAACAAAAGTTCCTTCATGTTAGTTTTGTATTAGGACAGCTTTCACTCATGTGGACCAACAGCAATATCAGTGAGAGACGCACCTAGACATGAAAAGTATCATCAGTGTCCCTGACAGGAGAAGGAGGCCTTCCTATTCTACACACATTTCCAGCTCCTTATGGTGTTAGCTTTGTGCACTAGTCTGCATGTTGATAGAGGTCTTCTGAAGAGCTTTGCAGTTAACAAACAATTCGCTTGCCTTCCTGCGAGGGCAGAAGCTTCTCCTTCAGCATGTTGCTGCTCACAGTATGTTTTCCAGTTAGACTGAGACAGACCCTCAGAAAAATTAATCAACAGACTTACTCTCCACCAGCACAAGACCTAATCTTCAATGGGTTTCCTCTGAGTTTGTTGAAGACGGTGATTACAGGGGTAGCCCACTGCTCGTTTTTCACACCTTGTCTTTTAGGTAACTGGCAACTGCCACCTCCGCCCCTCCAAAACTCATGCTATGAGTTTTCATGGAGGTTCAGAAATAATGTTTTTCCTTCTATAGAGACACGTGGTTGATACAGTTTTTGGGTATGATGATGATTCCATGGACTCTGAAACATCCTCTGTGGCCTCATATAGAACAGACAGGACACCAGCAACCCCAGATGATGATCTGGATGAGGTAAGATCCTACACTTTCTACAGACAAGTACAGGTTTTCAAGAGACTATGACTTTCAAAACAAGTGGTCAGGCTCTCAAGAACACTTTGGTTTTTTATAGTACATACTGAGTGATAACTACTTCTTAAGTCTGACGTTAATTTTGGTTACTCGTATACTGAAATACTGAGAGTTTCTTCTGCAGTCTAGTTCATAGAGTCTACAGCTATGATTACTCTGCAATTTGAGGTGATATTTTTTCCTTTCCCCTTTCAAGGAAACAAACCTATCACATTTCTTTTAGCTTAAAGACATACCAAAGGGTTATAGTGAATGGATGACATCATACTGGTGACCTGTTACTAGTGGGGTTTTTCAGGGCTCCATCTTAGGCCCTATGCTCTTCAATATCATAATAAATTACTTGGACACAAGACTGGAAGAGATGCTAAGCAAATTCTCAGACAATCCAAAACAGGGGGGAGCTGCTGATTCCTTTGAAGGCAGGGAGCCCTGCAGAGAGACCTCGACAAATCAGAGGGTTTTTGTCTTCATCACCAACCACATGAAGTTCAACAAGGGAAAATTGCCAGATTCTGCACCTGGGATGTGGCATTCTGGATCCACAGACTGACTGGGGAATGAGACGCTGGAAAGCAGCACGTGGAAAGGGACCTGGGGTTTGACAGAAAGTTGAATATGAGTCAGCAGTGCCCTGGCAGCCAAGGGCCCACCCATGTCCTGTGGGGCATCAGGCCCAGCATCACAAGCCAGTCAAGGGAGGGGATTGTCCTGCTGTGCTCTGCACTGGGGCGGCCACTGCACACCTTGGATATTGTGTGCAGCTTTGGGTGCCACAATATAAGAAAAATACTAAATTATTAGAGAGTGTTTAAAGGAGGGCAACAAAGAATGGTGAAGGGCTTTGAGAGGAAGCCATATGAAGAGCGACTGAGGTCACTTGGTCTGTTCAGCCTGGAGAAGACAAGACTGAGGTGAGACTTCATTGCATTCTGTAACTTCCTCATGAGGGGAAGAGGAGGGGCAGACAGTGATCTCTTCTCTGTGGTGCCCAGTGACAGGACCTGAGGGAATGGCCTGAAGTTGTGTCAGGGGAGTTTCAGGTTGAATATTAGAAAAAGGTTCTTCACCCAAAGAGTGTTTATGCACTGTAATGTTCTCCCCAGGGAAGTGGTCAAAGCACCAAGCCTGATGGAGTTCAAGAAGTGTTAGGACAACACTCTGTAATTCTTGGGGATGGTCCCTTGCAGGGCCAGAAGTTGGACTCGATGGTCCTTATGGGTCTCTTCCAACTCAGCTGATTCTGTGATACAAATGTTGTATAATTTCCCCATTTTAAAAATTTCATATCACAGCAGGCTCAATGTGATCCAAAAAGCTATTTGAATCAAGGCCTGTAAACCAACTACTGTGCTTAGCAAATCACACTTGCATTCTTTGCTTTGACAGTGCTTTGCTCTCCATGGCTTAGACTGTCCCTTCTTATTCTTCAGGGTTTAGCAGCAGAAGAGTCAGAGCTGCGGTTTCGACAGCTGACAAAGGAGTACCAGGCCCTGCAGAGAGCGTATGCACTGCTACAGGAACAGACAGGAGGGGTCATAGATGCTGAAAGAGAAGCCAGGGTCAGTATTTGTTTGAGAGTAACAGTATTTCATTGCTGTCAGGTTGTACAAACCGCTCAAAGGGACTTTACAATACAATGGAATGGAGCTACATACAACATCCATAACACTGAGAAATGCCTGTTCACTCATTTGCTGAGTACATTTTTAAAGAGAGTGGCAATTAAGAATGGGCATAATCTCTGTTTACAAGAAGCTGTCCTCCACCTGAACCTGAAAACTCTGCATTTAGGCAGGCATGCCAAAGCAGACAACTCTGCAACCTGACACAGAATCACAAGGGTTTTCTCATCATTTGCCTAGGTGTGCTGGGGTTGGGTTTTAAAGGTAAATGAAGGCCTGTGGGTTTTCACAAAGGCACACGTTGCACTAACTTTAGGAGCACCTGAATGTTTCCAACAGAGAAATGCAAATTACATTCAGATTTTAATGTGATGCAGGCTATAGTAAACCTTCCATGGCTAAAAATGTTGTACATCTAACATTACAGAATAATTCAGGCTGGAAGGCACCTCAGTCAGTCTCCAGCCCAAATTCCTGCTCAAAGCAGTCAGCTGTGAGATCATATCGGTTTGTTTAGTACTTTGAGTCAGCTCTTGAAGACTCCCCTGGCAGTTAAAATTGCCTCTTCCCACTACCTCTTGCCACTCTCATCTACTAAGCACTTTTTTTAAATTCAGGGATTGCCCCTTATTAGGGTCTTTGAGCAGAGAACCTCAAATACCTGAGCTTGTGTTTCGCTGCTCTGATGCAGTTCATGGTAGAACCAGGCTCAGGTGGGGAATTGGGCCTGATCCACCATTCTGTTCCCTTGTGTCATCTGTGTGCCTGTCTAAGAGGTAGCACAAAACATCACTGAATCAGAATCTTTCTAATGGTTGTTCACTCAATGGAGCTGACAGCATGAACCCAAGCTCTGCTGTTTTTGGTTTCCTTGTAATACCAATCACCTTGCTGGTTTTGGTACTCTCTAATGTGGTGCCTGACTTCAACAGGCTCAGGAGCAACTTCAAGCTGAAGTCCAGAGATATAAAGCCAAAATAGAAGATCTGGAGAAAACTTTGGCTCAGAAAGGGCAGGTAAGTAATTTTTGTGTGTTTTTTTCCAATTTTGTATCTAACCTGCTCTGCTTACAAAATACCTAGCACAATTTCGGTATAAACTTCCATGAGATGTAATGTTGCCACTCAGTAAACAGGCAAATCTAGCAAGTTCAGAAGCCTTGCTGCAGCTTGGTAAACTTAATATGTTGTAGTTCTGTGAAAGACAGCTTGTTCCTGTAGGATTTTAAAGCCTGAATATTGTGGCTCTAATTTTCAGTAGATGTGCCCAGCCTCATGGAATTTGATTATTCTGTAATAGTACTGCTTCATCCAACAGGACTCACACTGGGTGGAAGACAAGCAGCTTTTCATTAAGAGGAACCAAGAGCTTTTAGACAAGGTATGTTAAAAAGATTGGCATGTTCACTCTGAAGGGTTATCTGGTTCCTGTGAGACATCTGTAGGGTTCAGATTTTGCACAGCCTGTGCTGCCTCAACTACTACTCAGCAAATACTTAATGTTTCTTGTAACAGTCACACAGATCATGATTTGACATATTTCTGTTAGATAGAGAAGCTGGAAGCGGAAAACAACCGTCTGCAACAGGAGCTGCAGGATGCCCGAGACCAGAATGAGCTGCTGGAGTTCCGCAACCTTGAGCTGGAGGTGATGGATGTGCTTCTTACAGTAGACCTGGTAGAAAATTAGACTGCACTTGCACTGGACACCAACTTTAATCAAAGGTTCTCACAAGTGTTGTAGCAATAAAACAAAGTTACAAATCAGGCCCAGCATATTTAATTGTGAGCTGAAGTATGTCAGCTCTAATATCCTGGAAATAGCAAGCTCCATGCCCAGCTGGTTCACCTCACCCTGAGCCAGGTGCCCAGTGCGCACAGGTAGGTTTAGCTGATTAACATGAGTGTGGCTCTTAGTTACCACACCTGTGGGCAGGATTTTTTTAGTACTTGGGAGAAGCCTGTCTGCCCACGTGCAAGTCCTGTTTTGTTTGCGGGTACTGGACACATTCACTGTTGAGCAGCTCTCCCGTGACCTGCAGTGTGTACAAACAGTTTCTCAGGTGACGTGGGACATAGATGCAGGAGCTCCGGAAGCCTCTGCGGGACCTCAATCTCCCTCTTCCCAGACTGCCTCTAGTTACAGACTATTCTTTGGAGTGCCAGCCAACCAAAATTTCACCTTCTCTCTTCCCCGGTATAAGCTGGTTTATTTTTCAGTTGTTCTTTTTGGTTGCTGTCCAAGGCCTAATACACTTTCTGCACAGAGCCTTTCCTGGGTCTCGTAATTTAATGCTGTGTGAGACTTGCCTCTTATTTGTAGAACTGTCCCCCAGTTTTACCTGACAGCTGTGTTTCCATATGGCAGGGAGCTGAACAGATCAAGTAAATTACACGTTCATAAACCAAAAATGTGTGTGAAAGTGAAGTTTTATCTTGACTTCTGTGCTTGCCTGAGTACATGAAAGGAATGAGAAATAGCATCTTCAAATTTTTATTTTTGTCTCTGGTTCTTTAAAACTGGACAAATATTTGTAAATTTTAAGCAATAAAGGTGTATAAATAGCTAAGTTGATCGGCTTTTTTGAACACATTGTTTTCCACAGATGTTAGAATGTACAGCATACCAGGATGAGGAAAATGTGTAATCTGAGTCTCCCAATAGTCTAAACACGTGTTTCTAAAGGGAGTATTTACAACAATGTATAATTGCTCAACACTTCATAAAGTGAATCACTTGAATCTTAGCTGGGTGATAGCCTTTCCACAGACAATTTTCAAATTGACATAATTTATCAAATTATCTCCTGTTTTAAACAGTTACCTTGGGTTTAGGATCCTGTCCCATTTGGCTCACTTTTTCAGACTAGGTCTAGATGTTTCTTTCCTTGGCTTGTAAAAGAAGATCTTGGCTTTGCAAAGCATGATATGAACAGCAGCTATGGCATTTTCTCTGTGTATCTCCTTCATTCTAATACATTCTCTAGCATCTTTTCAATTTATTTGCAGGAAAGAGAGAGACGGTCCCCACCATTTAATCTCCAGATTCACCCATTCTCAGATGGTGTGAGTGCTCTACAGATCTACTGCATGAAGGAAGGGGTTAAGGTAGGTCAGTATTATAAGGCAGTGCCTCTCCCTACAGGAGTGATCGGTGCTGCCCATAGAACCCATTACTAATAACTCCACTAAACTTCAGTCAAATGTAAGAGTGTGGTGACAGACACAGTTCAATTAGACTCAAAATTCTCGCTATAATGATAAAATCTGGTTCAAAGGCAACTGAAATCAATGTGTGATGCGTTTCCATAGGATAGAACAAAATGGCTGATTTCCATCTGGTTCATAGGATAGATTAATATTGCAGCCATGATAAAAGATGCATGCCACGCCTTTACTTTATTCTCTCTTTGCAGGATGTCAGCATCCCAGACCTCATAAAGCAGTTAGACATCCTAGGTGATAATGGGGTAAGTTGAAATGGGAGATATTTTCTCTTTACAAACTGCATTTTGTACAGTACAGTAAGTGATATGTATAATTATGACTGTTGTCTTAGATACTTGTTAAATTATGCATCTTTTACATCTGGTTTAGCAGACTGGAAAAAATGTCCAAAGGCCACTGGTAGTTGGAATGGGGCCAGACTGCACCCCATTTGCTCAGGAAAACACATTAATTAGTTTGGCAGTCTGAGTAAATCACTCTTCATCAGGACTAGGATTCCTTCAAACAGTTTCATAAAGAGGCAAAAATTATCAAATTCCCTGTGGCTTTCTTAAGAGGGCATAGCTGCCCACATAGAGGAGGACATGTATCTCTTGCCAACATTAGATATGTCTTTAAAAAGTTTATAAGAAATAAAAACAAAGGATCATTGTTGTCTATTCATGTGCTAATGTAAATCAGCACTATTTTTCCGATAGCTTTAATAGAAATTCAGCTTTGTAAAACTAGCAGGAAGACAAACAAATGGGTCTAATTTTAGTTTACATTTCTCTTAGGATGTAAGGGAATGAAAACATACAGTTAATCCATATCATGTAGAAAGCCAAAAGTAATGGTCTTCTGAATATGTTAACAGACTCTCGATGTTTCGATGGAAACAGAACACCCACTACTACAGGGATCCTCTGAAAACTGTGGACCTGGTCTGTAGACTGGATTGTCTTTATTTATGCAGGAAAGTACTGCCAATTTTCTTCTTTCCTCTGTTTCTCTTCACAGAATTTGAGGAATGAAGAACAAGTGGCCATAATTCAGGCTTCCACGGTATTGTCCTTGGCTGAAAAGGTAAATTGTGCGCTTGCTTTTCTCACGTGTTATCTAAAGCCTCATTTAACACATTTTCTGTCCTGTTGTTGTCTTCAATATTGTTAACTACTAGTGTTGCAAGTGATTCCCCACATAAAGTAAACTGTGCCAGCACAGTCCCAAACACCTTGCTTAAGCAGCAAAAATATCAAACTGAGCTGGCCCAAGCTGTGAAGTAGAAACAACTACAAATGCAAAAATAATATGAACCAAAACATGTAATAGAAAACTGAATGAAAAACCATCAGAAATTTAAGCCATAATTAGATAAAGTTTGGGATTTATAGTTCTGAGATTTCTAAACCTTCCAAATGGATCTGTATGCCAAAATTTCACTGAAAGTATGTGTCTACATTCCTTGTTTCAAAAATAAAAAAGAAAGTGGGAGTTGGTTAAAATTGCTTTCCGAGGCTCAAATGCAGCACACAGTTTTTTCAACATGACAGCTTCCAAGGACTCTGCACAACAGTGCCTCCTCTGCAAACAGAATTGCCATATAGCCAGCTAAGCTGTTTTTGAGATGCTATAGGCCCGTTGTGGGCCTTTATCCATGGAATCAAATGGGTTCCTTGTCCATGCAAGGGCATGTGCTTTTCCATCGTCCAGTGACCCAGCAGTGGTAATCCTCTTGCTGCTTCCCTGCCAAATGCTACCTGCAGACATCATGACTGTCACAGACAGCTTAAGATGAGCCCAGCACTCATAGGCTGCTGTAAACAGACTAACAAGATGCTGTGGGTATCCCACTCACCACTGCTTGTGTGCTAGAAAACACAGCAGGTTACAGCTCTCATTGTCCTCCCTCCAGTGGATCCAACAGATTGAGGGAGCTGAAGCTGCTCTGCATCAGAAGATGATGGAACTAGAAAGTGATATGGTAAGAAAACTCTCCTTATTACACATTTTAGGGACACCGATTGTACCACACTTACTTGATGTGCCAAAAGATAACTAGGAAAGTCTATTGGCAAATGAACTATGCAGCCTTTCTCTGATTACTGGTGAATCCATAAAATTGTTCCTGGTCCAGTTCACATGGAACATCAGAATAACAGAAACAGAAATAGTAAAAGTTTGAAAACTTGCTCTCTCTTTCTATGAGGGTGACTGCTTATTAATAAGTACAGAGGGCTCAAAGGTTTCTCAATAACTTTCAGAGATGCAGGCACTATTTGTCTCATAAGATTCACAGTCTAAACATCAGCTGTTGTATTGCATTTTATTCAGGATCAGCATGCGAGAAATTACTGAATTATAACAATGTTTGCTTTCATTACATCTTAAGTAAAGTTAGTACCTTACCCTGTTCTTACTCTAGTTATTTGCAGTAGCCTACAAGATGAACAAGATAACTACAAGACTTAGACAACTGTAGTGGCTTGTGTTCTGTTTCTGTGGTATGTCTGTACTTAAGTCTATTCAGCTTAAGATGGACCGAGAAGTTAAGGCACAGCAGCTGGCCCCAAGTAATGTGAATGTGAATGTCTGGTTAGTTCCTGTTCAGTTTAGTGCACTTTGCACATCTTCCAAAATAAGAGAAAGGAGTTCGTTCCTGATGTCAGAGGAGGTATCTTTAGAAAAATCACACAGAACACCCTAAATTTCACTACTGAAATGCCAAGCGATACCACTGAAGCCAACAGAGAGGATGGATTTAGTTCCATGTAGGTCAGATGTATTCACATACAAGAGCAATCTACAACTATTTGCCCTTCCTTCTTTTCAAGCTGAGTCAGATATTAATAACTGCAGAGCATCAGTTGAAAACCAGTCTCCTTTTCCTGCTGAATTAGGTATCTGTAAATGATTTGATAAAACTTCCTAAAGTATTTGGAGTAACTAATTTGTTTTTCTGTCCAAATGATCCTTCATTGTAGGAGCAATTTTGCAAAATAAAAGGTTATTTGGAGGAAGAATTAGACTACAGGAAGCAAGCTCTTGACCAAGCGTACATGGTATGTACAAAGGAAATTCTGCAGCACATACTAGCCAACTCTGTGATAGCACACAGACTCTTGTTGAATCAGGAGGAGAGATTTTTTTCTTTTTTATTAGTATTTGGAGTATTTAAATTTGTGTTTTCCTCATTCTTCTGATGTACTAGAATGCAATCTGCACAGCTTCAACATAATATCTTGCCTTTTCATGTCATAAAAAGGCACATCTCCTGAAGTCTGAAACTTTTGTCTGTTAAAGGCAGATATTGCTCATTAATGTCAGCTTGTCCAACTGGAGGTTATTTTTAGTGCAATAGGTTGAAATTTTAGAATTGGTGAAATATTTTACACTTAAAATAGATATAAAAATTCTATCCAACTCCATCTCTGTAACTCCATAGAAAGAGTAAAAGTGAAGGATTTCAGTGAAAATTAATATTAAAATATTTTTAAAATAAAAGCTCATATCCATCTTTCATAACACGGAACCATTTTCTGAGTTCTGTTTTTCATGTTTTTGCACACTTGAGCACAGGGACCGCCTCTCATGCAGGGGCCTGAATCTGCCACCAACCCCCAGTTCCCAATGTAGTTTAAACCATGTTTGATCCCTAACTGACTTTTGGTATTGCATCAACCAGAGGATCCAGGAGCTTGAAGCCACCTTGTACAATGCTTTGCAGCAAGAAACAGTTATAAAGTTTGGGGAGCTACTCACTGAAAAACAGCAGGAAGAGCTGAGGACAGCAGTAGAAAAGCTAAGACGTCAGATGCTGAGGAAAAGCAGAGAATATGACTGCCAGATTCTTCAGGAGAGGATGGAGCTGCTCCAGCAGGCTCATCAGGTAAGAAGGAGCAGCCACACATGTAGTATCTACTCAGCCTTGCTGTATAAGAACACAATCTGATGTCAAATTCAGGCAAGTTCCAGGCCATGAGGGAGCCTGGCATCTCCATTCTTGAATTGTCTAATACTCTGTGTCTTCTCTGTGCATTCAGTCACATGTGATACTAGCTTGCGCAAGGTTATTTCAGCATATTTTGAGTTTTAAAATTCTAACCTAAAGTTTTCATCCAGAATTCTGTCCGCATGTATCTAGCGTTGTAATAAAAATGGTCATCCCTAGTTACTGGACTGGGAGCAGGAGCAACAGGGTAAATGCTGCTGGCTCCTATGGCACAGGAAAGCTGTCTGTTTTTCCAGATGCTGTTTCTCTGTCCTTCCCAAGTGGGCATTAGTACTTTTCACTGCTGAGATAGAGTACTGTATTTCACCTTCAAAGACCAGTGTTTGGTGCCCTGCAAGCTGTGAGGTCCCAGAGCGAAATGGCGAACTGTCATAGCATGTTGAGTAATGTGAGAGTTGTGCCATGAAACAGATCTGACTCAGATGGTTATGGGAGTAAGAGAAGCAGCACACTACCAGTGGTTAGGGGGGTTTGGTTCAGAGGAAGGCTCAATTTCCACAGCCTTGCCCAATCCTGGGTTAGGCACTTGAGACGAGGTCCACCCTTGCTTCTTCTTGCCAGGCCTTTGAAGCACAAGGAGCTTCTTGATTTCAGTGACAGCTGCCTTGAGGGACACTGCTACAGCAGTTCTGGCTTCTCAGAAAAACTCTGAGTCAGCCTCAGTTGCAGGCAGGGTTGGAAGTGGCTGAGAGGCAAAGGAAGGAGGAGGTAGCCAAGCAGTGGGACAGGAGACAGTGAGCAGAAACTGTTGCACAGGAGGTTCCACCTGAACATGAGAAAAAATTTCTTTGTTGTGTGACTGACCAAGCACTGTAACACATTACCCAGAGAGGGTGTGGAGTCTCCCTCGCTAGAGATACTCCAAGCCCATCTGGATGCAATCCTGTGCCATGTGCTCTGGGATACACTGCTTTAGCAGGGAGGTGGGGCCACATGAGCTACTGTGGTCCCTTCCAACCTGACACATTCTCGTGATTCTGTGGCTCCATAGAATTTGAAAGCTGCCATAAGCTAAACATCTCATCTCCAGACAGTGAGGAAGACAGTCACAGGTGCCATCTCTTTTCCAGGTGCTGATGCCTTCAGGTGTCTCCTAGTTTGCCTCTTTGGATTTCTGCTGTTTGCTGGACAGCTGTCTTATGACCTGACTAAATTTTAAAAAAAGATATTGAGATTCAAGGCCTCATTTTTCATAATTAGGAGTTCTGTTCTGGGGGATCTCTTCTCCCAAGCAGGCAGAAGTTTAAGTCATACTACATAATTTTTCTTAAAGTACCTAGCTCTGCCAAAAACACACACCATGTCTATAAGTTACATACATCTCACTCAGCACAGAATCAGTTTTAATAGTTTTGAATACATGAATCATTCTGGATCTAATAATTACACTTTAATCCTCTTTCAACACATCAAACTGTGAGAAATCTTAATCATGATAGAGTTCTAAACATTATAACCATGATCTTACAGTTTTCATCTATTTAACACGGGATTAATAAATAGATAATATGTAACATTACTGCATTACCATTGGTATTAACTTCCAGCATTTGAGAACCCAGTTACATATATGCAGGATCATATTTTGAGCAGTTGCACATGTGCTAAAGCTGTGGTTTGGCAGGATGAGTGGATGGAGTCACAGCATGACACAAGATTATCCATGCTGCAGAAATGGATTTGTTGATTTCTAGGCTTTTGGCACTCGGAACACTGAGTTACTTGTTCAGTGGAACAAATTTACTGAGAATTTAGCATAGATGCTTTCTTTTCTGATTTCCAGAGGATCCGAGATTTAGAAGATAAAACTGACATCCAAAAGAGACAAATTAAGGATCTGGAGGAAAAGGTTGGTTCTGTTATGCTTCTGAAGCATGCTGATGAATTTTCTTTTGAAAGAAGTGACCCAGTTCTCTTGAACTATACAACCTCTCTGTTCTGCTCAATCAGCTGCACCTCTTGGTGGTGGTCTACTGTCCTTTCTTTTCAGTTTGTGTCAGTACATACAGACTTCAATCTTACAATAGTACATTACATTATTAAACATATAATGGTGAGTGTTTGATATTGTATGTGTACGTACCTATATACATGTGCATATATATATACATATATACACATATACATCTACATACATATATATACATATATATATATATGTAGCCAGGCTATTTCTAGCATGAATTGCAGACACTGGTTTTTAACACACTTAAAAATACTACACATGCTATTTTTGATAACCAGCTTTAGGACTTAAGTCGGCCTATGGGGGTATCATGATGTGACAGTTACACTTCAGGTTTTCGATATAGTGCCAATCATAATCCATCACCAAAATGAACGGGATCTATTTTCTAAGCCTGGGAGGTGGCATGGTACTTAAAGAAGTAACTAGGGAAATAACAGTGTTTTCTGAATGCATAGTTACTGTTTTATATATATCTAACTGTTTCACAGAGTGCAAAAATAATTCTGATGCTTACAGTGCCATTGCCTTTAATTTTTACACAATCTTATTTTTCTTCTGCAGTTTCTGTTTCTATTCTTGTTCTTCTCTCTTGCCTTTATTCTTTGGCCTTGATGTCAATGTGCCTCTTGGAAAGGTAAGACTGTTTTATTTATTTCCCCAAAGCTAGCACTTCTTGCACAGAGTGGAGGATCACATCCTTGTGTGTTCCTGTGGATGTTTGGAATCAGCAAATTCAGCAGGTTGTTGTCAATTTGTAATACTTACAGTAGGGTGTTGTCATACAGCTGAGTTGCTGGTGATACTGTGCTATTCAGAATTGTAAAAATAAAAGCTAACAAGGAATTTCACAGTATCAGATAGCAAGAGAATTGGAGGGGAAATTCAATGTTGATATTTGCAAAGCGATGCAGATAGAAAACAGTTAAAATAACCTCAACCGTATGCACACTATTATAGGTTCTGAACTAACACTCAGGAAATAGATCAGGATGTTAAAAGAGGTAGAACTCTGTGTCCAGTACAAAGGAAGGCAAGGAACGGTGATCAGCTGCTGAGAGACAGGCAGGGAGAGACAGAGAGATGGAAGGACTTTTCTGGCTCAAGAAGTGATGCTGTTAAAGGGAGGTATTGGAGAGGTCTAAAAAATTTGTCATAGGATGGATGGATGGACAGCTTGCTGTTCACTGTCTCCTCTAGTACAAACAATTAATCATGTGATAAGCTTAAAGTAAACAAAAATTGATAGTTAAGGATACAGGATGTAAAGAAGTCTTTGTCATATACGTAGCAGCTAAAAGTTCAGAGTTCAAAAAATAATGTGAAGGTGGGGAAATAAATCAGAGAACTATAATGGTCCCACTTTTCCCTCAATGGCTAGTCACTTCCAGAACGAGGATGCTGCGCTAGGACAATTTTTCTTTTGATCCAGGATAACAGAAGTAGAACACAGCCTAGAAAACATTGTTTTGAAGTCTCAAGAGCATGTAATGATGGAGCAGAATTTTCTGATTTAGGGACAGACCCATACCATTAAATTTCTCACTGTCTGTCTTGGGTCTGGCTTCAGCTATGTCAATGAATAATTCCTCTGCTCTGCACTTCAGACAAGTTGAGATACAAATGTGTGAAAGATGTTCTACCATGCCCTTGCACCATTTGTGCAGCTCAGTCTTTGTTTCCAGATATAATTCAAGATATTGGTTATAATTAAGTGGCATGGGTCCAGTTTGGTGGGTTTTCCTTTTCCCTTTAGGGAAAAGCCCCTAGTTTGTGCTTCACTTCAGCTAGATCAGAGATTTAATTTGCAGTTTTGTGCTGATGCAGAGACAACTCTCAGAGTTATCCAAATCAGCTGGAATCCACTGCATCCTTGTTTGGCCAGACCTCAAAATGACTGTTTCCACAAGCCGAGGCAGCAATATACATGGAAGTTGGCTTGAGTGGGGAATGACCCATAGAAAAGAATTAGAGAAATGTGGACAGAAAGTGATCACAGCTCTTGTAAACAACAGCCAATATCATTATCAAGATGCTCCTATTTAAAACATTCTGCCTTGATCCAGTGATCATTAAACACATTAAGTTACAAGTGCATACTTAATTGTGCTCCTACTGCAGGATTTCTGAGAACCATGGTACAGCATGGTACAGCTGTGAGGTGTTTTAAGTGGCTGTGACTGGTGAAAATTTTACAGTTTCTTACTTATTCATAGTGGAGAAAAAATTAGAAATTCCTCTGAAACAATCAAATTATGGACAGAGTAATTTTAAGAAGCCAAGATTTTCACAGTACACACAGTAGTAGCAAATATCTTTATATGACTGTGTCTTTTACGGTACTGCAGAATCATGAGTCCAGAACAAGCAGTCAACCTAGAGGGAGATTCCAAATTAAAAAAATTCTTGGATTTTAAGTGCACCTTGAAAACTCACAGGAGCTGATAGTGACTTTTGCAAGAACCTGTCTGCATGATTTTTTTCCATTTGCCTGTACTGTTGACCTTTTTCAGTTCCTGTCACAACTAGAATAATGTCCTTGTGCAGCATATGAGAAAAACGTGGGCAATAAGAGGCTCAGAGTTTTCTGTATATACAGTTTGCATCTACATTTTCCACCAGTGTGGGTATGGAATTGGTTCTCTAGGGAGTATTTATCTCTTCTAAGTACAGCTACAGAATTGGTAAGAAGCTTATGCATCCTAGTTTTTCCAATACTGGTATTGGCTGTGGTGAAAGAAGAAGAAGAAACCAAGGTGTGCCTAAAAAGACATCCCTTCCTTAGTTTTCTTCATTTTTATGAAAAATTTATTCATGACATGCAGCTACTGAACATTTTTTCCTAATCCTGTCTCTTTTAAGATGAAGCATGCAGTAAAGTCTTTGCAGTAGAGAGAGTATGCATCCCGAGAAATACAAATTAAAATTCTCATTAATGTTGGAACTTATCAGGAAATGTTGTCTTCCTGATTTTTAAATAGTCTTTAGTTTTGAAAATAAATCTTCCCTGAAGTTTAAAAAAGCTCTCAGCAATAGATGCAAATGATGAAAATATTCACAAAAATGCTTTTAAAAGAATTTCTGTTTATAGATAGGACATATTTTGCATTAGAAAAGGATGATTCGTATGAAAAATCTAATTGAGCTGTAATTGAACTTAGAATAGGAAATCCCTAGTCCTGGGAAAAAATGCCAGTGTGTGCTTCCTGAGACTGTCTACATGGTTTGGTATGCCAGCACAGAAGAGAGAGAAAGGCAAACTTAGAATTACAGATCTTACAGACAAGAAATTTGGCTTTTCAGGAATTGCAAGTATACAGCAGTATCTTTTGAAATAAGCATCTCCCAAAACAGAAAAAAAAAAATCCCCTCTTATTCTGATATTGGAATTTCAGTAATGCTGATTAACCCTTTGTCTTGGAGCCTGTGAAAGTATCTCCAGTGCCCTATAATATTTGCACATGTCTGTGTGCAAAGAAAAAATGTGTTTGAGTAACCTCACAGTGAGCTCTACAATGTATTCGAAGGCAGACTGCATTCTTTGTTGCAGAGCAGCCATTTCTTTCCTTTTTCAAAGTAGGAAGGGGAGAACCACCAATAGAAAAGGAGAAGAGTCAAGACCATCTAAAATATAACATGAACATTTGCTTGTAACACTTATATCTTTTTGGCCTAATTTGTGGGTAGGTATTAGCTGGTTAGAAAAACTAATGAGGTGCTTAAGGTCAGAACTCCATATTTCTCTTAAAATTCTAGCAGATTTGCTATTATTCCCTTGCAGTCATCCTGCCTCCATGGACTGCTGGGTCCCATTCAGCTCTCGCTCTGCGCTGAGCTGATGCACTCCTCACTGTTGTGTTGCCTGAACAGGACTAATAGTCAAAGAAATGTAAACATTTCTCTGCTGTCTTCAGGGCTGACAGGACTGTCCCAGCTGCACAATTGACTGATGTCATCGGGGGCGGGGGGGGGGGGACTTACATGGATCCCTTAGTGTTAAGACTTCACTTCTTTCCCCATGCTCTCCCCCCGCCCCCCAGCCCCCACATTCTGGCCCAATCTCCTTCAGTGGGTTTTCTGGTTGTTTTGTGCAACATCTGAAGTTTAGCAGGAGTAAGTCCCTTTGGTGTCACTTTGTTGAGCCCAGGAAGGCTGCTCTAACTACAGTGCCAAGATGAGTTTCATTCACTGAATTCACTGTTGCTCCATAACAGCTGGTCCCTGGAGCACACAGGGGTCCAATTCCCCATAGAGAGGGTGAGAAGCATCAACAGGAGCTGAAATATGGTTTGCAGCCCCAGAGAGCCTGCTATGTAGGGGGCACTCCTAGAACCACCCTAGAGATGAAGGATTCTTTTGCCTTTCCCATCCTGCTTTTGCATATTTGGCTTTATGAACATCAGGTAGGGATCAATGAGACAGACTCAGTGAGCTGAGTGACAGAGGAAAGAGCCATGACACTGGTGGAGATACAGTGATTTAGAGAATGGGACATTGACTATGAAAGTGGAAAGATCTTATGGGTGAGGTGTGTGTGGGGGATATATAAACTCAATGCTTTTCCAGAGGATCTGCACTGCTGTGAACTCCCTTGAACTGTAAAGACAGCTGCAGCAGGCCCAGCATCACAGCACGCATGATACCTGTAGAGTGTTTTACCAAGGCCAGTCACTCCACAGGTGCAAAGCATCAAGTCTTGTAGCAGTTCCTCAAAAACAAGGTAATGGTAAGCTCCTCATCCCCTGCCTTCACCCCTGCATTTTCCTCTATGGGATCCTCTCCCCTCAATACCTGAGGGGAAATCTCCAGACAGAAGAAATTTGGGAATGGTCTTGGCAAGATAGAAAGGGATTTTAGCAAAGTCCTCTTTTCTGAGGCTGGAATACATGGAATTGGAGAGAATAACTAACATTGATTTGTGTTGCCCATTCACATTAAAAACCACCTGGCTACCCAGGTGACTTAACTCGGCAAAGGTGAGCATGGTGTGGGGAGTGTGCCATCAGCATTTCTTCTTAGAACTATTGAGCTATATATTGTCAGGGGGATCTTTACAAAATCGCTTTACTTCCACTGGATGCAAGTGAACTGTCTTAGCCTTATCAAAATGGACTTCAAACAGATCCTTAACAAAACAAACAAAAAGCCCAACTCATCCTAGGGAGCCACTTAATGGTGAAAAGGTCTTTGGTTTTGTTTACGCCTTGGTGCATTTTATCCTTTATCAGCTTTTTAACCAGCAGAGAGAAATCCACAGTGTGATCACACATGATAATTTGTGGTTTCCTTCTCACACAGAGTGGACACAGGACTCACTACTGTACTGAAATAACAAAGGACAAGCATGTGCAAATAAAGGAAACTGTATGCAGCAGTATATAGTATCCAGACAGAAGCTCTCTAATACCTGTTTATGTGGGATTTTCCTACCTGCATTTTCTGTGTGCTTGTGAACAAACATATTCACTTATTTCTGATCACATAAGGAATTGTAGTCTGTGTGGATTTTGCACCCAGTGAATTTTGCTATGTAGGCTTGAATGCTGAGAGAACAAAGACAAAATAGGCATTTTCTTCCCTGGTCTCAAACCTGAAAACCAAAGTTCTTTTCCGTAGATAGGGTAGGCTTTCTCACAACAGCAGTTTGTCTTTACCTCAGTGCTGCATTAGCCAAAATTCTAGGCTTGCTCTGACACCCCAAGGATATCGCCTGCTGCCATGTCTCCTGTTACTGATGAATTTTAGGCAGCTTTGGTTCAAGAGTCATTGAGACTTGTGCATACTACTAATGTGAAGATGCCCATGGGGACTTCTGTGCACCACAGGGTTGCATTTTGTGGGGTTTTAATGGGCAGGCTTAGCAAAATACTCAGAATTTTCACAAATGCTTTTCATACAGACAAACAAAACCAGTTTCCCACTGGCAGCTGTAAGAACTGACCTTTTCAGCTTCTTGTTTGATAGGTTGTATCTTGGCAGTTGGGATAGGTAGGTAGAGGAACTTAAATGTTATCTGATAGAGGTGTTCTTTCTTTTTTTTTTTCAACTTTTAGAGTGCCCGACCACACAGATAAGTCCTTATAAAGGCAAATGCTTCCACCCCTCGATGAAGAGAATATTGTTTACACCTATTTTCAAAAGTATGAAAATGAACAACCTGTAGCCAAGACTGCAACCACCTTGTATTTTAAAGCCATCACTCAAAGTTTGTTACCTGACAGTTCTTGTCTAAAGCTATGATATATGCTGCATCTAATGAAATCCTATATGTTGACATTACAAAAGGGGAAGAAAAATAAATTGACAACCTACATCACCTAGGAAAAACTGAAAGGGAAGGAACCACTTTCAGCTGATCAAGTCAGTGTGTCTTGGGCATGGAACCAAAGTTACAATAGAAAAATCTATCCCTGCTGTGCAGGGCAATCGCTTAAATGTCACCCTGTCATCTGACAAACGGATCAAAAATTAACAGATCTGAGTAGGAGAAACTCAAGAGATGCTGACAACAAAGCGCTCGATTTGAACTGTGTGGCTTTCTCGCTGCAGGAACTCCTGCTCTCCCTCTTTGGTTTTAACCTCAGGAACAGCTGCAATGTGGAAGGAAGAAAGGAAAAAAAAAGTCTGGGTTATTTCAGAATGGGCAGGACAGGTCACCATGCTTTGTGCTTGAGATGGTAACACAGCACCACCTGCCTTGGCCAAGGAAGCAAAGAAGAGGGTGCCTGGCATAAGGAGGGTTTTCGATGGAGTTGAAGCCTTATCTTTCTTCACCATCTCTCCATGAAGAACAGCCTGTCTATTACCAGATACTTTTCATACTCTTTAAAGACTGCCATTGAGATAATAATGACTATACTTGGTTTTGATATAGAATAACCAGAGGATCACTGAATTGGACCCGCAGAGTAGCGTCTGAGAAAGAAAAATATTGGAGGACAAGGCAGGGAAGAAAGTTAATCTCCTTATCCATGTGACATGATTCACAAAGCATCAGCTTCCAACTGTTTTGTCCCAGCTTGGAAAAAATATTTTGGTTCAGCTTGTCAACTGACTTTGTTAGCTGGCTTCCTGATCAATGATACATAAACCAAAAATGGGGAAAAACTTTGTGAACACAACCTTATTACAAATAAGAAATACTGCTAGTCTGTTTAGATTTTTCCACAGTTAAGAAGAACTAAAAGTAGTTTTCAAAGCATTACTTACCTCTTTAATCACAAAGCCTGGAACCCAGCCCTGGTGCCTGCCTGAGGTCATAGGTCCATGCACCCAGTACTCTGTCAGAAACATCCCTGTGGAGCTTAATGCCTGCAGCAGTCACTGTGAGGGTCCTGTGCTGAGGGAAGCAGTGTAGCCAGCTGCACCTCCCTGTTCTCACTGATGGGCAGACAGTGCACTTCTCAGTGCCTCTGGTTTCATTTCCCTTGGAACAGAGTCGTGCCTGTTCAGACTTTGGATTCCTGTGGCAAGGCATTGTCTTCTGCGATGGAGCTTTAATTTTAACTGGAAGAAATGGATTTCTGTACTGCAGACTAGAAAATGAAGGGCAGAAAACAGCTGTGCATTACATACACCTTCAAAGCAGGGATCACATGTACATCTTACGCACATCAGAAGCTTTTAAAGCATTTTTCAAAGAGCTTCTCCTTTGGTTGCCTGTTTACTTTTACAGATGAAGCAGCTGAGACACAAAGCAGTGAGGTCACGTGCCAGAGCAACTTAGCACATCAAAAGCAGTTCGTTAGCCATAGGAGGGAGGAAGTTCCTCTAGTATCAAAGATGTCTGCCCCTCACAGATACCTTTTTTTTGGGCCAGAATAAATTTTAATTGGTAATGTCCATTTACCCAACTGCATTACAGTTGTGGGCTCACTTTCTCCACAAAGACTGCTAACATCCTTATTTCTTGAGTGCCAGGAGATCGTGTTAAGCCTTCCATCAAAGATTAGAAGTTATTAGCAAGTGATTTTTTTTTTGAAGACCACGTCTTCTTGCAGCACTCTGGTTCAGCCAAGGGTTTTACTGAGTTCTGGCACCAAGCTGTATGTTTGCTGGTTCATTTTTCTTAAGAAACAGGCCTGTAGCCAAGTATGTCACATGACTGGAGGTACAGTCCATGCTTTTTGTTCAGATTCCTGTTCCCTAGCAGAAGACTCTGGATAAGGTTGACCCAAATATGCATGTGCTTTCCATGAGCTAGCAGTTCAGTCCTGAAGCTCTGGAGTTGGACCCTGGAAGAGTTGTCCCACTCCTGTGACAGCTGGAGATCACTAAGAAGTTTTACAACAGCTTGTTAACTATAAAAAAGGGGGTTTCTCTCTGGTTATTCCTTCTCTCCCCCTCACGCTCTTCTCCTCTATTGCAGCACCAGTTAATTTCACACCTCTAGGCTGCTTTCCTCAGTGTTAGGGCTGGCAGTTAAAGCACTGAGTTCTTGCAGAAGAATGAGCAGCACCTGGTTTCAGTAATGGTGCAATAACTTCCACCACTGCTTTGGTTTAAAAAAAAAGGATTAGAAACATTTATTTCAGGCAGTCGTACTGATAGAAAGATAGAAAATAAAAGATAGAGAAAAAAAGATAGAAATAACGCAGTTTCACAACATAGCTAAGTGATCTTGTGGCAGGCTTCATCATTTAGGCTCCCTGAGCCATGTTATCTTATTTAATTTCTCTTTTTTGCCTAATTTGCCCTCCCTTACTCCTGTGTGTATACATATGCATGCAGGTTTTGGGTGTCCAAGGGCTCAAGGTGGGATGGGGGCTGGTTGTCTGACCACGGTGTACCTGGGTCTACAAACCTTTCAAGGATTGCTGGTCCCTCCAGGGAGCTGAGCCACCACTGCTTTACTCTGCTTGCAGTGTAACACATGCCATGCCTAAAATACACTTGTTGATATGAGTTAATACCAACTTTCTGCTATCAGCTAGATCAAAATAAGTTTGATGTCTGTATATACATATATATATACACATGTATCTATATATAGTACATATGTATATGTACATATATATACATATATATGCATATACCTACCTATTCCCTATTGTATATAGAAATTGTTGCTATAGTTTATGAAAGTATACTTCAACCTAGGTATGGGGACCTGAATCAAGACTTGTTTAGCTGCCACAGCTGGTACACTCCTCCAGGTTTAGTTTCACATCTCATGGTCAACTAGTTTTTAATCCTTTTTCCTGGACCCTTCTCTGTCCTTGGACTGTTAATTCTGGGCTTTTTATTGTTCCTGACATACATTGAAGTAAAGGATTGAGAATCCTCCCTCAGATTAGTCACTGCAGCCAACTTCCCCTCACAAAAACCAACCACAAAAATAAATTCACTGCAGCCTTTGAGGAGAGCAAATACAGCCTTGAATCCCTCCCATGAATCTGTTCTAGGCTGTTTAGGAGTAGCAGTTGGCTATCCACCCAGCCAAAGCAGGAGGTGAGCCACAGAAAGCAGTACAAATCAGCTTGACCACAATTTGACTGGCTTTTTTCCACTGTCCAACTTGGGAGATTTGGAAGACTTTTTTTAATTTTAGCATTTCAGATGAGGGCCTGGTTATGTGAGATTAATTTAGGCAATTGGGGTTGCAGTAGGAAATGGTGCTTTTTCAGTGTTCTCAGGCTGGCTCACAGTTCCATCCTCTCTTACTGATGTGCCTGAAGGTCAATGGAGAATTTTTTGTAGATGTTGCTCACATCTTCCAGCCCCCTACCCTCATCTCTGTGGGAAACATCATCTGAACCTCAAAGCTCTCAGTTCGTGGCATTCCATGAGGACTGCCCAGGCCAGGCTCTCCTGGCTGGAGCAGGGCTCAGAGAACAGACACACAGCTGCTGGTGATCCAAAGGGTTTTCTCTTCCCCTGCCCTCTCTCACATCAGCACCTCTGTAGTTTTATATATAATTTTTGTTCCAGATTTTTTTGGTGTCTATTCCAGAACAAATGTAAATGACTTGGCAGAATGACCCTTTGATAAACACTGGACATGTCTCTGTACTATATGTATTAACGTGTAGGAGAGAATCCTTATTGTATGTAAAGTTTTATGAATGGTTATTTTTTAATTTATGTATTTAATATAGGATTCAATGACCTCTGGTGTTTTAGTTTGTATAAAAAATAAAACAGCAGCATTTTTAAAAAAAACAAAACCACTTTACATTCAAGGAGATATTCGGCATGTTTGGAGTCTGCTCAGAGGAGTCACGTTAAAGCTGAGCCACCGAGGCACATGCTGGGGCCCAGCTGGGGCGGTGGGCTGTGGCACAGCAAGGGCCGGGAGGGTACATCGGGATGGGCTGGAACATCGATTAAAGAGCGAGCGGGGGCCCGCGGCGATCGCTAGGAAAAGGGAGGGCATGTGGCGGTCCCAGCATGGGCCAGGGGTGGATTTATTGCTGTTTGCCAGGCCTGTGCAGAAACCAAAACACAGCAGCGAGCTGCTGCTTCCTGAAGTGCGTGGCGCACGGTCGGGGAGCTCTTGCAGGCTCCTGCCGGAGTTTGGAAAAAGCCGCCGCGGCCTGCCCTCAGCCGCGGGCCGGAAAGGGCGGGGCGGGGCGGGGCAGGGAGGGGCGGGGCCGGTGCGGGGAGGGGCGGGGCCGGTGCAGGGAGGGGCGGGGCGGAGCGGGGCGGGGAGGGGCGGGGCCGGTGCAGGGAGGGCCGGGGCGGAGCAGGGCGGGGCGGGGCAGGGAGGGGCGGGGCGGAGCAGGGCGGGGCCAGGCCGGTGCGGGGAGGGGCGGGGCGGAGCAGGGCGGGGCCGGGGCGGGGAGGGGCGGGGCCGGGGCAGGGAGGGGCGGGGCCGGGGCGGGGAGGGTCGGGGCCGGGGCAGGGAGGGGCGGGGCGGAGCGGAGCGGGGCGGGGCAGGGAGGGGCGGGGCGGGGCAGGGAGGGGCGGGGCGGAGCGGAGCAGGGAGGGGCGGGGCGGGGCAGGGAGGGGCGGGGCGGAGCGGAGCAGGGAGGGGCGGGGCGGGGCAGGGAGGGGCGGGGCGGAGCGGAGCAGGGCGGGGCGGGGCGGGGAGGGGCGGGGCCGGGGCAGGGAGGGGCGGGGCCGGGGCAGGGAGGGGCGGGGCGGAGCTGCTCCCTGCGCTTGCCGCCAGGGGGCGGCGCGGGACAGCGGCCGGAGGCGGCACGAGCGGTTCGGAAAGCGGCGGGGAAGGCGAGGGAAGTGACCTTAACCGCTGGAAGTGACCATAACCCGAGAGCCCCAACGGCGGTGACCGGCTGTAGGGCCACGGCTGGCTCCCGCTTCTGTTTCACGGAGGGGATCTGCCCCGCACCTTCGGCCCTTGACAGGCTCAGACTCTGGAATCGCCTCCCTCCCCATCAAATCTTTGCAGTTTCTCTGCCTAAAATGAATTTTAAATCATAGAATCATTTCATTTTGAGGAGTGGGTCAGCAATCCAGAGCGGCGCTTCATGGCATCTCCATTTTGTCCAGTATTTTATCGTTGAACAGGCCTTGGCAAGAAAGGGACTGAGCCCTGTCCCAGACTGTGTCTGCCAGAGCAGGCACGGTGAGTGCTCATGGCTAGAGTCAACTCTGACTACACATTAGAAGGCCTCTGGGTTGTCTCTGCAGCCCATTTCGGTGGCAACAGCTTTCCATTGTTTGGGATAGTTTCTAAACATAGTAAAAGCCCTAATAACTGGCAGTGTGCCATCTACTTTGTGTGGAAGCAGGCTGAGACTGAACATGACTAAAATACACATTTCAAAGCTCTGTTCCTTCCTGGGCAGAAATGCATCCCATAGCTTTTGCTACACTGACAAGAGGCCATTGTGCTACATCTGCTCCAGTGCCTGGACAGCAAGTGACAGCCATGAACATGTTGCTTTGCACAATAAAGAAAATCCAGTGAAAACCATTTTAGAAGCCTGAAACAGGACTGAGACTAGAGATATAATGATTTCAGTGTGTACAACAGATGGAGGCTTTAGAACATGGAGCCATCTAATCTATGGATTACAGACTCCTTAATTATAGATTAACATTTACCATTTATGAGAGGCTCTTCCGCCAAGGGAGGGATCTTGCAAATCAGTGCTCAACAACTGAATGTCATTTTAGGGATAACTAGGGAAGGCACTATGACTGGAAAATGTTGCTTTACCATCTTCTTGCTCATTTGTATCTTCAAATGCTGCATGGAGTTCTGGTCCGAGGCAGATCTTGAAACTGGGACACATCTGGTGGGCTTGACATACCCTTAAAAGGCAGGACCCCAGCTGCACAAAACAGGCTCCTCCACACCGGGCACTCCCTTGGGGATGGATTGGCTGTCAGTCAGTCACATTTCTCAATACAAAGAAGGAACGACCAAGAACCAGTAATAAATCTTCAGCACCTCCAAATACAAACCTCAACATTGACCATAGTACTAATCCCAGTATGGTTGCATCTTATTGATTTCTGACCTTGGAGCAGGTAAAAACACCATTCCTACTCCCTTGTGCCTAATTTTGTCCCAGTCAGTTGTACAATAAACCATATACCAAGAGGTACAGAGCCCTCAAAACTAGCTCTAAGGTTAACTGATACCTTTGAGCCCTGGGACACAAGAACTACAAGCAATCAGCAGCCAAGCAGGTGACCCCATTGTCATGGGCCAAACAAGGTTCATCTATAAACTAAGGTCAGCAACTCTTCTATTCCAGATCCCTCACCCTAAGAATCCTAATCCACACTGTCAGCCTGTGCCCGTGTCATTTGTTGTTTCTATATCTAAGCTACATGATAATGACTGGGAGAGAAAACAGCTTTGGCATCAATGAACCTGGAGTGCCTGCCTAGGGCCAGCAGGGCTTTGAGTCCAGAACCCTAACTGAGATCCGATCACCGACCCTGATTCCTGTCATACCTTAATTAATGATAACTCTTTTGTTTACTTCTGGTCTTATACTATACCAACCTACCTTGTAAAATGCAGGAATTAACCTAATGCTGTAAATTGCCCAAATTCCCCAGCTGCCTCAGACACAGGAAAAACACCCATGTTTGAGCCATCCATGGCACAACCAGAGAAACAAACCCACTCAGTAAAGTTTTAAGTCCCCAAGCAAGCAAGACAAACTGCCTCGTGCTGGGGCATCAGCTGCTGACTCTCAAGTGCTTTAATTGCTCATTTCTTGAGCAGACCATTTCCTCTAATAACAAACTGTGACAAAAATGCAGTAAGGATCATCTTCAGGAACATCCTTCTGCAGTAAGGATCAGTGACTCATTAATTCTGATTTCTTTACAATAGCCATAGTTATGTGCATTCAGAGATTTGAATCGAACTGGAAGTCTTTTGTTTGTACATTCTTTGTATGTTTTCAACCATCCCAAAAGTTAAGTCACGTTAACCTGACACAAAACCTACTTTACAAAACAAGATTATTATTCTGCTTTGCATGGTCCAGGGGAAACATAATGAGCTTCACTTCCTGGAGACAGATAAAGGAGGTCTGAGAGCTGGCAGCAGACAACATATTTCAACAGCAGTTTCCAAGCTGGGGATCTGAACTCTGGTCCAGGCATGCAGAGAATACAACTGCATGTTTTTTAGGATTAATGGAGAGACCACACTGAAAAAGAAGGTGGGAAAATGGCAGATTTGGAAGCGCTCAGCACACAGGAAAATCAGTCTGTTTTCATTAATCATCTAAAATAGATTTTTATGAATGGAAGCCAAGGAAATTCTACAGGATCATTCTGACAAGTACCACTGGCTGCAGTTATATTTTACGTCCTGAGTTTGCAAGCTGTGATACTCTCTCTAATTTAAATCCAGATAAATATTCTAAACTACAAAAATATCATTAGTCATCAGTGTAGAATATGTGAAACAGTTTTTCAGGATGAGAACCTGTCATGGTTTAACCCCAGCCAGCAACAAAGTACTACACAGCTGCTTGCTCACTCCTCCACCAGCAGGACTGAGAAGAGAATCAGAAGGGTAAAAGATAGATAACTCATGGGTTGAGATAAAGACACATTATTAGGTAATGCAGAACCTGCACACACAAGCAGAACAAAACAAGGAATTAATTAACTGTTTCCCGTGGCCAGGCATGGGTTCAGCCACCTGCAGGATGGCAGAGCCCCATCACACGTAATGGTTACTTGGGAAGGCAAATGTCATTGTTCCAAATGTTCCCCCTTCCCCCTTCTTCCCCCCCACGTGAGATACTGAGCATGACATCATCTAGTATGGAATATCCCTTTGGTCAGTTTGGGTCACCTGTCCTGGCTGTGTCTCCCCCCAATCTCCCAGGCGCCCCTAGCTTTCTTGCCATTGTGGCCATACAAAAAGCAGAAAAGGCTCTGGCTCTGTGTAAGCACTGTTCAGCAATAACAAAAATGTCTCTATGTATGTGTCTATATATATCAACTCTGTGTTCAGCACAAATCCAAAACATAGCCCCATACTAGTCAATATGAAGAAAATTAACTCTACCCCAGCTGAAACCAGCATAGAACCACAGTATCTTAGAACCACAGTAATTCTCTCAGTCAGCATGCTTTAGGGCTTTCCTTGCCATGTTCCCAGCAATGTTGCCTCAGTTGCAGACCACTCACTGATGCCTACACTGTCCCCAGCACTCCACTTTGCCCTTGTTGTTAGAGCTCTGCAGGGAAAATCTGAACCTCTCCAGTCCTTTCCTTATTGTTGTGGAAAGTGCTTTGTAATACTTAAAGGAAAAATGTGAATGCATTAGAAACTATTACTGTACAAGTTTCAAAGTGAAGTACAGAAAAATTACAGAAAAGGTACACACTCCTTAACAGAATTAATGCACACACATTACATGTCTATAAGACAAGTCAGAGGAGAGCAGTGGGCAGCTGTGTGAGCTGGAGTTCAGTCCTCCTGTGTCATTTTGAGTTCCAGAAGTGATGCTGGGAAGCCCTCTGTGTAAACCTCTTCATCCAGATCCAACACACACTCTCAATCCACACTCTTGGTTTTGGACACAGATAGAAAACATTGCTGCTAAACTTTCCGTCTCTTCAGAGAATTAAGAAAATATAAGAATGATAAAATCTACCAAGTATTATAGTAAAAAGACAACAACCTACAGCAGTTTGGACTTCTTTGTGTATGAAACAGAGAACTTTTAAAGTGACCAGTTCCCCCAAGATCCTTCTTTAAGCCCCAGGTATGCCAGCCGGTACAGTTACAATTGCTTAACTGATAGGGGCTATGAAAATAATTCAACCATTCCAGCATGGCAGGGAAAACAAGCCTCTGTTTTTACATTTTCAGCACAGAAACTTCTAGAGGTTGCTGTGGTATCTGTTACTTGGATTTTTATCAGCTAGCCAAGTCAGTGAATGAAGGATTTGAATATTCTGTTGATGGACGCCACTTAGTCTAAACCTGTAAGAACAAACCATGGATATGACACCTAACACTGTTCAACCTGCACCTAACCTGCATAAATGTGTGTGTGACACTCACAGGTTCTCACTTCTGTATCAATGTATACATCCAAAATTACGGAAAGGTAAATCACTAACAGTGACTCAGAAGGGCCACAATGCAGAAGTAACCTGCCACATTCTTAGCCATGTTCTACCAAGAGAAATCTGTAGTAACAGAACAAGTACAGTGAAAAGGAAAAGGATTTTAGCTTCACAGAATGTGAGTGGTTCATTTGGCAGTTATGCGTCTGAAATTCTTAAAATGATGTATGTTTTAAGGATTCATAAAAACTGCATTGCAGTTAAGGTATTAGCACATCTGGGGTGCAGACTGATTTCAATCTCAGGCATTCAAAGTTTATCATAACAGAAAACGGCCATTTGCTTTCATAGGGAAATTACTAACATACTGCCTTTCACAATTTCTCAACACAAAACACCTTGCTGTGTTTTGAAAGTTCACAGCAATTGATGCAGATAACTCACCCACACTCTGGAAAAGGCCCACACGAAAATGCTGCGATTTGACCTTGGGTTCCAGCGTCTCCACCAAGAAAGCATCTGGCTTGCTATGGTCTCTCTTTGGTTTTTATTTTTTCCTACTTGGTAAAATTTATAAAGCAGCGACACTCAGCACAATGGAATTTTGTGGTGCATAATTCGCTATTAGACAGCCTGCAGTCTGATGAGTCACCTCAGCTCTTTCCACCACTGTCTGCCCGAGGTGTGGCACTCACAGTCCACTGGTTTAGAAGTAAAAAGCAGCTGAGATGGAAGAACCAAGCCAGAAGTTAGGAAAAGTCCCTTCATCCTGAGCAAAGGTGGGTATGAGCACACAGGGAAACCCTCAATTTTAATTTAGTGTCTGTGCAACACAGTAATCCCATGAGGTAAGGTGAGGATTTCCCGTGGAAATAGCGATGAAGGGTGGTCTGAAACTGGCACAACCTGCTCTTCTCAACCTTTGGGTGCCTCATGGGCTGACACTGACCTTGACTATTCGGGATTAAGTCCCTCTTTTTCATGTGACTTCTTCCAGGTGTATTTGATGCCGCTGAGACTGGGTTCTGGCCTTCAGACAGAGTCTTGGGTTACACATGAGCAGCTGGAAAAGAGTTGAGGGAACAACTCATTCCAAGACTGCTTGCAAAAGAGTGGTCTTGCAAAGGAGTGGAGGGCAGGCTGCATTTGGGCCATGGATTTTGGTAGTACAGAAGCCTTTTTCTACTCTTCCCTGCAAAAGGGGGACTGTAAGGTGTGCTTGCTTTTCCCTAGGACATACTTAGCATGCAACATAGATGGACATTATCTATTTTTATATATTTTAACATCTGTGTGGAAGGGATAGCCCACCAGTCCTTAATAGTAGGATAATTTGACAGTGATTTCAAAGGAAAATTTGGTGCGACAGTGAATACAGACTGAACACAATTTCTAACACAACTAGATCAGCTGGAGGTATGAAAATTAAGTGAAAAATTAAGAAGTAGTCTGTCCACGGCAAGCACAGGTTCTAGTTCCTGCATGGCATCAGTCACTCCAGTTTACAGAATATGGTTTTCCCCCAAAGCAGAAGCAAATGGACTGGAAGGCAAGCAAACCAGGATCTTCAGTCATAGCCGGGTTCTTGTGGTACTTACACAGCTTCTTTCATGAATTATCTCACGGCATGCAGAATCATGACCAAAAAATACACAAATGGCAGCTCTGTCTCCTTCACCAGCCTGGCCAAAGTGTATTTGACTGCTTGCTTCCTCACAGTCATAAAGAACCATATAAACAAACTAGCAAACATAGTACCTTTAAATCCACTGTAATTCCACTCTGCTGACATCTAATTACTCGTTATAGGCTTGTAATCACTGGCACATAATCCCTAATTATCTGTAGATACACCACCTGGTTTTGCATCAGTGTGTTCCTGAAGCCACAGGCAGGGAGGTTGAAGGCAAGGACATTTTAGGTCTGCAATCGTGGGTTAGGTCAAGTGCAACACCATGGAAACAAAGAAATCTCAGCTTAATCCTCAAAGTCATTTCTGGGAATAAAAACAGGCACGGAGGAGAGTAGCTGGTGATCCCTGAGATAAGCTGGAATGAGAGAGAGTCACAACAGCAGACATGCTTGGAAGCAAGTCAGCATTTGCCATCACAACAAAGACCAAAACACAGAGTGAGACCAGCCAAGCTAGGCTTCGAAGCTTAGGGAAGATGCTGTATGATGCCATACAAGAAGCAGGGAACAAACAAGACCAGGTGGAAAGAGACTCATTTTGAGAGGCAGAGAATGAACTGAGAGGAAGAGGGCTGACCACTCTTGAAGAGAATCTTGTGGCACATGTCTGGCAGAATACTCTGGGCTTCAAACTTATAAAGAATGTGTGTTTTCTTACATAAATCCATCTCATCCAGGCCCTAATGGTCCACTCCACACCAAGCCAGACAGCTGTTATGGGGGCTAAAATCTCACCATTCCTGAAACCCTGATCTGGAAGATACCCACTGACCTGCGTGGGTGGCTGACATGCATGACTGCAGAGTATGAGAAGACATGCAAAGAACTGAAGATGTTTACAAGTTTACTTAGCTGTTCCTAGAAATCTGAAGTTACATCTCTGGGTTGGTCCATCTTAACATAAGGTGGCTGGAGCTCACCTGATGTGCAAAACCTTCAGGGTCACCACCTGTTCCTCCTTGTTAGTTCAGGTGGGCCCAGCAGACTCTAGCCAGGCTGGAATACTTGGGGGTTCCTACTGATACCAGATCTGTGCTTGTGACCCTCTTGAAAACATTACTTCATCTGCCTTGTGAGAGCTTTATACCTGGTGCCTTTTGTCCCCATCAACTTTGCAACTGAGTGACCCAGTTTGCATCTGACGGCGAGGCCTGCAGTGCCAAAGGCGTCCTTGGACACTGAGGAGAAGATATTAGTCCTTCCTTGGAGGAACTGGAGAGGGAGAAGGACAGTCCAGATTCCCCACAGGGAAATTTTCAGAACTCTTGTTCCACAATTATTTGTTAACATTTTGACTAGCTGCTCATTTCATGAGGAAGAAAATACCCCATACGTTGAAATGCTGGAATTTTCCATAGGGTTTCGCTCAGCACTAAACAAATCTGGGAGCAAAAAGCATTACTGCATTTCAGAAATATTCTTGGAATAACTGAGTGCAGAAGATTATAACTTCCAGCTGCCCATCAGATTTGTGGTCTGTTAGGATGACAGAATGACAGCATGCTGAAGTCAGGTTGTGTGTGTTGCTTGAAGTTACTCCCTCCAACAGAACAATAGCATTCTTCAGTAGAAATTACCACACTATGAACCCGTTTTCCCTGTGGCTTTGACATGAAATACTGAACAAGCTTTTGACAGAGTCAAATGCTTTGCCCTTCTGACTCTGCGGTGGTTTGGCTCTAGTAAAGGATTTCACCAAAGACAACATCCTGCGCACAGTGGTTCCCCAGGGACTGATATGCAGAGCAGCCTGTAGGATCACAAAGGTCTGTCTCATTTTCTAACATGCTGTGTCTGAAAGTTTAGAAACTGGAGTTTCTGGCGATGGAGGCATCAGCCACTGGCCCTCCCCAGCTGATTGCAATAGCAGGCTCATCAGTCACCTGCCCTTCATAAACATGCCATTTCTTGGGCAACAAAAGAGCTCACACATCTCTGACCTCTGCTTCTAAATGTAACTGGGACAATCAGATTTTCTTGGTTCTTTCACTGTATTTGTACTTAGCCTGACTTTCCCTGAGGCACATGAAAGGCAGTGCCAGAGGCTATCATGATGTTGCTGCAAGAATGATAGTAGAACAACCCTTTTTGTCTGGCAGCCTCCAAAAACAGGACACACTTGTAAATCATGACTGCAGAGTACGAGAAAGCAGCTCTAACTTTGTGTGAAACAAGACTACTTGGACTTACTTCATCATTACAACTTATCATGCATGCAATAAAGGGATGCAGTTTTATCAAATAATGTAGGAATCAGATGGGGGTGAAGAAATCAGTGTAACCTGCCACTACCACTGCCCTGCTGCTTCCCAGTGCTTCTCCAGCTGAACCCGCAGACCTTAGAAGAAAACGAGCTATGAAAGCTGATGTGCATTTATCATGCTCACAATGTTATGCTGTCATTACATACTCTTCATATGCAATCAAAGATCTGCTCCCTCCAGACCCACAGAAAAACCAGTGTAAAACCATTCTGTGTGGATTTTACATAAGGGAAGGAAATGTCCTCACTTGGGACACGGCTCGAGCTCATCAGCATTGGTGAAGGAGGGTGTCAAATCCCACCTAAAGTCAACAGTCTATTTCCTTCAAATAACTCAACATTCTCGGAGTCTAATGAGCATTGTAGTCACAGCTGTGGAGCCTGAGATACTTCCTGGTGTAATGAGCAACTTCCAGGGACACAGGCAGCATTATGTGAACAAGAAGTCACAATCTGGGACATGCCTCACTTTTTTAAACCTTTTTCTATTTTTATTACAGATAGAATGATGTTGCACACAGCATCTGGGAGCTGGGTTTGAAGTTCTACCGCTCATGACTGCCAGACAAACATTTTTGTCCATGAGCATATAAACATGTGATTTAAAGAAAGGAAAATTTCCTTAACTACAGGGGGCAGACATTTTGTCATTGTATAATTAAAAGCTTCACGTCTGATCCAAGACATACATATACAGAAATATAAACAACGTATTCTGCTGGGCTCAAAAGCAACTGTGCAGTGAACACACACTGAACCCAAAATTCAATTTTCATGGTGCAATTGAACTAGTAGCCTTACAACACCTAACAAAAAAGATCTTAAAACTGAATGGAAATTTGAGAAGTAAAAATCAAGAATTGTCTTTTATAGAGTGAATGATTTTCATTAATAGTTAGATTTTAAGGCCTTCACTTCCCAGAAGAGCCCCATACTTTACTGGGGCAGATAATTTCAGTGCAACTATCCACACAGCAAGACACTAGAAGATAAACATTGGAATCAGGATTTAAATAAATATTGCTATTAAAATACAATGCTGAAATTTTTGTACATTTGCAGAATCAGACCAAGACCAAGCCCCATTCCAGAGAATTTTAATTCCCCATAAACTTGCACAGCCACACAGAGACATCCCAACCAAAACAAGGGGTTCACTGTAACTTCACTGTGGTTAGTGCGCACAGGCACTGGGCAGCCTGCAGTGCAGGGACATGCTGTTCCTCGCAGGCAAGTCTCACTCCTCACATGCTATGGCTTGGTCCCGAGGAGGCAGGGGCTCAGCTCACTGTGTGAAGCATGCCTACTGCCAGCTCCGAGATCAGCATATCCCACTTGTGAGGGGCAGAAGCTGGCTGAGAGGGGGTTTCATCTTCTACTCAGTGGATCTCACTTGCAGCAGGAGGAGGATAAAATCCTTTATGCTAAGGCAGTCTGTTAGAATGCTAAAGACCTGGTGGGCAGCTGCTTTGTGTGCATCTGCTTGGCCAGTACTGGTGGTCTTGCTGTTAAGCATCCAGTTACAGAGGAAGGGCATTTGCCAGGAGGAGTAGAAAAAAACCTTGAAAACAAGGTTTTCTGGCTATTTGAAGGGATACTTCCTTCCCTAGCTGCCAGCCACTGTTGCTGCCCCTGCACCTGAAATGCGACAGCGCCAGGCCCTTCTCCCGGCACATCCTGGTCAGGTGGCAGTGGGGCTCTGGTGCAGGCACGACACTCATGGTTCTGTAGATTATTCCACTTAGATGGAGAAAAACCAGACTGACTTAATGACACTGGTGCAAGTCCAGTTACAAAAACAGACTGCTCCCCAGTGTGCAAAAGGAGGGAAACAATCCCAAACCATTTCCTTCCACAGAGCCTCAAGCCTCAGACAGCCACTGCCCCCAGACTGCCTCTCTAGGCTTGATCACAGGGTCATTTTTCTCCAGGATGGGTCAGGCTCCCTGTGGATTTTCCTTAAGAGCCACCAGTCTTTGGAGTACTGGCAAAGATAATGGCCCTGCTTTGTTTTTGCAGAAAAGGTTGGAAAAAGCATGAGTGACAACAACTCATAACACAAAAATGTGGTGTGAAAAATCACTTGACAGGATGTTTAGCCCAGGTACCATGTACACTTGTTCTAGATAAAGAAATGAGCACTTGGCAAAACAATTTTAGTCAAAGCTCCAGTTTTGGTGCTCATGACAGATTTCACAGGCTGCTACTGTTACAAAGCCATTACCATTTCTAAGACCCAGTCTTGACTGTCCCTCTGTCCTTCGGGCCCCCAGCACTTTTGAAATAAAGTTACAATGGAGCTCTAAAAGCAAAACCTTAAACTCGCCAACACAGAGAGCTTGTTTGTGTGGCCGGTCTCGTGTTTTTTGCGTGACGAGAACACCCGTGCTCGCATTTGGGACCAGTGAAGCCTTTGTGCAGTGGACATAGCTTGTGTCTGGCCGTAGCTTCCACCTGACCGCAGTGCCTGTGCAGAGACCGTGGCCCAAGCAGAATGAGATACGGCCCCGGTTTGGGAGCGAACGCTGGTTTGTGGGCAGCGCCCACGTACCGGCGGGGGAAAGCTGTCCCGCGGCTCTCGGGGCTGCTGCCGCCGCGTCCGGGCACAGCCCACCCGCCGAGCGCCCCGCACGGCCAGCAGCGAGGCGCTCCGGTGTGTCCGCTCCCTTCTGACGGCTGGAGCGTCCCGGGAAGGCGCTCGGTGGCAGCTCCTCCGCGACGAGCGGCACAGCAGCGCCGGGCCCGGGGCACGCCGGAGCAGCCGGCGGGGGCGCGGCCGGCGACACCCACCCGTGCCCCACCGCCCCCCAGCCCCACGGCGGCTCCGCTCCGCCCCGCCCCGAGCCCGCGGCCCGGTCCCGCCCGGTCCCGCCCCATCCCGCCCCGTCCGTCCCGTCCCGGCCCGTCCCGGCGGCGCAGCGGGGATGGCGGCGGACGGTCGGCACGACGACGAGGAGCTGCCGGTGTACCTAGCGCGGCCCGGCTCGGCGGCGGTGCCTCGTCAGAAGCGCGGGGGGTTCTTCTGCAGCGTCGAGGGCGCCTTCGAGAGCAAGACCCTCGACTTCGGGGCGCTGCGCGTTGGGCAGCGCCGCGCCCCGCCGCCCCCTCGCCCCGGCCCCGAGCCCGACCCTCTGCCCGACGCGGCCCCCGGGCCCGGCCCGACCGCTGGCGACCCCCGCGCCGCCTCAGGCGAAGAGCGGCTCCGGGACCCAGCCCCCGCGGACGACAGGGTAGGGGCCGGCGGCGCGGCGGGGCTGGGCCGGGCCGGGGCAGCGGGCGCGGGCCCTGGGGCGGGTCTGGGGGCGGTGTGGGGCCGCGGCTGAGTCCGGCCGCCGTTCGCCTCGGGGCTGGCCGTGCAGGCGCCGGCGGTGCCGCGGTGGCTGCTCCGCCCCGGCTGCCCCGGCGGCCCCGCCGCGCTCGCGGCACGGCAGCGTCTCGCCGTGCGCGGAGCTCCGCCCGGGCGGGTGTCGGCGGCCAGAGCCGCTGCTCGTTTGCTGCACTAGGGCGTTTATACTTGTTTGAAAGAATATCTACTCGCGCGCCAAAGACCATGGGAAAAAAACCCCAAACAGTGGGGGTTTTGGAGCTGTTGCTCCAAACCAGGCAGATCCTTATCTCCCATGGACACAAACCAGAAGTACCACACCAGCAATGGGGGACGGTGCACTGATCTGGAAGTGGCAATGTTGAAGGTATCGTTAGGCACGAAGTTTCTCAACTTACACCAAAGTGAAAGTGATAAACTAATCCATCCAGCTCCACAGCGTAGTGCTTCTGCTGGAGGGTGAGATGGCTTGCTGTGCTGGTTCTGGTCCTATTTGCAGTAGCAGTTGGGCAAGTAGATCATTAAGTTAATAGTGTTGAGTGAATCTCTTGGTTGGAATTTCAGTGGCCCTGTGGCTCATTTTTGTATCAGGCAAGTAAGGCCATTTGCTGCTGTTGGTTAATAAGTTTGTTAGGGGCTGAACTTTTTAATAGCCATCTTAAGGTCACTTGTTTTCAGCTGTGAACAGGGGCAAAACCCCCCCCATTTTTGAAGATGGAATGAAAAATCACCTGTGTCTTAGCACAAAGAGGTGGAGTGGTTGTCTTGGGATTCTGCAGAAACCTCCACGTGGGTCTGGAGTGCCAACCCTGATAAATGGAAGACATTTGTGATCTGGAGACCCAAGTTCACCAGCTAGAGACTGGTGGAAACATGGCAGTGAACTGTGATGACTTGGCCTGTCTGGGTTTTGGGGAAAAGTATCAGGCTATCATAGGTGTCAGCTGTCTTCTGTAGCAATGTCTAGCTAGCCAATGCTTGCTCTGAGCTTTTTTCATTTCACTTTAATTTCTTCAACCTCTGCTTTTTGGTTTCTTACTGGCATGCTTCTCAGTTCCTGTTCTTGAGCTTTGCTCCTTTACAGCCCGTTTTACAGAGTCAGGAACAAAATTAACATTATTCCTGTCAATACCAACCTTGTCCACGTGGTTTAAGTATCAGCTGCAGAACTGACCACTGCATTAACAATTTTATGTTGCGGCTTGTTGGAAGAGAAGCTGAAGCTTCTGACAGCCTGTCTGCATGCTTTGCTGTGAGCTTTTCTTTATTAGCTGTGCCAAAATTCAAAACAGTCTTGTTCCCTTTTAAGGTCTTACGTAGACCCTGATCTCTGGTGTTTTGTAGCTGAGGATTTCCTTCAGCATCTTCTCTCTTCCTGATGATTTCTGCTTCTAGATTTCTTCCTCCAAGGCCTTCCAGCTGATAAGCATCAGGAACCAAACCCCTTTTATCTGCACATCTTGCCTAAGAGGGTGAGGAGCTTCACACATGAGTTCCTGTGTGTGCATGGCTAGAAGAAATCATATGGCTTGGTACTGTGGCTTTCAAGCCTGGGGGTGTCCCGGAATAGGCCAGTCTGATGGGAAATGAATTGTGCACACTGAGCCCCACTGCCTGCACAGCCACGGGGAGTTTGCCTGCACTGGACTCTGCAGTCTCAGGGCACACAAAGGCACTTTTGCCAAGGCAAATTGAACTTCGAATAGTTTCACAGATTAAGAAGCAGAGAGAGAACTCAAGTTATCTACCCTTGCCCAAGCAACTTGTTTATTAGAGAAGCTGAAAGTAAGAGACTTGCCTGCACCCAGGACAGCAGACAGAGATCTATCTTAATTTTTGCAGTGAGCAGTTTCTTTGAAGTATACACTTTTTTTTGTTGGTTTTTTTGCTTTGTTTTGTTTTGTTGTTTTTTCTTATAATGACATTAATTACAATTAAAGCACCAACATTTCTGCAGGGAGACAAGTGCAGTAATTGCCCGGTGATAACACATGGTGTCATGCAGGTGGATAGCATAATACAGGCCCAGGCACATGGTCCAACCTCAGTTTGTTTTATCACAGAGTCTAGTGGAAGGACAAAACCTGGGCTGCATATTGGGGTGCATTGAAATCATAGTCATAGTGGCGATATAGCTCAGGGCAGTTGGGAGCTGTGTCTTTGCTGTGTCAGTGGGAGTTTGAGCTTTGCCAGTGGATTTAGGGACAGAGGGTGACAGAGCGTCATCAGGGTAGGGGCCGGGGGGACTACTGTGGAGGCTGTAGCTATGGGGGGCTGCCTCTGTGGGCTGGTGGGCTTCCTGGGGAACAAGAGATAGGCCCTTTAGGTGCTCTTTGCTCAAAGCAGGAAGTCTCTTTCCCTGCTAAGTTCTGCTGCAGCAAGAGTTGTTGCACACTTAACATTTGGAGGAACAAAACTGGGGGCCAGATTCAGTGCTGATCTGGGCTATATGCAGAGACCATTTTTAATAAGAGTGATTTAGCTCAGTGCAGGTTTCCATCAGTAATAGCCAGTGTGGACTCTGCTCTTGTGAAGTGTCCTGCAGTTTTCTTTGAGAGCTGTCGTGCCATTTGTTTAGCCAGAGCATATTTCTGTATTGACTTTACTATCAATAAGACAAAAGAGATTTTCTCTGTAGGTTGCAGGCAGCACTCTCTGAATTCCTGTGGTCAGGTTGTTCGTGGAGAGCTGGTGATGTGTGAACAGGTACTGGAGAGCTGCAGTACTGGGCATCTGCAGAGGCAAGAGGGCTTTGAGGAGCAGGGAAGGAGCTTTACACTGTGAGCTTGGGAAGGTCAACCAGAAGCATGTGGTAGCCTCCTCCATATCCTTCCTCGCTGCTCAGCCATGCAGAGACTCTGCATTTTCATCCTCCTGTGCAGTCACACAGGCAGGAGCACGTGGCACTAGCCCCCAGACACTTCGTCCTTCCTGCTGCGTGGTTCTGCAGTGAAGTCGTCATTTCCAAGGCAACTGGCTGTAGTCCCACAAACATGGAATTGTGGCTTCACTGCAGGCTGGGGCAGCTCTGTTGGCTGGGGAGGAAGGGGTGGAGGAATGCAAGGGAAACCACTGGGCAGTGAAAGCAGGCGAGGAGTTTGTCCCCTCCGGAAGACTGGCAGGAGCCAGTCCTTTGCTTTTTCCTGCAATCAGCCAATGTCACACATGTCTGATTGTGTGATACCACTTGGATATCAACTTGTGATACACCCTGGAAATATAGGCAGGACTGCCTCAAATGGAAAACGAAGGTTGGACTAACTTGATTCTCTCTTGATTTTTCTGACACTTGTAAAGTCTGCTTTGACTTCACCATTGAGCTTTTTGGTTTCCAATGCCAGTAATTTATAGCAGGAACACCAAGCCAACAGCAGTCTGTGCTTCATGAGGCAACTTGGTGCAGTCTGAAGTTGCAGTTGTGCACTGCCATAAGCACAGTTTAAAATCCTGCATTTGTGGAAGGGATCCTAAAGCACTTGATAGCATTAATTCATCGCCTCAATATCACCCTGTTCAGCACCCGTGTTTTGGTTTTACTTGTTCTTTTTATAAAAGAGCAATTAGGAGTTACATTATTTCTCTTACTTTTACAAACAATAGGAACAAATCCAACCCACTGAACTAGTTCCCACAAAACAAATGCAACAGTTAAACTTGCATTACAATTCATGGAATTGACTGGTAAATACTCGGGTCTTATTGAAAAAAATCCCACATGCTCGTGTTTGTGTTCTTTAAGAAATGTGATGCCTGAAGCACAGCAGTAAGAGTCAGTTCTTTGGCAGTTCGTACTAGGACAGAGGTTATTGCTAGCACTTATGCAAAACTGCTGAGTTTGTTATCCCACCCCCCTGTGTAAGAAGACAGATATTGGATTCCTTGGGAGTTACGCAGTAGAGCTAGATTTCCAGAGAAATTAGGGATTCAGTTGAAGAGTTCCTGCTTGCTGCAAAGGGGTTATGTTTTACCACAGAACTTACCCTAGGACGGAAAGAGTTTGATTTTTCACACTACCTTGTGGCAATAATCCTTGGTTTCCTTCTGTCCTCGTTCTCAGCCCTGGGTGGTCAAGGCTTTGGAAGTGGCTGGCCCCGCTGTGTGGGCAGTGCAGTGGGAGCAGGGAGCTGCCTGGCAGCTGTGGCCTCTGGGGTACCTGGCCACTGAGGCAGCAGGCCAGTCTTGCACTGCCACGGCTTTGAGACAATGCTGTGAGGGTTATTTGGGGTGATGTGGTCTTGAGAACATCATGCTCTTCCCAGGACATGGTGGTCTTTATGGAATTTTTAAGCAGGAAGGAAACTGGGTTTTGCAGCCAGGTATGAAACAGGTAGCCAGCCCCACACTGACCCAGCCTGTTCTCAGCCTGCTTGAAGCAAATCTCCCCAGGAACATGGCAGGGGCTCTGGGTAGGCTGCTGGCACAACCTGCCAGAAGACCGTTTCTGTTGGTATCTTTCTCTAATGCCATGACCCCAGTGTTGAGAGGGATTCTGGTCTGGTGGTTTAAAAGGGGCTCGTAAGCAGGGCAAGGAATTCTTTTCTACATCCACGATAAGGTTTATAATGCTCTTTACCTTTGTAAAAAAATACCCCAGGAGATTTTTTATTTAAAATAAAACCCAGTGGTATTTTTTCTCCACATTGAACAACTAATAGTTGAACGTGGCCATGGCCCATTTTAGGGGAGCAGTGGGTGTCATGCAGCATGCCATGAAGTACCACGTGCACGATTCTCTCGGGGTAGCCTGTTGGCAGGAGAGGTGACATTTCTTTTTATATTGTAGGTGTTTTCTGAGGTTGTCGGAAAACACAGAAAAGCCTCACTTGGTGCTTCATCAGGAAAGAGCTTTTTTCAGGAGCAGCTTCCAGAGCAGCTGTGATTGGCTTCTACCATGGCTGCAGGCCAGCAGTGGACTCAGTGCTGTGGTGGGGCACAAGGAAAACACCTGCACCAGGACATGACAACAGTAATGCAGTGGGGCATGGCATCAGCAATGCAGCGGCATCTCTCCTCTGACATGGCTGGTGAGGCCCAACAGGGGCCTCTGTCCCTGCCACATCACAGTAGGATGATGCAGAGTGATGAAGACCTGGTTCCTGGGTGTCTGTGGTCCTGACAGGGGTGTTGGGGAGGTGTCACCTCTTGGCAGGTAGCAGTCAATCCGCAAACATACTTTGGGAGCCAAACAAACTGCATGAGCCACATGGACATGGTTCTTGTTCTCACAAACTTGTGTGACACTGGAGATTTGAGATTTGCAAGGCAAGGTTCACTGTTTTCTCATTTGGAAGAGGCTGTGGTGGAAACCCCTCTAGGCAGTTTTTACAAACATAGTTGAAAGTGTCAAATGCAAACTTAAGTAGGTTTAAATTGAAATTAAACATTGTGGTTTTGCTGCAGCAAAATAGTTGGCTCTGTCCAAAATAATATTTTCCTTTTTTTATCTAGATATTATTATCTCCAACAGGCTCTGCCTGCCCAGACTGTGGAAGTGTTTGTCTCTGATATGTGCAGCCACAAGGTGGAGCAGCTTTTGGGGGCTTTTGTTTCTCAGTGGATGGTGCCTTGCCAGGTGCGGAGGTACGGCTCTGTCTGGAGGATTCAGTGCAGCCCCAAGGTGGTCACTCAGAGCTGTGTTGCCCTGCTCAGGGAGGGCAGGGGGGTGCTTTGTGGTGCTCATGCTGCTTTCCTTTTGCAGGAAGGTTTATCTTGCTGTCCTGTCCAAGCAGCTGAAGTCCCACAGTGGCCGGGCAATGGCCAGCTGCCAGCGCCCGCTGCTCCGGACACATAGGTTGAGACAGCCTAGAAGAAGCTGAGCACTTGTGAGTGGGGCGGTGGGGGAACCCTGAAATGGTCTGGCCCTGTGCACACCCCATTGACTGGGCTGCCTGCACCAGTGTGGGAGCTTGGAATCAGCTTGGCAGATACTGCTCCATAGGAAAATTGTGTGGGGCTTAAAGGAAGGGTGTATGATTTGTTTAGTGGGGAACTGTCTGGAAGTGGCTCTTCTCCATTATCTCTAGTGACCTGAAAGGAGAGGTGAAATATGTGTGCAGGTGGCAGTGATGTTGTGAATATCAGCTGGGAAGGAACCATCCCGATGTGGTGTAGAAGGCTCAGAGACATGAGCCAGGAAGGACGAAAAGAGATTAAACTCTGAAAAGTACAGGCAAACAGATGTAGAGAAAGACTGTAGAGTGTCCGTGCCATTGTAAATGGCAACAAAAACAGAGAGGTTTTGTGATGAGTCCTAGAAAAGTAATTTCCGGTGTGTGGTTTGCTCTTCAGAGATGGTCCAGGTGAGAACAAATCTGGTCACTGACAGCCCTAACCCTAGGGAAAACCATGTTAAAGACCATCTGGATCTACATGTGCTCTGTTGCTTTCTTTCAGGCAAAAGCTTCCCCTACACGGACCCCTTCCATCGTCACCTCTGCTAAGAGGTGGAAAGCAGAGAAGGTTGATTTTTCTGCCAGGAAGCACTTGTTGTAGGTGGCTGGAGTAAATGGGAGAAAGAAACAAAACCCAAACATGCCAGCAGCCTTCCTGGAGACAGGGCTGAGAAGCTGGAAATTATAGCTGGACCTTGGCTTGTTCAGCTGGGTTGGCTCTCAGCTATGGGTCAGATCCAGCAGCTTCTTTTCCATTGCCCTGCTGGGAACAGCTGAGTTCTGTTTTACAGCACAGAGATTTGAATCCAGAATCAGATGTTTCTGTACAGCTCAGGGTGGGAAAATAAATGGTGCTAAGCAGAGGGTTCAGACCTTTCTATTCTTGCTCTGTCTGCTAAATGGGACTAGATGGTTGCCTGTATTTGTGGGACTCAGCCTGGCCCATCTGTGCTGAGATGGAACCGAGTTGTTCCAGTGGAAATACAGAAGCTCTTGTGCAGCAAAGCTCACGCCGCAGAGGGAGCCAAGAGTGAAGCAGGGGTCATCTCCCTGCATACTTGGCACTGGTGTTTTGCCAGGGATGGCCTGGATGAGTGGGCTTTTGCAGCCCAGGTGCAGCAGGAAGAGGGAGGGATGCCATTGCCTGCAGCATGAACATTTCTGTTGTGCCTTTCAAGGGAGGAGCTGGAGAGAGATGATTTTTCCACCAGAGCTGGCAGAGTTGAAACCACTCAGCTGGTCATTGCTGCCACTGGCAGTGGTGCTGAGCAGAGGGACAGGGGCCCTGGCCGTCACCAGTCCCATAGTGTGCTGGGCCAGCCTCCACGGCTTGCAGCTTCCTGCCAGTCCTGGCCTCGTATGGGTCACTGAGCCAACGCAGCCCCAGGAGAGGAAGAACACTTGTTGAGCCTCCCAGCTCAAGGGCACTTCATTGCTCTGCAAGATCATGCTGAAATTGAATTAATTGGCCTTGAAGCAGCAGTCACTTGTGTACACATATTAGTGTATTCCATTTGACGTGTTTGGTTTCAGCATCATTTATTTCTGGCAAAGAGAAGAAACAGCCTCTCCCTCACCAGGACATCTTCTCTGTGTTCCTGTGGGGTGCAGGAGCTGTTCTGGGGGCGTGCAACTCCCCACTTTGGTGCAGGGATGGTGTTTCTGTCCCTTAGATTCACTGCCTCTGAGGTAACTTAACCCTTGGAAAGTCATCTGCTAGGAGAGCAGAGGGGATGGTTTCATACAAATATGTATGGTGAGGAGGAGATTGTATGCGTGGGGTCAAGCTGGCCTGGCAAATCTGCTGAACATTATGACATTTGAGCCCAGGTTGTTCCATGACTGGTGATACTCACTGAACGTCGTCGTGCCTAAGAGTCATTGGTCACAGACACATAGGGCTGGGGGGATCTGCTTTTGTCCTTTGCATTAGAGCTGAGTCAGGAGCCTTGTAGTCTCCACAGGTGGGGGTTGAGCCAGGCCACCGAGCATTGGTGGGCCACAGTCAGAGCTGGGTCTGTTTTGGTGCCGCAGTCCTTGCAGCAGCATGGGCCTTCTACTCTGCATTCACACCACTGGTGCTCCTCACCGTGCTCCTGTCACTCGTGGCTGGTGCCACAAGGAGGTTTTGAGCTCTGAGGATTGCCATTTTAAGTAACTTTCAAATTGACCATGCTTCTCATAAAGGATATTTTGAAGCATGTGAGTAGTGGCTCACACACTGCACCTGGAAGAGATCCTATGGAAAATGTCTTTTTCCGTTTTGAATGTTTTGGGCCCAGGGCAGGGTGTTTGACTGTATTTGTGTGAGTGTCACATAGCAACTACGAGGAAAGCACATCTCTTCAAATAAGGGGTCTGAAGTCACTGTGGCTGGCCAACATCCAGGGAACTGATGCAAGCTTGGCTTTTGAAACTGTCCAAGTGTTGAAGTCAGCAGCATCTGCATAATCATTTATCTATTATTAACTGATTAACTGCTGGTCTTTCTGTTGCTGAGACTAGACAAAGTTAATGTGGCACCACCCAGCATGGCGGTACTCATAAGCTTTCTGGAAAATGGGTGAGTGAAGTTTCAAGAGGTTTGGTGATAGGAGTTGAGGCTCTTTCTCACTTTCCAGCCCCAGCCAGTCTAATTTCAGTAGAGACCAGGACCTGTTCTTGAAGCACTGCAGTCTTGTGACAAGAACAGCATGGTCTGGTACCTGATCTTCTCCCCACTTGTTTAGTTGCAGAGGCACTGGCACAGCACTGCTCCCCTGTTCCCTGCCTGGAGCTTGCAGACATCCCCTGCCTGTGAATCTGCCATGGAGGGGAAGGTTTCCAGCCATCTCTTGCTGACTGCAGAGGTGCAGCAGCTCATCAGCAGTGGCACAGGATCTGGGACACGGAAACAGAAGGGCCAAGCAGCCCTTTCAATTTTGTCAATGTTATTGTAGTTCTGATAGTAATAAGTAAGTTACTGAGCATCTGCTGACTTTGACTTCAAACTGGTGAAAGGTTTTTGGGTTTAGAATAAATACGTATCCAGTAAAACTATCCAAGAACTTCAGCAGAAGCACACACAGAGTAACAGACTCAGTGGGTAATAAAAGGCCTAAGGTTGGGATACTGCAGAGTACACAGTCCTGACAGTCCATGCTGCTGTCACCCACTTCTCCCAGGGCTTTGTAGCAGTCAAAGTTGGCTGCAGTGTCAGAAGCTGTGCTGTGAGATGGCTCTGCCTGTGCATGCACTGGTGAGCAGGGTGCTTGTCAGGCCCCTGCTGCAATTTTTAGTTTCTAGTTCAGAAAGCAAACTGGAGGGAGGGTTTGGCTGTTGGTCATCCAGGTTATACAGTTTGGTTTTTTGCCAGGAAGTAGAAATTGGATTTACAGCAATGTCCATGCCAGGTGTGGCTGTAAGATTTTCCTAGGGGAGCTGCCTGGCAGCAAGATCTGTAGTAACATCTTGCTGATGGTGTTCAATGCTCTGCATGTGAGTGGAGTTGCAGCTGGCCTGGAAAAGAAAGCAAGGTTTAGGCTGGCTATGGTTCTTAGGACCTGCTGACAGCACAATGGATTGCAGCAAGCAGGAGAGGGCAGACAAGTTCATCCCATCATGGTACAGCTCTTGCTGGTGTGGTCCTGGCCAGGCTCAGCATCGTCTGATTCAACACACACTGAGTACTTGTTACCAATTCCACCATTTAAACCTTCCTACCAAAGTCACAGTGCAGAAAAGGGAAGAAGTCCTTGATGCTGCCAGGACTCGCAGTGTTTGCATGGCATGTAGGATTCTTGGAGCCAGAAGTGTGGTGTGTTGTATTATTTTTTCATGTTTCCAATGCTTTTGAATGTGAAAGAAAGTTTGAGGTGATGCAGGTGCATGCCAGCAGCCCGAGACAGCCTGTTCTGTTACAGACTTCGTTCATTGTACTCGCTGGGGTTACATGGAAAGTCTCGGCCAGCACAGAGCCCTCGTTGTGGCTGCTCACACGGGCCGTCCCTGCGGGCTGGATGCAGACGCAGACTGGACAGCGTCGGTGCCCCGGGCCGGTGCCAGTGCTCCATGATGGTGCCCGGTGCCGGTGTCGCTGCCCGGGGCCGGTGCCGGTGCTCCATGCCGGTGTCGCTGTCGCTGCCTGGGGCCGGTGTCGGTGCTCCATGCTGGTGCCCGGTGTCGCTGCCCGGGGCCGGTGCCGGTGCCGGTGCCCGGTGCCGGTGCTCCATGTCGGTGCCGGTGTTGCTGCCCGGGGCCGGGGCCGGTGCCGGTGCTCCATGCCGGTGCCGGTGCCGGTGCCCGGTGCCCGTGCTCCGTGCCGGTGCCGGTGCCCGGGGCCGGCACCTGCCGAGCGGGGCGGGGCGGGGCGGGGCGGGGCGGGGCGGGGCGCGTTGCTCCGGGCCCGGGCGCCCCCTGGCGGCGGCGGGCGGCGCGGTGGGCGGGGCGGGGCGGTGGCCGTCCCGGTGCGGCGGGCGCGGGCTCGGTCTCGCCTTTGTGAAGAGCGGCGCGGAGGCAGCACGGGCGGCGGCGGGTCGGGCTGGACCGGACGGCATCATGTCGTACCAGGGCAAGAAAAACATTCCGCGCATCACGGTGGGTGCGGCAGGCGGGCGGGGCAGGGCGCCCGGTGGGGCGGCGAAGTGCGGTGCCGGCGTCCGGCGTTGCGGGGCGGCGGCGGCACGCAGACAAAGAGCCGCCGCCCGCGCAGGTGCCCGGGCCTTGCCGGTGAACTGAGCTGGGCAGAGCCCGCGCCCCCACGGGCGCAGCCCGGGCCGGAGCGTCTGCGGCGGCCGGTGCCCAGCGGAACGCGATGCCCGTGGGGGTTCCCCCCGGGCGGGCGGCTACCCCGGCCTTCCGCAGGACGATCCCCTCGCTCGGTGTCCCCGCCGAGCAGCTCGTCGGTCTGGCCGTGTCAGGTGCGGCGGTGCCGGTGCAGCGCTCAGGGACCCGCCTGCCCCAGCCCACCCGGGAGAGCGAGCGGCTGGTGGCTTGGCCCTGAAGCTGCGGGAGCCTGGTCCCTCCGGGACCGTGCCGTGCCGCTCCCTCCGGGGCTTTGCTGCGCTGATCTCTGCTGTGGCAGCTGTGCTGCCCGGCCCGCCCCGCGGAGGCCGCAGAGGGCTTGTTCCTGGGAGGGCAGTCAGGTCTTTTATCTTGTTGGCTTTCTGCTGGCTTCATGTAGCTCTTGATTTTTCTACTGAGGACAGCTCTGGCCTTCTGAAGAAAAAGGAAAAGCAAAGCATTTGACTTTCATTATTCTTTTGAATGTGTAAATGTGAACAAAATGCTCCCAAGAAGCACTAAGATCTCGACCAGTGTAAAGAGAAATTCCTTTGTCAGCCTAGATTCAGTTGCTTTCAGAAGCAATGTTATAGCTCTTGCCTTTTCTGCATCCTTAGACCACCATGGAGACAGCACCATTGCTACTGCAGGTGGGATTTATCCCATTCTTTGGGGCTTTTTCTTTATGATATGCTTTATCAATATGCAGAGCTTGTGCCTGCTCCTCTGGGATCCATTGGGAGTCTCTCACCTCAGTGGTAACAAAATCTCCCAAGCTGCTTGATTTTTCCCTATTAAATCCCCTCCTTTTCTGCTGAAGCTGAAAATGCTGCAGACATATAGTGTCTGTGTCACTGATGTTACAGGAAGCTCTCTCTTCTGACTTCTCCAGCTTGAGGATGACCCTCCAGGACTCCCTGGCCCTGTTCTGCAGTGTTAATATATCCTGGCTGGAGTGAAAGACATGGCCATGGAATTCTGGTCAAATGACCAGGGGACTCAAGGGAGGCAATCAAAGGAAGTCAGGTGGTGGGTGGGCTCCTCTTAATGGAGTGGCAGAAATAAAAGCTCATCTCCAGCGTCTCCTCTAGAGCAAAGTTGCTTCTGTCCGTTTCCACTGATTATGCCCCCCAGGCACTGTTGGCATTGTTTATTCTTCCTTTCTAGATTTCTACCCCAGAATCATCTTGCATGTCAGTACAGGTAGCAGCTAATGGGGATGGCAGATTGTTATCTAAGCTATGTTTGTTAGTAGAGAGAGGTTTGAGAGTGTGTTGTCCCATTACCTTTAAAGCATCTAAAGCATTGCAGTCGAGGCGGGTGAGGTCTAGAGCATGAGAGTATACAGAAAATAACAGAAGCCACTTCCCCTGGCAGGTAACTCACCTGCAGATCTCAGAGCTGATAGCACTGAATCAGGGACAGAGCTCACAAGCAAGCGGAGCAGTGCCTTCCTCATTTCTGTCACCCAAGCAATGGGCAGGTTGGGCTTTCATGAAGGATGTGTTGGAAAACTGGGTATTTGTACTTCTCAACAGCTATTGTTTCAACTGTCTAATGTGTTTGTGGGGATGCAGAAACACTCCGTCTTGGATCCTCTTGTACTCAACAGTACTGCAGTCAGTATTTGTAGTTGGTTTCTGCCAGTAGCATCTGAAAAACCACAATTTGCCTGTTGTGTCTGTTTGCAGCAATTTCTCATCTTTTCTAGGACAGCCATTTTAGTGGAAAGGCCAGGAGCATAAGTGAGTGGTGCATGTGTTAGTGTGAGATAAATTGGTTTGCAGTTTATTCCCAACATGACTTGTAAATGCTTGGTCAAAAGCTGTGTGTGACAGCGTGACAGGCAAGAGTGTAGTCATTGATGGAAGACTGGGAAATACAGGCGTGTCTGTCAGTTGTGCGGTGGAGAAAACATGGGGAGGGGAGCTTAGCCAAGGCTTCGGCTTTCTCTGTGATGGCTCCACCAGCTTGATATGGATGTGTTGCTCTTCCCTGTCTTGTGTTGAGCACCATGCATCAGAGACCAGCAAACATGGTATTACTTTTCATGTGTGTGCTAATGCCGGGGTGTCCAGCTCAGGAGAATCGCAATTGCAGATCTTATGCATCTATTGAGAGACTTTTTATTGGTTCCTTTTCTTTGGCTGTTTGGAAAGGTGATCAAAGTATTTCCCCTCTTGCTGCCCACAGTATGTTTTTCTGCAGAAAGAGAGGTGGAAGACTAAAATCTTGCCCTGATTTCACAAAATACCTGTTAACAGAACTGTTGGTTCAATCAAAATTAGTCTGTCTTTGTGCTTTTGTCATAAAATCATTTCCTAGGCCAGGAAGATCCTAGACTGGAGATCACACAGTTTTTCTTGGTGTGAGCCATGCCCATCCCAATCCCCCTGCAGGAACCCACAAACATCATCTCTGTGATGTGTCTGCCACCTCTAAAAACAGGGAGGTCTCTGTGAGGATGGCCAGTATGTTCTATCAGGTACCAGTGGGGAGGAAAACATCAGTGACTGACTAGACAGATTTTGGTGAACTGCTAGCAATCGGTATGTCATTTCTTAGCTACAGACTGTGGGGAATCACGGTGTAGCTGGCAGCTGACTACCCTATGACTCCAGCCGGGGGTTCTTCCATGCTGTTGTGTGGTACATTAGTAAGGAGGAACCAGTAGCTTCTGATGAAACATCACTGCAATTAGTGTCTCTTCTTTTATAAGGGAAAAATCAATAAAACCATACCCCTGCTTCTGTGCTCGCCTAATTATGCCCTTGTGCTTTGTAAACGAGGTGAGCACTGTTCTTGGCTGGGTTCAGCAGCCTTCTGGAAGTGCTGCCTGCCTTTCTTTCTGAAGCATCACTCTGAGAAATGTTGAGACCACCTGATACTTTGGGATCTCAAAATGATCAATTGATGCTTAAGAGCATCAGGAGCAGAGTGTGGGCATGAGGGAATGGGTAATGTGTTTGAAAGCTTGCTCCCAAATGCAAAGAGGCAGAGAGACAGGGAGAGTTCAGCATGAAGGCTTACCAGCATGGAGTGGTTGTTGAGGGCTGGTGGTGAATTCGTCAGGCTTTGGTAGAGCTATGCTGGAGGGAAGCTCCAGTCTTGGCCTTGTAGGCAGCCCCTGCACCTGTAGAAATGGATCTTCACACAACGCTCCACACTGGTGAGAGCTGAGCTGTCGCTGGCTGCCCAAGTACTTTGTGGGCATTGTCAGCAGGGGAAATCAGGCTAACAGCCTGGCAGGTCAGTGCCAGCGGTCAGGCAGAGCTGCATGCAGCCACAATCTGCGCAGCACCTCGCACTCCCTGCTGCTTTGGCACCCTTCACCCAGAGGCTGCTGCACTGGGCAGTGCTTGGGCTCTGGCTGCTCCCTCCCTGGCCATGCCCCCGAGGCTCCTGGTGCAGGATGGCTTTTCCCTCTGCTGATGACACACCCTGACACTGGCTGGACGTGTGTGAAGAGGCACAGTGAACCCTGATAGGGGAACAGTGTGTTTATTGTGGTCTGGGGCTGCTCTGGTAGTGTGCGCTGCAGGAGCCTGACTATTAAATCAGACTTGTTTCCTCCTAACTGCTTCATTCTCTTCCTTTCTTCTTCCCCTGTCTCTTGACACCTGGGTACACTTCTGAATGATGCCAGAGCCTGTAAATGTGTCATTTGGATTTTTCTTATTCAACTTCATTGCATTTTTTCCTTGCAGTCAGTGGGTTGGTGCTGGTGTAGTCCCTTCACTGTTGGATGGGCATGAAGGGTTCTGGCAGTGCCTGTTCTCCTGAATGGATGCCTTGTTCTTGCTTCAGCCACTGTGGACCTCTCAATTTTGTGTACTAACAGAGTTAGCACTGAGCAGCCCTTCACATCTGCCACAGAATAACCACTTGTGAGTGGGAAGCAGGCATATTTCCTGAGCTCATATTAACAGTTTATTCAGTAATTGTCTCCTGCCACTGTGCTGCCTGTGCCTGACTCCCTTGGCTTCCTCTTGTATGATGGAAGGGAAGGGCAGGCCAGCATCAGTATTTTCTGGCTCTCCCACACTCTAGTGAGAGTCAGCTCGAGGAATTTGGGGAAGCAAGCTGGGCAGGGCAAGACAAAGAAAATGGAGACCTGTTAGTGGGTCTGGGCAGGGAGACTTTTTTCTTATCATGTTTGTGCTCAGGGTCCTCAGCCCCAAAGCTGAATATTGCCCAGCATGTGCCGCATGGGGAGAGGTGTGGCACAGGTGTGCACTGGCCCAAGCCCTTGGGACTGCCAGGCCAGCATGCACCAGCTGTCCTTGTGCCTAAACTCCTCATGAGAGGTGGCCGTGGTCCCCCAGGTCGCTGGTCAGGACCAGTATTTCCATGTGCTCATGGAGGTGCATTAGTGCAGCATGTTTGAAGAAGCTGTGCATGGGGGACTGTGGCCAGCAACATGTCCTTACTTCCAGACCTGCCTTAGCACAGTTTGGGCAGACCTCTGCCCCGTGTGTTAGCTTGGGTCAGGGAAGACGTGGGGCTGACCCCGGGTTTGCTTGTTGGAGAGGATGGTGAGTGGCAGGAGAGACGGGAACAACTCATCTGAGCTCTTTTCCTGGTGGGAGGCGAGGCTCCTTGTGGGCTGTGCGGGGTGGGGAAGGTGAATCCCCATTGCCGGCACTGGGGTGGCCGGGGCTGGGGTTGCTGGCCATCGGTAGAGCACTGGGGCTGCCCTCCCCTGGGCAGTGCGGGGAGCCCGCAGCTGTTTCTCCCGTGCTGTGCTGAGCTGCAGCAGGGCTGAGCCCGCTGGCATTCCATCCTTTCCCCACCCAGTTCCTTTGTCTCAGCTGTGTGTGGATGAGATTGCTGTAAAAATGCACGCGAGGCTCTGGGCTTTTGCTGCTGCCAGAAGGGACACAGGAGTATTCTTTGCATCCTTCTGTTGACAGAAAGGAAGCTGCAAAATCTCAGCATGGTGGCAATACTTCAGAACTGCCCCAAGGGTGGCAGATGGAGAGCAAACCCAGTTCCCTGCAGAGCAATTAACTCTGCAAGAGCTTCACAGGGTGAGGCTGGCATGTGAGTCGTGCTGAAGCCTCTGGTCAGCCCTTATCCAGGTTTGAACTGTGGAAGGGGAGCGTATTAACATGCCAAAACCTGGGCTGTGGGCACTGGGGGTAACAGAGTGGAATGTAAGGCGTGATCAAGAGATGAAGAGTTGTTGAAAGTGTTTTAAGCAGTCAGGTAGATGGCATGTTCTCTGGTACAGCACAGTCAGCCTGTCACCCAAATCCACGGCAGCCATGCGTGAGATCAGGTGGATTTCCCCCATACTGCCTGCAGCTGCTTTGTCAACTTGTGCAGGTAGAGGTAGATAGAAGAGCAGGACCTCAGCTATCCCAGTTCCTCTGGACAGAATCTGTTCTCCACAGGACAGTGTCCATCCTCTCCCACAGTGTAAGCTGAGTTGTCCGATCCAAAAATGTGAAGGCAGGAAGAACATAAGCACAGTCCTGGTGTGGGTGTTTCTCTGCTGTCTGGCTGCGCTCCTTCGGAGAAAGCTGCTGGCCGCTTTGGTTAATAAAAGAGAGAGCAGGGGAGGTGGTAAATCATGAGACTGGAGTCCAGTTCCTCCTGGGTTTTGTATCGACCCGTGAAATGCCTCAGAAAAATTACCCCAGGCACAGCAGGGGAGGGACAGATTACCAGCTGGTTGCCTGTCCTGTTGGTGGTCTTCACAAGGTGGTAACAGAGGAGAGAGTAAATTGTCTTCTTTAATGCAACTTACGATATGGTATCTGGATAAGATTTGAGGACATGCCCTGAGTACAAACTTGCTCTAAATACTGGTGTGTGGCTCATGCTGCCTACAGTGTTACGTGCTTAATGTCCTGGCACAGGAAGCTTTTGACTTCTCTGTGTTTTTTATGGAAGTACGTTTGCTGTGTCCCCAGTGACTCTCCCTTGTGCTCAGTCTGCCTCGATGGTGTTTCTGGCAGCCCCTCTCCCATTTAGAAACAACTTTAGGAGTATGACATTTTCAATCCTTGCTCTTGTACTGTTGTTTGGAGTGTTATCACGGGTCCAGTGACCTTTCTGTGGCATCAGCAATTGAGGTGAGCAGTGGGAGAGCGCCTGTACAGGGTGCTGAGAATCATAAAATCGTAAGATGTTAAGGGGCTGGAACGGACCTTAAAGATCATGTAGTCCCAACCCCCTCTTGCCATGGGCAAGGACACCTCCCACTAGACTAGGTTGCTTAAAGACTTAACCAACCTGGCTTTGGATACTGCCAGGGTTGGGGCATCCATAACCTCCCTGGGCAACCTGTTCCAGTGACTAACCACCCTCACAGTCAAAAGTGAATGAAGCATGTGTGTTACCTGCTGCTGCTACTGACAGCTGCTGTGCTCTTCCCTTTTCAGAGTGATCGTCTCCTTATTAAAGGAGGGCGCATAGTCAATGATGACCAGTCATTCTATGCTGACATTTACATGGAGGATGGCCTCATAAAGTAAGTATGGGATTTCTGTTGTCTCTGTCTCCCCTTAAACCAGCTTCAGGTTGGGTGGTTATTGGCTTTTTGTGGGTGTGGTCTGTACCCATCTCGCCAGGCAGTAACACTTGATAACCCTCCCTATTCAGAGGATCAGCTCTCTGCAGTGTGTGTGAGCACAGATGAGATTGTCTGACCTGTTTTCAGAGTAACTCCAGAGTCTAAACTGCAATCAGGCTCGTTCAATTGTGACACTGTGTCCGTTGTAAAGCAAAGTTGTGTCTAATTGCACCAGGAAAAAGGTTTATCTTTGACTCCTGTTTTGTCCTGTGTTAACTGTGTTAGCATGAATAACCAACCCCACACAGAATCCTGTTTGTTAGCACTAACAAGGACAGTGCTGTGCTGCAAGTCATCTACATCCTTGAGATTTCCAGGAATTGCAGGGAAACCTCTAGGTTCCCCCAGCTTCTCCTTCTCAGAGCTGCAGGAATAGCTCCATTATTTAAAGGCTGCCATTCAGACTTGGCAAAGGTGTCATGTTGGGGCCAGCTCCACACTGTGGGAAGTGAAAGAACCACAATAGTTTATAGCAAAGAGACTTGAAAAGGCATTGCTTGCTCTATGGTAAGAATTAAATATCCAGTCTTCTCAGGGTGGTATATGTTAAAAATCCAGCAGCAGATAAATACTTAAGAGGTGGGGCTCTATTTTTATCTGGTGGACAGTACCATTTGTGATTGAGAAGAACTTTTACACAGGCAGGGATCAGAGCCAGCTTCAGGTGTTGCTATGGCGCAGGCTTTCTGAGCATCTGTGGGTAAATCACTGAGCCTCATCTACAGCCTGGAGACCACAGCATTTCACTGCCTTGGAAGCTAAATGCTCTTGCAAGTGAATTCACGGCAGAGTGAGCAGTTCTGTCCACAGAATTTTTGTTACATTAGGGAAAAAAACCTGCAAAGTAACTAAGCTTGAATGAAATGCAAAAATGGAATTTGCTTCTCACTTTTACCTCTCCAGTGTGGCAAGGAAATCAGAAGTTTTCCACTAAAACCAACTTATCTTTAATCTTGATTTATCAAGGAAGACTGAGAAAGGCTTGATGAAAATAGGATTTCTGAAAGAAGAGACTTGAAGTCTGAGTTGTACATATGGACACATAAAGGGATTGAGGGGGTGGGGGCTGAGAAAGGCAATGCTGAGGTTCAGTTGACTTGGCCTGCAGGAGGGCTGGGTACATCGAGTTGTGCTTGAGCAGGACAGGCTCTTGAGCGCTGCAGTTGTGTATTTATAGTGGATTTATACCAGAAATCTCTAGTTTTCCTGATTTCAGAAGACATTTTTAGGTACTTGTGATTTTAGCTGCCTTCACTACAGTGTAGCCTGCTGATAGCAAAGCTGTCCTTCAGGGCACAGAGGAGGCAAGGTACGAGGGAAGACTGCACTTCTTGGGAAGACAGTGAGCCCAGAGCTTGCAGGCTGTGCCACGAGCCCAGCAGGCTGCAGCCAGTCAGGCTGGGCACTTGCTGAGCTGTTCCCCAGTTCCCAGGAATCCCTTCATTCTTGGGATTTTGTGCTGTGAGCAGTGTTGCAAGCCCCTGATGAGCCCCAAGCTGGCCTAACAGCTGTGGCATTACAGTGGAAATTGTCTTTCTCTGTAAGTACGCTCAAACTTGAGCCTTTCTTAAGGCGGGCAGAAGGACGGGGGCAGGAGAGATTAGGGGTGTAGCTCACTTGGAAGCAGGGCTGGTGTCAGGTTTTGTTAGCATGCACCCTGGGTGAGCAGTTAGGACTGCAGTGCTGGAAATGCATGCCAGAGCCTGTCTCGAAAGTCTGTAGGGTGTGAGGGGTCCTAGGCATCTTCTCACCACACACTGCAGAGGTGGCTATCTGACCATACTCCCCAACTACCTCAAGGAGCTGCCCCAAGCAGCAGGTGCCATCTGAATCACCTGCAGAGCAGCTGGACAGGTGGCAGCCACCCCTGGACTAAGCACATCGTCGGTGTCAGCAAGCTGGAGAATCCTGTCCATTGGTGCAGAGTGGAGTGGTTTTGCTGTGCTGGCTCTGGCAAGCCTCAGTCTGGGAGGAGGACAGTGGGGTGTTCCTGCTGGTAGAGAGCTGACCGGGCAGTCCTCGCCTGCGCTGTTCGGGGGTTGTGTTGTGGCTGGTTTTCCTTTGTGTGAGCATCTTGGTGTGATCTCATCAGACAGATTGGAGACAACCTGATTGTTCCTGGAGGGGTCAAAACCATAGAAGCCAATGGGAAGATGGTGATCCCTGGAGGAATTGATGTCCACACTCGCCTGCAGATGCCATACAAGGGAATGACCGCTGTGGATGATTTCTTCCAAGGAACGAAAGCGGCTTTGGCTGGTGGAACCACCATGATTAGTGAGTGCAGCAGGCAGGGCCTGTGCATGACACCACCCAGCACTCCAGCAAGATTACCCAGTTCTTTCTTTTCTCTTTGCTTTTCTCAGTCTTCCTTGTTTTCAAAGTCCATGACAATGTGTTCGTATTTTCTGTAACCTCTGTCAATGCAGTCTAGGGAGTAAGGATTGCGATGAATTTTTGGGTCCTTAGTAGTGATGGGACAGGAGATGTGTGTAGGACCCCTTGCCCTTGCAGATCCTGTGTTCTGCAGTGGCTCTTTGTCTGCAGCCACTGTTGCTGCTGGGACCCTCAAAAAGGAACAATGGCATAACTTCTTTTCTCTGTTAAATAAAAGTAGGACAGCATGGTGCTCAGATGGCTATGAGCAGAGGATCAGAGCAGTGTGCTGGCATCCCACACTGCTCAGAAATAAACAGTGCTAACGAAAAAGGAAAGGGAATTCTGAAGTCCCTCCCTGGAGAACACTATGGCTGTGCACTGGTTTGAGGTCCAGGTGTTGTCCCGTGCAGTGGTTACAGCTGTATGCACTGCAGGGTTTCTTGGGATGCAGGATCAAGTGTTGATCCTTCCAATAAAAGGCTGGGTTCCTTGTCCTCCCCCCACTGTTTTTCCTTCCTCTGTGCCAAAAAATATGTTTTGTGAAATGGTCTGTGGCAGGGTGTGGGGATTCCGTGGTGGGCAATAAAAGGTGCATTAGTGTTGCAGTGTGGGAGGAGGCTGTGTGCTAATGGGGTGGGAATGGGCATGGGGAAAGACAAGGTCCTTCAGCTTCCAGCCAGTTTCTCAGCAGAACTGTGTAAAACCCCTGGTCCCGTGCCAGAGGCCATTAAGCAAAGGCTCTGTGCACTTCCCTACCCATAAATGCTCTCGAGGAGCCAAAGCACTTGTTGACAGGATCCTCTTGGGAGCTGCCCTGAAGCTGCTGAGGAGCCCAGCCTGGGCTGGCGGAGCTGCTGGGCTGCAGTGGAAGGGCCCGGCTGGGGAGCCCTTGCCCAGCCCTCCCTCTGCTTTGCCCGTGCAGTGGATCATGTGGTGCCAGAGCCAGAGTCCAGCCTGGCCGAGGCGCTGGAGCGGTGGCGGGAGTGGGCTGACGGGAAGGCCTGCTGCGACTACGCCCTGCACGTGGACATCCCGCGCTGGAGCGACCGCGTCAGGCAGGAGCTGCACACCATGGTCCAGGAGAAAGGTTCGTCACCTGCTGCTCCCTGCGCGGCCTTGGCCAGCCCTGCTCTTGGCCAGGGAGGGTGAGAAGCAGCTGCACTGCTGGGTGCCCGCGGGGTCCTGCACAGCTGCCATCGAGCTGTGCCCCGCGGGGCAGCTGGCAGGGCGGGCGGCCAGAGCAGGCAGCCTAACCTTCCCAGCTCACCCCTCTCTCCTTTCTGCCCTGCCCCAGGCATTAACTCCTTCATGGTGTACATGGCCTACAAGGATTTGTACCAGATGTCCAACACCGAGGTGAGAGCCCTGTACCGCCATGGTTGTGTTGATGCCAGGAGCAGTGGGGGGGTCACAGCCGTGGTGGGCATGGGGCAGCTCATGAGGCTGGTGGCTGCTGCCCCTGCCCAGGCCGTGCCGCTCCTCTCTTCTACGCTGGCTGCCTGTGCAGGGCTGCCCCAGGCTGTGCTGTGGGCTGACTGGCTCTCGCGCTCCAGGTCTGGTGTCGACATCACTGAGAGCATCTGCTGGTGACTGCATCCTTCAGAGAGCTGGTCCTGGCACAGCCAGAGCTCTGCCTGGCTTCGCTGCCCTGGATCCTGCTGCTACCAGGGCCATGAGCTGAAGGGCCGTGAGGGGTGTCAGGGCCGTGGGCAGCCTGCTCAGTAATCATTTCTTCTTGTCTCTTAGCTGTATGAGATATTCAGCTGTCTGGCAGAGCTGGGTGCCATAGCTCAAGTTCATGCAGAAAACGGGGATATAATTGCACAGGTAACTAACTACTTCTGGCATGCAAGAACTGAAAATCTATCCCAGGCAGATTTGGTGTGGGGCATTAGCAAAATGGCTCTGAAGCTTGACATCTTTTGCGAAGTGCTATCTTTGCTGCTCAGCAGCAGTAGCAAATTTAGCAAGATTTTTTGTTGTGAATATGTTGTGCATAAGTGAATTTGAAATAGTGAATTAGCAATTACCTAAACGTCAGTGAGTATCCATCAAGTATAGTATGTTTGCTCCAGCTGCAGAAGTCTTTCGTGTGGAGAGGCAGAGACCTTTGCCTTGCACATAACAAGCCAGGAGAGTTAGAGGTGAAATCCGTTGAGAAGTGCCTTGACAAGAGAGGGATTCTCTCCCTGTAAGCAAGCAGCTAGCCCATGAAGCTGGGTTTGCAAGGGAGGTGTTCTGAGGGATGTGCTTTAGTGATCAAGTGGGTAGTGTGTATTGGCCTGCTGTGTTGTAATTGGTGCTGGATGACCGAAGGTCCAAATGTTTGATTTTGATTAAGACACAGAACGCATTGCTCAGTTAAGCTCCGCAACTGTTTGGGTTTTTCTGTCTCTCATTCTTGGGAGTTGAAGGACCATGAACCAAGTGGTCATTCTTTGAGCATCCTCTTAGACTAAAAGGATCAGTTTTTCTTTGGCCTTTTCAGAGCTGCACTGCACGACTGGATGGCTCCTTCACATGAAAATTGGGAGTGGTCAGAGAAATTGTATTGGCCAGAGCTTATCTCTGTTTTAGCACCTGCCTAATCATAAAATACCCCAAAACTATTAATTGGTAGCACTTCACAGACCTGTGAATTGGAGAGGGTGGGGAGTTTTGTAGCCCTCTTTTGTCTCCACATTGTGATTATTTGATCGAAGAGGTTTAAGTTAGTGCCTGCCCTCCCATTTCCCCATGCTCCCTCTTTCTCTCTCAAACCCCTTCAGGGTACAGCAGCTTCTCACCATGCGTGATGGTTCCACAGGACATAGGGTGGTGATGGTCCGGAGGGAAAGGCTTGACACAGAAGGGATCTGCTTTTCTGGTTGATGGTTTCAGTCTCATAACGTCCCGCTGTTCTTTTGATGCCCCAGGAGCAAGCCAGGATGTTGGAGATGGGAATAACAGGCCCCGAAGGCCATGTGCTGAGCAGACCTGAGGAGGTAAGATGCAGAGGACACTTCAGCTTTGCTTCACTGCAGAGTTTTCCCAGTCACAGTAGGGCTCACTGTGTTTAGTGGGGCCAGGAAAGCATCAGGGCAGGGGAAAGTGTGTGTGCCTCCAGGGGTGTCCATTTATGTAGGCACTGCTGTCTTTTTCATCATCAGCTCAGGAAAGAGCAAGGTGCATATTTGTGAGAAACCATTCTCAGTCTTACTTGAGTTGTCCAGCAGAGATAGAAGCCCTTGTTCTGAGTCTCTCAGAGAGAAATCAATCAACCAAAGTGCCTATATGGCTGTAGCAGCCTTTGTGGCTGGTCTGGGGGCATTTGTCTTGTATGGGTGACTCTACGGGTGTGAGAAGCCTAAGAAGAATCTAAGGGTGAGTCTCTGAGAATTCACTGTTCACTAAGTGCTGACAGATTCCAGCCTCTTTCTGCTTTGTATCTGCTTAGTCTCTAAAGTGTCTTTCAGAGTCAGATGGACAAAGCCATTGGTAGAAGGAGTGGGAGGGAAAGAGAAGGGGAATCCCCTGGTTACAAATCACTGTCATAGCACTAATTAGATTACTGCTAATTTTAGCTTGAAGGGTATTTTTCTGTTTGGTCCATTAGTATGAGTTGAGTCTAATTTTAGGTAGGTTTCCTTGATATAACTCCCTGCTGAGAGGTGTGACTTCCCACAGCGTGTGAAAGGAGAAAACAATAAGAATTCGGTACAGTAGCAAAGCTGAGCAGGGAAGCACAGGGACAGATTTTTACTTCAGGGTCTGCTGAAATAAACTCAGTTGCTTTAAATTAAAAGTGTAAGAAGTTGACTGTATTAGGCCTGGTAACAACATATATGGCCTAGTGTAATACACTGCTTATTTGCTTTGAAGTACAAGAATGTAAAACATTTTCCTGTACAGGGAAGAGTCTCAGTGTCAAATACAGCGGCTCTGAATCCCTCTGTGTGTAAGCAGCCATTTGTTTTTATGACTCTAACCTGTTGGCACTAGTTGGCAAACCAAGGTGCAATTACAGGATGCTGTGGTTGTGCCTGGATTTGAGAGCTGTCCTATTACCATCAGCACTGCAGATCTCATCCAGAGCCAGTAAAATATTGTTAAGTGTTTGATCTTGAAATGCCATTAAAATATAAAGCACTGAGAGCAGTGCAAAGCTCTAGATATTATCTGTTCAGCCAAATCCAGATCTCATTGCCTTTGAAAATAAGCAGTGTCCTTCTTCCAGAGCACTTTCCTGGCGAAATATTAGGTGGAGCACAAATGACCCTGCTATCCCATAAAGCCTTCAGGCAGATTGCAAAGCATTAGGGTGTGGTCTGTGGCTCTGTCTGTTTTCTCTGTCCTGGAGAGACCTCAGTAGGGGTTAAAGACATGTTGTTCTGTCAGGTGATGGTGATGACTTGGTAGGGCAGGATGATGCTGCTCCAGATTGTAACCTGCTGTGAGGGGTGATGGCTGTTTGCTCCTGTACACATGTTAAACCCCATCAACTACTACAGCCCCTAAGTGTGGCGATAAAAAATGGCTTCTTGCTTAAATTTCTGTTTAAAGAGTCTTTAAGAAGAGAAAAACCTCTTTTAACTGTACAGCAAATAGCTCTGCAGAAATACGAGAGGTGTAGGAGTGCATGTGTGTCTGGGTGCAGTGCTCTGCTTCTCTGCCCTGGGACATTTCGGCTGGCATGGTCCCAGGCACTGCCCTGGAGGCTGGATCATTGTGTCTTTTTAAGGCTTCTGTTTTGAATTTTCTCAAGCCAATGCTTGAAGCCAAATTGTGGAGCAAACACTTGAAGAGGTCTGGGGTTGGGCTCAGGCTGAGCACAGGCTGATGTAATAGTCCAAAGATATCCCTCCTGATGGAAATCTGCCCTCCACTAACAGCAGGACAGTGAGGTGGGGTGGGTGTCAGCAGACTGGGGCAAGCAGCAGCTGCACTGCAGGATGGCCAGGCCTCAGTGACAAACAGCCTGCCAGTGTCCGGCCCCTTGCACCCTGCCATGGATGCGGGAGGGGACCTCAGGTTAACCCTGCTGCAGCCATGGGACAGCCTGGAGCAGGGAGTGCTGTGAACGGGTGGACCCTCCTGCTGCCTGGCATCAGCCTGCAGGCTGTCCTGGCAGGCTGGGCAGCAGTCCCTGGGCTCCGTGGGCTGTCGGGAGAGCTGGAAGCAGGCAGTGGAAAAAGCAGCAGATGCAGCTCTGCTGGCCCCTAAGCAGAGTTCAAGTAGAGCTCCTGTGCTGGGCGTGGAGCAGGGTCCAGGCAGTGCTCCTGGACCAGGCACTGTGCTACTGTAGCCTGCGATTTGGGGCAGGCCCTGGGGAGACTGGAGCTTCCCCCTCAGTCTCCCTGATTAAACTGCGTTTGGGGAATCAAGGTTTTGTGAGGGTATCCGCAGCAATCAGTGGTGTGCTGAGAGTGACAGGGGCTACTCCCTATCCAGCCAGTGCTCCTCTGCAGCTGTGTGCCCTCCTCTCTTCCAGCTGGAAGCAGAAGCTGTCTTTCGGGCGATCACTATTGCCAGCCAGACCAACTGTCCTCTCTACGTGACTAAAGTGATGAGCAAAAGTGCTGCTGACCTCATCTCACAAGCCAGAAAAAAAGGTGAGTGGCAGCTGGTGCTGCACTCAACCCTGCTGCTGCCACCAGGATCCTGGATTATGTGGTCCCCATGTCCCTCGTGGTTGTTTTGCCAAGGCTAGCACTGTGCTTCGAGTGCTGTCCAGTGCTTGCCCTTCTGCTGGGGAGCAGTTGGCTCAGGAGTTTGCCTAACTTGTGAAGGGCAGGGTGACACTGCACCAGGCCACATGGAGCCACCTCCTGTTGTCAATCACGTCACATCAATATGTGGGGCACAGGCAGGAGCAGTGCTTTAAACACCACAGTTTGTGTGCAGCTGTGAAGGGCTCAATGTGGATACCTTGTTCAATGCATGTCCTAGTGGGCTGAGCTGCTGTGTATAGCTCTGGCCTCCCTTGGAGGTGCCTGTGTGCCTTTTCATGCGGCTGGGAGCTCCATTTGTCACTGGTGGTGGTGCACAGGGATGCCCCACAGGTGTGGGCTCTGTGCCCCTGCCCCAGGAGGTGTGGAGGGCAATTCTAGTATACTAGGACTGTGCTCTGTGGAGCAGAGAATGCTACCAGGCTCCACTGAAACACTGTTCTTTCTGTGCCCTTCTGCAGGCATCGTGGTGTTTGGTGAGCCCATCACGGCCAGTCTGGGGACTGACGGAACACACTACTGGAGCAAGAACTGGGCCAAGGCTGCAGCATTTGTGGTCTCTCCACCACTGAGCCCAGACCCAACAACTCCTGACTACATCAACTCCCTCCTGGCCAGGTGAGTGACAGCTCTGCTGGGGATACTGCTAGGGGAACGTGGACTCTGGGTAGGGGAAAAAAGATGTTAGTCCAATCTGAACCACTTCACTGCAGGTATTTAATGAGCTGGTCAGTGAAATGGCTCTGACTCCAAGGCGTGTTGGTTTATCCTCGAGAATCGAGGGAGGATACCATAAGCTTAACATCAGTAATGAGAAAAACACCAGGATGAGTAGTCATGAACCATTTTAAATGCTCTGAAGAAGGCAAAGAAATGAGGACATGCTAACACAGACTCGTCAATGGAACCATTCACTAAGCAGAAGTGGGGAATGGCTGCCTGGGTTGGGATGCTGCAGGATGATGCAGGATACTGCACAGTGTGGAGGCATTACAGGTTTCACAGGCTGGTGGGGACCCCAGTCAAATACAAAGCAGACATGTTCACACACCTATACAGGTGAGCAGTAGCAGAGCCTGCAGAGTGTGGGAGACCTTTAGGAGCAGCTCCTGCACATCTGGCTGGGATGGCAGGTTGTTTCTTCATCCTGAAGGCACGGGGGGTGGAGAAGGGGTTTGTTGAAAACAAAGACAAACAAGAAAAGCACTTCAGCAATTTGCTATGACCACCCTCTTCCCTAGGAGCTGAGCTGTTGACTTCTCTTTTGTACAGGATGCTGTCCATGGTCAGGTGGGTAGTGTGGTGTGGCAGAGGCCTCTTGCCCCTGTGTGACACAGCCACCTCAAGGCCTGGATCAAGTGGAAGTCTTCAGGCTGAGTGGCTGTGGAGATGAGGGTGCAGAGTAAAAAAAAAACAAACTGAGCCAGGGGCTGTCCCTGGCCAGAGGAAATCCGTATCCCTCGTGTCTCTGTTCCTGTCTGACTGCAAAATGACTGATAACGTGTTTGTTCCACCACTCCTCAGTGGTGATCTGCAGGTTTCGGGAAGTGCTCACTGTACCTTCAGCACCGCGCAGAAAGCCATTGGAAAAGACAACTTCACAGCTATACCAGAAGGGACCAATGGCATAGAGGAACGAATGTCTGTCATCTGGGACAAGGCCGTGGTGAGAATCCCACCAGGGAGGGGGCAGAGTGGGTAGAATTGGTTGCCACTTCACACACCCATGCTACTGCCCCGCAGAGCTGGGCACCCAGCTTGTTAATTCTCTGGCTTTGAGAGCCACATCAGGCTGGAGCAGGAGAGGTGGCTATCGCAGCCTTAGGGTGAGCATCCAGTAGTTGTAACTGTGCCCCCAGTTCCTGGTCTGTCTGGCGCTGCTTAGTAAAATCAGCCTCAGAAGCTTGGGCCCAGCCAGCCAGCACCTTGTGTGGGAGTGAGGATGGTGCTTCCCAGGGCTCTTACTCGCCTATTTGCCGTAAAATGACTTAGTTCTCCTTGTGTGTGAGCAGGCCACAGGAAAGATGGATGAAAACCAGTTTGTGGCTGTGACAAGCACTAATGCTGCCAAAATCTTCAACCTGTATCCACGGAAAGGGAGAATAGCAGTGGGCTCGGACAGTGATCTGGTTATATGGGATCCTGATGCAGTAAAGATCGTCACAGCAAAAACCCATCAATCTGTAAGTCCTCTGTTCATCTGTGTGAACGCTGAAGGGTGGCATGCGAGTAGCTTTGTAAAAAAGCTGCCTGGCTGCTGGGAGCTTGGCTCTGAGGAGGAGAGACTGAGCCCAGGCTCCAGGTGGTGCCAGTTGTGACTGTAGGTAGGATGTCCATGAGCCCTGGGCTCAGCACATGAGGCTTTTTTCACCCTGCTTGGGTGTTCTGACCCTGGCCCATGCAGGTGTAAGACACGTATTTCTCCTTACCTTGGTTCCTCTTCCAGGCACAAATATTCTTCCTGGCTTTGCCACGGTGCTTTGCTCATACCTTACCTCAAGCCAAGGTCCTACCTTCGTCTGTTCTTGGAGTACTTTTTCACACTGAGCTTCAAACCAGCAGGTCCCTGGTTCATGTTGGGAGCTCTGGTGGGTTTGGACTGTGATGGGCTAGGAGGCCTCTGAGCAGGGAAGGCTCTTAGTGTCTTCTGCCTACATTAGTGACTCCAGTAGCGAGGTGTGGGGACTGACCCGCCCTCAGTGGGCAGGCAGTGCTCATGTCCCTCCTGACCATGATCCCTGGGTTGCTGCAGGTGACTGAATACAACATCTTTGAGGGGATGGAGCTCCGTGGGGCCCCACTGGTTGTCATATGCCAGGGGAAGATCATGCTGGAGGATGGCAACCTGCATGTGACCCAGGGGACTGGACGATTCCTGCCCAGCAGCCCTTTCCCTGACTATGTCTACAAGCGCATCAAAGCCAGGAGGAAGGTGAGGAGATGGGGATGCCAGGAGACAGAGTTGGGATGCTGTTAGTCCAAATTGCCCTTTTCCTTAATAACTGGTTGATTTTCCTTTGCTGTTCTTGCTGGACCCTGTAAGCAGTGCTGCAAACTGCTGGTGTGTTTTGAATGTACAAAATAGCTGAGGCTTGGGTAGGGAGCTTTGCCCTTTGTGTTAGTGGTGTGCCATGCTGGAGGCAGATGCTCCTCAAGGTCAGCAGTGGTGATGTCTCTGCTCATCCTGTCCTGGTGCAGCAGGAGTCTGGAGGGAAGTGCTGAGTTAACAATAAAGATATTGGCCAAAATCACCTCCTTCTCCCCCATTTGTGCAGTGTAACCCATCTGTGTGATAGCCTGTTGCACTGGCTCTGCAGACCTTACAGGGCAGGGCTGAAGGGCAGGCAGTGGGGCTGTGCTCATGCTGCAGGACTTGTGGTACATGGTAGCGAGAGTTCCCTCTGCAAGGGGACTGAGGAGCCAGGGGACAGCTGGAGCACAATGCTCCCTGGCCTCAGAGCAGTGTCACTGTCCTCTTGTCTCTGGCGACAGATGGCAGAAGTGCATGCTGTGCCCCGGGGCTTGTATGACGGACCCGTGTTTGACCTGACCACCACCCCCAAGGGGGGCACCCCTGCGGGGTCAACCAGGGGGTCCCCCACGCGGCAGACACCGCCCATCAGGAATCTCCATCAGTCTGGATTCAGCCTGTCAGGTGAGCACACATGGTGGCTGGGCTGGGAGAGGGCAGAGCCACCGGCCATGCATCCCTGTCCCTGGCTTGTAGGCAGGAGGCAGTTGGAGGTGGCCTGGGGCAAGGTAAGCACAAGAGTGGGTCATGGCAGGGCAAGATCCTGTGTGTCCCTTGAAGGACATGGCTGGAGCTGCAGCTTGCAGGAAAAGCAAGGCAGACTGTGGAGGCTGCCATGACTCTGGAGGCCAGCACAGCATCCAGTGCTGCTCTTGCTGCATGCATCTGTTCACAAAGAGTTTGCTGAGACGTTCAAGCCACTGCTCCTCTTGGGGTTGCTGCTGGGGTTGGAGAGGGAGCAGGTTGCAGTAGATAGCCTCAGGAGGGCCTTGGCAAGACTCCAGGCTGCCTGACTGCTCAATCCTGTGAAGAAAATGCTCTTAACTTTGCTCTCCCCATTCCCTTCGTACTTTCTTGTCCTGTCCCAGGTACCCAGGTTGATGAAGGCATGCGCTCCGCAAGCAAGCGCATCGTTGCACCCCCAGGAGGCCGCTCCAACATCACCTCCCTGAGCTAAATGTCCCAGCTGAGGAGGAAACGAAATCCCTGTTCAAGCAAAGAAAGAAAAATAGTACCTTGGTGTTTAAAGAAGGAAAAGAAATAAACCTGTTCTGAAGAATCAATAAGCCTCAAGCCTTATGTTTCAGAAATGCTACTTGCTACCTAGCTTTAAAGATGTTGCTTCATTTTGTTTTTGCATAGCCTTAAAGTTCTGTTGTTGTTACTATTGTGGGTTTGGTTGGGTTGTGTTTTGCTCTTCCTTTCTGTATGCATGCCACTCGGACAGGTTGCTCGGTTCAGTGTTATTGGTGTTGAACGTGTGTGGGATGCTGTGGTGTAGGACAGTGGCAGCAGTCCACAGGGTGACCTGGCCAGGCAGGTGAGGCGGCAGGGTCTGGCTGAAGGCAGGATGTAGGATGGGGAGAGCAGGCGCACTGAGCTTGTAGGGACAGGTGGATCTGTTGCGTTCATCTCCTTCATCTCCAGCCAGCGCTTTGGCATTTCATCACAAGGCCTGTGGGGGAGCTTGAATCATCTCTGTAATGGCTGTCACAGCACCTTGTGTAAGAAGTTTTACTACTTTGTACACTTTATTAAAAAAGTTGTTCCTTCAAACAACTCGTGGTGTTGGCTGGCTCTTCTCTCCTCAGGCTGCTGCTGCTTGGCAGGGGCAGTGCTCAGCTGTGCCTGCAGGGAGCTGCTCTGGGCTGGGCGGAGGGCGTGGGGCTGGAGGGTGTGCCGGGACAGGCTGTCAGGGTGACACCGGGCAGGGCTCGCTGCTACAGGTGTCAGGGCCTTCGTGTCACTTCTCAGGCAAAGGTATTGGCAAAACAGCGCATTGCAAGTGTTTGTAAAAGTGTTCAGTTTGTCTGTGCAGCCTCTGGCTGAGCCTGGCCTGGCCACCACGGGCTGTGGCTACCTGGCAAGAGCTGTGCCTCTGGTCTGTGTGTTAGCAGGGATCGGCTCCACGTGGCATTGCCTGGGCACAGCTTTGAGGTCGCCCTGGCTGGGCAGCCTTGGAGGCTGTTTTCTGTTTCTGGACTCCTGTCAGTTAAATGATCCCCTTCTATCAGGCATTGTCTCTTAGACCAAGATGCACTGTCATCTAAAGCTTGCAAAGCATGGGGAAAAAAGAGTGATTGTTTTATAAAGATTACAAAAATTAAGGGTCAGTTTGGGCTATGCTAAACAAATACGCTTTTTTTTTCCTTCTTTAGTATTTGACCTTGGATACTTATTTTTACATGCCTGCAGCTTGGGCAGGACAGGCTGTCCCTGCAGCAGTCCTTAAGGGGCCAGGCCAGAATAGTTGTGCCAGGGTAGGGAAGGCTGTGCTTAAGCCTTGTGAAGTTCTTCTGTCAAGTAATTAAAAGACTTTTCCTGTTGCCTGGTGGAGATTAAGCTGGGAGGGTGCCTCGGTGTACAGAGGAAGAGCGAAATGGAGATACAGTTGTAGAAGTCTTTGGGGAATTTTAAAATATGCAATGTTCTTACCATTCAAGTCCTTTAGTTGTTTTGGGTTTTTTTGACCAGCCAGTAGAGAGGTATTTCTGCAGCAATAGATTTTCCCTAGTGAGGAGCAGAGCTGGGATTCCAGACAAATACACTTACAGTGTATGAGCCCCTACTTACACCAGAGCAAGGCAATGATAGCGATGTGCTGTGCAGGTGACAGGGACAGCTTTCAGCACAGTCCCACCTGCTGGTGCCTAGCGCCAGACCTGCTGTAGAGCTGGGTAGAGAGCAGAGAATCAATGGAAAACGCTGGAGGTGCTTTGGATAGCCTGCCTGGGAACGATGAGCCAAAGGAGAGAGACATGGAGCCCCCACCCCCCTCAGAAGTCCTACTGCTTGAAAGCCAGCATGGCTATGGAAGGGAGAGCAAGAGCACTGTGACGTTAATTGGGGTGTCTTCTGACGAAGCAGGGAAAGGTGTGTTGTGACTAAGCAGGAAAATGTGACTTTCCCATGACAAGACACTCACTGAGGACTCTGATACCCCCTTCCTGATGAACTAATTCCTCTCCAGCTTTACAGCTCCCTGGGCGGAACAGGGTCACCTTTCCTAGTGTTTTTTTTTTTTTAATAGTGATGCTGCCACCCAGACACGAGTGTGCAGAGGGAGGTGGTGAAGTTGCAGCCTCACATCAACCAGCCCCCCCGAGGAACGAGCACAGGGCACCAGCACAGCAAGCACTGCAGTCACAGTCCCAGCAGCCTTTGCCCAGAACAGTCTTCCCCTCGTCCTGGCACCCTGAGGTGATGGCAGCTAGCTGGGGAGCAGCTGGCCAGAGGACACCTGCCCCCCACCACTGCAGGAGGGGCCAGAACATAGAAGATGCCAAACTAAAGCTTGTTTTTGGGCGTGAACTGTGCTGGGACACCTGCTGCCTGCCACTGCACAGACAGATGGGGTAGACAGGATATTTACCTTAGGGTTAGTGGGAGGCAGAGAGTTCATCACGCATTCACTATATTTCTGAGAATGGGAAAAATGTCAAATAAGGAGGTGAAATCTCAGGCCTGTCAAAGCATTTAAATAACAGCAGCATTCCCGGCATTACCGCAGTAGCAATGCTTTGGCCAATCTCAGTCTTGGCAAGACCATACCAGCAGTGCGGCTGTTCCTGAAAACAGTCCCTGCTGAAGTGTGATTTCAATGGTAGAGAGATTCAAAATACACATTCAAATTTCCCTCTGGTTTTGGAAGCCAAACCCCATCAGACTTAGTTAGCTGCAGCAGTTTAACATGAGGGTGAATGGATTTTTCAGACTACACTGGAAAAGCATCTAGATTCACCAGTGCCTAGTTGTTACCTCCTGGTACACACATCTGTCTGCACATGGCCACCCACCCTGCCAGCCCTGCAGGGTACATGGAGAGAGGGGGAAATGGGCAGGAAACATTTGCTGCCTCCTCCCAGCTAAAGAAGGAGCTCATCACCCTCCTGTGCCCATCCTCACCAGATGTTTGCAGGAGCTGTCTGTAAGCAAAGGCCGCTTTTGTCACAATGTATTGGTGAGGACCCTGCATCTGGGAGCCACCTCTTCTACCTGGACCAGCCAGCCATGAGCTCACCCGTGTGGGAATCCCAGCCTCTCTGCAGAGCCCTCAGCCACGGCACTGCTGTGGCCCCAGCACCACGGCTGACATGATGGTGACGCCTCTAAGCACGACAGCCTCTCGGTCACACTGGGGCAGTTGCCTGCATGGTGACACTAAGGGCTATGGCACTCGCCAGCCAAGCCAAAACGGTGGATACAGTCTCATTCATTGTCTTGTGGTGCCATTACTGCCACCAGGAAAGGCAACAGGATAGGATCTGAGTCTAACCAACTGTGGCCACTTACAGGGCAGCACCCACAGCCTTTCCCCCCTGCCCAGGACCCTCCGGCTGGGGTGGAAAGCTGAAGGAGTGGGTGCCTCAGCCCCCCACTGTGCCCTGGGCTATTGGCAGGGTCCCAGCAGCAGAGGACAAGTCCGTGGCTCGACATTGTGAAGGTGCGTGGGTGAGTGAGCCCCAGCCCCGTGCGGAGGTCTCCTGCAGGGTCTGTGCTGTTCTCAGAGGTTGCTGCTCTGGTCGTCCTCCCTGCGTGTGCCTCCACTTTTTGTCATGGTCTCCTGGATGCTGTCATGGTGGGGTCTTACCCTTGGGGATGGAAAAGGATGATTGAGCTGTGAGGGAAAGCCCAGGCAGTGCCAAGACCCCACAGCGGCACAGCAGCCGTGGAGCACCCCCTCCCTGGCAGGAGCTGCCACTCACTCCACCCTGAGTGGGTGACCTCCAGCCCTGAGCCCCCCAGGTCCCTCCAACACTGGTGCCCCACAGCCCCCCACCAAGCTCCCCCAGCCCTGGGCCCCCCAAACCTGTCAAAGGCTTTGGCAAGGGCCAGAACCTCTTCTGCTGCCTCTGGATCAAAACTTACTTTTCTCTGTTGAAAACAATGAACTCCCTCTGGAGCATTTCCAGGTGCTTCTGCAGGTGGCTGGCCTTTCCCATCAGAATGGAAAAATAAAAGAGAGGGGGAATAAATTCACAGTTGACACACAAAAACATTGCAAGGACAGTTTCAATGAGACAAGGCGATACATTTAGGCACAGAGCATCTTTAGCCCTGTACTGAGGAGAATGGCATTAAGGCTCTCCTCTTGCAGCAAACCAGTGTGTACGCATTCTGCCTTTCACCACAGGGAACATGGGGGAGAGTTTTAGGAATAAAGTTGGTGACAAGGGAAAACATATCCTGTTCAGTTTGCTGTGGTCTTGCTAGATGGCAATCATTGAGAAATGAAAGACCTCTTTGTACCTGCTTGCTCTCACCTGGGATGAATTGCTTTTGCTGGGGTATTTCTCCTTCTTAGCCAAACGCTTTTTTTTTTTGTGAAGAGGTTTGGTTTCCAGGATCATTTCTTCCAGTTCGAAGGCTGGGTCACAGTTCAGTCTGCCTTTCTGGAGGGGAGAGAGAAGTAGAATTAACTGATCAGAGCCTGTCTTAAGGAGTTTCTTATAAACTGGACTGCATCTGGGAGCTGGATTCTGTAAAAAAAAAAACACTAATCACAACTGCACATGCAGCCTAGAGCACCAGCTGTACTCCTGCTATACTTTGTTGGTCCTTTCAGCCAGGGGCCGTATTCAAGGTGTGACAGTGGCTCTTTTTGTGCTCCTGCTTCCATTCTGCCCTTTGGCTGCTTTGGAGTGGCAGTGAGGGTGAGGTCAGTGTCCTGGCTGGGCTGTGCCTCTTTGAGAATAGCACAAAAGCCAGCAGAACTGGTATTAATGCAATACAGAATTGCACTCACCACGGAGAAACCCATAAACCAGAGTGGCTATACAGTTAGCAAACATCCATAGTTTAGCCCAACTTCTGCTGAAAACCAGTTGGAGCAGCACTGCATAGAGCAGTTGGACTATTGGCCATAAGGGTTATGTTGCTTGTGTGCTATTTCAATCCAATTAAAGAAGGCCCAGAAACACTAATCTAGTGTATGTGCTATTTATTGTTAACTATGAGCTGGTTAGGGGAGGCCTTACAGGAGAAAACAATTCCCATAAGATGGTGGGTGATCTCCAGGCTGCTGCTGAGCCCGTTCTGGTGCACTGAGTTTTTGGATGGGGGTGCTGTGATGCTCAGAGCATGGCTCAGAATGAAAGGGCTCACAGGCACTGTCCTTCCCACAGAAATGCACACCCAGTGGGCTGTAACACCAGTTCTGCACCCCAACATTCTGAGAACATTAAAAACAGAACAGATCAATTTTGGGACACCCACACTACAGTCTCCCTCCATTACTCTTTACTACACCCACAGGGAAGAGACAGCTCTGCCCTGGTCTCTCTTTTCCCCTCGGGACATCTGATGCTTCAGCAGACATTTGTCAAAACGTCCCACGTGCCAGTGCTGAGTGTGAGGACAGGCTGTGGCATGTGACGCTCAGGCACAGCAGGAACATTTGCACTCAAATGGCCTTACCATGGGAATGAATTCTGGCATTATCCTTTTCTGGAGAATAGCATCCCAGTTCACATCAGACAGATACGGGAAGGCCTGGATGTCCTTCAGCTGAGAAAAACGTTTCTCGGGGTTCAGCTCGAGCAACTGCAGCAAGAGGTAAAGGGAAGAGGTGAGACCATCCCCAGAGGGCACACATTCTGTGAAGCAAGGCAGAGGACACATGGTGCCAGTGACACTGCATAAGGGCCAGCACTTGGACCAGTGCCTCTCCTGCTCTGGCTCAGTCCTTTCACCAGGGTATGTGACAGGCTCCTGAGCTCCAACTCTGTTTATTCCTATCTTTACAAATTACTTTTATCCTCATTGTAGGAGCAGGCAACGAGGCAGTACAATGGCATTAAACAATTTGTCCAATATTAAAAATATGCATTTGTTTGGAATGGGGAGTTACACCCAAGCCTTTGTGTTCTGCTTTTAATACCGTATCAGTAAAACATCCTGTTTTCTCACTCTACTAATGCAATATTCTTGTTCCAGTATGAAAACATGCCTTCATCACACTGCTAATTTTCATAATTTTTTAACATTGCTGTAGGAACTACTTGCATGGAAGGAAAGGGTTGAAGTTTCTCTCTGTTCAAGGTTTATACATTGCACAAACTCCTGACACCATGCACTCCTAAGACACAGCAGGAAAACCAGACGATGCAAAGCCTTTGGGGAGGGTGTAGGCAAGGTGACCCCCCAGCCCTCCTGATGCTGGTGTGCAGCCAGGCACAGCAATGTCCCCACTGCCCAGGTGCCTCTGCAGAGCTCTGGACTCCAGCCTAACGCCAGCGCTGTGGCTCTGTGGTGACAAGCATCTGCCTGGAACGTTAATAAATACAAAAATCCACAGGGGATTGTTGAGCCAGGAAGGAGCCACAGTCGGCCTCATATATAATCCACATGGCTGTTAAACCAGATGCAAAGGGACACTGGGAAATTTAAATAATTGTGACATTGTATTATTTATTCACAAGGGAGCCTCCATGGCTTGCAGTCGGCTGTGGTCCAGGCAAAAACTTCCAGCATGGCAACACATAGGACATCTGCAGTAAATATCTCTGTATTACTGTTAGGCTTAATGAAATACTGGCTTCACTGAATTGTAAACAAATGGAGATATTCTTCAATCTTCTTCCTGGAAAATACACTGTGATTCTGTCTCAGCAAAGAATTGACAGCCTCTTTTAATTAAAATGTTTGATTGTCTATTTCATTAGAAACTACAGAATACATATACATATTTTTTGGCAAAAAAATGTATGAGAGCTATAGTAAGTAATACTTTATTGCCTACACTTAGTTGAAAATAAAAAACTATTTACATACTTCCCTAAAATTTGCTTCTAGTGCTGCTACACAGGGGTAAGTGCTCAGCTTTGCTGCCACTGTTGCACCATAGTCTTGTTTATTGAAGCTATGGCTTCAATATTTCAAGTGGGATTTCAGCTTCAAAATTATTCTGGTAATGATTTTGAAGCAATTTTGATGACAGCTTTGTTGAAAAAAAATTGCAGTGGTACATAAACCACATGGCATCAAAGAATTTCAACAGTGTCAGCACTTCCTGCAAATATTTCCATAATTGGGAAAAAATGGTTTTTGAGGACTAAAAAATGTAATTTTGGGGATAAATGTATTGACATATATATCAATATCTGCTCCTAAGTCAGTTAATTCCAAAGAACAAAGTTGTAAAGGAAACTCTGGAAGCCAAGCTGCCCATGTCCTTAGAGGAGGTGATGGCAGCTGTCACCGCTGCCAGCCTGGGACGCAGCACTGCTCGCTGCCGTCACCTCCGTGCAGCTGCAGCACTAAAGGCTGACGTTTGTCGCACAGTGCCGTCTGAAGGTCACTGGCATTGGCCTGGACACAATTTGCGAGGGCTCCCCACCGTGCAGTGCAGTCTGCAAGTGCCAGGAGCCCTGCGCCCTTCTCGGCCCCTCGCCTGCCCCACAGCCACTCTCACCTTCTTGATCAGTGCCACCATGTCTGGGGACCATGCGGCAGGGTACATCACCGTGGCTGTCTTGAACACATGAGCGATTTCATTTGTGGAAGTGTTGGAGCGAATGTGATATGGCCTCTGTGGGAAACGCCGCAAGAAAAGCACTTGAATTTATCTGCTTTTTCAGACTCCTTGGGAAATCTGGTTAGAGCACAGAATATTCACACAGTCTCGCTGCCCAGTCCCCAGCCTCCTGTAGGACATCTGTCCCTGTGTGACCATGGCTCAGGTGAAAAAACAAAATATCAGCAACAACTATGCTAATAACTAGGCACTTAACAACACAACAGGCAGGAACAAACCCCAGAAATCAGAGTTATCAGCCAGTGGGAATTTGCTTGGTCTTTTCAGTGCTTTTATCTTACAAGGTTATGACACACAGTGCTGTGGTTAGAGCATTTCTGATACTACCTGTAAAATGTTCTTCAGTCATGCTGGGGACAATGACAGTGAAAAGGAGACAGATGTCTCCCAACAATAAAATCAGCTCAGAAAAGGGTGTCGCAGGAAGGGTCACCAGCCTCAGGTGGGCAGCAGGACGCAGGGTGACAGTCCCTTCTGCACCGTGGCCAGTGTCACGGCAGTGGGACAGGTGAGCCATTGCAGAGGAGCACACGGTGCAGCGGAGCACCAGAACTCCACCTGCCTCAACGTGCTGTGCACAGCCAGTGACACCGCACGGGGGAAGTCATCTCCCTGTTTATTTTCCACCTACGACAATTCTGCTGCCTTACCTGGAGAGAGAACTTACAATGGCAGAGTGTTTCCATTTTGAAAGTTTTGATTCCTAGATTTTTACCTTATTTTACGGGGAAAGAGGCAGGAGGGTGTTAAAAGTTCATTTAAAGAGTAGTAGCTATAAATAGTGAGATAAGATCACTTGCAGTTTGCTTGACGTGCCAACACTAGATGGACCTCAAGGTGTCCCTTCACTTCCCCCACGTGGCAGCCACCCAGGTGTCACCATCTCACCACGGCTGTGATATCAAGTATGAGCACAAAACATTTCTGCTCCTGCCTTTAGAAACAGTGCCATCAAGTCAAAAATCGACATGATGCACAGTCCTGCCATTCATTTAGCATTATAGGTTGAGAGCTCCAATATTTCATTAAGATGTTCACAGAGATGGCTTCTGTTACCCAACAGGTCAGACAGCCACATCCCCTCAATGTCTGCTAACCTGATCCCTCACAACTGAGACACACAAATTCATCTGAAAAATCTGTTCATCAAAACATTTTTCAGGCATTCCGTGAAGCCCAGGTCAGCAGCAGAGCCCTGATGGCACAGGCAGGGATTGGACTTTTTCCATCATTTGCTCTAACTGCTCAGTCTTGTTGCAACAGCAACAATGGTTTTTTCAAGTTTTCATTTTTCCTTGCAGGATGGAAGCTCCAAGCAAAGGACATTGCAGCCCCAACTTCAGGAGCTGTTGCTTGTTTACCTTGCCCCATTTATACCAACCCAGAGGCCCTCAGCCACAGCAGGGTGCTGCCACCTCATGATGCTCCGTATTGGGGCAGCTTCTCTGACCTCTTAGCCATGATCACAAGAACCCTGGTGAAGATGTGGTCTCTGCTTCCTCTGCTGTAATAACCCCTAAAGCCCTGAATTCAGCTTGGCTGCCTCATCTCTGCTATAAAGCACTGACCTTCCCAACAGCATGTCCAAGGACAGAGCAAGCTGGGCCACGAGCCCCACACATACCCGAGTCCTGAGCAGCTCGTAGGCAGTGACTCCCAGAGACCACCAGTCCACGGCAAAGGAGTAGCCAGGTGGTTTTGTGGAGTTAAACATCTCAGGTGCTGTGAAATACAGGGAAAATAAATTGTCTTGCTGCAAGCCCAAGTGGACATGAACAACACGAAGCACCCTGACCGTGCCCTTCCCACGCTGCCAGGGCCACCCAGTGGCCCCGCAGTCCTCTCCGCATGAAACTCTCTCTGCTTCTCTGCCCCCAAAGCCCAAAAAGAACAAATCCTTCTACTGACTCAGGAGCTGCCCATCATTCCTAGTAAATGTGCTCCAGGATAAGCACATTCACGCAGTCTAGGCATAAACTGGCCGGAGAATCTCTTCACCCTCTGCTCCAGCCAGAGCTCAGTAGATCTGTGCTTTGGGAAGCTGCTCCCATCCCACTCATCTCTTTGTTCAGATTTAAAGCGTTTCAGTCTGGCAGAGTGTAAATCCAGTCTCAGCCATCAATAAAAGCAGCTCTTTGGGAATAACAACATGCAGCACAAATGAAGACATGGTGCCAACTGCACCCTCGGCAGGGAAAACCAAATTTTAACCGAATGAAGCCTAAGATCCACAGATTTTAATTGGAAGCAGGGGGAGGCACTGCCTGAAATGTTTTTTTCTTAGCCATTAAGTTTCCCTTTTGAGAGAAAGGAAAAAAATGCTTTAGGATTTTTGTGCAACACGGGAGGCAAGAATTACTCTACAACAAACAAAACAAGGAGCAATGCTTTCTTACAACCACTCACTTGGCCTAAACACAGCGTAATGTTAATTTTTAAAGCAGCCATTTAATATAAAAGTTCAAATTATTGCTAGCGATACAGCAGGGTAAGGCTTTCATGCTGGTGTAATGGAAGACCGAATACAAACCTTTGTGCACCATTTCCCTCAAGGGTAGCAGGATCATTTAATCATTTCTACACCGTGTGACTGCTGCTTGTGAAATGCTCGGGGATCTCAGGAGTGCAACTTTCTGAGTTCACAATGAAATCCATGCTGTACAGTGCAGCATCATGACACTAAAATCTGTATTCACAGTGTGGTTGCATGAGTCTGCGTGTGGGATTTGTAGACAGACACATATTCCTCAGCTGCACGGATGCATTTCTGGGGAGAGACTCCTGTCCCCACCCTGCATCCTCTCTCCAGGGTGCTCCTCATTGCAAACCAACCTGTACATTTTGATGTAGAGCAGGAGCAAAAGAGTCCAAACTCTAATCAAAAAAGCCTTCACGTGTGTCCCACCACAGCAGTTCACCTAAGCCCATAAAATGGTCATTCAAGAACATGTAACTGCCATTGGTTCTCACCCATGTAGGGCTTTGTGCCAGCAATGGTGGTGACGTGGCTGTCCTTTGTCAGCATCGTGGCAATATTGAAATCGGTGATGTGCACGTGTCCTGAAAGACAGAGGTTAACGTGTTACAGGGTTTGCTTTAATTTCACAAGAGAAATAGCTCTGAATCAGAAACACAAAGTAAAATACTCCATAGAAAGGAGTTTCCAGGAAAAAAAAAAAACCTCTGGTGGGAGAACTGATAGAAAATATTTCAGCTTGCAGGCTGCTTGCAGGTGTCGCTTGTTGTTTCAAATACCCCCTTATTTTCACTCTGGAGAACAAAAACATATGAGACTTTTCCAAGAAGTAATTTAGTGATGATTATTTTGAGTCTTCCTATATTTGGGGGGAAGAGAACTGAACTTCTCTCACAGAAAAAAATTTCCACTATTTTTTAAAAAAAATCCTTGATGTTTACCTTCCTAGTTTTTTGCTATATTGTGTTCCAGGCACTAAGCACTCCCTCCATTTTCCTCTTTAGAAGATGACTCTAGAATGGAACCAAACACCTTTGGCAGCCAGCAAAAGGGCCTTGCACAGAAATTCAAATGTCATGAAACCCCCTTGGGGTAGGAACAGGCTCTGCTGCCACAGCTAGGATATGCCCAGTTGCTGACTGTGAAGCAAAAAAGAAATAAAAGAGGTGGATGTGATCTGCAGTGATGAGAAAGGCAATGCTTCCACCTAGCTCCTGCCTGTGCTTTTACTTGCGTTCTTTTCTTAGGCACTTAATTTATTATTCCCCATTCACGGAACCACTGTCAGCGAGGGGAGCAGTCCCACAAGGTGTGCAGGTGATCAGACACGGCTGGCTGCACAGAAGCAAGTCTCTCTGAAACTTGTGATTTAGTTCAGCCCAGTTCTCCTGATAAAAGCAGGCAGGCACTTCCCCACCTCCTGCATTTCCTCCTCAGCCGCCGAGCCTGCTCACCCCTGACGAAGGTGGGCTCACTGTCAGCACATGAGCTGTCCTGTTTGCTGTGTTTTGCAGCCTCATCTCTCCCTTGGCAGAGAAGGGACCTGGATTGCTGCAGTTTCCACCAGCCACGGAGATCGAAGCAAAGTGGCTTTTACTGACACAGGTGCTGTGACAACACCTTCCTCAGTCATTAGCTTCAACAGCTAGAAATTTACTGCTGCGCTAGTTCACGAGTTAAAGCAGAGTAAGATCTCCTTCATAGGTCTAAAAGTTGATGCTTTGGCAATGAACTTCTGCTGTCTTTTCTGGATGCTAGCATTTCAGTGAATATTTATGTGAGCATTTCAGTAAATATTTATGACTGTGCCTATAGATCTATTCTGTGAGAGCAGTGATAAAGGTTGCCTGCTGCAAATACTGATGTAGCTGCGAAAATCTGAAAAGTAGAACTTGTGATTTCACCTAAAACCTCTGTATCACATCCATGTTCCCCCTGTTGAGCCATGCCACTGCTGGGAAAGCATGACCCAGGCGTTGACACTGACCTCGTACACAGTCCCCAACAGACCTATGGAGCACCTGCCCCTCCCCGCCATTGTCACCATCCAACAGGTGCTCGCTCTCCCAGTCTGCCCACTAAAGAGTGGCATCACATTTCTGGGGAGCACTTGGGAAAAAGAATGATTTCCAACTTCCCTGTCTAGATATGTCCTCTGTGTCCTTGCACTGTTTTTCCTTTCAATGCTAGCTCTCATTCTACTTTGTGAGGAGCTGTTTTCAGAAATATGAATCATAAAGGCTTATTAAGAATTTGATATTCCAAGCACAAATGTGACTTTATCTGGATTCATTGTTTAAATTATGGACTTCAAACAAATCACAGGTTTTATAAACTAGCCCACTTGAGAGATGAGCAAATCAATCAGTGAGGCTAAGGGGCTTGGGGCAGCACACCAAGGCTGAGCAGTGACAGCAGTGTCACTGGTGCCCACAATGGATGTGCTGGGGGTTGCTGCTGGGTCAAACCTTAAGGCTTGTGTCTTCCTGATGATGCCTTGATAATTTCCAGTTTTTATTCTTCATGTATCTGTAACTTGGTGCAGTTCTGTGCTTCTTACAAAAGGCTAAAAGCCTCTGTTCCCAGCACCTTTAGCCAAAACAATTGCCTCTGAATAGAGATTCAGGGACACACATTCATTGTCCTAGGGCTCAAAAATACGTAAACAACATATTTGGGGGGAGTGGGCCTGGGGTGATTGACACCATTGCCTAAGGGGGTGATTGGAGAATTAAGGGCCAATGTGCAAATACAGCAGAACTTATAAAAGGCAAAGAGCTCGTGACCCAGCACCCATTTTGGGTGTAGGTCGAGGGGGCTTTACTCCCCTGAATGTACCTTTGAAGGTCTTGAATAAATTTGTCTGCTTTTTATTCTCCTGACTTTCTCTCGGCCTCTGTTTCAGGCAGCCTGCTTTAGGCATCACTGATTGCTCAGCAGCTCTAACTGCAGCCAGTTCCCAACCAGCACAGCCAGAGCTGCACTCAGGCACCACACGACTGCCAAGCTCAGCCTGCCCAAAACTGGCACTGCTAGACCAATCCCTGGGTTTGCCTTAAGGCAAACAATTTTCTTATTGTATCCAGCTCCTCTGTTACTTCATAATTCCTCCACCTTTCTATAATATCTTCTGTGCAAAAAATATAATGCTTCTGCAGATTCATCCAAGAAAACATTTTAAAGAATATGAAACTAGAGACCCCAGGAGAGGTGGAGGCCCTTGGAAGGGCTGTGCCCTAACTTTCTTACCTGAGATGGGAGGCCAAACAGGCTATGTGTGCCATGCCTGCATTGGCATAGCTCACCCATTACAGCACTGCCCTTGAGAACCTTATGGCAGTAGAACAGGCAAGAACACTGAGCAAAGCCATTACAGGGCTCTTGCAAAAAAATCTCTCTTTCACTAGAGATAAAATTGATCCTTTCTTCAATTTTATTAGACAAATGACCTGGCCAGAAACTCCTGATGAATTAGTCACAACTCCTGGAAACTGCCATCTGTTATATTTGTTCATTCCCAGGTGAGCTATGCTGTCACTGAGCCAAATTGATAAACATGTCTTCAAAGGAGGAAATCACTTTTTGCTTGGAATGACTGCTGGATGTGTCATCTGCTGAGGGTTTTTTCACTGGGGGACCTGATCTCAATCCGATGTTGAACGATGTTGATGTTGAACAATGGCTCTCTAATTGCACAGAGAGGCATCTGCCTGATATTCCACTTTATTTACAGGTCATGTCAATTCCTTCGCTGAAATTGATACAGTAATACAGAACATCACCAACCAGGGTGACGGAGACAAAAGTGTGAGAAGTATGTCTAGTCCTGACAGTCAGTGTCAGGATTACACATTTCAGCCCACGTGTGGCATTATAAGACACTAAAAACCAGAACCAGACTCCTGCACAAAGATTAAGTGATGTACACGAGGGCTCCTGTAGGCCCTTGGCTATTAACACTCACAAAAAGGATGCTGGGGGCTGCACTAAATCTGGGGGCTTTCCAGACTTTAATCTGAAGCTGGAAAGGAGCTTCACAGCTGGAAAGGAGCTTCACAGCTGGAAAGGCAGATGGACCAAAGGGCGGAGTTAAGGGACAAGAGGAGCATGAGAAAATGTAGGACTGGGGTCTGACTGCTGAAGGTCTTCGGGTCCTTCATAGTCTCAGGAGACTGGTCCCAATGAAGAGCATTATAAAAAAAATAATGTTAGCAAATTGCATCTGTTCTGTGATCCCAGCCAGGTGTGAAAGCCTGGTGACGGGAGAGGGGGGAGAATGGGGATCTGCCACTCTGTGCCACGCGGAAACAGATACTGAAAAACAACCCTGATCTATTAGGCTAAATACAGATAAACATGCAGCTACAACAACTGCTGCCTTGGGGACAAGAAAAAAACTGAATTCTGTGTGTGTGCAAAGCTTTCTATGTGCCTTGGAGGACAAACCTTTGCTGCCATGGATGAAGAAAAGGAATACTACAAGTCACAGACAAAAGGACTCTAGAGTCAAGGGCACGTCCCCAGGAAAAAACCTCTGAAACCTCTGCAAGAGAGAGTTAAAAAATCAGAGTGAGCAGAGAACAGGCTCAAAACTCATCCTGAATTGTAACGTCATTATAGAAGTTAGTAGGTTGTATCCTTCTGGGCTGAATGCAACCACAGAGATGAACAGAGAGTTTTCCTCCTTTTTTTCCCTCTTTGGGGAGTGCTGTCCTCCATTCCCCTGGCCCTGGTGATCCCAGCTCCTCTCAGACAGCCGTGCCATCCCAGTCTGAGGGGTACAGGGGTTCTGAGAGAATGGTGATGGGTCACAAAAGTGTCCACCTGCAAGGACTGACCGAAGGCAGCCCCACCCGAGATGGGCATCCTGGAGCCCTGGCAGTGCCAGAGTCCGGCTGGGGCAGGACAGAGGCTCCAGCATCTGGAGGCAAAGCCACTTTGCTGCCAGCTCCTAAATAAATAATCAACCAGTGCTCTGAAATTAGAGATCATATGCAAACAGACGGAGGCTGGGCTTGGTGCTGCCAGGCAACACTCGTCACACTCGCCCGGTGACACAGAGTCTCCCTCGGGAGCTGCAGCATCTCTGCTACAGCCTCTGAACTGACCATGAATTCAGCTATGCCCCTTCCCTGCACTAACCTTTTCTCTCCAGTCACGTCGTGGTAGCTGCTAATGAAGATTTCTCACAACAAGCCAATCACTTGGATTTTTTAAAAAATAGGAGATAACAAAGTGTTTATCTAATGAGTTACAAATTAATTAATATCAGACAACTCTTCTCTGTGAGATCTTCCCCAGGAAAAAAATGTGACTACAGAGTCATGCAAGAATATGGTTGAGAGTTTTGACTGCAAAAGACTACAGAAAAACTGATAGCAACATTTATAATATACCTAGCCCCAAATCCTCTTTGGAGCTCCCTCCCCATACCAAATGCTCAAGGAAAAAGAAAATACTGGAATGAGGATTATCTAGCACACCATAATTAATTCCATTTGTGAGCACACACTGCACAAGCCCTGCAGTGACATGAGCATTGCCCTTCAAATGATGCATTTTGAGTAAGTTTTTGACAAGAGCCAAGAAAATGTTAAAATTGTGTGTGCTGGGCTACCAACCCCGAGCAGCACCAAACGTATGATCCTTGCTGGTGCCTAGCAGGGACACCATCGAGTCAGTCAGCCAAAGAAAAACAGCAAGACAACCCCAGAAGTGTCACAGCATCACAGGGTGCCCAGTGCCCTGAAGGCAGAAGGTGCTGCTGCTCAAAAAGCAAGAGACAGCAAGTGGAGCAAGAAAGGATGGGATGTTCCTGCTCCCAGCAAGGCTGAGGGGCAGAGAGCAACACCAAACGATGGCACCAGCAAGCACCAGAGACTGCAGCTTGGCTCTCCTGTCCCTTACTGCTTTTGTACATATGCGTGACCACAAAGCACCTGGCACTTACCATGCTCGTCCAGTAAGATGTTGTCGGGCTTGATATCTCTGAAAAAAAAGCAGAGGAGAGACAGCCATTAGCCTAGAGAAGTGAGAGGAAACACGGCTGCAGGCACCTCCGGAAAGCCCAGGCTCTGGGGCGCTGGCAGAGACACTGAGCCCGCAGAGCTTTGGGGCTTCTCAGCTCTGATATTCCTGTTTGATTTAGCCACCAGAGAGTGGCGAATCAAACAGCACCAGCAGCAGAGGGCATGCTGTGAAAGCTGCAGGGGTTTGGGTGAGCAGCACTCCAGGAAAGTCCACCCAGAGTTAAGTTAGAGCTTTTTATATTGTTTTCCTCCTGATACTTCTCAGTCTGTTTCGATACTGTATCGAGAAGGGTTCCCCATTTACTCAGTAAAAATTAAATTATTTTAACATCTTTGTTTCTAGATACAAATGGGTTCTGCACAGGTTCTGCTCCTGAGTAAAACAACACCACAAAGTAATACCTGTCGCAATGCTGCAGGGAAACACTTTCACTGAAGGGAGGAAATGTACACCTGATATGCTGATACAGCCATTGTGTCCACCTGAGTGACTTTACAAGCCATTACCTGGCTTTAATGAGCTCATTACACCAGTCCCCATTGAGCACCTGCTCCAGGGAGAAGGTCCCAGGCAGGAGGCAGGTGACAGGCACGGTGACCCTGCGCTCCCACCAGGCCCAGGAGCTCCAAGGGAAGAAATGAGCAGGTTTAGGATTTTATCTTTAAAAATTCAGTCCTCAAGGTACAGTCTGAGTTCTCCAAGCCACCTGGAATCAAAAGCCCACAATATATCTAATTGTCATCTAATCGCTTACAGTTCTCTGGCATCTTGTCACCCTAACTGCTTCCCGTGGGTTATAAACACTGGTTATGCTCCTCGTGCAATCCCATCCTAGAGGGACAGGCATTGTTAGCACAGCACAGGGCAGTGTCAGTAAGTGACTGATTTTCCCCCTGAGCACAGTGGAACGGTTTCCAATATTTTTTTTTAATTATTATTTTTTAATTTCTAGTGAGGTTGTTTCTGATCTCCCTCAGTCTGGCATGCAGCCTCTGGAATTACATCAGCACAGTAAGATCATTCTCAGGATGCAAACAATGACCAGGGATAATTCTGGCTATTGTTAATTCACATAGTTATTTTTTGTAGACTGGTTATATAATTTCCTAACCTAAAAGATATTAGTATTTCCCATTCTTTTACATCTAGGTAGGAAATAATTCCAGCCTGAGCTTGTGGTCTCTTCAGAGCTTTGTTCAGCCAAACAAAGCCATTCCTTCCCTGTCTCCTGATGTTCCCAATTACAGCTGTTGCAGTGTAATTGACTCAGTTGAATCACTTTATCAATCTAAGACTGTCCCAATGGGTTACAGTTTTAATTAAACAACTTGCATTATGGTGTTAATTAAATAACTTGGAAATTTTACAGCCTGCCGTACATGTTTTGTTGTACTTGGTTTACCTTAAACACATGCAGCTGTGTGAAAAGCACACTGCAGACTCATCTGCAGCTTCTCCCATTCCCATCCACGCTGGGGCAAAGATCTACGCAGGTAAAGCACAAACCAAGCATCACAAAAGAGGAGACTCCTGCGAAGGTGGGAGCTGTCACCAGGGCCTGGCCATGGCTGCAGCAGAGCAGAGCTGCTCTAGGCTCTGTGGGTGCAGGACAGGCAAGGGGTCATTCTGCCCTCACGCCTTGGGCGTGGCAGCTGGACACTGCACAGGAACAGGCAATCCTCCTCGCCAGTGTGTGCCTTCCCCACTAGCAACCAGCACCATTTCAGTTTTACACTTGCCATGCTAATTCTTACACTGCACAAGAACACTCATCTGGAGTAACATTTATAAATGAAGTGACCTTCTGCCCACAATTACTGACCCTCATAGCTCCTCCCTGCTCATCCTCCCTGACAGGAGTTAACTCAGCTAAACCCTTGGGCCCCTGACACCAGCAGGAAAGCTGTGTCCATCCATCTAGAGCCAAACCCTGCCTTCCCAGCCAGGGGAAAGCTGCCTCCTCTGCTATTCTGCAGGTCCTCAAAGGTGTGGGAAGACCTCGTGCATTTTTCACTGGCCATGAGAAATTGTGGTAGCCAAAAAGAAACTCTCAGTGCTTCTAGAAAGGGATTTACCTCGTAGAGAAAAAAGCTGTGTTTGGGTCCAGTCCTTGTATTTTGGTGCAATACAGAGAGGAGGGGCAAAGGGAGGCACCTTCAGACATGAAGAAAGGAGTTCTGAGTGCTCACCCCTACCCTCCCTGGACCAGGATGGATATTAATGAGCTACAGCTAATTAAAACCTCCTAGAGACAATTTTTGCAGAATCAGCAGACAATCAAATAGGCTGTTTCACAGCTACCCCAGAGGGAGAAATCAGATGCTCTCTGCTGTATAAGAAATACTTTTCTTAGGGAAGCCTTGTGTTTCACATAAAAGCAAGCACATGTGAGAGAATACGCTGTTTATCTCTTAAGCTTCTATTTGTCATTTCACATCAAAGAGGAACAAGCCTACCCACAGTGCAGCCTGTGGCCTGGCTGACCTGTGGATGATATGCCTGCTCTGCAAGTAGTCAAGGGCCAGCACCAGCTCACAGATGAAGAGTTTCACAGTTCCCTCTTGGAACTGCACGTTTTGCTGGAGATGGTAGCGCAGGTCCCCTCCAAGCAGCAGGTCAACCACCATGAACATATCCTCTTCATCCTGGAATGAGTACCTAAAACAGCACACACATGGTTCAAGGGCAGTAGCATTGAAAAATGACAGGTAATAAAGGGACATGTACCTCTGGGAATGCTCATCATTTCTTGCAACTTTTTCACTTGGGAAATTACAATTTCATGACCTTTCCATGTTCTGTTTCCCACTGTAGCTAAAATCCTATTGTCACTCTTATGGTGGCAATAATTTAGTCCCAGGTCTGTAACAGAGTCAGAGCAGATTGAGTGAACAGCTCAAGATGGATAATCTGCCTTCTCTGAGCAGCCCTGGGAAGTGACCACAGGAGAAGCGCAGAGGAGCCCTGGCCCAGCACAGCCCTAGCCCTGCGCAGACCCCAGACTGAGGTCTCTCAGTCAGGCACTGGCTGGCACGGCAGCCTGTGAGCCCACGCTCAACACAACAGGGCTGCAGCTCTCTGGTGCTCCTCTCTGGGTGCCTCATTTGATGGAGTGTGTCTCTCTGAGAGGGGCTCACAACCAGCTTTGAGCCTTTTCCTCATGGATTTTTCCTTATCCACACGCCAGCTGCTTGATGTGATGTGCACCACAAGCCAGACCACTGCTCCCCACATGAAGCTTGTGCTCTGTGCACACTCAGAGCGCAGGAGAGCCACAGGAAAGCCAAAGGCCTCCTAAAGCCGGGGGTGGCATGGCAAGAACAGAAGCAGGGGCACTCGGGTGGTTTGCTCTGTAAAGGTCTCTGCATTCACACACGCTGGGCAGTTCTCAGCTGCTGAGTGAGTTTTGCCTGGAACTGTGTTCAAGTAGGAAAGACAAGTTTGGAGATATGACACGGGAGGTGTAGCTGCATCTTTCCCATTCATACCCCAGTCAGAACAACACTAAATGGCAACAGAAGCAAAATACCAAGAGTTCACTGAACTGCACTCAGGTTACAGGAGATTTCAAAAAGGAAGAATTATTCAAAAATTTGTGATCTTAATTGCCTTTTACCCTCTTTTTTTTTTTTTTCCTAGTTGGGTTGTTGTGGTTTTTTTTGTTTTTGTGGGTTTTTTCAGGTTTTGTTTGTTTGTTTGTTTGTTTTTTGCTTTTGTTTTGTTTTGGTTTGGTTTTTTTTTGTTTTTTGTGTTTAGCATTGATAATTTCTACCTTCTTCTAAAAATAAATCAAATTTCCAATAAATGTATTTAATTACCCACCACCCTGGAGGAATCCTGCAACCAGAGGGTTTTGACCACTTTATCATGTGATATATGAGCTTACACCGCTCGGAATGTTACTGGTCTCCTAATAAAATTAAGAAGAAAGTAATGTCAAGGGACACCCAGCAATGAGTCCTGCCTGGCCACCAATCCCAGGCTAATGCTGGAAGTTGCTGGTGGCTGCAAAGAGCAGCTTTCAATGCAGGTGGGGTCATGGTGATAGCCCATAACTGCCCGGAGGGACACCATGAAGAAACACATGAATAAACTCTCTTGTGCTGCCTGGGGGACAAGGGAGATAACTGCTTGTTTAACTAAACAGAATTCCCCTGAAACAGGAGTCCCAGCCAGCGGAACACACCAGCTGCTCCCAGGACAGTCTTGAAGCAGATGAAGAGGGTCTGGTCTCAAAGCTGTCTGTAATTCACTGTGCTGACTCAACCAGTGAGCCAAGGACCACCTCTTACCATAAATTAACCAAGAAAGGGTGTTCCAGGCCCTGCATAATCTGCAGCTCCTTGAAAACATTTCTCACTTCATTGCGCTCCACACACTTCTGTTTGTTCATGTATTTCATGGCGTACATCTTCTTGGTGTCAGTCTTTTGCACCACACAGACCTAAGAGAGCAAGGCAGGGGATAAATTAGAGATGATTTATCAGCAAATTTGGGCAGGTAAAATTCGGTGATGTGAGTGCTCTCTAGCAGCTTTGGCAGCGCCCAAACTGCCAAGGCACAAATCCATCCACCAATGCCTCAACACTGGACACTGACTCAGAATCTCTTGCCCAGTTTTTACCCAAAGAGAATTTTTTGGGGAAAGATGAGGGGAAGGAATTTATCATTACAACATGGGAGACAGGGAATCACAGAGAAGTCAACATTTTATTTAATGTCACTAACTAACCATCATGTCCATCCCTCCCACACCAGTTACTTCTGGGAAGAGTTCCCTCCACCACGGAACTACAGGTCACACACTGGGACCAGCACCTGATCCTCACTTCCCTGAGAAGTGTCACTCAGTTCACAGTGAATCTTGGGCTTTTTTTGAGGGGTACTGGGCTATGAATTTCAACCTTTCTTACATGTCACCAAATCTAGAAAGAAACATCACGTCAAGGAACGCCTTGGAGCGTGTGAGAGCACAGAACTGAACAGGCTTTGTTTACACAGCAGTTCATGAGTTTGGGATGAACCCAATGCTTAATAACAAACACTGTGTCTCATGGAGAAATACTTAACATATTAAAAAACATATTAAAAACCTGCCAGGTTTTCATGTCAATTGTATTTCTTTATAAAAAACACATCATGATGTTCAGTGTTGATTTGCCAAGAAATATTAGAAAATGTTTATTCAGAAATCTTATGAGATTCAGCTCATTTGATTGATCAGTTTCTCATTTTAATCTCATGTAATATAATTTATGGCTACAGAACGTAGAAGAAATCAAGCTCTGATTCCTTCCTGATTACCAGGAATTGAAGCTCAGGTCAAGGCTCACTGATAGTGCATGGGCTTTGGTTCTGTACTCTCATGTGAGCCTCCAGTTCATCCATTTCCACTCAGTTACATCTCCAGCTGTCCACAGGGTGATTAGTTCCAAAAAACACTCACTTTTCCAAAGCTGCCCTTCCCAATAGCTCTCAAAATCTCAAAATGATCGAAGGTAACTGCAAGAAAGAGCAGACATTTCAATATTAAATGGCTGAGCAAACATTTGACAATATTATGTTATTTCTACTTTTTCTCCGTATGAGCTGAGGAAAATGAGGGATACCCTAGAAACATTCCATTCCTTTTGAAGATTTGGGTGTTGTTTAAACTTGGTGTTCAACACATTTCTTTTCTCTACAGCTCAGCTGTGAAGGCAAGTTCCTTAGGTCAACCTCCATCACTGGCAGACCAGAGAGGAAATGGCCAAGAGAATGTTCTCACTCTGCCTTCGTGCACTGTCTGCTAGAGATGTTAGCCTCACCTTGCTCCTGCTGAGACCAAGTGCAAAGCTGAGTCCATAAAACCCTTACATCACATGAAGACATTGCCATTAACGTTTCAGGTATGATGGCACAGCCAAACCATAGCAAAGTTTATGGTGACCAGCTACAGCACTTGGAAGGAACACAAGCTTTTAGGGGCAGAGGCCCTTTCTCAAACCTGGAACAGCTGCAAATATCGAAGTAAGTACAAGGAGATGATGATCGAGTTCAACCAAATCTGTTTACCAGTGAGACCATCTGGGAGAAGGGTGGTGAATAACTGCAGAATAAAAAGGGAGAGTGAAGATGTTTATCACCTGCAAGGAAAGATGAGCGTGGTGCCCGCTTTGGGGAGAGGTCAGCTGCGGTAGCCCTGTGCCAGGGCACACAGCTACAGCTGTGGGGAGAGGGGCATCTCTGGTCCCTGGCACTGGGACGCCGCATGGAGCAGACCACAGCATTAACAGCCAGGCATTAACATCTGGAACAGCTGCAAATCCAGAGGAGTCAGGCCAGCAGGCACATTTTGTATGTTCACACCCTACATCCCTATTGTCCTTTACAAGAATGCTTTCATGAGCATCTTCACACCCTCTGTGGGGTTAATATCGAGCTTAACCAACCTTGTTGGTTAATATCGAGCTGGGCATAAGAAAACTATGTTGCATACTTTATTAAAGACTCTCAAACTAGGTACAAGCACATTTTAACTTCTCTCTGGTTCAGCTTTCCTACTAGCCCCAGCTTTCACAAGGAGCCAATCCAGAGTCTTGCTCCCAAAGAACACTGAAATTTGTGGGGTCCGAATCAGGAGCCAAACATGTGCTGTTCATTCTGAACCCACACCTACAGACAAGCCTCATTTCCCTGCCTGATGGCACATAAAACAAGAAAAAAGCCAAAGCTGTTGCCCTTCGGAGACAAAACTTATCTGCTCTGCCAACTCAGACAAACTGTTCAAGAGATGCAAAGGAAGATAAAACAATTGCCATCAAGAAGCAACTGGTGTATAATCATGAAACAGTGTTTAGTAAGTAGGGGTCATATTTCTAAACCGAGGTTCAAGGAACAATACTTAAATAAAAAAAAAAATACATCCCCTAACCAGCCACAAAAAACATCCTTAAAAAAGACCAGTCAACCATGCCAAAGTCCCCAGGCTCATCTGCCAAGTGAAGTCAAGGCTTTGGGACCTCAGGTCCCCCTACTCCCGTTGCCCCCTCCATCACAGCCCGCACAGCACCATATAATCTGTTACAACTCATCTTCCTTTTCTCACTGTAATTTCCCCCATTTTCATCATATTCCCTTCCTCCTTCCCTCTCTCCACTGCTCCACAGCCTCAGGAAAACAAGTACTGCCACGTGACTGGGAACACCCATGCCAGTCCCTCCATACGGGGAAGCGAGATGTGACACAGACCCAGGCCAAGGAATGACACGGCTGATGCTCTGCTTGGTCCAAGGGTGATTCAAACCCAGAACAGCTGCTGGTGGGCTGCAGAGGACACCAGCAAAGGCCCACAGAACGATGTGTGTCCTTCTCAACCTGCCCCTGTCCTTGCCTAGTATCTATTTCTGCTTTATCTTGCAGCAAACTCAGCCAGCTGGGGAGAACATCTGGCTGCTGTTCACACACTCTTCTGCCTAGGAGCAGCACAAACAAAATGCAGCTTTTCACATGGTCTCATCCTGACTGCATGGGGAATCAGATCGCCTTGTAGCCTTGAACCTTCTGTCTGGTTATTACATTTTCTTTTCATTTCACTTGCTTATTATCCACAACTGTCTTCTCAGAGGAAATGCTGAGAGAAAAAAAATCCTGTCACCCCACTTCAGCTGAAGGCAAACAAAGCCCTTCAAGAAGTTCAAACATGGTGCCACAGAAAACAGTAAAATTATGGCAACAGCAATTTGGAAAAAAAATGCAAGAATTGTTACGACTGGCGCTGGAGCACCTACACCACTCATGCTGTTCCACTGACCCTTACAGGTCCCAAAGGAAAAGTCTCCCTGTGGCACAGCTGCAGAGATGGGACTGGTCCCCACCATATGCAGTTCGGGGGAGGGACCTGCCCATGCCATGGAGCAGTGTTGTGTTGTTTCCTACTGTACCCAGAAGCTCTTAATTACAATTTTAATTGAAATTAGAATGAGGACAAGGTTGTGACATCTAAGGTGATGTAGCCTCTGGTCACCGACGTGCAAGATAATGGAAAATTCCCTAGGGGACATCTCTGTTTCAGCTGGGTTTCTCTCCCCTCAGTATATTAAAACATGACTAATTAGAGAAAAAATGTGCTACCACTTTTTAGATTTGTGCAGGGCCATGGAGACAGAACTGCACTAGTCTTCACACTGTGTCAGCATGCAAGGGTGGCCCTAAGCCCACGGAAACCTTACAAACTGACACCGATCCACCTGAGATGGTCACAACGGGATCTTTCCTGGCATTGTTTCTCAGTCACAGAAGCTGATGCTGTATGAACACTGAACCCAGAGAGAGACACAGCAGAATCCCAGGAAAATCCCACAGCCAGGGCACATCACCCTGAGGAAGGTGGTCAGGAGCAGAAGAACTGCTCATCATCCCAAACAAGCATAAGTGGTTGTTTATGAGAGATACCAATACCGAGAATTTAGATGCACCAGGAATAAAATCTCCAGGAAAACCTCACAGCACAGATTTTTTTTGCACTACAAAAACTGGGAAAAAATATGAAAAACGAAGAAAACTTGCAAGCAGTTGCATTAATAATTTGGAAACTGAAGCTGGTTTAGCCAAGGAGCTGCAGATTGGCAGCAGCACTGCATGGCACATTGGGGCAGCAGTTGATGGGGTATCCAGCTCCTCAGATATTTTACTTTTATTACTATGTATTTGTATTTATCTTCATATGCATATTGTTGTTGTACCTAGGTGAAAGCCCATATGGCAGTCAGCAAGCTGACTCATGCAACAGCAAATATATTTATGGAGCAATCTTTTAATGACTGCCTCTAATCTTGGCAGCACAGAGACCCTGGCCTCCAGCACTGCTCCCAGCAGTACTTTTCCAACTCTCCTTTTCCAGCCAGCCCAGCCTGCAGGCTTGGCCTCCCAGCACCTGCAGGCAGTGCTGCCCAGCTGGGCAGCCACCAGGAGCACCCACGGGAACATGTGTCACTCCAGCCACCTTCCCACCATATTTCCTACCAGTCCTCCCCACCCTGGGACATCCAGAACAGCAGCATTTTGTCGCTGCCTTTGAGGTGCCTGGCAATGTCCCAGGGACACCTCAACACCCAACTTCTGCTGACAATCCTGCTTTCAGAGCCAGCCGCTGGCAGGGGAGGCAAAAGGACCCCAACGCCAGACCGCAGCTCTGTAGGGACCAGAGGCACGTTACACATTACACACTGCTGCTCCTGCTGACCTCCAACACACCTCTCTGGACCCACCATGCCCAGGTGTTTGCAGCTCAGGACAGGCACTGGCTGTGGCCCTCACAGTCAGTCTGCTCTGGAGAGCCCTGCAGCCCCAGACAACAACCAGGAAAAGCTCTTACCATCCTCATTCCCATCAAAGGCTGGTGACTTGCTGGAGATGTTTGCCCCCATGGTATGTTCAGCCCAGGCTCAGCACTCTCCACTCCTCTGGGTTCCACTCCCACACTTGAAGCCTCTGGGACAGTGCCACTGTGGGTCACGCCTGCCAGACCTTGGCAATGTCCTACTGGCGCATCCTAGAGAGGGCAGGAAACAAAAATTTGTCATCACTCAGGATGAAGAAGAATTTACAGCTTGTGTATTTCTCACTGGAGGTTCACTGCTCTAAGGACAAGGCCGAGTGTCTGGGAAAAGCACTTCGTAATGGAGCTCACTGGAAAAGCCAGTAACACCATGACCTTGTAACTCACACCAGGGCGGCAGAAGCAGGCCACCAGACCCAAAGATCTGGCTCATGTTTGCTGTACCATCCAGCATGTATTTTGTAGCTTCAGTGATAACTAACTGTAGTGAGGTCAATATCCAAAATAAATGGACATACTGACTTGGCTAGATAAAAGCAAAAGGCACTTTTGACTACTGAGGTCATGGGGAAGGGAAAAAGCTGTGGAAGAAGAAATTCAAAGTGCCAGCCTTTTGATTTAAGCTCTTACAGAAGTCTCTCATTTGGGACAAATCATATAATTTTGGTATTTTTAATGAAGAGATTCAATATAAAATCAAGGCATAGTTTCCATTCAGGTTCTTCTTTTTTTTTTTTTTTTTTTTTTTTTTTTTTTTTTTTTTAATATGAACTATAAACAAAACAGCAAACCTAATTCCTGGCTTGGTGCTGGCTGCAGTGACTGGCTTCCCTCTCCCACCTCAAAGGGACAGGTCTGTTCATTAAGCAGGGAGCACAGGAGTTTTCCATTCTCCCCTGACATGTATGGGAATGCTGGAGCATAGAACTCTCTAGAGCTCAGTGACACTTGAGAGAGCCTAAACACTCTTTGTAGGGTACAGCAGCCCTTTATTTTTTAAGCATTCATATGCAATGGTCCTTTATTCGCTTGGTTTTGATACTGACATCCATGTGATATACAAGTTTATTCCTTGTTGGAAGTACAAAATCCTAAAAGAACAAAATGAGAGAGTAACAGTGCAGTGATATCTGGACTGGGTCCAGGGCAGAGCGTTCTCCCGGGCATCCATATGTTCACTGAACATTTTCTCAGATCTATACTCTGGAAACACCTACTAACTTCACTTTTTTACTTTAAATTAACAGAATTATGTTACTGAACCAGAAAAGAGAGGAATCGTAAAAAAAGATGTTGGAGAAAAGAGAATTACCAGGACCCGGGTCTGTCTTGGGATAGTATGAGTTACCACACCAGCACATCCAGGTCCTTCTCTCCAGCTAACTGAAATAAAATCTTGATTTCCCATCTCAGCACGGAAACAAGATCCAGCCGTATACAAATGAAGGAGCAAAGGTTTACAATCCCTACCAGTGCCTCCAAAAGGAGCAGATCAAGCCTTCAGTCTCAAAGCCACAGCAGTACCTCTTTTTGAGCCCTGAAACTTACTCTTCAGAGGAAAAATAGATCTTCAGATGCAGCAGCCATAAATCAGGTTCCCATATCACTGCCCAAGCTCAGCTGCTCAAGGAAACTTCCTTGTACAGCAGTTTGGAGCTCTGAGGAAGGAGTGCAGATATTCCTTGAAGTTAAGCTGGGCTGAGTAATAATTACAAGGATTTGCACCTTTACAAAGTGTAACCAGGGTATGGTAATGATAAATCTTCCACTGTTGCACGCTGCAAAGTCACAAAATTATTAAAATCATTATTTTTCCTCAGGCCAGTCTACTACTGCTTCCACTCTAACATCATGCTCAGCCGGACCCTCGTTCCGTCAGCTGCGTGACAGCAGCTCCGCTCCGCAGGGCTCCCGGGGGCTCATCAGTGACATCGCCACTTTTACAGGCGTGAAGGTGGCTGCTGGTCCCATCCCCGAGCCCAGAGCACACCTGCACACGGCCGAGCGCCTCTATGCTCCAACAGATGAATGAAAACCCAAAGTAAAGCAGAGGAGCGCAGGCAGCTGCGCGGTTTGCACTCGCACGGCGAGCAGGATGTGCTCGGAGGGGCGAGGGAGGGAAGGAAGGGCTGGAGATTTAGCCGAAGGATGAGGAGCAGCCACACCACTAGAGACAGCCCTGATGGGGACTGCCGAAACCCTGGAAGAGGACGGCTACCTCCGAGGGTTCACAGACAATCTTTCTCACCACCTCTGCACTACCCTAGCTCTGCTCGGGGAGAAGCTGTGGCTCAGCCGAAGAGCTGAGACTGAGCGGTGACACAGCCCGGAGGGACATCACCCCGAGCTTTGGTCCCAGAGGAACTAACGAAGACCCCGAACTCCCCCGCAGCCACAACGGCGCTCGGGAAGGACGAGAGCAGGCGCCCTGGGTGTCACCATCAGTGCCCTGGGCGTCTCCCGCGGAGCTCGGGGTGTCGTCTGCGGCTCTCCTCACCGCAGCCCGGCCCCTGGCAGCGCGACCCCCGGCCCGAAGGCGCTGCGGGCAGCGGCGGAGCTGCCGCCGGCAAACCCGCACGTCCCGAGCCGCCGCCAGCAGTGCGCGACCTCTCCCTCTGCCCCCACGCCCAGCCCCGCCGCGGGGACAGCGGATCAGAGCCCGGTCCGGGGAGCAGAACCGGGAGGCGCCTACCTGGCGGGAGCGGAGCAGCCGCCGGCCCGGGGGCAGCAGCCTGCGGGAGGAGCGGAGCCGAGCGCGGAGCCGCCGCGGGTCCCGAGCGGAGGGAGCCGCGCTGGCGGCGGGAGGAGCCTGCGGCACCGCCAGCGACACCTGCGCGGGGCCGCGCCACGGACACGCCGCGCACCCGCGGGGACGCCGCGCCGCCAGGAGGGTGTCCCTGTCCCCGCCCTGCGGCGGGAGCGACAGTCCCTCTGATGACCCTCCCGCCCGAGTTCCTCTGCCGCCCCTCGCCGCGGGGTTATCCCTTCTCTTCTACAAGCCCCGTGCCGTGACTTTAACTGTTTTTGGAAGGAGGGCAGGCTGTGCCTCCTGAGCCCGGGTGCGAACACACGCACTCTGCTCCCTCCCCGCCGCATCCCCCGCCGGGCGGGTCCCATCGGAGCCCAGCCTCGGTCATTCGAATCTCGGTAAGGCCCAATTCCAGGGTCACGCTGCCTCCCCTGCCCGATCACATTCCCACCGAAAAGACCCCATGAGAAGAAAGACACCCCATTTCCCACCTCACTGTCCCTACTCGGAGAGCACTAGCTTTTCTCCTCATTCCTGAGTGCCAGGAGCAGGCTCAGACTCCCAGGGCTCCAAGGGAGAGCAGTCCTTGCCCCAGGGCAGACAGAAGTCAGAGCAATTATCCGATTTTAGCCATATTAATGTACTACTTAGAGAAGAACCAACAAGCTCAAACACAGCTTGAGCTGCCCTAAAACTACCTGAACCAAATCAGATTGAAATATAGACCCATGGACTGCAGAGGGAGAAAGAGGCTGGATTCCTGCGGAGCTGGGCTGGGCCAGGGGACACCTGTCCTCAGCTCTGAGGTGAGGACACATACAGGAGCTCTGGGGGCAGGTGAGATCTGCACCGGGACGCCAGCTCCTGTCCTGGGAGATGACCTGCACAGCCCCACAGCAAGGATGGGGATCCAGCAGTGACCACACAGAAATTAAGTAACAAAGAGGTTTAAAGCAAACCGTCTGTGGTGGGTAGGATAACTTACTCATGCTGCAGGGAATGGTTAGTGATTTATCCACAGTTCCAGCATCAGGGGATGCCCCAGATTTCCTTCCCAGGCCAAGGTCAAACTTTACCTTTCAGAGGATCCTCCTGTGGTCTTCTGCATGTCCAAATCAGCTTTTACTGAACAGGCTAAAATTTGCTGGATTGAGAATTCTTTCTATTTGACTTTTCACATGGGTGATTTAAATAAAAATTGAAAATTTTTGCCTTAAGTAATTAGAATTATTTTCTAAATATTATTCTTCAAAATTTATTTCCAGCAAAAGCTAGAATCCATGACAGAACCAGTAAAATTAGTGGAATCAGTAGTGGAAATGTTACAAAAGTAGTAGTCCGGAGTTGTTCTCTGCAGAGTGGGTCATCTGGAGAGTTTCAGGATCTCTGTATGTTGGCAGAAATTAGATATTAAAGCCTAATTACTGAGTAGGCCAAAGCAACAGCAAATGAGAGGACAGAAGGCAGCTCTTCTGCAACAGTGTCTGTGAAACAGCCAACTCTGCTCCCCACTGGGCAACAGGAAAACACTGTTCTGCTTGGTGCAGCAGAAGAATTAATTTTCCACGGGAAACAGAAAGCCTCGTGTCCTACAGCTGGGGCTTTGGTCTGCAATAAAAAGAGGGCACACTTAGGAAAAAAATCAGTAAAACATTTCTCCCAGTTTTCTCAAGAAATGGAGCTTTTCTACTGCATCAGCACAGAAGCAGGAGGAATGTCCTAAGCAGGGGAATTTTTTCACTGGTTCTAGAAAAAGAAACTCAGGGAAGTGAAGTGGCCTCTCCAAGGCACCCAACACGTGCAACAGCCACCTCCAGCTTTCCTGGCTCAAGAAACGGGAGCACCATGGTGGATCTCTGGTGCCTTCTAACGGAGAGGAGGCATGGTTGATTCGTCTCCTCCAAGAGGCTCCTGCCACCACCCTGCACCCTCAGCTAGCACATGAACCTCACCTCTCCCCCCAGCTGGGGCATGCCGGGCAAACCTCTGGGGTGTGAAAAGGTCAGAGGGGGCAAAGCCCCTAATGGCTGCCACTGAATTAAAAAATAATTTTTAAAAGTTTTATTCACTTCTACAATTCTAACTATTTAGCTAACTATAGTTTTGGTTCAAGTGTCAAACTACTTTTTATCAATGGCTTACAAAAAGGAAGAAGTTTTGCTATATTTATTCTATGTGTTTCCTGAAACCTTAATTTTTAAAAGAAGTGAAATTATACTGAGAAGCCATAACCCTTAGCTGTAACCCTCCAGTGAACTTTAATATTATGATATGCTTGCAATATGTCAGGTTTCAATACTAGACTTCAATACAGATTTCATTGCTAGTATCTCCTGTTGTTAAAGTGGGCTCGCCTTCACACACTGCCCACAGCTCCTACTGAATTAGACTGGTCTTGTACGCTTTGCAGGCAGCTGCCAGTCCCAAAGTGTAGGTACTGACATACATATTTAATTGAGGTTAAAAATTACTGCAGTGTGTGCAGAGGTGTGGACCACCCAGGGCTCCCCTCCTGTAGCACAGGCTCTCCCATGATCAAGGATTAAATTTTTTCTGTATGGGCAAATCTGTCCCTGGTGCCTTATCTGATTCACAGATTCCCTGGCCCTTGATGCAGCACAGACAGTGGCACCTGCACCCACTCTGATATATGCTGTGAGGTGGCTGCTTCTGAAAATACCTTCGACAACCTTTTCATAATGCAAACCACAGTATCCCAAAGCCCACATTTTTAAACACACCAATCCCAGCACGATCTCTGTGGGGTCTGAGCACCAGTTGGGAGAACATGCTGAGGATGTTTTCCTGGCTGCAGGATGTGAAGGACTAGGATTCCTCAGCTAGGGGTCACTAGAATTTAAGGCACAACAGGACTTCAGAATCTAAAGCAAGTCCAGAGGAAAGCCACACTCTACAGAGAGACTACTGGATAAAAGCTCTTGTATATTAATGGCAGCATTAACTGCAGCTTCATATTCCTTCCCCAACGCTGCTCCTGGTAAGTGAACCCACTGGCAATGCAGAGACCTTGTCTCGGTCTCCATAACATAAACTCAGTGCAGGTTCTCCACATTCCCTCCTATACCAAGGGGCTTTCCTTCACTGCAGCTTTCCTTTCACACTGAGTTATGCTTCACACATTCCCTTCCTCCATCTCTACTTATACCTGGAATAAGGAGAGTCTCTTTTCTGACACAGATAGATACAAAAGGAAATCAACCTCACTTCACTTACATGTTTTCCTTCTTTTGCCACAATGAAAACCACCTAATATTCATTGTTTTGATTTTTTAAAACCCTTTCCATAATATTTGCATTGCAAGAAAACAACTAGGGGGAAAATCACAATATGGAAATGGGAGTTAAGATTTAAGTAAGTTTCTACTGAAACAAATGCTTCATGCAGAGCTTTGTGCACATAAATCAACAGTGAGTGTGTGACAGCTCTCCTCCAGCAAGCCGGGTTGTTAACAGTGACTCTAACAACTTCTCTGTGTGTCTGTTTTCATTGCAGTGAAATGGAGGTCATTAGTTAACGCTGGTTCATGGTCACACAAGGTGGCAATAGTTGGCTGGGATGTAAAAGTATTGCTTCCAATGCTTTTCACTAATATTTATCATAATCTTTCCCCCGGGACAGGATCCCTGTGTACATCATCCACTTCCATCAGCATTCCAGGCCTGTTGTGTGCACCTCAAATGGATGCTCTCCCACAGCATTTGGACTCATTCAGTCCCACGGCTGCATGCACTGCAAATAAAGTGAATCAATATCCATGTGTAGCCTTTCCCCAGGCACATTTGATTTTTAAAAGGGTTCTTCAAATTCTTAGAATGAAAAGGCTTTTAGTTTGCATGCTGGCAAGAGAGAGACCAAGCTTGCAGGCAAGATTTTCCTATACATCAATATCATAAGACATGTACTTCATTAGTGAACTTCTATCCTTACAGCGAGAACTGGTGTGCTAGGAGAAAGAACTCCAAAAATTACAGGTGATGTCTACTTGGTCCAGAGAAAAATTTCAGAAATAAAGTTAGCAATAAACCTTGAAAACGACAACAATTTTCTTTAAATCACCCATCTCCAACATATGAAAGAGGGGCTCCATTTCTACAGGCTTTTTTCCAGCCTGGTGTCTGTAAAAGTGCAGTGTTCATGCTCTGGGAGTCTGGACGTACCAAGAGCTGAGAAACTCCGTCTGCTACTGTCAGCACGTCCAGAGCAAAGCAGGAATAAACCATCCCTGGTGTCAGTGAGAGAACCACAGTGATGACGACAGGAACAAATGCTGTCAGAGGCTGTTGGGCAAAAAATATACTGAACAACAATGTTTATGATGGTGAAGATCTAAGACAGAACCCTGCAAACTGCCCAGATGTGAGAGACTTACTCTTATCAAAGCTTCTGCCCAAGCTGCAATAAGCACCACAGAGACTCTGGAAAATGGTCACCTCCCCAATGCCTGGATGCAGTATTTTATCCTCGTCCTCCCCCTTTCATAGTATTTGGCTTGAATAATCCAATAAAGCTCACTCTTGACTTTGTGCCTATTATGTATTCAAGAAGATTACATTACTTTTGATATATACCTGTATTAATATACAAAAACTTATATAAAATCAAACAGAAATCTCACAAAGACATTCAGTTAGGCCACAGCATAGTCCATATAGCTTGGTCATATCTCCTGATGGGCATTATCTCCCAACCACATGTTTTCCTTTTGTAGAGAAGTAATGAGTCTGAGTCTCCATGGTGTGAGCCCCAACTGAGCCTAGTATCACACCTGCCAACGATGAAATAACCACATTTTCTGTTACACATTCCATCTGTTTGTAAAACAGGTGAGACAGCATTTACTGTTCCTCATGGCTCCATTGGCCAGCTTTCTTCATGCCTGGAAATGGCTTTGAGATAAAATGTGTGTTAGGATGAAAGGAAGCAAGTTGTGCTTTGAGGCAGTGGATTTTTTGTGGAACAGTGAAAACTGTGTTACAGAAAGCGAAATTCTGCTGAGCTGTCAAGAAAACAAGGAGCAGTGGTAGATAAAATCCTAATTTCTCTCAGAGTGTTAACACAGAGTATGGCTGCAGCAGCAAACTGTTGAAAGCACTGCAGCTTAATAATATGCCTTGCAATAGCAATGTCTGTAGTAATCTTTTAAAGCAGCTACAGGACACTTGTGATTGCCAGGAAGATTTTGATTAAAGCATTAAAATGTATTGTAAAGCAGCTCCATGCTGCTTGGCTTCATTGCCAAGCAGTTCACAACCGCAGTGACCACAAATGGGAAGCAAAATTTCTTGTGGTAGTAGGAGTAGTTCTTTTTTCCTCTGTTTCACTCCCTCTTTAAAAGTGCTGGAAATGACTGGAGGCATTAGTATTCTGATGGAGAGAGGCTGTGACAAAGACCATGACTACAGGGCCTCCTGACTGCTGTGCTGCTGCCAGTGATGTGGAGGGGACTGACTCCGATGGCTCCACTTCCCAAGAGCCCTGCCATGGCACAGAGAGAACAGACGGGTGATTCATAACACAGGCACAATGCTCTCAGCTTCGCAGTGCTAGCTTTGCACTTTGCATGGAAGTATGACACCAGGTGAGCAGATATTTATCTTCAAGCTGGCATTGCACATCGTATGTGCATGCGTGTACATGTACGTTCATTTTAAAAAGGACAAGCTATGTACCAAGGTGACTGTATCTTCTTTCTGAACGTGTTTTCCTGGCAGGATTTGGAAGCCTCATGCAGGATGTGCTGTGGTGCTTCAGTCAAGTAAAAGGAACTATAGATATTGGGGTGACAGAAGGTAAGTCTATTTTTCTTTTTGTTGCTGAGACCAAAAATAACTTGTCACATACATCTTGCCTAGTTGGTGTGCAGGGAGGTCACTTGTGTGCTGGTGGGAGCTGCTGTACAGAGCTGAACTATGCTCCTTGGTTTCTGCCCTCATTAGGTACTTGTGCATCTGAAAGAGATCAGCCTCTTAAATTAGCTATTGATCCAAGAATTCATTTGAAGGCATTATGACTTAATCATATCAATAGCCTTTGAAATAGATTTTCTTTTGTTTTTCAGCTGTTATTTATAGAGTTTTTCAGGGAATTATGAGACAGCTTCTCCCACTATAACCTTTACTGGAATCAGTTCTGGAACTGAGATGGGCTATTAGGCACATTTCTTCTATTTTATTGTGATCCATGAAGTGCGATGATTTCTTTAAAAACACAGTCTTGTAAGACTAAGAGGACTGAGTTGGCCCAGGCTTCTGACAGCAGAGCTCTGACTTCTTCTAGTGGGAATGCAGCTCTGCCTGGAGCATTGTCACCTGTCCCGCTTCAGCAGCAGTTTTGTTATGCTGCTTTTGCAGAAGAAGGTTTCAGTCTGTAACCTCTGAGGACTATAGCATGGCACAACACTCAGGAGAATATTTACCAATTTATTAAATCTCTGGAGAAAAACACCACCATAGGGATTAAAGACAAAATATTTCTTTTACTGAGGTATTTGTTTTGTTTTGGTTTTTTTTTTTTCCCCCAAGTTATTTACAAGCATTTTGAGATTTTACTCTGGAATCTGCAGATCATTGTAACTGGTCAGGAGTACTTGTTTGCTTCTTTAGGATGAATGAAATGTTAGGTTACCTCTCTTCTCTTTATCCTTTTCTTAATGTAACCATTTCTCATCTGATGGCTATAAGCTTTTTTTTTTTTTTTTTTAAACCATTGGAGACTTAGTGGATGAATCCAGAGGCATGATGGCAGGAAAGGACTCCCACAATTTTTCTTGGGGCAATCCGGGCTCACCGAACAGTAAAGGCTGATGGATAATACTTACAAGCTGTATTCAGTAAAACCAGTAACGAAAAGGTGATACCATTGGTGCATTCATCTGAACAGGCACAGGCAGCATGACCATGGCTGAGGAGGAAGCTCACAATAGTGTTACATGTGGGATGGGCTTTGGCTCTTGCGCTGGTTTGCATTGGTATTTGAATGCAGATGTGTATAGGTACTAATGTACGTACATACGTGTGAATTGTGTTATTACAGACGCCTCACCTTCCTCAGAAGTCTATCCATAACTTGTTACTGTTATGTTAGTCTTTGTGGCACATTTTTGACTTCAGAACTCTTGGTAAAATCCAAGCATCCTGAACTTGCACAATGTGATTTCTTTAGTGATTAGGAAGCATGAAGTTGTGTATGGTTAGGTGAAAAGAGATGTTACTATTATTACAATGCTCTGCATCTTTGAATGTAGTAGAGCCTACCTCCTTCAGATGAATGGACTATCATTCTGGCTTTCAAACGATACTTCAAATGTTGCCAACAATAATTCTGCATTAATTTTGCACTTATGCACACGCAACCGCACAAACAGATCTACATAAACCACCTTATTTTGTTCTTTCTTTGTTCGTTGCTTTCTTTAACTGGTAGAATAGTATCACAGTTCATGGTACTTGTCCCGATGAAACCAGGGGTATAATGGATCCTTTAACTAAAACAACTGTGTGGATGAATGACCTCTTTTGTGCATAGATGGGAGGCCTGGGACATCTTTCAGCTGCTCAAACACTGATCTCAGTATTAAATGTGAAGTACATGATGGTGCTGATTGCCATTGTGATGTCACAAGCTTTGAACTACATTTCGTTTCAATTCTGCCAAAAGGAAACAAGTTTTAGAGCTCTTGCCTTCTTCTGATATATTGATAATTAGCAGTAGAAAACGGATTAGAGCGAACGTAAGATGTGAAATCCCCTCGGGCTGGTGCGGTGCGGGGCTTGCTGGCTCAGCTGCGGGAGGGCGGCACTTTGGGGACACGCGTCCGTCCCGCGGCTCTGCTGGCCCCGGACGCGCTCCCGGCGCGGTGCGCCCTGCGCGGCCCCGACGGCAGCTCCCGGCGGCCGAGGGGGCGCAGGGCGGAGCGGGGCGGGCTGGGGAGGCCCGGGCTCGGGGCCCTGCGGCTCCCTGCGGCTCCGGGCGCGGGGTGCTGCTCGCGGCTGTGTGTTCGCGGGCGGGACGGGCTTAGCCAGCGCTGCCGGCCGCGCCGCAGCCGATGCGGCCGGGCCGGGCCGGGCCGGGCCGGGGGCCGGGGCGCTCCGCTCCGCTCCGCCAGCAGCGCGGGGCCCGGCGCTCCCCGCCGGACAGACCCCGCCGCTCCAGCGGGCCGGGGCTGCGCTCTCCCCGCCGCTGTCGGTCGGTGCTTTAGCTCGGTCCGGCGCGGCTCCCCCGTCTCCCGCCGCGGAAGATGAAATGTTTCTCGCGGTACCTCCCGTACCTTTTCCGGCCGCACGGCGCACTCCGCTCCGCCAGCTGCCACACGGAAGGTACGGGGGCGCGGGGGGCGCGGGGCCGCGGGCGGGGACCGGCGGACACGCGCGGCGCCTCCCCTGCTCTGCCGGGGCGAGCGGTAAACGCCCAGCCGCGGGACCGGCGCGGAGCTGCGGTGACGGTGCCGTGCGGCTCCAGGGGTGTGTAGTTTGTAGATGTGGCCTTAAATGCATCCGGATATTCCCGAGGAAGTGGAACAATCCTGCCATGCTCTGCCCGCCTCCCTCCGGTCACCCGAGCCCTCTCCCGCTGTCAGCAGAGCATGTTTCCAGCCCTGCAGCAATTTGGGAGAAAGAAAATGTTCTCAGCAGTGTTTCAACTTAGCATTTCCAGGGTAGGAATACAAAGTAGCGGGGCTGTGTTTGCCGAGACTTCCGCGGGACTCTAGCAGCGGAGAGCCCATTCTTGCGGATTCATCTCGTGTGACGCGGGGTGGGAGCTGTCGGACAGGTCTGCGGCTCATCCGCAGTCACCAAACAGCTCCGTGGGATTTACATTTCCATTTTACTGCTGCTCCCCGTGTGGAACCCTAGCTGTTTTCCTCATTTTCCCTAAACAAAATCAGTTAATGAGGAAAACCACCACCCTGTCACCCAGTTTTCTGCGGACCCGTGAGTCTGTGCACATGACTGAATTACCAGCCTGGTCCAAGAGGAAAATCCAGGTGGATGCTGGAGGGGTGTTTGGTTGCTGAGGATGTGGAGTGGAAGGGACAAGCAAGGAGCACTTGGCAGCAGGTGATGACAGTCCAGGCTAAGTCAATACAGCTACTCTGGTAGTTCAATCCAAGCAGACAGGATAGACTTTTTTGTTTTAAAGTTTCTCTGAAGTTCTAATCAGTTAAAATTATCCCAATAGATAACTAACTCTAAAGTTCTTACTTTGAGAATTTTCCTGAGGATTTTTTTAGTTTTCATGTTGACTTGGTTCAAATGCACAGTCCCTTAAGATATCCTGGCCAAGTAACTTCAGGATTATTGTACTGGAATAAGTAACTCAGTGGAGAAGCACAACTGTGTGCTGTTTTAAGGGAGGTCTTATGACATGACTGAGGAAAAAAAGAGTTAAAGAAGAAATGGCGTACCGGTGTGCTATCCGTTCTTCTCCATAGCAAACAATATAGAAAGAAAGAAACTTGAACAGAACTGTTTCTTAGACCCATGATTAGATGGATTAGATGCATATAATAAACTTGGGGTGAAACTGAGGTCTGGAGAGTCTAAAGGACCCTGTTCCAGCCTAACTCATTAGCAAAACCAGGAAGAGAACGCAGGTAAAAGCTGCCTCCTGACTGAAAAGGCAGTTCAATAAATAGCTTTTAAAAAATCAGTGGGGTAAATATGATATATTTGGCAATGAATGTTTCTTTCAAGACCTCTGAAGAACGGCTGGCAGCACGCCGAGGCTCTGCCTGGGCTGCAGCTGCGGCCGAGGCACAGGGCAGGGACTGTCTGCGGTGAGGGTGAGCGCTGGCCCGCGGTGCAGCATCGCTTCGCCCTGCCTCCGGGGACAGAAGGTCCTTGTCCTCGACCTCCGGCATCCCCCGAGAGAGGGCACAGCGGAGCTGTCCCGGGGGCCGCCAGGACGAGCGGCTGCTGTCGCTTGATGCCGCCCTAGTGCCTCCTGCTGCCGCCCAGCCGTGAACCGCGGGGAGCTCGGCCGGAGCTCGGCTGGTAGAGAGACCTTGGCTAGCTGTGGGCATTTCTCCTCCCGCCAGCAGTCCAGACCTGCCCTGCAGCGGTTCAAACAGAAAGAGAATTTACATTCGATCTTCAAAAATTACATGAGTTTCCAAATTACACACTGCATGTCAAGAGAGCAGCACAGATGAATTTTACTCTCTGTTGCTTGATAAGTCACAGCAACTCCTCCGTCATTTTTTGAGTAGGTCTTGTGTCTTTTCCTTTTTGAAGTTATGATCATTTCCAGAATATTTGTATAATAGTACCCTGGCTCACAAATGCTCCAAAGAGTGGAGAAATGCCAGGGTTTCAGTAGCCTTGAGGTAACTCTCCGTTATCTCTGAAACCTTTTACAGTTTTCTGGTTTTCCACATTCCTCCGTTTATGTCCAGGCTCTGAACCAGCGTTTTAGGAAGTTCCAGTGGAGGTGACATGGAGGCCAGGATGTTCAGTCACTTGTGTTAGAGCTGATACTAAAGGTGCCCTTACGGGCACCTAGAGGGGTAGCTTTGTTAGGGGTCTTTAAGATGAAAGCTCAGCCAGAGGCACCTTAAAACTAAGCTCTTTACCTTCGGGGCACCTCTAGGCTAGGCTTCTGGCCTTTGAAATATTTTTGACTGATGCATGTAAAAAGTAATAATTATTTCCTCCTACTCTCCAAACAGCAGATTCCTCTATGGGTAACCACAGAAAGTGTGGTCAGGTTCCAGTGGGATCAGTGGAATAGGCCAATTAACAGCGTGAAGAAAGGTCTGCTTGGGAATGGTTTAAAATGTGCTTCAAAGCTCCTGGTCCCTGATGCCAGCTTGTAAGTGGGATGAAGTGGTGAAGGGACCAGCTGGCTGGTGGCTGACAGGCTCCTCTGCTGCACTCAGTCGTGCCACAGAGCAAACCCCAGTCCACATGCTGGAGAGCTCTCATACAAAATTGTTTGCCTGGAGTGAACCTAAAATAGCCAGTTTTCTGGTTTGCAGAGTTTACCTTTGTTTTTATGATGGCCACTACACTTACCACCAGCTTGTCATTTTTGTTCCTGCCGTGTTGACCGCAAGTGGGTTTATTTTCCTGTGGTTCTGACCTGAGTTAATCAGGCACCAGCAGCTGGGAGCTTCATTGAAGTCCTTCTGACTCTGGAGTGAAACCCACAGAAATTAAGTTTACAGCAGTGCTAATCATAGGGATGGTGTGTGAATTAGAGGTACAGTACAATTGCGTAAGTATGCAAATATGGTTTGGTGTAATTAATAGGCTGTAATTACATGAAGAGAGGCCATCAGTGAAAGGCTGATAGAGGAGAACACTGAGTTAAGACTGAGCTTTCTACAGTAATTGCATCTCCTGATACAGCTGTTTTGCACTTTCCCATTTTGAATGGCACATCAACCTTTGCTTTTGAGTGAAGAACATCAGTCTGACTCTAATTTCAGGTTTTACATTTATGAGGACATGCACCATGTGCAAGAGTCCAACCACCTGGTTGGTTCATTCCCTAATAGTAAATGAGGTTAATTCTGTGTAGCCACAAAGAACTGGGTGGCTTGGGGGCAAAGGGCTAATTCCCTGTCCAAAATACAAGGCATAGTGTCAAACTGAAGCAATGGAAATTATCCCTCCTCCCAGCGAGCTTAAGGCCTTATTTCCGTGATGCCCATTTCTTGTCTTTTATTCCTGTTTGCATGAGGGAGGGGAATCCCAGAGCACGGCCTTGTTCCTGAAGCAGTGCCTGGTGTGAGACAGGTAATGTGCCGCAGCAGGGGGACAGGAGAGACACAGGTGCATTGTTGGACTGCTTTAATTTGAGACATGATGAACTGTGTCCTGGCAGGGCGTGGGAGCTCCTATGGCAGAGGTGCTGCTCAGAACATGATGGGATGCCCAAGCCACAGCCTCAGGCTCCAGTGCTGGTGCTCAGGCACAGCAGTGGCGCACGTGGGTCTGTTTTCTCCGTTGGGGATGATCAGTGCACCTGTATTTTTGTTGTGGGTACTCAGGAACTGGAAATACCTTTTCCTGGCTGCACTGATTGCATTTCCCTTGCACTTTTTTTTTTTTTTTGGCCAAGAAAGGGAAAATTCCTGACCGTGGAGTTCATTATAGAAAATAGAACTGAATATAGAGCAGGAGGAGATTCTGCTGCGTTTGGAGTCTTTAAAGTTTTGAGTAAATGCAGTTGAAATGGTGGCTCTCGATTACCTCTGCCAGGAGGGGGTCAGGAGAGATGTTTGTGGTTTGTTTAAATAACTTCTTGACAGTGTTCTGTGTGGTCTGTGCTGAAGCTTTGTCTCCAGGCCTCAAAGCTGCAGATTTTATCTTAAAAAGACAAACTATATAATACTTGTTTGCAGGAGACAAAATCCGTCTGCGGGGAGATGTCACTGCTGGAAGGGCAGGGACTCAGACCTGCTCAAAGATATCCCTGGAATAACCGGCTCCCGGCCACGCCCTGGCCACGCCCTGGCCACGCCCTGGCCACGCCCAACAGGCCGCGCCCAGCAGGCTCAGCTCCGCCCCGGCGCTGCCGTGTGCGCTGCCGCGGGCTGCCGGCGGGGGGCGTCCCGGTGCCCGTGGGGGTCCCGGTGCCCCTGGGGGTCCCGGTGCCCCTGGGGGTCCCTGTGCCCGTGGGGGTCCCTGTGCCCATGGCGGTCCCGGTGCCCATGGCGGTCCCGGTGCCCGTGGGGGTCCCTGTGCCCATGGCGGTCCCTGTGCCCATGGCGGTCCCGGTGCCCATGGCGGTCCCGGTGCTCATGGTGGTCCCGGTGCCCGTGGGGGTCCCTGTGCCCGTGGGGCTCCCTGTGCCCATGGCGGTCCCGGTGCCCCTGGGGGTCCCGGTGCCCCTGGGGGTCCCTGTGCCCATGGCGGTCCCGGTGCCCGTGGGGGTCCCGGTGCCCGTGAGCGCCGTGCTCCCGCGGGGGCAGCGGCAGCCTGGGCGGGTGGGGTCCCACGGGCAGGGCACGGCGGACGCTGGGAGCGCCGGTCGCAGTGGCTCTGTCCGTTCGCCTCTCCGGGCGGGGGTTTGACTCCCTCCGGATGATCTGACATCCCTGGGGGATGCTCGGAGCGGCCCCACCGGCGCTGACCCGCGGGAGAAGCGCTCGTCTTTAATGACAGAAAATGTCGCTGAGGGATTTTTTTAATCTAAAGTATTTTGGTTGTGAATGTTCTGTCCTGGCGTTGGAGGATTTTGAACATTATTTTTCTTCTCCCCCAGTTTGTGCCGGGACGCTGCTCCCCGTACCTCTCCCGTGCTGACTCCATTCCTGTGTGACCATTGGGCTCTACAGGCTACCTGGAGCTCAGATTTCCTGCAATTTTCCGTGTCAAACGGCTCCAACTAAAGCAAAAGCCGAATTATAAGCACATTTCCAAGACTCTGGAGATATTTCCATTCTGTGACTCTATTTTCCTCACTACAGATGGGTTCAGCTGTAGCTTCCCAGCGTTCCCCTGTTGTCTATATTTAGCTGGTGCTTAAATCAGCACAAAGGTGCCTTCTGTCATCCCTCCCACTCGGAAGGGACCTGATGGAGGTTTCAGGGAAATGCTTCAGAGAGAGAGGGAAGAGCAGCTGGCGGGGGTTGAGCTTCAGAGCAGATCTCAGGCTGTGGCTGCCTTTAAATTGAGTTATTTTAAGCACTTTTGGGGAAGATAGGATGGTGAGTGTGGTGTGGTCAGGATGACCTACCTGTAAGAAAAAACAGGGAAATTGTCTCTATTTGTTGTGCCTACCATGGGCAGCTTTGTGTATCGGTGGAATTGCTGAAACCATTCTCCTGCCGAGGGCCGGGGGCAGGGGCTCCCGTTTTCCCCAGCATAACGGGCTGCATTTGACACAGCCACAGGCACAGCTCAGTGTCTCTTAGCAGACCCAGAGATGTGTTTAGCTGCTGTTTGGGCTCAGCAGACCAGGTGGTAAATAACCAGGGACAGCCTACAGCCCCTTGGATTTTGGGTTCCATCCAAGCCCACCCAGGAATGTCACAGGCCACCACATGAAGGGTCACAGGGCGGCACACGTGACTCTATGAAAACATTTTAAAAAACAATAGTTTGAGGTTTAACTTTTTTTTTTCTCTGCATGCAGATTTGCAGAATAAGGTCACCAAAAAGGTCTCAGAAATTCCTTAAATGGGTTGATGCTGTGGTGGAGCTGTGCAGGTGTAATTGGTGTACATGAGATGCTGCTCTTACTGTGAACTCTTTGTGTTACACCAGCAGCCCAACAAACCATGTTTGATACTACACTCTAAATAATTTTCTGACGTGGATTATAAAAGAAAACCAGGCTGTCAGAGGCTGATCTGGCTATATTTGGGAAATAAAAACACTCAGCTTTGTAAAGCCATATGGTGGATTTATTCACAATCAGCAGTTCCTTTCAAATGCAAGTTCATGGCATTTAGTAATACATTTTCCAGTATACAGCTCAGCACTCTGTTTTTAATGTTTCCTCTTCCAGCGTGTTATCTGGGAGCGGTCAGCTGGCTGCAGCCATGGGCCACCTCTTGTCTCAGCAATGCACATTCAGCAGTATAATTAAGCACTTACATTAGTGAGTTCTTACCATCTCCTGTGGACTTCATCAGCAGTTTTTGTCCCTGCACGTTTCCAGTGCTGCTAGCTGCTATTTTCCTTTCTGTACAGTGTTGCACAACAGTACAACTTCTGGCTTGATTTCTTCTGGAAATGATGCTGTAGGACCCTGCATGAAGTGTGTGTCCGAGTGGCTGTTGGACCTGCTCTCCTCCATTGCTTCAGGCACTTGCTTGGCAGCTCTGGCTCTGGGCTCAGTGGTCTCAGGGGCACCAGCCCTGTGGGAATGTGGACGGGGCACATCCTGCTTGTGTCCTTTGGCAGGGGTGGTCTCATTCCGAGGTGTGTCCAGAGGCAGTGCCAGAGGTGCTGGGCACCAGACCCCCGGTGCTGCAGAGCAGGGTCTGCATGCAGACAGGTGTGCCCAGCACCTGGCCGGGGGCATCCACTCCCCATCGTGGCCACAGTGGGTTTAGCAGAGAGCATGAAAGCTTGTGTAGCTGAGAGCAGTGGGGTGCAGTGCTGGTCAGAGATGGCTGGACCTGAGATGTGACTCCTGGGTCTCCTCCTGGCCCAGCCTTATTCCAGTAGAAGTAGCCACTGATAGCCACAGGTAACTTCTGCTGGGGCTGCTTGGGTCCATGTGAGTCCTGAGAGCCACAGCTAACCCTGGTGAGTGCTGTGGCCTCCCTGGCTGAGCAGTTTGCAGAGGGTGCTCAGCTCCTCTCCCTTGCAGGGCTCCGGTCTGTGTCCCTTCAGGATCGCTGCTGCTCGTGGGAGCTCAGCCCATGCCAGCCTGCTGCTCTCACCGCACTGTGTCTGATCTCCAGCACAGCTCCTCCCTTGCGCCAATTCCAACTGCTCTGCCCTCCTGTATAATGACAGCACCTAGCACGAGATAGCTCCAAAAGGGCCTTTTACACATTAACTAATGAATCCACACAACCCTTCTGTGAGGGAGCTGTGCCTTATGTCAGAAACTCAAGGAGAGAACAGAAAAGGGACAGCAAAAGGAGCCATGTTCAGAACTGGGTTCCTCTGGTGTACATGCACATTGTACCTAAATCCCGAGCTGCTCTGGTGGCTTTTTTATTCCTTTTGTTATCCCTGAAGGAGCTTTGGGTGCACTCTGAGGAGGCACCATGGCAGCACAGTTGGGAGCTCTGGCAGAGCCGGGGGTGAGCACCCACCTGTGCAGCTCCTGCCCATGTTCTGTGCCTTTCTGCCCCAGGGGAGATCACTGCTGTCGGCACCAGTACTGCATCTGCTGGAACCAGGTGTCATCAGGTCACTGAGCCTGAGCAAGCGGAGGAGTGTAGTGCTGGCTTCCATTGAATGAACATTTTTTGTAGAATGCTTTGTCTTCCCTTCCTGTGACATTCATTAAGTAATTTGAGGTAGCAAAGGGTGCTTACGTGGTGCTGTGAATGCGTGGGCCCCGTGCCTGTGAAGTGTGAGGAGCACAGGGGCACTTAGCCATCCTGGCAGCGCGGCACAGCCGTGGCCTGAGCACTCTGTTACTGCTCCCTGGTGTGCTAAGCATAAAGTCTCTAGGTCTGAAAGGTCAAGGAACTTGTTCAAGCTTATAAAAAATAACATTAAGAAAAGCCATGGTTGAGTCAGGCATAGGATTTTCACACGTGCATCCATACAAAAAGGCAGACACATGTGTCCAGACCCTGACAATACAAGCCTGCATGCAGGTGTTACTTCTCTTTAATTTGGTTTCTCAGTAACCCTCCTGAAGTGGAAATTTCGCAACAAAACCAAAGTGTTCAAAAGCAGGAGCTGATGAGAAGTCTTCCCTTTTTTTTTTTGCCTTGATTCTGCCTTTAAATTTGATGTTCCTCAGCTTTAATGAAAGAGTAATCAACTCACAAGCAGATGGCAACAAACCTACCATACGTACCCATGAAGAAGAACCATCAAGGTGCATTTTTTGACTCACTGCCACATAGTCAGATGTTGTTTCATTGAAGGAGGCTAATTGACTTGCCCGCTTCAGCTAATAGTGGCTTATGCTTCTCTCCATCCCCACTGTTAATCTGAAGTCTTAAGTGACAGAATAATGAAGAAGAAAATAAGTAATATAACTGATTAAAACCAGGAGCAGCCTAAAAGCAAGGAGCAAAAACGTTTGGGAAACAAGAGGCTGTTGTGTTCCTGCTGAGGTTCCTGTCTGTGGTGTCCCCACAGGCATGAGCACTGCCACGAGCCATTGCTCCCCATGGTGGGACAGCTTGTGTCCCCAGAATGGGGCCCTGGGGAGATTCCAGGAGGGCTCGCAGCCTGAAGATCTGGAGCACTGCCACTTGTGGGAGGAGAAAGTCAAGAGTTGCTGAGAAGTTCTCATTTTCAAGAGATGAAGGATGGCAGTGACAATTCCTGGTGCACAACGGGTCCAGATCTGAGGATGCCTGGTGCAGAGCAAGAAGCAGGGCTTGGTCCCACATGGGGTGAGCAGGGGCTGCCCAGGGCTGTTGTTGCCCCCAGGGGTGCCCAGTGCCTTCCCTGGAGGCAAGTAGTTCCTCATCTTCTGAGGGTTCTGTGTCCTGACTGTGAGCGCGCGCACAGCCGCACAGCGAAGGCATTGCTCTGGAATAGTCCATTTCCAGTCCCCTGTGCTTGGGCTGCCCTGAAATCTGCTTCTTCTCCTTTTTGTGCTGGCTTTGTAATTTTTCAAGGGTAGTTGTCCTTGAGAGGAAAGATATTGCTGATTTGCTGTGCTTGACGTCACTCTCCGTGCTGTCAAAACTTAAAAGCCATAAAATCCACACTGATGAGTTTCCACATGTGTGAGTCTGTGAAGGCCATGGAGAATGTTTTTGATGGACTGTCATGGCCATATTTTTCTGATGCCCATTTTTGGAGGGCAGGAGTGAGAGGAGCCTTGCTGTTACACCTTGGACATTCTGTTCCCATGAATTTGGGTCTCAGGAAAATGAAGCACTGGAGTCTCTTTGTCATAGCCCGTTGGCAAAAGATGTGTATGATGGTGGTGGACAGGTCTAAAACAGACTCTGGAGTCAGCAAGATGAAAACTGACTCTTCCTTGTTGGTTTGGCAGGTTGGAGTGGAAGGGCTGAGCAAGCTAAGTGTGGGAAGTGCTTGGGACAACCTGGGGAACCAAGAGGTGCCAGGGGAGCCTGTGGCTTCGTGTGGGGTGCTCAGACTCCTACCCAAGATATCCTTTTGTGGCAGCACCGCGTGGCTCGCTGCCGAGTGGCAGAGGGAGTTGCCAATATGTGTGACCTCATGTGAAACACACTGTCCAAAGGCCTGTTTTTAGTGAGCAGAAGTGCTTGTTCTGTGTGAGCAATCATGGTGAGAGCGCTCCAAGCTGGCACCAGTAGAGCACACACACAGTGCAAAGAAAGGGAATACAACATTCCAGGGACTGCGCTGAGTGTCCAGAGAACACACTCATGGATTGACAGTGCTCATGCTAATGAATCAATTACTCTCCATGCATGGATGTTTCTCCCTTTAAATGTTCAGAAGTCACTCACAAACATGACAGGAATTAAATAAATTTTGTTTATTCAATTGGATTAAAGTAGCTGGATTCCCATGCCAATGGGAGCAAACGGATTTAATGTTACTGTGCATATTGTTTCTCTCTCATCTTCAGGGGAGTAGTTGTCTGTTTTAGGAAGTAATTTTTAGGAAGGACCATAAGATCTTAATGATCACATCATCACATTTCAGTGTAGACCTCTATGCCTGCTGTCATACTGACTTCATTGCTGATGTTGTTATACGTAATTCAGAAAAAGGCCTTGGGAAAGGCATGTACATGTGTTCATGTGTGCTGGAGCTTGTGTGCTGCTGCTTGATCCATGGCTGGGTCGGGGCTATTAGATTTCCTTCCCCCAGGCATTTTATAATCTGTTTAACATAACACAGTTGTTTGTCTTGTTTGATGACTGCTTAACAGATGGATATGTGATTTTCATAATTACTATATGAACATTAATAAGACGTGATATCTTTTATTAATTAACAGTTTTCCAGGTTTATTTTTCCAAATGACATGAGGTAGATTATATGGAAATATTAGTGACATACAAATATTAGTTTTACAGCATTGGTATTCTGAGAAGTCAGGCAAACTTTTAAGGCTCCCCATGGGGTCTTTTGTTTATATTTTCCCCCTCCCCTAAGCTGTACTTCATGAAGATTCTCTGGTAGCACGATGGGGTTTATGTTTTGTTAAAGTTTGGTCTCCTCTTAGTGTAAGGAAAGCCTAGACCTGGCCAAGGTGCTAAGCCATCCTCTGTATTTATCCTGCCAGTGCTCTGCTCTTCCGGTCCTTTTCTATCCTTGTATGATACTGTGGTCCCATCTTTCCTCCTGGAGATTTCCAAAAGTGGGAATCAGTGTAAACAAGCATGACGACTGTACCCCACGCAGAAGAGAAGCTTCTCCCCCTGCAGCTGCGGCCGTTCCTGGGAGCTCTCCCTGTTCATGGCTGAAGAGGAGCCTGGAGAAAGGAGGTCAGTTCTCCTGGGAAGCAGCGCCAGGCAGGCCTCCCCAAAATCACACCCAGCCCTCACACTGGGACTCCACAAAGGAAGCATATTTTTGTTTTGTGATGAAGCAGCCCCGTCTGCTAACTGGGAGGGGGTCAGCAGGTCTCAGGGCCCTCCCAGGGATGGGGACACTGGCCAGCCCAGTGCCACCTTTCCCAAGCTGCTGTTTTTGCTGGAGGCACCCGGGAGACCCACGGGGGAGGAGGCACAGCCTCAGGAGTGATGCGTCACACTGGAATGCTGAGTTTCAGGTGTCACAGAGAGCGAATGACTGACCTGCAGAGAGGTGGAGGGCAGGGATGAGCAGGGCAGAGCTCGTGGCTGCAGCGCTGGAGCTGCTCCAGTTGCTGGCCCCTCTGTTTGTGGCTCTGAGGCACAGAGGAATAGCATAACTGAGTGGATGTAGGACCATGTGCACATAAGAAACATTGGACAGGATCAGTGTAACACTCCCTGACCCTCCACTAATGCTTAGGCACCTTGAACACAAACTCGGTTGAAGCTGAAAGGTTCCCTTCTCGGGGGCTTTGTTGTGTGGGATGAGCTGGTATAATGTATTGTATCATGTCGTAATGGTGAGTGTGGCTCTGAGAGGAAAGCAGTGCAGCCTCACCCTGCCAGCCCCCAGCCCGGGCTGCAGCCCCCAGAGCCCCAGGCTGCTCTCCAGGCTTGCCCAGGCACAGTGGGAAGCTCACACACACCCTCAGTGCCGCAGCTGCCTTCGCTCATGGACCTGTGGCCACAGACACCAGAGAGAACCAGAGCTTGGTGTGGTGACTCCTTGAGATTTTCCGCAGCAAACACCAGAACAGTTTCACGCTTAGAATACATTCTGGGTTAACCATGAGCCAGGCTGGCTCTCCAGTCCTTCGCTGGGTTCCAGAAGTGGTTTGTCATGGAGCATTGCCAACAGACGCCAGGGCACCACGGGGGAGGCACAGTTACTGGGCCAGGCCCTTTGCCCATCTTGGCTGCTGCTTTGTCAAGTACCACTAAAAACTGACAAATTCCTGTTAATGTGGAGACAGTTGGTGAGTTGATTGTTCCTGACAGGCTCCCTCGGTTCCCCAGCTCCCGGCATTGCAGCAGTGGCTGTGTTTTGCTGTACCCCATTTTGTGCTTTCTACCAGTCTGATTTTGGGTCACCATCCATCCTCCCGACAGTTGTGGAACTTCAGCTAATCCCTGCACAGGTCAGGAGTGCTGCTCTACTAGACACACAGTTTGATTTTCCTTGGGGAGTTAACTCTGACTGATTAGCCTTTGTGCTTTCCTTTTTGCAAGGCTGGCCATGCTCCATCAGTGTGTGCTTCACTCTGCTGCTGCTGGGTGACATCTGAGGACAAACAGAGTGATTTTTATAAGGTAATAATTCCAGCCTCAGGTTCACAATGCTCTGAAACTTACTGTGTTTGTGTTGCAAGACATGGGCAGCCCTGTTTTAATTTATGCCATGATTTCATTACTTTTTGACATGGGACATGTTCAATTAACTGAAGGCCATGAAGTAATTGCAGTTTAGGAAATACAATTCACGGGGACCTGGATGTGTTGGTGTTTCACTGGTGAACATCCTTTCAATTAAATCCACCTTTGAGGCCACACAAAATTTTGCATATTAATTGCTAATTTAACAGAATAAACACTAAATAGTCATTCTTGTAAATAATATCCCGGGATATGTGGGGAAGCATCTGAGTGTCCAGTGTAAATACATTACATGACAAAGTTTGCTTTTTCAGCACTCAGACTGATCCCTATTTCTCTTTTGTTGGTTCTTCTGATCATCAGCTGATGGATTAACAGTTTGCAAATTGTTGATTGTTTAGTAGTTTTAAAGGTTACAGGGTTTTTTGGTTGGTTGGTTGGTTGGTTGGTTGGTTGTTTTTTTATTATTATGGTATGTGATTGCCATCTTTACTCTGTGGAATTGGTTTTTGCCTTTGTCCTCATGGCTGACATTTTAAAAGATGGAATGACAAATGAGTGTTTTGATCTCTGATGGCCATGTGGAGGGCCTGGTGGGATGGGCGCGCAGGGCTGAGGTGTGCAGCCAGAGGATGGCAAGAGGTGCAACTCTTCCACTCAAATGCAGGTGTGAGTTCACATGTTCCCTTCCCACACGGTGACCCAACCTAAGGAAAACATTTTGAAGCTGTATTAACACAGTGAATTCCACTTCTTCCCCAACTGAAAATAAATCAACAGGAAAATCCAAGAAAGAAAATACTGCCTTTATTTTTGTGTTCTGTGCTTACTAGATTTAGTTATTCAGCCTGAGACTTCCTCTCATGGTTCTCTCATGAACAATGTTCTAGTGTCTTCTTGTGTCCTCCTTACCTCCCATATCACATTTCACTGCAGCCTGTGAGCCCTTCAGGACAACGTGCTGGTGTGTGTGTGATGTGGTGCCTGTGCTGGGATGTCTGTTCCATGTCCAGTGCTCCCCAGGAGACCTGCACTGGTTCCCTGCAATGGTGTTTCACTCCCAGATACCCAATCAATGCCTGCCAGGTTTGGCCTTCCGCTGTGGTGGAGGAGCAGACAAAACACCAACATGGACAGGTCTCACCTGCAGCACTGCCCAGAGCTGTTGTTTTCAAGTAAGAACTTACTCCTTAGCATAGATTGTACTCCACTGGTTCAGATGCTCTGATGCTGTAGCATGTGGCCTTAATCTTCAGAAGTGGTAAATCCTATTTACTGTGTAAGCATTTAAGCTAATTATATCTCTGATGTGAGGAACATGTGACAAACAGTTCACACCACATCCTTTAAAAGACATTGATGTCTCAGACCCTCATGAAATATTCTGTGCCTCGTTCCATTCCTGGGATATGAAATAATTCACAGCAAGTTTTTCCTGGAAGCACCATGTTTGTGTTGCTGTTGCACAGTTGCAATAGCAGCTGCATTATAGGAGAGATCTGGTGAACAGGAAGATGTCTCTCTAGAAAAGCCTGCCATGAAACGCTTAGTGGGGAAAGAGTGCGTCTGAAGAAAGCGCTGCTAAAATGCAGCAGAAGCTGGTCGGTCTAATTGAAGGCAGGAGAGAAAGTGCTTGGGGAACAGCTGCTCCAGAGCAGGGCTGGGCGTGCGGCCATACTCGTCACGGGTGTGCTGTTAATCATGTACAGCTTGTACCAGCGCCTGTAACGGCATGGCAGGGGCCAAGGCCAAGTAGATCAATTTATCATTTGACCTTTGGGAGGCAGAAGTCCTCACCTTCTTTGCATTCAATGAACTGATTCTTCACTTTTCTGCCTCGAGGTCCTGACTCTTCTTCTCCATCATTTGGGAAGAAGAGGGCTGCAGCTTGCCCTCTGCATGCAACCTGGCTTCCCAATTTTCTTGATCTTGGTTTAATCTGGTAAAGTATTGGGACTTTATCCCAGATTTGGGTATGGTTTCCCCAACTTGCTTATGTGACTTACAGGAGAAAACATGAAAAACAAATTGGCAGTGCAGTGAAATCACAGTCAGCTCTTCTGCTGTGCTGCAGGAGCACAAAGGCAGGGCTCCAGAGGCACAGCGGGGGTGCACAGGGGCTCACTGAGGATATCAATGTGTGCTGGAGGTCACAGGCATTCCCCAGGACCATGCAGCAGCCCAGCCCTCTGTCTGCAGGTAGAGGGGATGGTCCTGCATGAGGTATTGACCGAAAGGGTGTTTATCCAGAGAGGGTTCACCCTCCGTGCATGTCCCTTCATGGCTGAATGGGAATGGTCTTTGTTGGCTGGGGCAGGCTGGTGCCCTTCCTGAGCCTTGTCCAGGCTTCCCAGATTGGCAGTGAGGAGCATCAGTCTGTCTGGGTGCTCAGCTCACCGCTGGCACAATATTTACAGAGTGGCTGTGAAGGACTCAGTTGTCCATGGTGCTCTGGAGAACAGGATCCCTGACCTGGGGTGTGTCTCTGGCCGTCCCAGGGACACCATGCCTGTGGTGCTGGGTGCATTCAGCACTGGGGATGGTGAGCAGCTCTGGATTCCTGCAGCGTGTGCAGCACGGTGGGGCTCTGCCCTGAGACAGCCTTTTTGCCTTGGGGTTGCCCCTTAAATATGGGCCAGCCAGCCACCAGCCCAGGTGGCTGACACCAATTACATGTGGAGAATAGGAGTATAATTACCCCGTTGTTGCTGCATAATTAGCTCTTCAGATTTGTGGCGCCAAAATGCTGTGTCTACTGGAATCCAAGAGCTGAAGGACTTGGAGCGCATTGAGAACTGGACATAATGCGAGAAATTGTACAAGGGCTTTAAGTGCTCTCCTTCTCAGAATACTAATTGTGTGCCATGACCTTCACCCAGATCAAAGACCAGGTGCTGGCTCTGATGTGAGATGGCGAGGGTGTCATGAGAGCCCTGGCTTCCCTCCTCAGCAGAGATGAGCTTTCTGTTAAAGCATCGCAGACCTGGCTAGGGCAGGGGGAGGTGGCCACCATTTGTGTCAGTCCGGAGTCTTCAAAGCTGAGATGTGGCAGAGTGGGAGCACGTCCAGGGAGCAGTTCCCTGTCCCACCCTGGAGCAGGGGGATGTCCCACCCACAGGAAGGGACAGAGAGGGGGCAGCAGCTTCCACCCGCAGCTTCTGCTCACAGACCCTGGGGCTCTCACTGCCAGCCCTGTCCTCTGTGCCCTGGGCAGTGCTGTGACCAGTGCTTCTCCAGTGCTGACCTCTGGCAGCATCCAGCAAGCTGGAGCTCCACTGACAGCACTGAGCCAATGATCAGTTAGCCAACAGAAATAATTCTTACAAGTTTAAAAGAAATTGTATTATTTATATTTAATGGTTAAAAATTTAATGAGCGTATTGTTTTAACCCAGAGCAGTAATTAGGAAAATAGATTTAGTGCTCATGGATGGGAGGGTAAAATATATGCTGTGAAGGAAGTTCTGTACTGAGCAAAAAATTGGAAGTTTGATTCAATTATTCTTCACACACTGTTTAGATCCCACAGAAACCTGAGCATGGAACTCTTCAACCTCTCTAATTGAAGCAAAAATCGTTGGAGTGGAAAGTGTCCTGGCTCCTCAGGAGATGTTAAAGTATAGAACATGGTGGACACCTGGGGTTTGGGAGACAGTGACAGCTACAAGCTGACCTTTGGCGAATTTAATCTGCAAATGGATTCCTGCTTAGGACAGCTAATGCTTTTAGTTATTGTAAGGGCTTGTTCCTGGATTTTAAAAATCTGAGAACAAATGGATTTCATGATGCAGCTGCTAGACACGTTGCATAATAAACAGGTGGCTTCTGAGTGTGTTTAAATGATACAGTGTCTTAAAAAACTTTGCAGGACTTATGAATACATAAGTATAATTCATACACAATGGGGGAATAATTTTTGTTACTTAATAAAGGAGAAAGGACTTGGCACTTGTTGAAATGGAAATACACTGAAAATGGAGTCTACTGAAAAGGAAAGAAAGAAGGTCACTGGTTGTGTTTATGATATTCATGGGCATTGCAGGGGCTCCTTACTCAACTGGGCATTGCCTTTGGCCTGGGGTTTGCCATCTGAGGTCTGATGGGAGGAAGTGATATGGTGGCAGCTGCTTATTCAAAATCTGTCTTTATTTTTCTTGTCTGAAGTTGCTCTGACCTCTCACAGGACACCTGCAGGTGAACATAACTTGTAGGCAGAGAGAATCCAATTCCTGGGGACAGTGTTGTGGTGCGGTTTTAATCTTTCTTTTCCGTCTCTCTCTTCCTGCATGAGGTCCATGTCCTTCCCTCGGGAGACAGGGGAGCACAGAGAGAGGTGTCAGCTGGCGTGCCCAGAGCCAGCAGCAGTTCCAAGTCCTGTGGTGTATTGGGGTCTGGTCCCCTGTGCTGTTGCATGCCTGAGGAGCTGCCAGCAGCACAAAAGTTATTTCTAATGCATGATGTTAGTGCTGTGGCTGTCTGTGGCCTGAGAGAGAGCTTTGGTCAGCATATCTCTGTGCTGTGCCATGAAGCCATGGCCAGGTCCTGCGCCTTTCCACAGAGAGTGAATTCAGACTAACCCGTGACTCTCACCCAGTGCAGCCAACAGCAACCTCAGCCTCAGATACAATGTGCTTGAATTAAACATGTGCATGGTGGTTACAGCAAGTAACTCACATTCCAGGATAATTCAGCGAAGGCTCGGGCATGGACACCTCAGGATTATGACTGCTGGATGAATGCTTCTGGCTTGTCACATCAGTAATCCCTGCATTAATGAGTGGCCTGTGATATGATGTGATGTGGTGTGGTTTCCTGAAAAATCCCAAAGTTATATATGCATTTGAGTAAGTGACAGAGCTCTTCAAGGTGCAGTTTTACAATGTCTTATATCAGCCTGCATGTGACAGCGTGTCAGAAAACATGCTGGGGAGGCAGGCAGCTCTGGGCCTGGGAATTCACCTTTCCTCGTAAGGTAGAACAAGCTTTCCCTCTCTCTCGCATCGCATCTGAGAGTATCCGCACACTTCTCAAAAAGGCGTGTGGTGCTGTGGTTGTGCAGCCGTGTGGTGGTGTGGGGCGTGTGGTGCTGTGGAGGTGCAGCAGAGGTGTAGAACATGCTGTCCAAAAGATGTTCATGCTGGACCTACTGGAATCCTTGAGTCTTCTTGCTCGGAAGTGCTCTCTCCTGCGCTTCCCCTAGAATAAGCAGCCCCTAAGCAGGCAGTGAATCTCAGGAGAATAGTAATACAGGGTGTAAAATCTTGCACCTTCTCAATGAGATTTTAATTACGATAGTACACTTGGGAGAGGAAATCAAGCTGCAGCACACTACTGTATTTACATTGTTATCCATCATCTTTGTCCTTTCCCTCTGCATCCTCCTGTTCCAGCAATAAAAACACTCCCTGCTGATGTGGACTGTCAAGCAGCTCCTTTGCCATGGCATGCCGAGCTCTGCAATTCCTGCAACTGACCCCAGCCCCAAGGTGTGGGGGTCTCAAGGGCTGCTGGGTGGGTGGGCAGGTGCTGCGTGGTCTGTGCCGGTGCGTCCCAGTTCCCAGGCTGCACCCAGCCAGTGCCCAGCACTGATATTCTTGGCCAGAGTGAACGGGGACAGTGCTAAGGTAGGTCTTGAGAGCAGTGTGGAGCAGTGGAGTGTTGTGGGGTGCAGTTCCATGTCAGACCCCAGGCTGTGTCCATGCAGTTCCACGTCAGACCCCAGGCTGTGTCCGTGCACCTGTTTCCATTCAGCAGCTGTCTGAGTAGTGGAGAGTGGGGGGCAGAGGGGACACTGCAGGTCAGGTGTGAGAGTGGGGAGTCATGCCCGCTCTCTCACTGTTGCTCAGTGTGCACATTGCTACCTGGCTGGGAAATGTTGTGCCCTGATACTGTGGTTGGGTTTTACTTCCAGCTTCAGGTGCTGGAGTTGAGGGAACTTGCCTCCCATGAGTTTCCTTCTTGTGTCTGCCAGTGGCTCAGCCAGTGCCAAGGCTTCTTTCTGGACTCTCCCGAGACACACAACCCTCCCAATGGGCAATTGTTTCCCTTTTGTGTGCACCAGATGATGAGCCAGAATACAGCCTGTCCTTTCAGAGATGTGCCCTGAACAGGAAAGCCCTGCCTTCCCCCATAGCCACTGTGCTCATTCTCTTCTCTGGATGTCACCCATGTCCCCATGCACATCAATCTTCATGGTCGTAAGTCATTGAACATCCCTACCCCCTTCCAAATCAAGACAGGGTGAGCCTGGGCCAAGTGCCCGTGGGCACACACCTCCTTGCACTGCTGGCATGGCCACCTGGGTGGCCTTTGCTGCATCCCCTGTCCCAGGACACGCAGCGTTCACATGCTGTGGTTCTGCCAAACGCGGGTCGGGTGTCAGCCCTCGGCTGGGATCTTGTGTTTGGGGCAGGCAGGTCAGGGAGCAGCAGTCCTTCTGCCTGAAGGCTGCAGGGGCTTCCCCAGAGACAGGGGTGTCCACCAGGGGCAGTGGCGCCTCGGGCAGGAAGGAGCAATCCCCGGGCAGGCCTGTCCCCGGGGTAGGTGCGTCACCAGGCAGGACAGCGTCCCCGGGCAGGAGCGTCCCGGGCAGGAGGGAGGGTCTCCGGCAATAGCATCCCCAGGCAGGAGGGAGCGTCCCGGGGCAGGAGCATCCCCATACGGCAGGAGCATCCTCCGGGCAGGAGCAACCCCCGCGGTGGGAGCATCCCCGGGCAGGAGCGCCCCTGGGGCAGGTGCGCCTCCGAGCAGCACCGACCTCGGGGCTGGGGCTGGGGCTGGGGCTGCGCCGCGCTCCGCCCGCCCGCGCGGTGCCGGTCGGTGCCGTATGGGAGGAGCCACCGGCACCGCCGCCCCTGCGCCCCCCCCGCCGCATTTGGCGGCCGCCGCCGCGGAGCAGGGCGCGGGGGGGGATGATGGATCCGCGGCTGCGGCTGCTGACGCCCCGCGCCCGCCTGCCCGCCGTCAATGGAGGAGGACGCTGAGACCCGTAAGATCAGCAGCAGTTTCCTGCGAGACCACAGCTATGCCACGGAAGGTGAGCCCGGCCCGCAGCCCCTAGCCCGCCCGCAGCAGGTGAGGCCGCCCGCAGCGGCCCCAGCCCCCGCCCGCATCGCCCCGCACCTCTCCGCGCCCTCCCCGCGGCTCTCCGCGCCCCGCGGCCGCGGCTGTCCCGGGACCGGCACCTCTGCCCCGGGCCGGGCTGCTCAGCCCCACGGCGGCGGCCCTGGGGGTCGGTGCAGGGGCGGCGGAGCCGCTCCGGTGACTCAGCAGCGCCGGGTGTCGCTGGGTGGGCTCCCCGGGCCGGGCTGGTCCCTCGGCGGAGCGGGGGCGGCGGAGCCGGGGCGCCGAGAGCCGCCCGCAGCAGCGCTGGGGACGCAGCCGCCCCATCTCCCGCCCCGCTGAGGAGCCCCCAGCCCCGCCGGGCGCCTCCGGGAGCCCCTGCGCCTTCGCAGGGAGGAAGGGGAGTCCCGACCCTCCGCAAGCCCTTCCCGCCGGAGCGGACCCGCGGGGCCGGAGGGATGCGGGCGGCGGCCGCGGTTCGGGATCGGCTTCCTCAGCCCCTGAGGGCGTTCGCGGTGCTGCAGGTGGCTGAAGCCGCGCTGTGAGGTGCGGGAATACGGCAAATGCTGGTGCAGGTCTCGTCAATGGAACAGTTGTCTCGGGGCTATTTTCACGACAAGCTGCTTCAGGAAGGTATATGAATCCTGGCTGGTGTGTCGCAGATGCGAGATGCCAAGTCTGTTGGACGTGGATAATGTCATAGCCCTGGTGAGGCTCATGGTGCCTTTGAAAGTGGTTTCCTGTAATGGCTCAAGAGCAGAGAAGATGGTGTGGCCATGTTCGGTTCAGGCATCAGAACGCGAGCTCAGCCTGCACATGATGCTGCAGCCACCACAAAGGCAGTTCCACCAGTGAGGGGTGAAGGAGGGATGGGGATGGATCTGCTGTTGCCTCTGCTCTCCTCCATGGTAGCTGAAGAGCTGTCAACTTCACATCAGCTCTGTCACAACCTCCCTTTGCTCTCTCACTTCAGGAGGAAACTGCAGCTGCTCTAAAGCAAAACCGAACCCCCCACCCCTTCTGGTAGCACTGACAGCTTCAATGAGGCTTCAAAAGCCAGACCCCATACCAGAGTCCGAACAGGCTTATCCATAGATGAATTAGTAGCAAAAGAGGCTTTCCCTTACTGTGTCATCCTCATGAGACTTAGAGGAAGCCAGCATAGAACCAGACTTTGGGAATTTTATGTCACATGGCTAAAGGAGGGTTTATCTAGTGGAAAATCTTTGGCTTAATACAGTAATGGAAAGCTTTGGATACGTGGTGAGCCACAGAAAATGGCTGTTTGTGTTGCTTGTGTGTAGCTGGAAAGCAAGTGCTCAGCATGGCAGTCCTCAGATGCTGGGGAGGTGTTGTCCTGGGTCATCCCTGTCTCTGCTGCTCTCCTTGGGTGTTTCACGCTGTGGGCCTGGGGTCCAGGAGGACTTGCTGTGGGCCCAGGGGCCAGGTGAACCCACTGTGGGGCTGGGGAGTGGGCAAACCTGCCGTGGGGCTGAGTGATGCACCCATGGAGGCCACACCATGCTGACAGGATGTTTCTGCCAAGAGGGGTGATCCGAGCCAGTGCCTCCAGGAGGGTGGTGCGGCCAGGATGGGGCTGAGCTCCCGTACCTCCAAGTTGTCTGGCTCACATCACCATGGGCTGTGCTCTGTGGAACGATGAATTTGCTGTTGCTGCCTTCCAAGAGGCAGCTGAAACGGCCAGCAAATGAAAAATGGGGCTATAGCTGCCTTGTGGTGGCCTGCTGAGAACTCAGGTTTCCTGGTTGGGAAGGATGGAGGGTTGAGATGACCCCGCAGTGATTTCTGCCCATGACACTGGGAAGGCTCGGGATTTTCAGTGATAAGATCCAGTCTGTCTGTAATCTGTGGTTGTATGCTGGTATTTTCAGAAGAACCGTGTGCTAGAGAACTGTAGCAATCCTCTCCACAGAAATGAAACACTCAGAGGCATTTGTGCAGTAGAGGACTAAATCAGCTGGTGTGATCCCTGCTGCAGTGGCTGAGCAGGGGGAAGTACAGGAGGGGATTTAATGGCTGTGTATCAGCTGGGAGTTTTTCTTCACTTTGTGCTGTATAGGACTCCTGGCTCTCTATGCAATGGTTCTGCTAGAGGGAGGCTGAGTGCACTTCGAAATGGTAGATCCTGCTAGAGTAAAAAATTTAGATACTCAGTTTTATTTTTTCTATATGTGAAAGCAGTATATGTCTAAAACTGTGGTATCTGGTTGAAAAGAAGAAAATCCGTCCAAATGCTGTGCAGCAGGTGCAGACTTGCTTTGGAAATGAAGGTGTCTCTGGTGTGTCAGCTGAGGGAATAAGCCAGGTTATGTAATTTGCTTTAGTGAAGTGTTGTTGTCACTTAAATAGGTCTGGTATTTTCATGCAAATGTGGGGTGAGGATGGTATTTCGCAAGTGCACATTTGAATGCCTTGTTCTTGTGCAGCTCAGTGTATTGCTGAGAAGAAACGGGGCTCTTGTGCTGATTCGCCTCGGGTTGCCAGGGAGGTGCTGAGGTGCAGAGCACGTCCCCAGCTGTGTCACAAGGTTTGCCAGGCACAGGGAGCAGGGGAAGCAGGTTCCAGGGCAATGCCAGCTCAGATGTCAGCGCACTGCTGCAGAATGGCAGATCTCATGTGAAAAATGTCCAGAAAATATGTTTGATTTATTCTTGTTTTGTATAAATCTATCTCCATTGGCAATTCTGCTGAGTGCCCAGCCAAAAGTAGGACAAATTAAGACATTTGAATACAAACAACCATTGGAGTAGCTTCCACTTTTAGATGTGCTTGCTGGAGATGTGGCCTTAAGGATCCTTCATATCCCCTGCCCCAAGCTGGCTCATTTCAGACCCAAAATGCCTGTATCCTTCAGGCTGTGGGTGTCACCTGTTTTGTGCAGCAGTGCTGTTCACCTGGCGTGTCTCCGAGTTCTCGCAGTCACTGACAGTTGGGTAAATACCTCCAAACAAGAGAGGAATGACATGAATGACCCTTTCCATGGGCCCTGCCCTGAGCCCTGCCCAGCCTGTGTGCTCAGCAGGTTCAGGTGGGACAGCAGCTCAGTCGTGATTCACCCCCGTGGGACAATGCTTCATGCTGGTTTCCATGTCTGTGCACATCTGCCCTGCTGCAGGTGTCCTCTGACAAAGAAGGGATGCTGAGCACCAGGCTGGCCGGGGGGCCATGGGTCCCTCCTCGGGCAGGGGGCTCTGGCAGCAGGGCTGGGTGGGCCAGGGCCAGGCTGGCACTGCCTGTCCTGTTCCCATCTGTGAGCTCAGCCAGGAGTGCAGGCTATTGGGAGGGAATTCACCCTTCCAGCTCTGTCCCTGCTCTGTCCTGATACTGCTGGATGTCCTGGGCTTGGGGTGGAGAGCGCACAGACCTTGGCCCCATAACAGCCAAGTCAGAGTCACCCTTTTGCATGAAGATGTGGAGACACTGAGACATAGCCCTTGGCAGCGGCATGATGTGACAGACAAGAGCTCTTCCAGGGCGTGGTGGGTGACTTGCACCCCCAGGGACCTGCTCTGGGGAGGCACTGGCAGGAGTCTCTGAGTGGGGTGTGCATTTTGGGGTGTGTGCTTTGGCCACTACTGCAGTGCGAATGTCCCAGGCTCAGCAATGGCTGTGGGTGGCACAGGCATGGTACAGCCTTGGCACCCATGATTTCCAACATGGCACTGCGAGGAGGAGTAGTGCTCTTGCCTGGTCTTCACAGGGAGGTGGCCGTGGCCAGGTTGTTGTGCTGATGGAGAAGGACCCTTGGGTGTACCCACGCCCCATGGCCGTGATGTGGGGCCACTGTGGGAGGCCATCATTGCACCCCCTGAGGGATTTCCCTGTTTCCTAGTGGCTCTGCCAAGGGACCTTCTCTCCTGCGGGCACAGGCTGACCCTGCTGGAGCTGTGTGGCCTTGGAGAGGTGCCTTGCCTGCCTGCTGGCCAGGGCGGTCATGACACCTTCCAGCCACTCCTGGGCCACTGCATGGCTGCTCCCTGCACCCTTTCCCCAGGCTCTGGCCAATGACCCTGCAAGTCTTTAATCTCCTGGGGGAGTGTTTCCCAAACTGAGTAGGTTTGGCTGTAGGAAAGCTATCACTAAGCCTTTATTTCCTTTTCCTGGTTTAATCTTGTTACTCCTTCTGTAACCCTCTGTCAGCCTCTCTGGCATTCCCATCCTGCCTGCATCCCTGCCATCATGCTGCAGGAAGGGGCTCTGATGCCGGTGCCTCTCTGCCCTGATGCCGAGGAAGCTTACCTCTCTGTGGTATGGTGGTTGCTTTTTTAAAAATCTGAGCGTAGTCCCCAGGAAAGCACCAAGTGAAGCATTTCCCAGCACTGGGTTAGGGCAAGAGCTGTCGGATATTTGTTGTCGCAGCGTTGCAAGTTGCTGTTTGGAGATCATCTGGATTGAGATTTAATTAATCCGGGAACCTCCGTGAAGTTGTTTTATCACATAAGTACTTTGGTTACGAAACGCAATCACATCCTTGCTGCTTTTTATTTATACACATGTACTGTGTTTAGACGTCCCTTCCTCTTCCTGGGCCTGGGCTCCCCCCAGGTGGGAGGGATCCACAGACCTGTTCCTTCTGCCTAATACGGGATCGCTGCAGGAGCACAGCGTAACTCAATGTTTGCAGTGCTCTACGTCAAAGCCGATTTAGGGATACTTTAATCTACAGATTAATGAGAAAATAGATGTGCCTAGGGACTCTGTAATCTCGAGATTACTGAGAGGACTGGGAGCAGGTAATGATGTGACCCACTGCAGATGGAGGGTGCCTGGTCACTGGCGGTGGCTTGCATCTGTCTCCGCCTCCTCAGCTCAGTGCAAGAGCTAAGCTGCTCCCTCTCCCGTGCTGGGGAGAGCTTGGTCACTCCCACCCAGCACCAGCAGCACCAGGGAGGGGTCCGGCCTTACAACCCTCAGTCCATGTTGCTATGGGGTCCCCCTCTTCTGGGGACCAGCTGCAGCAGGTCCAAACCCAGCACTGGTCTTCCCCTCAAGCCCAGGACCCTGGGGTATGCTGTGGGTGCTTGCAGGGTGATCCTCGGGGTGCCAACCAGCTCCATCCTCAGGTTTCCAAATGGAATTGTGGAACTTGGTGAAGTGGTCAAGATCTACTAAATGCAGAGAGACCACCTGTGGTTCAGGAGCTCCCTGAGCTGACCATTGCAGAGGGTAGGAGAATGTTAGTGGCAGTGTTGCATGGCTGCCCTGTTTGTGTGTATCGCCTGTTGTTTGTTGAGGATGGGATGCTGGGCTGGACGTGCTCCTAATCTGACCCAGCAGATTGCCCTCGCGGCTTCTTGTGGGAACAGGAGTCTACAGGGCACTGCCAAACCCCTGGCACGTCTTCCCCAAAGAGCTGGTGAGATGTGGTGCCTGGAAGGTCAGTAGGTGGAAGGGCTTAATGCCATGGCATTAAAGTAATCATCAGCTTCCCTCACTCTGCAAGGTGGAGCAGAGGTGTACCCCTGCCAGGAGAGCTAGAATCACAGAATCATAGAATGATACAATCATTAAGGTTGAAAAATACCTCCTAGATCATTGAGTACAACCTTGCATGGTGGTGATTGGCTGGGGGAATAAATCCTTTTGGAAAAAATCCTTTGAGAATATAAATCGCAGCTGCTGGGCTGCTGGAAATGCTGCTGGTGTGAGTTGATGCCTCCCGTGACTGCCGTGAGAGATGTGTGTCAGCTGGTGCAGAGGTGAGGCCCGCAGAGCTGGCGCACCTCGTGGAACTGAGGCATGTTGACCTGGCAGGATGCTGATCAGGCAGCTTAAAATAGTTCTGCTCCCTCCCTGCTCCTCCCCATCTCGGCTGCGTGGCTGTGGCCAGGAGCTGGCGGCGCTCACACGGATGTGCTGAGCAGGCACAGAGCCCCAGCTGCAGATGGGGCTGCCATGGGGCTTGGGCACCACAGGGAGCACCCGGGCAGTGCCGTGTGAGCACCCCGGGCTCTGGGCACTGTGGGGAGTGCCCAAGCAGTAATGTGCAGGCAGCAAAGCCCTCACTTCAGCTCCAGCCTTCTGTTTCTCCAGCTTACAAAGGGTGTTGTGGTGCTCCGAGGTGCGATGTGTACCTTGGGAAGGAGTTCAAGTGCCAGACAGGTCAGGAGCTCTGTGTTGTGACCCCACAGGAGGCTGCAGGAGCTTCCAGGCAGCTGAATATCCAGAATGACCCTGCCTCCATGGCAGTGCTGTTGGTTTGCATTGCACAGAACTGTTCTGCAGCCTTTTTGTTTCCTTTAAAGCTTGTTTCCTTGCTTGCTCGGGAGCCTCAAGTCAGCTGCTCGGCCACGCGCATGCACCATCTCTGCTAACGTTGAGCTAAAGCAGGTCCTGGGAACGGAAAAGTAACTGGAATAGAAACCAGAAACCAAAGTAGGCGATTAATCTCCCATTTTGATCTGCTCTGTCCTGCATTTCAACTGATTCCCTGGTGTGGTTGTAAAACACAACCATTATCTCAGCTTCCCCAATATGCAAACAAATTGCTGTGATTTTCCTACCCTTGGATCCGTCCATATCCATATTCTCTGAACAACAATAAAACAATAATGGAGATAAAGACTGTTATCTCCCTCATGTCTATTTTGTCATTGGAATAACAACTTAAAATGTTAAGAGTGCTGAGATTTATAATGCCAAGCCTGCTCAGCAAAAATAAATCATGTTTCATAGAGCACATTACCATTTATTGCTGCTGTATTATCTGAATCCAAGAGTGGGTGTTAACCCTGTGATAACGTCCTCAAAGGGGATTTTAAATAATTTTGTAGTTTAATTTAAAATTCTGTTGGCTGCCTGGTTTGATCTGTAACTCATTTTAGTGCAGGGGTATCAAAGTGGAACCTCTCTAAATGCTGATAACGAGTTCCCTGAGATGTACAATGGTGGGAGAAGCCCTGGACCCCAAAACAGCTTCTGGTTCAACTGTGGTCTCAGTGAATCCAGCCCGGCTCTGCCACAGAAACAGGGCTCCCTAAATGTGCTCACTTTCAAGGTTTTGTAGACTTTGGAAGAGCACTGGGTGTTCTAGGTTTCATCTTGGTGTTTTCATGCTTGATATCCGAGTCCTCATCTGATAGCAAGAGAGATGTGTCTCTGTGATTTGACATGTGACTGGAGCTGGTGTGGCTCACAGTCAGTGCCCTTGGGTCCTGCCCTAGCCTCGCCTGCCCTGGCACCCTGCCCGCTCAGGATGGAGCAATGCTGTGCCACAGCAGCGCACGGTGACGGCCGTCAGCTCCAGAGCGGTGTTCTGTGCCCAGCTCTGGGTGTCCTGGTTGGCTACAGCTGTGTTACGGTGGTGGTGCCACCCCGGCTGTCTTGGCAGAGCAGGGGACAGCACTTGGGCCCCTGCCTGTATGCTGTGTCACCAGGCAGCCCCAAAATGAGCAGTGCAGCCTCAGTGTTGAGCTTCCTGGCATTTCCTTGCATGCCCTTTGTGAGCTCTGTGAGTAAAGGCAAGGAGGTTGGACCCTCAGCAGCAGATTCTGAGGAGTGCAGGCACTTACCAAACAGCATGTGCAGCACCTGATGGCTCATTCCTGCACCGCTTGCAGCAGCTGCGGCTGGTGCTCAGCGGTGACAGATCGCTTCCCTTGCCGAGTCGATTTACTGAGTGAGGTCAGGGAGCGCAGGGGCACCAGCCCTTGAGTTTGTCTCTCCACAGAGCTCAGGCTGATGGTGCCAGATGCTGACTGCTGTTGGGTGGGCTGTAGCTTGTTTCACACCTGTCTCTGACCCATTAAACTCACACAGGCACACAGTGCAACACCAAGCATTTGTCCTTGGCGTTTGTGGTGCAGCTCCACACAAACCTACTGCTGGGAAGAGTGCCCATCTCGTCCATGGCATTCCAGAGGCGTAGGGGCCCTATGAAAGGTGTCTGAGACCTGCAGGGTCCAGATGTGCCTGTGTGAGGCTGTTCAGCCAGCATGAAAATGCCTGCAAGAAAACAAGCTTTGCTTCTGTGGGATCCTGCCCCGTAGATGCCTGAGGTACTGTCCTGAACGTGGGGTGCATGGCACTGCCTCTGGAGGCAGGAGAAGCACCAGTGGCAGCTCACCCTCCTGCTCCTTCCTGCACATGGAACACATGCCTGGTGTTCCTAGTTCCACTGGAAACATCTGTATTGGTTGGAAGGACCTTTGTGCTTGCGGTTTTGGAGCAGGAGATGGGGTCTGCTGCTGGAGGTTGGATGTCAGCAGAGGTGGAGGTTGCTCAAACCTCAGCTGGCAAGTTGTCCATAGAACCATGCTTCCCCTTGAGATCTGGGGAACGGAAGAGAGAGAATTAGAGAGGCTGTTTTGGAGAGCCCTCCCTCACAATCCCTAAATAAACTTGGCCTTGGTTTCAGCAGGCTGACAGATTCTTAATTATAATAACAGCGTGAGCAGTGTTGCTTTGTAACTGGTTCCCCACTGAAAATTTCTGGCTAGCAGGAGCAGTGTGCCAGATGTCTGCTTGCAATTGCCTCTGCTTGGGAAGGGCCATTCGGGTGACGCTTTCAGCTGGAGGATGCGAGTCATGCAGGGATCCAGGGGTACTCGCGTTGTTTGCCTGATTTCTTGGCAGAAGCCAGAGTCCCATCAGAATCTTCGCAAGTGTCTCTGCAGCAGTTTTCTTCCAGAGTTGCTCTGTTTGAAGGCACCAGAGCAAACAAGGAGCTGCACCTCCCTCAGCAGTGACAAACTGCTGAGTTTTGGCGATGGTGTCTCTCCGCCCTGGCCTCAGGTGAGGACTCTGGTCTGGGACCTGCAGAGGACTCTGGTCTGGGGTTCGTGCAGCCCCCAGACCCAGCATGATTTCCGTCTGAAGATCGTGGCTGGAGTCCAGCAGCCATGGGGTTCTGCCTGCCCCTGGTGATGCCTGTGAGTCCTGGGAGCTTTGCTGGCTTTGCTCAGCAATGCTCTGAGCTGTGAGCTCTTTGTGGTGAGTGGAAAGCGCCCCGGGCGGATGGGCGGAGGAGCTGGAGGCACAGTTGCTGTGGGGAGCCTCTGGACTGTTGCTAGCACCTGTTGTGGCGATGGAGAAAACCCAGTGCTGGAGGGCTGTCGTGCTGCTGGCACCGTGGAGGTATCTGATGGAAGCCTCTCTGCGCCTGTAGAGCTCAGTCTGAGCTGCCCTGCAGCAGAATGCTTTGGCTATGGATCCTGTTTCATACTGTCATTTGGCACCTTGATGTGACGTTTTTCATTAGAGTCCTGCAAAGGGCCACAGTGAGGTGTTATGGATGGAGCATCTCCAGCTATGACAGGGTATTCAGCTCTTTTCAGCAATGGAAGTCATCAGGCAGAAAAACATTGGGCATAAAAACAAAGCCAGAGGTCAGTACCTGTGGCACTAACTGGTCAAGTTCACCCAAGGTTGTGTTCATGATGCTGTGCGTAGCTGGGGCTGTTTCTGGTGTCGGTGGAGTCAGATCTACATCTCCCATGGATCTTGAGATGGTCAAAGCTCCCCATCCTGGCAGTGCCCATCAGTGGCAACAGTTCCTGCTGCCAGGCTGGTTTGGAGGTCAGCCCGAGTCAGATGCTTGGGAATTCTGTCTGGGTGTAGCGTTGAAGGGAGAACAGTCACTCTTGGTTCTCATCTGGCACACGTTCACTAGCAGGTGTCAAAGCACTTCATAAACAAGATCTTACAGATGTATTTGCTGATTCTTGCCCATTAGTGCGCTGCCAGGCTGGGCATGGATCTTGCTTTGAAGCTGGAGCCGAAGTCTGCAGCATTGCTTCATCTGCACGGGGCTCTGGGGAGGACACTGAAGCCTTGTCATATTTGGGCATTTGATCTAATGTAAGAACTTTCTAATTAGGATGTTTATGAGTTAATCACACGTGACACTTCATTTGCTCCCTGCTGCAAGCCTGAGATGTGTGTGAGGATGTGGGGAAGTGGATCATCCTTTTTTTGGCTTTGTGTCACCCTAATGTGTTGTCGCCGTCTGGTTGTCTCCTCCCTCCTCGTGTCCCTCAGCTGGAAGTAAGTGTGTACCAGTGGCTATTAATAGATGAATCCTGCAACAGTCTGTTCTTGCAGATGGGATTCTCAGCTTCTGAAGCCTAAAACTCATTATAAATAAAGCAATACGCTGTGTGGTCCTAATACAATTAGCCTTGCTCTAAGCTGGGCTCTTGGGGCCAAATGCTGCTGTTGGTTTCCCTGTGAAGGTTGCCCGGGAATGTCCTGGCCCACAGATCCCACCCAGCATGTCCCCTTGCCCTGGCTGGTTATGGACAGAGCCGTGGTGCTTTGTGTGTTAAATACAGGTGTGAGATGCCATCCCTGACATCTCTGGCTGTGTGCTCCTGCGTGATTTACAGGACTAGGATGGGAGGACTGCGGTTCTACACATCTGTGTTGCAGGAGGATGTTGTCTGTGAGGTCTTTGCCTTGTCACCTGTCCTACCATCTCCTTGAACGGCCAAAACCAGCCGCAGTGCAAGGTGCCCTCTGCACCAAGGTTCTCTCTTGGGCAGGCTGAAGCCATCTCCCCCTTTCTGATGGGGTATTCCACCTGTGGAAGAAGGCAGAAGGGCAGAGGTATGCTCACAAGCATTTTAGGACCCCTTTTCTCAAGGGACGAGCAGTTGTGGACGAGCCCCTATGGCTGTGGGGTCTGGGGTGGGTCTCCACTTGCTGCTGTGCACATCCGAGTGCACACACACAGACACACTCGTGTCACTTGTGTCACTACCAACAGTGACCCTTCTGCTGCTGCGCTTGGGGTCATGACTCTCGCCCTTTTCCTTCACTCAGCGCTGCCTCTTCCCAGCTCCCCACTTCATCATGGGGCAAGTGGGTCCAGCCATGGACCTGCAGATGTGGGAGCAGCAGGAGAGTGGTGCAGGGTGAGCCAGAGCCCTCCTTCAGAGGCAGAAAAAAAGACTGCATGGAACTGCCAGAAATTGCTCCAATTGTGCTCTAGTCTGGTGTGCTTCCCCTTGCCAGGGACCCACGCAGCCTGGGGAGCCAGAGGGGATTTGGAGTCCTATTCTTAAAGGCTTAGTTTCTTTAATTAAGAGAGCTCTGCTTTCTCAGAGGCTGTGAGGCTGTTTTTAGATTTCATTTTACTGCTCCTTGAGCTGTCTGGAGGGACACATCTCCACAGGGATGCTCATGTTCTCATGTGCAGGAAGAGTCTGTCCGTATCAGGCTGGGTGTCTGCCCCTGTCCCAGCATTTGCTGGGGATGGGCAAAGCATCTTGCCCCATTTCTTTTGTGTATTTATAGCTTGGGGAGTGACCACAGCAGTGACAGCGCACCTTTCCAAATAGGAGCACTGCAGCCCCAGCTCTGCTTTGCAGCATGTTATCCCACAGCGATGGTGTAGCCAGGCTGAGAAAGATGTTGTTTCCACTTTCCTGGCTGGGAATGATTTTTCTGGTTCCAGGGAGGAGCCGTGCCCTGGTTTGGGGCACCACCATACAGCTGAATTCCAGACCTGGGAGGCACTTTGTTCTTGATCTTCTGAGAGCCGCTGCCTCACCAAACCTCTTTCTTTCCTTGCCATCTGTTTCTGACAATGTGCAAAGTTATTGATGAAGTGATGAAATCAGTGGACTAGGGTTTGCCAGAAAAAGGCTTTTTTCCTCTGCATATGCAGTCTCAGGCCTTCAAATGAAGCCAGCCCCCCACAAAACCCATGCGTCAGGCTCGGGGCGGTGGCTGCTGGGCTGGTGCTCCTGTGACTTATGGGTCCAGCGGTACCTTCTCAGTGCATATGCAGCCCTGGGAAGAGGTGTGGGTGGTAATTAGCAGTAGAAAAAGGCACCATGAAATCATCCGTGCGGGTTCTCTCCCGTCGGGTGCTCAGTGCACACAGCAGTGTTCCACCATCGCGCCCGGCTGCCTCCCGCGAGAGCTGCGAGCTCCTGCTAGCAGCCAGCCAGGCTGGGCTGTCGATTTAGCCTTTGTCAGTCCTTGGCAGTGCTGTTTGGGAGCTGGACGGCTATTTTAGGTATATTTAATTACAGTTTCTTCTTGCTTAGTGAATAACTGCAGTTATTAACATGTAGTGGAAAGGGTTACAGGAGATGGGGAATATTCAAGGCATACTTTTGTCCTGTCTTCCAAAAGACAGAGAAAACAATACATTTGTCAGCAAGTGCAGTTTTCTGACTAGCAGAGTTTGCAAGGAGTTTACTGTGTGTGTTTCTTTTACTTTTCAAAAGTCATTGATTTTTGCAGTGTTGCAATTAGAAAACAAGCCTATAAACTGATGTATTCCTGTGTTTTAAAATGGAGTTTCAGTCTCCTGCTGCCTTTTATTGGTTTCCCCCTTCCCAGCCCTGCTGAATGTTGCTTGAGTCAGCATGTTGTAATTGACCTGTGGAGATCCAGGTCTGGCTGGTGTTACTTAAAACCTGAATGGCTTTGTAATAATTTCACTGTTCCTGGACTTCCTGCGCAGGAGCAAAGGTGCCCAGTGCTGCACAGCTCGTCCTGTGTCTGTATTGACTGGGAGCACTTGGCTAATCGCTTCCTGTAATTAGATTCTTCACTAAGAATAAAGTTAATCTTCTCAGAGCATATAAAATCTGACCCACAGCCTGAGCAGGCAGAATCACTGTTGTTTATATGCACTTTATCCAAGTGTAAAGGGCCTGTTCCCAAAGCAGAAGCAATTAGGATAATTAGATATTCCTTGTCCTGAGTCAGGGATACATAATAAACTATAAGTGATATGGTAGTTTTCTGCTTGAGGTTTCATAGATTTTCGAGGCTGGAAGGGACCGTTTTTCCCATTCCTCATTACTCTGGTGAGACACCACTCTGCTCAGCCCTGAATGTCTGGTGGGATCACCAGTTCTGCTTGTCAGGGTGCTGGGCCTGGCTGGGGCTGTGTTGGGTTTTAAAGTTTTTTAGATTGGCATTTGCTCAGTCTGATGGTGCTCAATAAGTTTGGCAGAGAGAAATGGAGGAAACTTTCCCCATTTCTTTTTCTCTTTGTTTACATAAACACATTAATAAACTAATTGCCCAAATCCTTGCTGGCTGGCAGAAGCATTAAGCTTGCTATGGGCAGCTGACTTGAACCATATGGTTTGGTCCCAAGACTTCTTTAGGATTTTAGAAAAGGTTCAGAAAGTGCCTGTTTGCATCATCTTGAAACATTAACATTCCAAGCACAGTTTTGCATAATTTATTACTCTCACTGTAGCTTTGCTCATACTCTTAAGTTCAACTTCAAAGTACTACATCCTCACTCCTAATTATCTATGTACAGCAAAATAAAACAATATTAAGTGCCATCCAGGCATTGCTGTGTTTCATTGGGTGGAGAAACTCAGACTTCTCTAGCCATAACATTTCTTGTTCAGTTATTAGGAGTCAAATTCAGAAGGAAGATAACCTCTCCAGCAGCCTTTCCTGGAACACAGACTGATCAAAATCAAGTGCTTATGGAGAGAAAATATGTGGTACCTGGAGGATGCCAGGTACTTGCCAACAGCTGTTTAATTTGGACAATTACAGTACATTTGTCAGTTCCACTTTTATTCAGAGTGAAATTCACTTGCCAGTTCTCACACACTATTTCAGTTCAGCAATATTTCATCATCAAAACAATGTCAAGGGTGTCTGATATGACAGGGCTCTTATTGATTCCCCCAGGGGTTTTTTTTGTAGTACCCATTATCTTTGCAGCAAATATTGTATCTGAAATCAGAAATGTGGGTGAAATGTGCAGCAGTGCCCCAGTGAGCAGAGTGTTAGGGAGAAGTTGGAAGCAGAACCCTGGCCTGTCCCTGTGCAAGCTGATGTGCCGGGCAGGTTCCCCTGCCGTGATCTGGAATTCCTGCCCGTCGGTTCTGCCCCAGCTGATAGACTCGTGTAGAGCTCGGGGCACGCGCGCTCATGGCCTGCGTTCCTCCCATCATTGTGCAGATATGGCACCAGGAAGGTGTCAGCCACTGCATTAGACAGGGGCTGAATAAATCAGTGTGCATGGGTCATTGAGCCTCTGTGTTGTAAAACAAATGGCTTGTGGTCAGTTAATCATGTAAAGAAACATCTCCCAGACCTCGTGGCATTATTCACAAGTACGAAATCATCTTGTAGTTTCATAAACAGAAAATCTGTTAAAATATGGGGAAATTACAGTCTGGAACAGTGATTAGAGATGTGGCTGCCACATAATGGGGGGCAAAAGGAGCAAGAGATTTTTTTTTTCTTACAAAGGTCTCGTCTGTCCCCCATCTGAGCCACCCCTTTGCCTTCAGCTCACAGGTCTCCTGGAGCTGGACACCTGTGCTTACCGTGTCTGCCCAGCCGTGTTGGGTGCTGTGGGAGCCCAGCATGGGCACCGTGCCCTGGGCTGCCGCTCCAGGGTGTCCTTGTCCCTGGCTGATGGCTGCAGAGCCTTTGGATCCCCAGTGTCACAGCCACTGGAGCGCTGCCAGCCCCCGCGGCGTGAGCAAGGAGTGGCAGCAGCTCGGCCCCGAGCAGTCCGGCACGCCTGGCGTTGTCCCTTCCGTGTGATGTGGCCATCGTGGTGCTGACAAATCGCCTTTGTTTCCTGCCCTGGTTTCTCCCTCTGGAAGGGGAATGGTGCGCTGGAAGGTCGCCTGCTCTGATGGTAACTCCCAAAGTCTGTCCACCCTCTGCTTCAGCACCATCCCCACCGTTCTGTGCTGAAGACCAGACAAGTGGGAGTAGTAGAAAGTCACAGATTCATTGTCTTGTTTTTATGCAGATTTACCCAATTCTGTGTTAGCTGGCTTTGAGGTGGCTCCCAGCCATGTGAAACTGAGCTCTCTTGGCCGTGTCCAGAGGGACAGCTACCTTCCCATGGCACCTCTCCGCTTGGCCTGTGGTCCCTGAACACCTGTTCCTTCTGCTGAAGGCCTGGAATTGATGTCTGTTGCTTTTCCACCATGGTTTAAAACAAGCCCCCTAACTGTGGTGTCCCAATTTACAGTTCATGTTTCAAGAAAGTGGCTCTTATGTCTTGCCAGCCCTCAGCACGTTCACTTGTTAAATTATGCACATGCTAATGAAGTGTGAAAATCAGCCACATAACAACTCTCTGTAATCGCTTAATGTCCCCAGAGCACTGTGGCTTTTTTTATTATTATTATTTTATGATTTGTGACCCATTCTGAATTATGTTTCTGCAGGGCGTTCTTCCAACAACTGGGGTTAATTAGTATTTTCACTTTTTCCCCTTCTGAATGAAGCCCAAACATGCTTGCAGCCCACAGTGCGGTTTGTTTTCTGTTTTGAATTAAATAATGCCTAGATTTCCGTCAGGGTGCGAAGCAGCTTCCCTGCAGAACTGTTAAAATCCACACCCTCACCCCCGGCATACACCTGGGCATCTGGGCAGGGGCTGCATCCATACTGAGTGTCCCTCAGCTGCTCTTGCTGCGATGGCTGTTTTGGGGAAACGATGCTGTTCCTTGAGCCCTACGGGACAGTGTCCCCCATCCCTGCGATGAAGCTGTCTCCTCATGCACAGTGGCAGTGGCAGCCAACTGATCTGCCCCGAGTGCTGCTCTGGAGTGACAGCACAGCTTGGTTCCCCAGCTCTGCCGTCCCTGCCGTGGTGGAGGCCGCAGACACACGGCTGATGCTGGCTGTCCCTGTGCCAAGAGGATGTTGCATGGGTAGCATGTCACTTGTCCGTGGAGATCAGAGTCCCCAGAGGTCGGTGATGCTGTGTTTGGGTGGGGAGCTCTGAGCTCCAGCTGTGTGTGGCTGAGGTGGCTGAGCTCTGCGTTACGGTCTTGCTCAAACAGCGTGGTTCACTGTTTGGTGAGCCTCAGCAGGCAGCAGCATGAGACAGGGACGCCCAGTGCCTTGTCTTTGGATAAGTATCGGCCAGGCAGGCCACTGACAGTGTGTAGGAGCAGCGCTGCCTAATGTCCAATAACATCTGGCAACCTGCTTTCTCACTGACGACCTGAGGAGGAGTAGAGGTGAAGTACCCAGCTCTCACCTCGTTTTTAGAGGGCGGTCTTAAGAGAACGTACTGTTCATCACTGCAGTGTTTCAGTGGAAGCCGTTGGGTGTTGTATAGTTGTGTCTGTTGGGTGTTGACCATGCGTGCTGCAGACACTCACTAACCCTTCTCCTGCTGCATCCCAGCCATTTGCACACTCACCCCACCCCACGCAGGAACTGCCGTGTGTTCAGGGTTGTTATGCCTTGGTGTCACTCCATTCACCTGTGATTAAAGTGGAGTCACAATAATCACCACTAACCAGAGCTGTGTTCAGAGTGCTGTCCTGTGCTGACTGTGTCCTCTGCCTGATGCCACAGCCTCCTGGGCACGGCTGTGCTCCAGGCCAAGAGCTGAGCCCCCGTTCCCCATGGACCTGGGCTGTAAGACTGGGTGGGCAGTCATTGAGGCAGAGTCACTCATAGCCTGTGATAGCAGATTCATGGATTCGTAGCAGAATCACAAAGCACTCAGTCAGAACCTTGGTGACCTGAGAACTTGGTGCTTCTCAGAGCGTGTCACTGCTGCTGTGCTTCTGACGGAGCTGCTGGCAGAACGGCTGCTGTGCCTGGGCGAGCGACAGCCTCCTGCCCTTCCTGCCTCTTGTGGGCTGGAGCTTTTGCTCTTCTTGTCTCTGCATTTGCCCCTAGTTTAGAATAGACTAATCACTTTTCCATGCACTCTGCCTGACTTTGGTGTGTTGCTGTGTCAATGATGAGACCTTGCTGGGAGCAGCCAGGTTTGGCTCCCATTCTGGCGCCTGCACTCTGGTGGGTGACCAAGGTCAAGATTATCTCAGCCCAAGAGTTTTGTCAAAAATATTTTGCACTGATCCTGCCTGGGGAAGCAGCATGTTTAGCTTCAATGATACAGCCCCAACACCAGAAAAAGAGCTCCCAGCAAAGACTTTTAATTCCCTGTCAGAATCAACTTAATTAAATCCCGTCTGACTGGAAGAGGGTTTTCACTGGATCTAGCGAATGTCCACGCTTCCATTTGGAAGCCTCTAACATCCCAGAGTTTATTCCCTGTAACACGCAAGGCCTTTGTTGCCACTAAAGATAGATGTGTACATGAAATTTCTGATTTTTCAAGCAGAAATATTTGTTATTTACGCTTGCGATTTATAAACAAGTGGTTTTCACTCTCTGTCACTTACCAGCAGGAGGCAGGAATGCTGCCTCGCCCACACAGACCCTGGGCCTTCCCCAGGGACTTGTGGCATTTGGGTGCTTTCCACACCCCAGGTGGCAAAACCTGTAAAGTTCAAAGACAGGCTCATTTATAGCTGCAATCTGTTCCTTCAAGCTGCTGCACAAATCACTTTTAAGCAATTCATTTCAGTGGCTTAGGATGTCACTTAATGAACCCAATACTAAATTGAAAGAAAGAAAGTTTAATTAAAATACTGCAAGGAAAATGTCTTGAGACAAGCTCTTCCAGGAGCAGATTGAAAATGATGGCACAGACATCCGTCTTCCATGCGAAGAAATGTTAAAGTAGCAGAAAATACAGTTTGTGATTCCTTTCAGAGGGAGCAGATGAAGTATGTGTTGTGGCCTGGCCCCGTGCAGGGCTCTGGGTGGCTGTGAGCTCTTGCAGAGCCTTGTGAGGAGTTTGTGCCCTGGCAAGGAGCGGCGTGGCCCTGGCGAGCGGTGGCATTGTGGAGGCAGAGCCTGACAGCAGCTGCCTGCTGCAGGTATCACTGCGCCTGTGCCCCTCTGGGCATGGGGCACGTCCCAGAGGGAAGACCCTGAGTGTCACCAGTTCCTGAAGACACCTGGAGGACACCGGTGTGTGCTGACAGGCCACGTCACCTCCCAGAGAGGGGACCTATGGCAGGGGACTTGGCTGGGACAGCGGCGGGGGAAATGCTGATGGTGGTGGAGCACTGTGGTGGCTGATGTTGGTTTGAGATATCCTCTCTGCCCAGCCATGGGTACCGCGGTGGGGCTGGCACAGCCCAGTGCTCTGGGTGGCTCTGCCTGCCCTGGTCCCATTGTGCTGCCATCTCACTCAGTACAGCCCCAGATGCTGGATTAAGCCATCTTTAGCTGATTAAATTCAAATCTATGCAACAAATGCCAGGGACTGCCTGCACATAGTGTTAGTGTGTTTGCTTTCCTGAAACATTTGAATTGGAGCATTAAGAACAAAATTTCAAACACGACCACTCTGATGGGCATGGCTTTTGTGGGTGCTTGCTGCAGAGAGGTAGATTGTGGCAGAGAAGGGTCAGCCTCCCCATGCAGAAGGTGTTCATATTCTGTCAGCCGCGCTCCCCTTCGCCTCCTCCCACTCCCAGCGTGTGCCAGGTCCATCGTGTCTCACTGCTGACCCACCTGTGTTCCTGCCATGGTGCTGCCTCCCTGGCTGACGTGCCTGCAGGCAGCTCATTCAGTCGCCCTGTGCCCAGGTTTGCCCATGGGCACGCGTTTTGGAGTCTCCAGGTGAGCAATGTGCTGTGTGATCCTTAGTGTAAAGGTCTTTGCAGGCGGTGCCCGTTGTGGAGCACTCAGTGCCAGGTGTCTGTGAGAAGCTCCTGTCACGGTATGTGCATGTTGTGCCACCTGTGTTCAGCGGAGGGGCTTGTTCCAGGAGCACCAAACTGGAATAAAGTGACAGAGAATGACATCAGAGCAAGATGGTAACAAAATTTGGTTGTGAGCTGAAAATAGCTGCTCTGTGTGAGAGCAAAGCTTACTGCTTCTGAATTTTACTTGCTTAGTTGACATTTGGGTACTTCTAATTAAAATTTTTTAACAGTCAATCGTTTTTGCTGATCAGCTAACAGATGGCTGCAGCAAGATGACCAGAAAGACAGACTGCACGGCACATGAAGTGTGCTGGAAAGGATCCATCCCGGTGTCTGCACGCCGACCCTTCGTCTGTAGGAACAGTCTAACGTGGCAGGTGCACATCTGAGAGTGTCCTGGGTTTGCAAGGCAGCATCCCCAGGACACACGTACCTGCTGAGCTGAGGGTCAGACCTGGTGCTGCAGGGTCCACCACAGTGGTACGTTTGGAGAAAAGCAGCTTTTGTGCTCCTGCTGGAGATAAAGATCTTGTAAATACAAAGAACTCAGTATTGTTAACATCTGTGAGTTCCTGCTTCCTATGTCAGCTGTTCAGATTTCAGCAACCAGTGATGTCCCTGGAAATCACAGGTTTTCGAAAGGTATTTTGGAACCAGGCCACTTTTTGGGTTGCTTATGCTTTTATGCCCATGCCTGAGAAGTGCCCAGACAGTCCTGTGGCAGAAATCCTTGGAGTTTTTAAAGGTTTTACTATGGAAAGGGTAGAGGACTTGATCAATGCCCAGTTTGAAGAAGTCTCATTTATTTTAAGGGTATATTTTGCAGATGGACTTGGATTCTTGATCAGTATTCCTAAGCCCAAATCAGCCATATTGAGGAGGTTATGTCTGCTGTGCTGCTGAGCCTCTTGGCAAAGGGATCACAGTGCAAATCTGCAGTGAGCCAAGGCACAGAGCAGTCGGAGGAGTTGCCTGGGATGCTCTGGCAGCGTGAGCCAGCTCGGCAGCACAGCACGGGCAGGGAGCGTGGGGAGCAGCCGGAGCACAGGGCTGGGGCACTGGCAGTGGGGGCAGGAGGGCAGGCTGCTGTCAGCCTGAGCCACGGGGGAGTCATGGAGGGCTCCTGACGTGTGTTTGTGCACACGCAAGATGAGTAATGTAGAAAAAAATAGTAAATAGAGAAAAAATAATTCAGCAAACTCTGGATTTCAGTAATTGTCCAATTCTCAGTTTGCTTTTAAGCCCGTAAGGTGAGCTCTGTTGGTTAGAGCGTGGTGCTAATAATGCCAAGGTTGTTGGTTCAATCTCCATATGGGACAGTCACTTAAGACATGGACTCAATGATCCTTGCAGGTCCCTTCCAACTCAGAATATTCCGTGATTTCTTAAAAGAAGTTGCCACGCTTTGTAGAGCATAGTTTGTGGTTATCTCAGGCAGAGGCTCTGTCCTGCCACAGCCTGGACTGTTTGCTGAGGCAGCACCTGAGAGCCTCTCCTGCCCTGGCCAGCGCTGGGGCTGAGTTTCCTTTCCCCGAGCTCCTCACCTCCCCCTGGCCGGTGGGGTGCTCTGGGTCTCTTGGCAAGGTGCTCTGTGGCACCCTGGAGCAGCTGTTGGTTTTCCTCATGAAGTGAGGCTTGTTTGCACTGGTACAGAGATTCTTGGGTCCCACACTAATTGTCTTGATTTATGTGCTGTTCTGCCACCGCAGGTGTGATGTGTAACAGCTCAATAAGGTGTTCATAGCCTGACCAATTAAAAATTGCCATTAATCCAAGAGCTAATGAGTTGTGCATCTTGATGCGGAGGCATTTTGTGCTGCATGCAAACCCAGGACCAGCGAGGGCTGGTGGACAGTCGAGGGTGCTGGGTCGGCCCCGGGGCCAGGGCAGCTCAAACCTCTGCCTCGCTCTGTTCGCCTCCTCAGATGGGCTTAAGTGTGGTTCTGCCTGGAAGCTGCCCTTCACTTTCTCTTCTGTTTTATTATTCTGGTCCTGTCGATGACCCAGCCCATTGCTTCCCAAGGCTGCATGAGCTCTGCTGGTGCCCTGGGCTCTGGAGAAGTGCTTGGCCCACTCCTCTCCTCCTTGCCCTGCGTGCCTGGGGCTGTGAGAGCCACTGCTCCCTGAGTCTCTGTGACAAACCCTTCCATGACGTTACTCCCTCCTGAGCTCTCCTTTCCAGCAGTTCCAGTAAATTACACCTGCACAGGATGGTGGGGAGATGTAAATTCGCGTTCTTGCACACTGGCACTTTGGAATGGGTGCTGTGGTGGGGATGCTGCAGCAGCACAGGGATTGCTGCCGCATGGGAGTTTCTTTCGTCTAGGTTGGTAGCATGAAATTATTATTTGCTGTAACAAGGGCAGAGAAGTTTGGAATGTGCCAGTATTTTTAGCACTTAAATCTAGGAGAGTTTTTCCATTTTGGGGAAGAGGAGCAGCTGCTGCTAGCTCTGCAGCATCATATCATCGCAACAAGGAGCTGTACCCAGACAGCAGAGCTCAGCAGTGCATCTGGCCCTGCCCAGAGCTGCTGGGAGGTCCCATCTGAGCCATGACTCCAGCCTGATCCCTGCAGGAAACAGGATTCGTGATGGGCAGAGGGCTGGGCTTTCCCGGGGCTTGGAGGTGTCCAGGCATGGGGCTTTTCCATAAAGGCTGTCCTCCCTCCTTCACCGCAGCCCTGGCCTGGGGGTGAAGGGCTCGGGCAGGTGCCGTGCCGTGCTGGGCCATGCCGTGCTGTGCTGTGCTTCCCTCCGTGGTGTCTGCGAGCAGTGGCGTTTCAGGGCACTTTGCTGACACTCCAGATCCTTACTGGGCTTAATGCAGTGGAATTGATTTCTGTTTCCCAGGCTATCATTCACCTCAGCAGGGGAGAATCAATGCCGATCAATCACATGTGATTTTGCATGCCATTAGATTGCAGTTTAACCTCTGCTGTCCTCTGCCCTCCCACCTCACGCCCTCCCACTGTGGACCACACGGTTTGGGGAGGATTGGTGGCCCAGGCTCCCCACACCACCCTGCACATCATACCTTGCCCTGTTCGGGTGGGGCTTGGGCGTCACCTCCCTGTCCCCTTCAGCTCCGCAGCCTTGCCCAGGCTTCCTTCCTCTTTAGCCTGTCCTTTCTGTACCTGGGGGGCCCTGAAGTCCTGCCCCCCAGGTTTTAGTTCCCCACTGACACTTTTTCATGGGCAGGGAAGAAAGTTGCATTCGAGTCTTGGAATGAGCTCTTGCTCTGCCTGCCGGGGTGGGAGCTGAGGGTGCAGCTCTGCTGCAGCTGCTGGCCATGCTGGGCCAAATCTGAGCTGTCAGAGGGGAGAGCAGGCTCCTTCAGGGTGCCCTGCAGAGTCCAGGACCGAGCACTGAGTGGGTGCACAGCTCCCATCAAACTGCATGTAAATGCCTGCCCTGGACATGAATTCCTCATCACTGACAGCGCATGCTTCTCAGAGTAAACCCTTTGCTCTTTTTTTGTTTGTTTTTTTAAGAGAGGCAGACAGAAACGGAGATCAAAGGGGTCTCCTTTAAACAGTGAAATGCAGAGTCTCACCCTTTCTGAGCAAAGCAAGACCCACAGGCTGTCACTGAGGGTCAGACCTGGGAATCCTCCTTGGGAGGCTGAGGGTTGTGCTGCATTATTCAGTTGTAATTCTAAAGTTTGTGTCCTCCTCAAAACCCTTTCTGAGCTCGGAGTCCACCTCGTGCCGTGGCGTGGTGGGACGCAGAGGAGGTAGGATGCAGTGAGACCTCCGCAGTGGGTCTGTGGGTGGGTTTGTGCTCTGCCTCTCTCATTGCCAGCCATTCTCTCCATGGGCCTCTTAACTTTTCATTACCTCTTTGTGCTTTCTTCACCCACCTGCGCGGTTTCAGTTGTAGGTTTTGTTCTCCACTAACAGGACCTGTTTGTGTCCCACTTTCTTCCCTCCTCGTGGCCAAGCAGCGGTCAGGGAGTGGATCATTGTGCCATGGCTTGGGTGTGCTCCAGTCAGGGTCACATCGCTGTCCCCTTGGCAAACCTCTGCAGCCCTCACTCTCCAGGGTCTAACTGGGGGAGGAGAGATGTGGTTGTGGTGAGTTATTAGCCCACACTCATCAGCATTAAACTGGATTTGGCAACTCATAGCCTGGGATTTGAATGATCTAAATTCTTCCTTTGGCAGGCTGGTTTGCTGTTATTTATGGTGCTTCCCAATTTGTTATCATCTGCAGTTTGAGGCTTTGTGTGCGGTGCTGTCCACCGAGTGTTTTACACAGAGAGTGGAGAGCAGGGCTTTGGGAGCTGCGGTCCCAAAGCTCCTCACAACCTTCCTGTTCCCTGGTGTGGCCCCGGTGGGCAGGGCTGAGCAGGGAGGGGCACAGGAGCAATTCCAGGGCAGGGGGAGGCCAGGGGTTGCCCAAGAAAGGCAGAGCTCCAGCTGGAGAAGGAATTGGTGTGATGGTGTCATCAGGACAGCTCCTGGGCCTGGCATGGCTGTGGGAGAGCAGCAGAGCTGTGGAAGGGCCTGGAGCACAAGTCTGATGAGGAATGGCTCAGCCTGGACAAAAGGAGGCTCAGGGAGGACCTTGTGGCTCTCCACAGCTCCTGGCAGGAGAGTGCAGCCAGGGGGTCAGGCTCTGCTCCCAGGGAACAAGGGACAGGACAAGAGGAAACAGCCTCAAGTTGCACCAGGGGAATTTTAGGTTGGATTTTAGGAAAAATTCCTTCCCTGCAAGGGCTGACCAGCCCTGGCACAGCTACCCAGGACAGTGATGGAGTCACCACCCCCAGAGGGATGTAACAGATGTGTAGATGTGACACTGGGGACACGGGTTCATGGGGACATGGTGGTTCGTGCTGGGGGAATGGTTGGACTCGATCTTAGAGGGCTTTTCCAACCTATGTCCTCTAAAGCTAAATGATTCCATGGTTCTTTGTGGTCACAGCCCTGCCGCTCACTTCCCACACCAAGGGAGGCACATCCCACTGGAAATGGGCAGTGGGCAGAGCCCTGGGGGCCTGGGGGACTCTGCCCAGAGGGTTTGAGTCCAGCAATGTCCCTGCCACCGTGCAGTGACTGTCCTGCTGTGGCCTGAGCCTCACAGGCTGGACCAGGGGCATTGTCCTGTGTGAATTGGGGCCATGTGCTCTGGCACAGGTGTCCAGACATGTGTGGTGTCCCCTGGCCTCCCCTCCAGGACAGGCAGCACCAGGGCCCTTCGGCATGGAGCTGCTGCTGCTGAGGCTGTGGCAGGTGGGATGTGCCAGGAGCAGGGATGAGGAGCCTGGAATGCCCTGGGAGCAAGGGACAGCGTGCCTGGGAGGCTCCAGGAGCAGGGATGTGACACCCAGGCCTCCGCCCTGGTGGGCAGAAGGAGAGGGCGGCTGCGTGGGGAGCCCTGCTTCAGATCCAGCTGCTCTGGGGATCCAGCTCTCAGCTCTGACTGCGGCTTCCCTACTTTATCTTCTTTCTTTTTAATAACAGATTCATTCCTCGTTCCTGGCAGAGCATGCCTTCTTCCACGCTGGGAGAGGGGGAGGGGGGTGTGTTGTAAATTTCCCATTTTTCTGATAAAACTGTATCGCTACAGCGGAAATCAAATCCCATCTTCGATATTTTTAGCATGAGAGCGTGAAGGCACAGCGATGCGGAGGGAAGGGAGGATGGGAGGGGAGGGAGGACGGCGGGCTGGGTCTCCATGGAAACTGTTTGCTTTAAATTCCCGCATTGGGGCGCTGAGCATGTAGGAGGTGATGAAGGAAATGAAAAAGCAAAAAAGAGGGAAGGTTTTTTCCTTTCTGTTGTCACAAAACTGCTGGAGGAACCTTAGGAGGCAGGGGCATAAATTATTGATAATCTGAGCACAAATACATGTGCATTTTCATTAATGACCACCCTGCCGTGACTCTCGTGGGCACAGGTGGGCTGTGCAGCAGCCGTGACTGACCGCTTGTGCTGGAGGGGCCCAGGTTTGTTCAGAGACACCTTTGGAAGAGAGCTCTGTGCTGCTGAGCTGTTAGCTCCGCAGGACTCCCCGATTTCCCCTCTGGGTGTTCTCCTGTGCCGTGCAGGCTGCTCTTGCTGCCTGGAGACACCAGGGAAGGAGCCAGTGCTCTGAGCACGGTGCTGGGCTGTGATGCTTCTAACCGTGGTGGTTTTGGGCTTGAGTTGGATACTTCTGCTCAGAAGAGGGTTTTTAATATTTAGGGCATTTTTTTAAAACGTATGAAGGGTGTTGTTAGCCAGGCTGTGTTGCTGTCCCTGTCTGAAGTCCTGATGAGAGGCGTGAGTGAACACAAGGTCTGGGAGGATCTGTGGCCCTGAGATCCCCATCCTTGCGGGTGCAGTGTCAGAGGGCGCTGGGCTGGGTGGCATGAGGGTCTCTGTGGTGCCCAGCCATGGTGTCTCAGACCACAGCCCTGCCCACACAGTGATGTATTAGATCATGTCTGAAAAATGTCTCACTGCAGCACACAAAGTTATTTTAAATTCATTGAAAAGGGAATGACCTAAAACTGGCAGCTGGTGATGGAGAGGATTAAATAAGGCAAAACAGGTATATTTTCAACTGAGTACTTTTAGAAAGAAGCAGCATGTCTCATTATGTGGTGCATATTAGCACTGCCCAGCCATAGCCACCGAGTCCCTTGGCTGCTGCTGGGGTGGCTGCTCCGTCCTGTCCCCAGTGCGTTATCAGGTGACATGTGCCACCAGGCTCAGCTCAGGATATCGCAGCCGTGCTCTTCAGGGTGGGGGTCACCTGCTGCAGGAATTAAAACCTCTGTGTGATCCAGGGTTGAGCTGGAGCTGCTCAGCCAGACTTGGTGTCAAACACAGAATTTCAGTACTTGAAGGTGTCTGACTCTGCCCTGACTCCTGCCAGCAGCTGGGATTGTGGTTACCTGTGGGAACAGGAGACTGCTTTGGCTTAGCTTCCCAGGGATTTGTTTGTTCTTGTGTGTTAGACCCAACAGCCATTCCCTGAAATCGCAGATTGGGTTCTGATTCTGCTGGAGTGTCACAAGCTGTAGGGAGGTGGACAGGTTCTAGCAGCATGGATGGAATTTGCCCTGTCCCTGTCCCTCCCCAGCCTCTCACAGGTTTTAAAAACGCCTGCTTCCCCCTGGGAGGAGCTCACTGAATGCGGTGGTCGTGGAACGTTGCTAAATGGGAATGACACTTAATCAATAGTTCAGACCCGGGTAAGAGAGAGGAGCAGGTAATCTGAAGATGCTCAGGATCCATTCCATAGCTTTAACCCCAAAAGACTGACATCTCTGCCAGGGGCTGCCCATGCCCAGCTGCAGTCCACCCCAGAGGTGAGAGCCTGAGTGGAGCTCAGCCCCTCTGCAGTGCTCCTCTACCTTCCTGAGAGCTGCCAGCAGATGGTTAGCCCTCCCTGGCATTGTGTACCGAGCACGATGGCCTGAGGCACACGGTTCATGTGAAGGAGCGAAGAGCTTTGCCTTGGAGCTCTTCAGCTCAGTGCCAGCCCGTCCAGCTGAGCTTGCCTGTGAGCGGAGGTGTGCTCTGGTGTGCTCTGGTGTGCTCTGGTGAGCTCTGGTGTGTCCTCTGGTGTGTGCTGGTGTGTGCTGGTGTGCTCTGATGTGTGCTCTGGTGTGCTCTGGTGTGCTCTGGTGTGCACTGGTGTGCTCTGGTGTGTCCTCTGGTGTGTGCTGGTGTGTGCTGTGTGCTCTGGTGTGCTCTGGTGTGCACTGGTGTGTGCTCTGGTGTGCTCTGGTGTGTGCTGGTGTGCTCTGGTGTGCTCTGGTGTGTGCTCTGGTGTGCTCTGGTGTGCTCTGGTGTGTGCTCTGGTGTGTGCTGGTGTGCACTGGTGTGCACTGGTGTGTGCTGGTGTGTGTGCTGAGCAGCGACGTGTGCTGGTAAGAGCCCCACACCGCCAGGATGGATTGTCTGTTCTGTGTTCCGAATCTGCCTGGGGTCACTCTCTCAGCTGAGATGCTCTCCAGGACACAGAGGTGCTCTTTTTTGGGAGCCCATGGCTGTGTGAGGGGCTCTGAGGTGCCTTGTCTGGGTGATGCCACAGCATGGGGCATGTGACAGACCCTCAATGGTGTTCCCAGCAGCACCAGGAGCTTGGACCAGTTGCTGCGTTTTGTCTTTTCTCATCTGCTGAGGTAACTTTCTAGTCTGTGCTGAGGGATACAACTTATGGGATGGAGAGGGGACAGCTCGGATGATGTGTGTCCGAGGCTTTGTTTGCTGGCACACAGCAGAGCTGACACGCAGGAGGAGTCAAAGCAGTGCTTGGAGGGCTCCAGGTGCCAACGCCCGCAGCCTGGGCAGTGCCATGGCCTGTGTGCCACCAGTGATCACAGCCTGGGCAGTGCCATGGCCTGTGTGCTACCAGCGCCCGCAGCCTGGGCAGTGCCATGGCCTGTGTGCCACCAGTGATCACAGCCTGGGCAGTGCCATGGCCTGTGTGCCACCCATGATCACAGCCTGGGCAGTGCCATGGCCTGTGTGCAGCAGTGATCGCAGCCTGGGCAGTGCCATGGCCTGTGTGCCACCAGTGATCACAGCCTGGGCAGTGCCATGGCCTGTGTGCCACCCATGATCACAGCCTGGGCAGTGCCATGGCCTGTGTGCCACCCATGATCACAGCCTGGGCAGTGCCATGGCCTGTGTGCAGCAGTGATCGCAGCCTGGGCAGTGCCATGGCCTGTGTGCCACCAGTGATCACAGCCTGGGCAGTGCCATGGCCTGTGTGCTACCAGCGCCCGCAGCCTGGGCAGTGCCATGGCCTGTGTGCCACCAGTGATCACAGCCTGGGCAGTGCCATGGCCTGTGTGCCACCCGTGCTCGCAGCCGTGGCAGCGCTGGCTCTGCCCTTGCCAGAGCTGCTGAGGCTGCAGCCCTGGGCTGCACCGCTGCCAGTGCTGCTGCTGCAGAGGTGACAGGGCAGGGACTGCAAATGACGGCAGGGAGCTGGCAGCTGTTATGGCCAAATGCTGCTCACCACAGATCCATCCTGCAGCCCTGCTGAGGCTCCGAGGTGCAGTCACTCTTCCAGGTCCCAGCTTGGTGCTGTGGGGCTCCCCAGGCAGTGGGTGAGCACCAGTTGGGCAGTAATTGCTGTGGAATTAACCTCTGACATTCTTCTAAAAATAGGCCACATAAATCCAATTGTTAGCAGCTCCCTGCGTTGCCTCAAGGGTAAACACTGCAGATTAAAGCGTTTGCAGTTACAGGTCCCTGCATGTCCCCTGGCTTCTCCTGCCACTGAGCCCAGAGCCCTGGAGATGGTGCCCTGCTTTGTGGGGAGGGGGAGTCGTGTAGTGCAGTGGCTTTTCAGCTGATGGAGGCTGAAAGGCATCACTTGGGCTTACCTTGCTGGGTGATGGGAGAGTCAGTGGGTAGAGGAAAGCAGCAATATAGATGTGGTCATCTGAGCTGCTGCGCCTGGGGAGCTCAGGGAGAGAGAGCAAAGGTGTCTTCATTTGTCTGCACCTTCTCCTCCGAGGGTGAAGGCAAACCACCACCCCCGGCAGAAGGTGGCAGAAGGCCCAGGAGGGAGCAGGATCTGCCCATCTTCCAGGTGCTGAGATGGGATGCTGGGGGCACCATTGGCACCAAGCCCTCCCCAGGCCCCAGGCATCGATCATGTCACCCCAAGTGGTGGGGACAGCTCCCCAGGGCATGAGGGGAGCATGCTGTGCCATGCTGTGCCATGCTGAGCCATGCCATACTGTGCTGCCCAGCCCTGTGCCCCTGCTGCTGGCAGAGGTCCTCAGGCTGCATTCAGCACAGGCACAGTGCCTGGAATCGCTCCGGACCCAGTGCTGGGGCACAGGCCAGTGCAGGGGCCAGGAGCACCAGGCAGGTCTGGGCTCACGACAGCGTAGTTCCAAAATGCTGGGTCCGTGTGGTGTTAGAGACAATAAAAAACAGTGATTTATGGAGATGCCACAGGGCACAGAGCACTGACGAGGCAGTGCCTCTATGGGGAACGGCGCTTTCTGGATGCCTGTGGAAGCCAGGCTGCAGTCACTGAAATTGTCTTTGTCTTCTCTTTCCCAGCTGACATCATCTCCACAGTTGAGTTCAACCACACCGGAGAGTTACTGGCGACAGGAGACAAGGGGGGCCGGGTTGTAATATTTCAGCGTGAGCAGGAGGTAAGTGCCACTGAATGCAAAATGCCCATTTTATCCTTTTAAGCGAAGCATCCTGCTGTTTCCTAATCCGCCTGTGTCACTCCTAAGCTCAGGGCTCTCCTGGCACACTCCGAGCTGAAAAGCAACTATTAACATCAGCAGGACCAGATTTCCTCTTTCAAACACCTTCCAAACACCACATTTGCTGCATTTTTCTGCTCCAGGTGTAACAGCCATCAAGCAGCACATCTGAGTATGTGGCGAGTGCCAGTCTCAGAGCTGACACCACCCCAAGAACCCCTCATACCCCTAAAATTGCAGAAAGTGTAGATGGATGCCACAATTACATTTCCCTTCCAAATCTTTGCCCAGGAAATGTTAGCAAGTGGTTTGTTGGAAGCTGGAGGCTGTGCCTGCCAGAGCAGCGTGTGTTCAGCTCTCAGCCCTGGTCGTGGCCCTGTGCTGGCAGGCACCTGGCCAGCCTGGCTCGAGGAGCTGTGCAGCTCCTGCCACCTGGGACGTCCCCACCATTTCTGAAGCTGTCCCATTTAGCTGCTCTGGCCTGAGTCAGTAGGAGCTGTCCTTAGCTGTGCTGGAAGGGGCGCATCAGACCCGGGCATGAGACATGTCACACTCTGATGATGGTTTTAAATTTTTCTCAAAGGTAAAGCTTCAAAATTATTTCTACGTATGCTGAAGAGAACTTAGTGGTTAATGGTTACATGTGTAGACACTTCATCAGCCTTTCCAGCACAATTTCATTTCTCCTTTCTCTCTCATTTCACTGTTCTACTGCTTTTCTTGAACTTTAAGCCTCCAGCATCACTTTAAATGTGTCCACTCAGCTCCTGCTTAAGGGGGTGTGTGGGGCTTCACCCACCCAAATGCTCCATTTGTGTGTGGGAGGTTCATCTCCATTATGGTTTGATTTAATTACCTCAGCCCTATTTGGAGCCTGGTGACAGTGGTTCATTTGTGGCGTTCGCAGTGTCTTCCAGCACATGGTGTCAGCTCCCGTAGGGACCATCTCCTGCTTCTGGCTGTGTTGGTCTTGCTCTGTATCCATGGATCCACAGGGCAAATGCTGCCTGCCTTGCACCTGTGGCTGCTGCCAGCAGCTCTCTTGTGGCAGGAGGTGGCACTTGGGCCCAGCCATTCAGCAGGGACTGATAGGGGAGTGGGATCCATTCTTGCTGTGTTCCCTCTCCATTCCTTCTCTTCCCACTCTTTTCCTTCTCCATTCCCTTTCTGTTTCCACTCCATTCCCTCTCCATTTCTTCTCCATTTCCACTGTGTTCCCATTCTGTTCCCTCTCCATTCTCACTCCATTCTTGCTGTTTCTGCTTCATTCCCTCTCGTTCCCACTCTGTTTCCACTCCATTCCTTCTCTTTCTCCATTCCCGCTCCGTTCCCACTGAGCTCACCAGGGGCTGTGGTGAAGAGGCCATGCCCGAGCACTCAGCTCTGCGCTTGCTGTCACAAAGCCCAGAGCGCCCCGAGCCAGCTGCCGCTGCCTTCAGCTCCTCTCTCCCTCTGCAGAGCAAGAACCAGCCCCACCGCAGGGGAGAGTACAATGTGTACAGCACCTTCCAGAGCCACGAGCCCGAGTTCGATTACCTGAAGAGCCTGGAGATTGAGGAGAAGATCAACAAGATACGATGGCTGCCGCAGCAGAACGCAGCGTATTTCCTGCTCTCCACCAATGGTATGTGGCAATGCTGCCCCGCTGCCCCGGGCCCCTGGGCTCCCCACCAGGCATGGTCTTCTCTGTGGTGTTTCTTTGGGGAAATACTTGTTAAAAACCTTCCCTGCAGGGCAACACAGGTGTCTTGGGGGAACGGATCTTGCAGACCTCGATCTCTGTGCAGAAGGTGCATTTCATGGCAGCCCTTCCCTTCGAGGGAGAGAGGGAGGCTTCTTCCCTGCTGACAACTTTAATTTTTTTATTTTCAGGATCCTGAGATTATTTTTTTTTTAAAGACAAACTGCAGGTGTTTTGTTTCAATTTGCAGTTGTGTTCGGCTCAGCAGTTCCACATTATGTTCTGATAAATATCATGAGGATCTAGGAATATTACTTGGGATGAATGGGACCTTAAGATGGATGTGACTTAATTACTTCAAGGGAAAAGGAGGGGTCTAATTATCTTCCATAACCAACTTACTTTGTGTTATAGAATTGACTCTATTGATCATTGTAATAAAATTCAAAGACTTATTAAACTCATTTGGGGGAGAACCATTGAAATGCAATGAAGATTAATTATACAGCATAATGTTCTGTTAATTGAGTTTTTAAATAGTTTTTTGATTAAAAGGAATGTTGCCCTTCCATTTGGGTGGTGTTCCATATGCAGGCAGGTTATCAAAACAATTAGTTTGGAAATACTCCTGTGTTGTGCAGTTTCTTTTTGTTCTTGCTGTTACACTAACATTTTATATCGAACCCCCTGAAATAGACTGGGTTAATAAAAATGAAATTAATGGCACTGCTTTGGAGTTGCTGTGTAAGGGAGAAAATGAAGATGGATGATGGGGTTTTGTATGAAACCTGGTGGAAGTGATGATAAACTATGGATGGAGTCCCTGCCAGGAGGGAGCGAAGAAAACACATTATTCAGAATATTCCCATGTGTTCCTGGTGTTCTTCTCCAGGAACTCTGTGGCACAGGGAGTTGGGGTGCTGGGAGGGGACAGGGAGCTGTGGGGGTGGGAGCTGCCTTCAGTCCCGGTGAGTGCTGGGCTCTGTGCTGTTCTGGGTGGGAATGTCAGGATGGCTCTGGGTGAGCTACAGACACCCTGCCATGTCTTTTGGGCTACATCCAGGGCCAGCGTGCCGTGCGTGTTTTGCTCCTCTGCAGGGCTGCGCACCAGCCGTGTGCTGTGGGGACAGGGACATCTGCCACCCCTCCCAGCACATGGCTCTGGGGGACACAGCAGGTTTTTCCAGCCTTGGTGCATCCATCGTGGGCGGCTCAGGGAGCAGCCACCACGGTGCTCTCCTCTCTCCTCCCGCAGATAAGACTGTGAAGCTATGGAAGGTCAGCGAGCGGGACAAGAGACCAGAGGGATACAACCTCAAGGACGAGGATGGCCGTCTCCGAGACCCCTCCATGATCACCATGCTACGAGTGAGTGTGGGGGGAACCGTGGTGGTCGAGGAGCCATTCCCTGCAGGAGCTTGGATGAAATATGCTGCTGTTGTCAGCTGTGTGCCATGGGACCTGCACTGCCATCCTGCCCTGGGCGGTTGATGCCCGAGGGCACCCTGGTGTTGGAGGCATTGGGCATTGGTATTGGGCACCCTGGTAGTGGAGGCTGGTGCTGTGAGAGGTGCATGGGCGTGGGAGTGGATGAGGGAGCTGCCGTGGGTGCTGGGGCTGTGCTGATGCTGGGCAGATGTGCTGCCAGTGCCACGCTGTGTCTCGTGTCCAGTGCCCCAGTGCCACGGTGCTGCCGCGCTGCCCCCGGGCTCTGCCCATTGCGGTGAGGAGGCAGGGCAGAAACTCACCCAGCCTTTAGCATTCCCACATGTAGCTGCTGCTGCAGGAGCAGAAGTACTTCCTCTAAATGAGCTTTTCTCTTGGTCATGACATTAGTGAGACCAGAACAGCTTGTAATTTATTAACACCCTGTCACAATTTGCATTTTGAGTACTTGAGGGTTTTATATTTATACATATAAAATTGTTATTGTGATTGCCCTTGCCTCGCTTTGTGGCTCCCAGTTCCATTGTGCGTGAAACCATTGAGAACCCTGGGCAGGTGTTTAATTCTTGTCTCTGTACAGGGTTGCTCCTGGTGACTGGCAGCATTTTTCGTTACAGAGCAAGAGAGCATTTATTGAATGTAGATGTATATCTGCTGTTAGGTTTCAGGCAGTGTTCCAGCCTAACGTGCTGTTACCTGACAGCCCTTGGAGAGGTTTGCTGTGTTGGCTGTCGGAGCTGGCGCTGTCAGCGCTCGGCAGGCTGGGAGGAAGGCTTTGGAAAGGCAGCAGTGTTAAGGGAGTTATTCCAGGCAGTGCTTCCTTCTCTGGTCAAACACAGTGGGAAGGCCCTGGGATTTCTTTTTCCTCTGTAGAAAGTCATACTGAAATATCAGAGAACTGGACACTTGAAGTGCACTCACTGCCTGGAAAGTTTCAGCCTTTATTTTGCTGTCAGTCCGTGCGCTCCTGGTCGCAGCTCAGTGCTGTGTGGCTGGAGGAGCTGCTGCTGGTGTCTGCCACTGCCCTGGGGTCAGGCACTGCCATTCCTGCTCCTGGCGAGTGGCTCGGCAGAGGAACATGGCTCGTGCTGCACCGTGGCACTAGGAGGTTAAACACGCTCTAGGTGCTCGGTGTTGTGCGTTTTGGTATCTGCTGTGCAGTGCCTGTGATCCCTGAGGACAGAAGATTGAGGAGTCTTCCACCAGCCCCATTTGATCTAACGTTTTGATGATTTTAGTTAGACAGATATTTACATAGCTGTAACCGTTTTGGTGCAGCTTGGTGTAAATCTGGTGTGTAATTGTGCTGTGATGGGTGTGCTTTGGAGTAAAGCCACATCTGTCCGTGGTTTAATTTTCAACCACAGACAAGTGAAAAAGGGTTTTAAATGCACCTTGCTGCAATAATTTCTCAACCATTTTGCTTAATGGTTTAAATGCACTTGATGAGCATCATTCTCTGAGGAATTTCTAAACCACATAGTGCAAAAGGAATATTTAACTCTGCTCAGGCTGTGTGCTGCGGTGTTCACTGACATGAGAAGAGCTCTGCTGATTTGAATTGCCCCCAGTCTAATAGCAGCAGCCCTCTGACCTTGTGTAACAGCCTTGGCGCGCTCCTGAGTGCCACTCACTGCACCTGTGTCGTGGGACGTTTGTAGGAGATAATTAACACAAGTAATATCCAGGGCTTAAACCTTTTCACAGAGAGGATGTGTTTGCTTTGGTCCCTGGGGTGACAGCCCAGGGTCAGTGTCCCCCGGTGCCAGCAGGCTCGGGGCGCTGTGGGCGCAGGCTGTGCCGCGGCTGGGAGGTGCAATGGGCAGGGACACTGTGTGCCATTTCTGTGTGTCTGTAGCTGTCACAGAGCCCTCTCTGATTGAGAGCTGCCACTCCACTCTCTCAGTTCCAGCAAATTCCATCACAAATCCTGGTTTGTGTCTCCCATTTTGCCGAAGCACTCAGATTTCTTAGCCCCTGTGCAGTTTCCCAGGGAGGCTGTGCTGTGCCCCACCACACCCGATCGCCCCGACAGCAGCCCCAGAGCGGCTGTGATGGGAGACGCCGTGGAGCTCTGCTGTGCTGCTGCCTTTCTGCCTCAGCAAGGAGATTTGCCTCTTTTCCTTGTGTACATTCTGCAGAGCGTTTCAGTGACAAGGCAGGGACAAGAGATGGAAGCAGCAGCTCCATCAGCTGCACGGACAGCAGTGAGGCAGTGGCTTAGTCCTCCTGCAGGAAGGTCCCTTCTGCGTGTCACAGGGAACGTCGAATGTGACAAAATTCTGCACACTGTGAAATTGTCAGTCTGCTACGAAAATAGTGTTTGATGATCGTTTTGTCTGCAAAATACTAATCTTGAGATGGCATTGAGAATGCACCTTATGAAGGTAGGAAACGAATGCTGGGAGTGTGCCTGGAGGAGCTCAGCTGCTGGGGCAGGTGGAAAACTCACCGGATTTATCCCTGAGCGCTCGCTCTGCTCCCTGATTTGCCAGGGACCGGATTACAGTTTCCTTCCCGGAGACTCAAGGCTGGGGTCAATCCAAGCTTCAGTTTAACTAATCCCGCTTGACCAAATCCTGCGCAAGGCTGCGGAGCGCGCTGAGCGGAGCAGGGGGATGGGCTGGGGGCGTGGGGCTGCGCGGTCACCCGCGGCACTGGCCTGGCACTGCCACTGCTCGGCTGTCACCAGAGAGGGACGCGTGCCCTGCTTTGAGCGCAGGAGCGAGGAAAGCTCTCCCCACCCGCGGGTTCACAGCCTGGCTGGTCAAGGTGAGCCCGTCAGCAGGTCACAGGGTGAGCTGCCTGCAGCCAGTCCCACCACACCTGTGAGGTAACCACAGAGCTACGGCTGCAGCTGGTCACCCTGGCAAGATGGGGATTGGGTAGACAGTTAATGGATTGTTTACTGAGATTTTTTTATGGCCACTGCTCTGGTTCAGGTTGGGATCTCGGCATAAATCCAGTGCAGTCCATTGTGCCCAGAGGGTTTCCATGGAGGCAACTGGCAGCAAAACCTTCCTCTCCACTACACAGAAATGTGTGCATGGTCCCAGTGCAGTCACCCCTGTCATATTCACACTCTTTGGGAATTTCTGGCCTCTGGTGTGTCCTGTGAGGATTCCCAGCGTTGCTGTCACCTTGCGTGCAGGTGGTTGGGTCCTGTCCCACTGCAGGGCTGTCTGGGAGTTCCACATCCCCACCTGACCCCAGTGAGGGGCAGCTCAAACCTGGCGCTTGTGGGCCATGGGCTTTGGGAGGTTTGTGACTGTGCCATCCTTGGTCCTTTCCCCCGTATATTGACCTGTGTTTTCCTGATGCTGCTGCCATGTGGCACTTCTGGGCAGAGCATGAGGCGTTCCTGGGAAGCACTGGATCTCTGTGATTCCGCAGGCTGTGTCCATCATGGCATGTGAATGCCATGGAGAGCTCAGCCTCGCAGAGCTTTTCTGCAGGGAGCATTCAGTGACAGTCAGCATGACAGGCTGTGAAAGGGGAAGCCTGATGGGGACGGGGGCAATTACTGTCACGGTGTCCCCTGCACTGCGGAGCTTCACTCAGGGCTGGAGGTGGCAGCAGGATGGCAGTAGCAGTGGTAGGAAGGGGCTGGGACGTGCCAGCTCCCTCCACCCCAGCCATCAAGAAAATGAGGTTCACAGCTCAAGAAAGACTTAGTGTCTCATTAACTCAGGACAGGGAAAGCCTTCATCAGACACAAGGAGAGGAATCAAGTGTCATGCATGCTCAGAGTGCGTGGGACATCTTCTGCGGTGGGTACCTGCTAAACGCAGGAATCAAAATTAAGACTTACTTTGTTTTAAATGAAAAGTGACTGGCATTGCCCCCCTTCCTGAAAACAGAAAGTAATTGAATTTATTAGTGGCTTATTTTATTTGACAGTCTTTTTGTGTACTTGATGTGCTTTGTTACCCTGAATTATCATTTAATAATGGCTGTGTGTGACACCAGAGCCTGCCCTGAGGTGGGCTCTGGAGCTGGAGCAGGGATGCACAAGGAGGTTTCTGCTGTTCAGGATTGCTGTGGCACTGCTGATTGAGCTGGGTGGGTGGGGCAGATGCTGACTTGATCTGTCCCTGCTTCAAAAAACCACAAGAGCCAGTTCTAGCTGCTGTCATGTTACCCCATTTGTTGGTGTCCTGTGCTGCAGGATCCCTGTGCTGCTGTTGGGGAACAAGGTCACCATCTGCTCCCAGCAAATTCCTGACTGCTCCTGCCTCAAAATTCCAGTGTTGTCAGGGTTAAATCCTTGTTGCTGATACCCTTAGGCAGAAGCTGGCAGCGTGTCTGCATGCTGGTTTCTGTATTTCAGTGCAGATTCTTGCCACTGTAGCAGGTAAAAACCCCTGCTTTAGCAAACCACTCATGGATGACCAAGTTTATCCCTCTTGTGGGGTTTTACCTGGTGCGGGCCAAGTCACAGACATAAAAAAGTCTCCCCAGGACTTGGCCCTGAAGTAATGTGTGGAGAATGTTCTTGGCTTCAGAGTTTGTCGCAGCTCTGTGGCTGTGAGTGACTGCCACGTAGGAATGAGTAGGGAACTGTGCTGGGGCACCTGAACTGCAGGCGCTGTGGTGCTGGATTGCCCAGCCTGGGGACAGGAATGAGCCCAGGGTGTGACCACGATCTGTGCTGAGCCACATGGACTCACCTGGCTGGGCAGGAGCCCCTGCCCAAGCCCTTGCTGTGCTTGTTTTCCTGCCCGGCCAGGCCCACGGTGGTCTCTGAGCCTTTCTCTCTGCACAGCCACCGTGTTCCGCCGGCCAGGCTGACAGGCAGTCCCTGTGCTCCCGGAGCGCGCCGCTGTCCCCAGGTCCCCAGCTGGCTGAGCAGACTCCGTCAGCGCAAACGATGCATCATTGGCCGTGTCAGGTGGAATTAGCGCGCAGGCTCATCACATTAGGCTCAGGCTCTGCGCTGGCAGCACCAGTGCTCCCGTGTCACTCGAGCTGGCTGTCACTCCCGTCCCCACCTCTGCAGCTATGGGAGATTTCTTCAGGCAGCACACAGATAATACGAGTAATGAAGTAGCTGGAGGGAACAGCTCACTGGCGAGCAGGAGCATGGACTGACACATTCCTGCTGTATTGAGTTGCCTTCAGAGCTCTGTGTCCAGAGTTATTACTGACCCCACTGCTCACACCCGTGGTCCCCCTGCATCTCCCCCTCCCCCATGGGTTATGCTGATTCATCTAAAGGCAAACACACAGAGCTCTGCTCCTGGTCCTTCCCTCTGCCCCTGTCTGTGTGTCCCTCGTTCTGTCCCTTCTCATCTCTTACCTCCATCCTGTGGAGGATGTGAGGCAAATGCAAAAAAGGTAAAAGAAAAAATGTGCTGACCTGGCTCTCTCAAGAAATTTATTTCTGTTAAAAATGCTCCAGGAATTTCAGATCCCAGCAGACAGTGACAAAACGAGGCAGAAGAGGTTTTTTGGTTGGTTTTGGTTTTGGTTTTTTTTGTTGTTTTTTGGGTTTTTTGTGTGTTTTTTGGGGTTTTTTGTTTGTTTGATTTTGTTTTTGGTTTTGGAGTTTTTTTTTGTTTTGTTTCAAAGCTGGGACAGTTGCTGCAGCAAGATCAGAGCCTGGTTTACTGGGCCCTCACTGCTTCACTGTGCTCTAACCATCCTGGAGCCTCTTTCAAAATTAAATGGCTTTTGGATGTGCTTGTCCTTCTGTCATACTCTGGAGAGAGCCTGTTAGGAGTGGGTGGGTAAAGCACTGGCAGCCAGAGCTCTGTGGGACCCTGGGGACATCCCCCACGCCAGGTGCTGGATGTGTCCGGCAGCCGGACCCTGTCCCCGGGTGCTGACGCTGTGCTCCTGGTCCCGCAGGTCCCCGTGCTCCGGCCCATGGACCTGATGGTGGAGGCCACTCCCCGGAGGGTGTTCGCCAATGCTCACACCTACCACATCAACTCCATCTCCGTCAACAGCGACTACGAGACCTACATGTCAGCGGATGACCTGAGGATAAACCTGTGGAATTTTGAGATCACGAATCAAAGTTTTAGTATCCTTTGGTGTGTGTGCCTGAGGACTGCCCTCTCCTCTCTGCCCGCGCTGGCAGAGGGATGCCAGGCTGTGTCCAGTCCTGCCCAGGCTGTCACATGGAGCTGCTCCCTCCGCGACACAGGGCTCAGCTGGCACTGCCACCACTGCTGATGTCACTCGAAGTGTGGGTGACATATTTCTGAATTTGCCTGCAGGGTCTGGCGGGGCAGGCAGGGGGAGGGGGATCTGCAGTGATAGAGGAGACAGATGCCTTGGGGAAGATGGAAGCACTAATGGTGCGGTCCCTGTTGTGCCCTGCAGCGGGTGACAGCCTGCCAGTCACCGCTCTGAAAATGAGCTCGTGCCAGTCACCCTTGTAACAGCCACATCAGAAATAATAACACGGGGCACGAATCATTGGTGATATTTATATGGTGCTTCCTGCTGAGAAATCCCTGGGGCATGGTTTAGGCAGCTGGAGAGGATTTTGGCAGTCACAGGCATGTGGCTGTGGGAGAGTGGGGCTGTGGTGCCTGCTTCTTTTCAAGGATGAGGGTGAGGAGTACTAAGGCTGGGTCAAACCTCAGGGAGCTCAGATGGCCCTTAGGGGGTTCAGAGTTCAGAGGGGCTTGGACGGAACGTTTCTGTTGGTTGTTGTGCCCTGGGCTTTGCTGCCAGTGCTGTTTTCAGTGTGCTTTCTCACCACACCACGATGTTGCAATAAGACACTTGCTGTGGCCCCGGGGTGGATGGGCACATCAGGTCTCATGTGCCCCAGAGGGTTGTCCAGCCATGGTACCAGAGCTGGGGCTCCCAGCTGAGCAGGAAATGTCAGATCTTGGCTTTCTGCTGTGCTGGTGGGAGCTGGTCCCACTCCCTGCTGCGGTTTGCCCCGCGCAGCGGTGCCAGCCCAGGGCACGGAGTTGGCATGGGGTGAGGGGACAGTGGCCAGGGACACCGGCCGAGGGAGCTGGGTCTGGGCTCCTTGACTAGCCCTGCCAGACATCGTGGACATCAAGCCGGCCAACATGGAGGAGCTGACGGAGGTGATCACAGCCGCCGAGTTCCACCCGCACCACTGCAACACCTTCGTGTACAGCAGCAGCAAGGGCACCATCCGCCTGTGCGACATGCGCACCGCCGCGCTCTGCGACCGCCACGCCAAGTGTGAGTGTTGGCTTAAAAGAGAGCAAAAAGGGAGTGCAGAGACCCACCCGGGCTCGGGTCTGCCCTGCCACCTCATCCCTTCTCCCCCGGTGTGCCAGGCTGCCGTCCCAGTGGCCACCCTCACTCACACACCTCTGCGTGTCCCCAGGAGGAGCACCTTCCCCTGAGTCTTGGCCGCACACCTTGGGGGGCAGGTTAAAAGCACTAGGTGGTGTTTTGGCTCCAGAGGTGTCAGTGTGCAGGCAGCACTGAGCTGTCAGTGCTGAAGGCAGCCCCAGGGACGGCGATGTGTGGTGCAGCCCTGGGCTGCTGTGCTGTGCTGCGTGCCTCGGCAGCCAAAGCCCTGTGCCTCTTCTTCTTGAGCGAGTTGGCCTCAGGAAGTGGCCAGTTGGTATCCCTTGGGAAATTAAGGAGATTGTCAGTGTTCCAGCTGTGATCGTGTCACAAGAACAAGATGCACACACTGGGTGGAGCTGAGTGCAGCCCCCACCAACACCCTGCCTCCAGCAAGCCCCTGGCTGCATTTGGGTTTGCATCTCCTGGAATGGTGGGGAATTACACCCCAGTGCTGCTTCTGGGCTGCTGAGCACGGTTGCAGTCTGATTCCTGTTTTTAGCCTGCAGTAAAGAGGACAGAGGAAAGCTCACATTGCTGGAAGGAGATTGGGAAATATGGAATGGCAGCTTTCCTAAATCCTGAGCAAAACACACCTGGTCTGTTCCTGCATTTCCTGGCCATGGCTCACAGTCTGGACAACAATGGCTCCCAGTTGAAAATCAGAATACAGTCAAGGAGCTAACAAAATTCATTTTCCTGACACGTCAGTGGCAGAAGCTGTTGGCATTTCCCTTTGTTTGGGCACTGCCTGGTGCCACCAGCTCTCGGCAGCACACCAGCCGTGATGCATCCCGCTCAGTGTGACCTCTCGTGACATCGTTCCTGACTGAGTCCCTTCGAAGCGTCAGCTGCAGTCAGTTGTGGTTCAGCAGATGTGGAGTCAAAACTGAGGCAGTTCATCAAAGTTCAAAATGAAAAGCAACATTGGCTTTTGGAGCAAATCCTTCAACAGAGACATTTAATAACTCAATATTTAATAAAACTGCAGACGATGACACATCTTGTCAGGTTTATGTACATGGTGAAGTCACTGCTCAGGGCAGCTCTGACTTGGCAATTCTCTTACTAAGGTTTGTTTGCCCACGTTATTGGAGACTCCTGCGATCTGTGACATCTGTGTTTACCCAGAGCATGGAGCTGGCCTGAGGGAACAGCAGCCTGGATAGAAATGCCTGCTCCATGGGGAATGTCTGCTCCATGGGATGTGAGGAGCCATGTGCTGCGGCGCTCGGAGGGACAGCAGCCCTGTGAGAGCATACCTGCCCTGGCTCACAAGCACAGGGAATCCTATGCATTATCCAAAGCACCGTGGGAAGCCAGAGGGGAGGCTGGGATTCCAGGAGCAGCTGATCATGCCAACAAAATCAATCCTGTTTGGAAAGGAAGGAGGAAAAGCTGTGTTGGGGTTCTGCAGTTATTTCCCAATAACAAAAGGCATTAGGCTTTCCACTTGTTTTTTGAGGAGCCACTTGTCATTGTACCTGCCAAGCTCCTCGGCTGCAGACTCAAGGCACAGCCCACTTCCCCCAGGACCTGCTCCTCCTCATCCTTGCCCTGCTGTCTGTGCTGCTGCAGCTCTGCTGGGGTGCTGCTGGATGGTTATTCTTTGCTGAAAGCATCTTCAGCTTTGGGTAGAAATAAAAAGCTGCTGTGCTCAGGTAACTGACAGCTGCAGCTTCACCCTCTACCATTGCAGGAATGTCCCTACAACAATCCATCTTCCCTGGCTGTCGGTGCTGCCTTTGGATGAGTCCCAGCCACACTCGGCACGGCTGCAGATCCCCAGGAACGCATGGAAAGGCCACGAGTCCCTGAGGAGCAGGATCGTCCCACGGCCGTGCAGCCCCTCAGGGCCATCTTGGGGTTCAGTCTGCCCCCATGGAAAGGGAGCTGGGAAGGCTGTGCGGAAGGGAACTGGCAGAGAGAGCTGGTGCGGGCAGGGCAGCACCTGCTCAGTGCCAGAGAAAATAGGTTTGTTGTGTAAGAGAGAATTAGTGCTCAGAAATCCTTTCCATGAGCTCAGCAGCCCAGATCTGCTTCTGCGGCAGAAGCAAAGCCACGCAAAAGCCTTCGGCGTAAAGCAAAAATAGCTGCCCTGAGCCCCTGCCCTGCCTGGCCAAGGGCTTTGGTTCACAGAGCCACTCAGGGGCTGAGCAGCACCAGCTGTGTGCTGGGACCCCAATCCTGACACCTGTTCTGTGTGCTGGGACCCCCATCCTGGCACCTCCTCTGTGTGCAGAGACCACCATCCCGGCACCTCCTCTGTGTCTGTGCTGGGACCCTGGCCATCGCACTGCCTGTGTGCTGGGACTCCAGGCCCAGCAGAGCCCCTGCTGCTGCCAGTGCAAGGGCCAGGGACAGTCCCCACACCCTGGGGCAGAGCAGTGACCGTGGCCCTGCTCCCCTTGCCAGAGTCACCCAGAGCCAGAGCCCTCTCAAGGAGATCAGTGCGCTTCCCGTGGTGCCAGGCAGGGAGGCAGGTCCCTGGCCTGGGATCAGGGAGTTCCTGCCTCAGCTAATGCTGGGCTTGTTCTTTCCTCTTGCACAGTTTTTGAAGAGCCCGAAGACCCAAGTAACCGATCGTTCTTTTCTGAGATCATCTCCTCAATCTCTGATGTCAAGTTCAGCCACAGTGGAAGGTACATCATGACCCGGGACTACCTCACGGTCAAGGTGTGGGACTTGAACATGGAGAACCGGCCCATTGAGACCTACCAGGTGAGTGTGGCACAGCCAGGTGCAGCAGTGGACACCCTTGAGTTCCTTCCTGAGCCACACTCTGGGCCAGTGGCAGGAGTGCCAAATGCTCACCTGATGCGTGGGAGTTTTATGCCTGTGGATGGTGGAAAGCAGAGCTGTTAAATGTGGGCTCGGTGGCCTGGTGAGCTGTCACCATGTCCCCAGGCTGGGGGTGGGTGAGGAGGGCCAGCTGGGAGGCCTTGTGCAGAGCAGCCCTGTTGCTGTCACCCTTTGCCAGGGGATGTCCCCTGGCACTGCTGGAGCCAGGCCAGGTGTGGAATGGTCTGGAGGTGCTTAGAGAGGACTGTGGCTGTGGGAGGGCACAGGATGCCGAGCAGTGCCCATCGCTGCTGGCCGGGCTGTGCTCGGTGCAGGCTGGGCTGGCTCTGCCATTCCTGGGCTGTGCCCAGCAGCACGGGGACCTCCCCCTGTCCCTCCTCCCACAGGTCCACGACTACCTGCGGAGCAAGCTGTGCTCGCTCTATGAGAACGACTGCATCTTCGACAAGTTCGAGTGTGTCTGGAACGGGACTGACAGGTGAGCTGCGGCGGCGTGGCCGTGTTCAGCCCAGGGACGCTTGCTTTGCTTGCCCAAGGGCTCCCATGGCCCTTCGCTGGGCTTTGGCTGCGTGCGGGGTCTGGAGAGCAGAGCAGGGACCATCTGCACCTGCAGCTTGTACACAAGTGGTGATGTCTGCAGGTCCTGCTCTCTCCTGGACAGAAGGAGTCCCACCTCCGTTACCCATAGCTGGAGGAAGGTGGTAATGGTTTAGCTCCAGATTGCCAAAATCTGGGGATGATCAGTATCCAGGTGTGACTCGCACTGAGCTGGGTGGCAGAAGTGTGTGAGCCCCTGGCAGGGCTGTTGAGGTTTTTGTCTGAGCCATCAGAGTGAGCTGACAAGGCACAACTGGGCCTGAGCCACATTCCAGTGCTTACCCAAATCTCATTATGCCTCTGAATATTGTCTGCCTCTGGTCACCAGCAGCTTGCCCCTGAAAAGGTGTGAAAATCATCTGTCCTTCCCCCTTGCAGTGTCATCATGACTGGCTCCTACAACAACTTCTTCCGCATGTTCGACCGCAACACCAAGCGCGATGTGACCCTGGAGGCGTCGCGGGAGAACAGCAAACCCCGCGCCATCCTCAAGCCCCGCAAGGTCTGCGTGGGTGGGAAGCGCAGGAAAGACGAGATCAGCGTGGACAGTCTGGACTTTAGCAAAAAGATCCTGCACACAGCTTGGCACCCCTCCGAGAACATCATCGCTGTGGCAGCCACGAACAACCTGTACATATTCCAGGACAAGGTGAACTAGGAGGACCAGGTGTTCTTTAGGAGTCTCATGTACTGATACCAGTAAACACATGGTTTCAACTGTTCCTTTTCTTTCTTTCTTTTTTTGTTTTCCTTTCCTTCCTGTTCTTTGTTGAGGTTCCTGCTCTGCAGATCGCAGTTGTGCAGAGGAGCACTGGGGCCCCCAGCCCAGGGGACACACCCCAGACACCACATTCACACAGGGAGAGGAGCTGAGACCTCACAGGGCAGTGTGGGGGTGTCAGGCCTGGCTGCCCCTTGTCCCCAGGCGTGTCCCCAGGCAGTGCTGGGGTGGCAGTGACCCTCTGCCAGGGGCTGAGGGGGTGATGTGGCAAGGCTGTCGGCTGGGGAAGAGATTGGGGGACTAGCCCACCGTGGCCCCTGGCCAGCTCTGGTGGCAGTGGTCCCACTCCAATTGCTTTAAACCTGATCCCAGAAATATTCCACCTGTTGTGTTAAAGATTGGAATGTCGCCTCCCTTTGCCATTTTCCACATTTGTCTTTTTATTACAATTATTTTGTGTTTTACCAACAGAGACAGCAAAACCAAACATAAAATGGAAAAGTTCAGTTTTGCAATGGACAAACTTAAGGGGGGGTATGTGCTGCACCCCCAGGCGTGTCTGCTCCAGCCAGGTTGCCCCCCCAGCCCCCAGAACCCTCCTGAGGATTTGGCTTTGTAGATACTGTGGTGCCTTCTTTGGTATATGAAATACCTTTATAAATGATGCTTCCGACCTGCATTGATCGCAAACCAAACCAACCCTGGGCTCTGCTGCAGTTCTGGGCTTTGCTTTGGTCATTTTCCTCATTCTGTTGTGAGCTCTTGCATGTCGTGACTGACTGTGTCTCTCTTTCTCTCTTTTTTAATTAATTTATTTATTTATTCAATTTTTTTAAAGATAAAGTCTAAGTTGCTAATTTATGACCTAAAAAAGGATCCAACTGTATATTGCTGTTAGCCCCTTACTCTGTCAGAGAGAGGCTATCTGCAGTCCTACATTATAATAACATTGATAAAATAATAAAACCAGTAACTCTTTCTCTTTGCATGGTGAGGCTGCCTCTTTCTAGTCTGCAGGTTGGTCAAGTCCCTCTTTACTTGAGCAACTATTCAATAAAAAAAAGATTGACTGGATTTTCTGTAAATCTGAAAACTGCTCCTGCAGCAAGAAGCAAACGATGTCAATTACAAAATTCAGCAGCATCATTTTGGCAGAGGCTCCACAAGGGTGATGCTGTTGCCATCCTTCCCGTGGGGGCAGCCAAGGCCTTCAGAGACCAGGACAGGAGTCACCAAGGGCCAGGTGCCCCCGGGACAGCCTCTCCACAGGCCCCGTGAGGATCATGGCATGTCCCGAGCAGGGGAAGGAACTGGTGCTCACCCCAGAGCTCACGGACTGCGCGCACAGCCAGGAGCCCCCGCGCCACCTCGGAGGAGCCGTCCCAAGGGAAAAACAAAGTGCACTGGCTTACAGATTTATTCCCAGGGATGGCTTTCAGGAGTAACTTTTTTTAAATGAAATGGTAAAATAAAATAGCAAGAGTAAATGAACCATTTTATAAGAAAATGCTCTTTTTTGGTTCTGTAAGGAAAGCTTGTGCTGCGGTGTCAGAAGTAAAGTTGTCCCGAACGTGTCTGTGTGGTCAATGCCTGTGGTGCCTCTCGCGCGTGGGGGACAGCTCTGCAGTGCCCAGGGCTCCTGGGCTGAGGGTGGCAGGGGCCGTGCTGGTGGGGGATGGCCAGGGGACTCCCGAGACCCCAGGGAGTCTGGGTCCCTCTGGGGGGACACAGGGGCACTGTAATGTGGGAGTGGGAGCACCCGCGGGTCCCCTCTGCACAGGACAAACCTCGGAACTTGACAGAGCCCTGGAAGGAGCTGCCAGTCCCTCCCCAGTCTCTGCCATAGTTCTGGGCTCTTCCTGGTGATGAGTTTAAACAGCAGCCCCGAATTAGCAGCTGCAGGGCATGGACTGTGCCGTTGGGGAGATGTTCCTCACTCATTTACCTTCACATTAGCTGCAGGACCTAAATCAACTGAAACAGCAGGAACTGAGCCCTGGCTCTGCTCGGTGTGGTGTGGCACATCCTGGGTTGCTGATCTGGTTGCTCCACCAGGCAGAAGTTCAACTTTTTTCAAAAGTGGAATTTCTTTCACTTTCTTAAGCTTGCTTGGATTTAAGCTCTGCACTGCTGGGAGTGCTTGGCCACAGAGGGCAGGGCCAGCCAGGGGCACCTCCTGGGCTGCAACAGGAATGGAACTAGGAAAGCTGTCAGCAGCACTTAAACCCAACCTTCCCTCTGGATGAGGATTCCACAGGCTGTCCCTGGGCTGTCCCCCAGGGCTGTCCCCCTGCCGCTGGGCCAACAGGGGACTCTGCCCCAGGGGCTGCCAGGGGGAGCAGCTCCATGGTCCAGCAGCAGCCCCAGCCAGGAGCCCTGCACGTGGGCATGATTGCTTTATCCACTGAATAAGCAAATAAATAAATCTCAATGAACACGTGGTCTCCATAAACCAGATCAATTAAAATTAATAGCCATCTTATTTAATGAACAAGTTAACATATTCTAAAACAGGCGTAACAAACACACAGCTTCCCACGGGGCTGTGTTGAGCAAGAGGAAATCCATTTACTGACAGAGCCAGGGGGAGGGCACAGGGACACAACTCCAGCACAGTGTCCTGCTCGGGGCACCTCCTGTGTCCCAGACACGACCATGGCCACACAAGGGCACTGTGCTGGCAGGGCCAAATGGGCCATGCCAGAGGTGGGGAGGGCAGAGGGGTCCCCTGTACCCCCCCTGCGATGAGCTGACCTGGCTGTCACACAGGAAGATTGTGCCACACCCCAGCCAGGGCTGCCCTGGCCCTGCCACTCCCTGGCACTCGTGGTTGTCCTTTCTGGCTGGGAGCTAAATGCCCCTCTGGGTCTCACACTTTGGCCTTACCCAGCTGCAATCCTCATTGCTCCACCTCTGCTCCCAGCAGAGGCATCCCCCGGCCCTGGTTTTGGATGGCTTGGGTACCCCCCAGCAGTGGAAGGGGCAGACACCACCAGGGAGGGACACCTGCCCTGACCAGGAGCACCACAGAGCTGTTCTGCTCTCAGCGGCTCAGGTCCCTCCTGGCTGTCTCCATCCTTGTCAAACAGCCTTTCTCTCAGTGCTCAGCCTGCAAGTCCTGGCCCTGGCCACCAACACCAACTGCGGACAAGAAATCACTTGTCACGGTGAGGGAGGAAGGGACTCTGTGTTACGAATGGAGACAGGAGATTGATAAGTTGCTGTCCTTTTTCGTAGGCCTTTGACAATTGGCAGTGACCTTACTGGGGCAGCCAGCACCCCTAGACCAGTCTCGTTCACAAGTTCTGTAAGAATGGCCGATTAGGTCTAATGTAAAATGGATTATTTTTTATTAGACATAAGAAATAAGGAGCTAAACCAATTAAAAACTACACTAAAACAGCAGAGAAACTAAAACAGCAGAACTTAAATAGTGATGAACGTTAAATAGTGATGAACGTTAAACAGTGATAAACGTTAAACTGTGATAAACGTTAAATAGCAATAAACGTTAAATAGTGATAAAAGCTAAATATTGATAAATGTTTTCCCGAGGATCGCTCTCCTCTTGCTCTCCGGCTGCAGAGACGTTGTTATTCTTGCTGCTGCCACATGGGGGCGGTGTAGGCGCGGTTCGGAGGTTCCATTGGCAATGGATTTCGCTCGGAGCAAAACCAAAATTGTTACAGAAACGAAGATCGTTAAACGAGGGGAATGCTTACTGCGAGCTGATCTTATGTTGGTGATTATTGGAATTCGTAGCTGCCCAGGCCATGGGTCTTCGAGCGTTTGTTAGCATTATTGGAGCGACTGCAGTTTGGGGTAGCTTTACTGTAACTGGTTGGGTCACTGTTGTTTTGAAAAGTTTTAATTTTGTCGTGTGGAGTTGTTTTAAAAGACATAGGGCTTGGGAAAGTTAGTGAAACCAGGTTATTCATTGCTTTATATTTATTATTTATCTGGTACAGTGCAGAAGGGAATGTTTTATTCTATCTAGGCTTGTGGTTTAAGGCAGGGTTTTAGCAAACCCTTGGTACGTTCCACAATCCCATTTGTCTGTGGATAATAAGGTGTGTGGAAAATTTATTTGATATCTTTTTTTCTGGTTTGGTATTGTACTGTGGCGTTTGTGCAATGTGATTTATTTTTACTTTGTATAGAGTCTGGGAGAGGAAGGCTAGAAAACGATTTGCTAAGTTCTGAGACAGTGTTTTTGTGTTAGTAAGATTGCTTTCAGTGGTCTTTAATAGTTCAGATACGATTTTAACACTTGTTAGTATGTACTTGTAACCATTAGATGTTTTTAAAGGTTCAATATAATTTATTTGCTAGGTTGATTAGGGTGTCTTATTATTTTTGGTGTATAAAGGCAGGGATTGGTTTGGGTGATTTTGTTGTGCTTTATTATTGTGCTTATTATTTCACAAGTTCTTTAAGAATGGCCGATTAGGTCTAATATGAAATGGATTATTGTTTATTAGACACAAGAAATAATAGAGTAAGGAGCTAAACCAATTAAAAACTACACAAAAATGAAATAAGCAAGAAGAAAACGACTAGTAGATAAAATGCAGTGAGTGAAAAGGTACCTATAATTAGTTAGCAAAGAAATAATACAATTTGGGAACCAATGTATCTTACCAACTCCAGTTTGGTGATGGAATATACATCAGAATCCTCTCTCAGTCCTTAGGCAGTGACAAGAGAGCTTCGTCCAGCTCCGTGGAGAGGCTTTTGCACGCTCAAGTGTATGTGTAGGAAGCTTCCACTTTTGTGGTTGATTCGTGTGTCTTTTATAGTGTAAAAGTGTGTCTTTCGGTCACGTACTCATTTTCACCTCTTTCTACATCTGCTCTCCATCCCAAGATGTGATTTCTTGGTTGGAGGCCCTGGACTTTTGGGCGCCAAGAGATAACCTCTTGCTGGGCTTTTGAGCAGCCTGAGTTATTTCTATTTGCCAGCCCTGAGAGAAAGGGGAGAATGGCCTGCCCCAGCCCTGCCCCAGCCCTGGGCTCAGAGCAAGAGATGCATGGAAACAGAAGCAGCAGAAACAAACTGGCTCTGCCTGCCCTGCCAGCTCATGCTTAAGCAAGAGACAAAAGAACTAAACTGGAAAATCCTTCTGCTCACCCCCTGCCCACACGCTGACCCCACACTGCGCCGGGGCACAGGCCCTGCTCTGCCAAACACAGCCAACAATGCAGGGATATCACTTCAGTTGTTTGCTTTACTCATAAATTCACAAGTCCAACAAAATCCAACAGAAATTGGGATTAGGCCTGTACAATCCATATATAAAAAGGGTTGGTTTATTGTAGTTCAAATACATAAACTGAACAATCCCAACATTTCAAAATTAAACTTTAGAAACACAAGTTTAACATTCAAAACAGGAGTATAGTTTACAAGAATTGCCCAGTGGGGGTATGCACAGTCTAATCCAGAAGTATGTAAAGATCACTTTATCGTAAATAAAAATGTGTTTATACAACCGTCCTGGCCTGCTCGGTCACCTCTGGGATTTCCAGCTTCGAGCAGAAGTTATTGGACAGAACTTCACTTGGGTAGAGCAACCTGACTGCTGCAAATCGATGGCTGGGGCAGGAACAGAGCAGCCTGTGAACAAAGCTGGTTTGGTCTCCGAGTCCCCGTTCTCCACTCAGCTCTACCCCTGGCTTTAATGGATTTAGTTCCATTCCCAAGGGTGGAAGCAGAAAACTGGGCCTGGTGTTTCCAGAGCAGGCTGTTGGTGATCAATAATTTAAGCTACCAGAGCGTGTCACCCCCTCAGCCACGGTCTGCGGGACGCAGGAGGCAGCGGATGGCACATGTAGGACACGCTCGAAGCACATGTGATCACCCCTGGGACTCACATGTAGGACACTGCTGAGAGGAAAGCGCAGGTACCAGACACCAACACCTCACACACACTGCCCCGGGACCTGCAGCCACCAAACAGCCCATACCTTGGGATTCATCAGTCATGCTCCAATTAACTCATAAATATCTTTAACGTGGGCTTTTGTTGCTGCTGATTTTCCCCCCAGAGATCATTTTATGTTCACTAATGCTGCTTCTGCCTCTGCCTCCTCAGATGTTTGAATATATTCACGGCAATGGATGTGTGTAACCTGACAGATGGCTCATGCAAGCGTTTGGATTTAACAGACACCCTTGGGTTAGGAGCATTCCGTAACTATTTCGTTGTTCTCCGCGTGGGCTCGGAGGCGGTGGGGGGCGGGGGAGGGCCGCGCCGGTCCAGGTCATCCACGTAGGACACGATGAGCTTGCGCCGCTCCTCGGGCACGCAGTCCAGCACCAGGTACCGCTTGTCATTCTGCAGGATCTTCTCTACGTCCTTCAGGTGCTGATCAGACTCCTGGATCAGCTTTTTGGATCTGAAAGCAGGCAGAAGAATCACCACTGCAGCGCGGTGCGGGAGGCAGGAGCCTCAGGAACCCCCAGGGAACCCCCCAGGGAACCTCCAGGGAACCCCCCAGGGAACCCCCAGGAACCCCCCAGGGAACCCCCAGGGAACCCCCCAGGGAACCTCCAGGGAACCCCCCAGGGAACCCCCCCGGGAACCCCCCAGGGAACCCCCCAGGGAACCCTGAGGCTTGGGGGAGCTGCCCCACGGTAAGGCAGCTCAGGAGCCCACGGACAGGCCAGGCAGGATAGGGAGCAGAGAGCTGGCCATCTTCGGAGCTACAGAGATGTAAGGTTGGGCTGGGACTGGGCACGAACAGTGCTCTGGGCACAGAAAACACAAGCTCGCTGCCTACACCTTGTGCTGTGTCAATCGAGCACCAGGAAAGACTCGAGTCCCCTAGACAGCAACTTGTGCTAGAAAAAAACAGACAGCAGTCTGCTGCTGTTTGTATGGCAGAGCACAAAAGAAGCCAAGTCCTGCGCTAGCATCACCCTCCCCACCTGTAAGTGATGAATTTGGTCTCTTTGAGCAGCGTCCGGAAGTCAGCTTTGGCAGTGATGTATTTGTCTCGGATGTATTCCTCAAACTCCCTTTGCTTTTTCTGAAAGATGAAAGACAAACGTAAACCACTGGATGCAGCTCCAGCACTTACTGCAACTGAACACACTCAACACCAGCAATAATCACATGTTACTTTTCCTTACGCTCTACATATTTTATTTTTTAAAAGTTATATTTAACTACTAACACCTGTGTCCACACAGAGCAGAACCCACTGCTCATTTCTCTGTACCCTACACCAGACTGAAGTCAGCTAGAGCAAAGCAAACCACTTACCCTGTCACTCGAAGAGAATTTAATGCACCTTGGATCTTCTTTAATGATTTTTTTCACTTCCTTCCAGGTTGATGTTAAAGTTATCTTTCAAAAGAAGCAAAAATAGTTAAATTAGAAGTAGATTAGACTCTAAGACTATGGAATGCAAACACTACTAACCTCTGAAGCCTTTAAATATATCCCAAGTCCACTGACGAAGTTGCTGTTAAGTGTTGGGTTCTGATTACTCGTGCTATTACATTTGTATTTTTAAAATGAGTTGATTTTACATAGTGAGTCTTCTTCTGTATTTTGAGATGACATTTTCAGATCAAGGTCCTCCAAATATCATTTACTTTCAAAAGTATTTTTCTAGTACAATTATGTATATTAATGTGTTGTTAAAAATTACCTGCAGAAAACTTGCCTCTACACTAAAATAACTAATGTGTTAAAAGTGAGGTAAAAACTTCCAGGTTAAATGAAAGCTGCCTGAAGTTGGCACAGGCAACTTTGCCATTACGGCAAATACCCTGAATATCTGAAAGAGCCAGACAGTGAAGAGTATCAAATAACTCAGTGCTGAAGAAATAAAAAGAAGATGAAAGGATCACTGATTAGAAGTTTATATGTAAATTAACTGTATGTTCAATCAAAGTAACATTACAGATAAACAGGTAAGGAAACATAATGCACAAATTTTGTTATGAAGGAGAAAAGAGAATGGTGAAGCAAGGGGCCCTGGGAATAAAACCAAGCCAATCAGATTGTGAGAAAGAAAAACAGAAATCCAACTGGGCTACAAAGATTTGAACATCAACTGCTCTTACCGCTGAAGTTTCATCCAGAAGTTGCCTGAAATGTTCCCTCTTCTTTTTGGTAAGTGCCTCAATGTGCTCATTAAAGAGCTTCTCTTTCTCCTCTCTCTCCAGCAGGGACCCCGACTCCCAGCGGTGATCTTTGCGCAGAGTCCTCCTGGTGTCAGACCAGGACACATCCGAAGAACGCACCTGAGCCAAAGATGATTCGTTTTTAACCAGTTTTTCTGAAGTTCACTGATAATTATTATATGCTTATTGTTTTATCTTGTTTGGAGTTAAGGTTAAAATTAAAGATAAACCCTCAGCTTTTAAGAAGAGACTTGTTGCCCACAAACACTGAACAGGGACCAGCAGAAGGAATCTCTCTGCATCGGTCTGGGGCAGACAGAGATGTCCTGCTGACCTCGCTGAGCACTCTCAAAACCAGAAAATCCCAGCACTCTCCTTTCTGCTCTGTGTGTTCACCAGAGGGCTTGGAAAGGCAGCCTTGGAGATTGTTACTTGCAGAGACACCAGGAGCTCTGCAGTGCCCTGCTTCCAGCACGGAGAGCAGCCTCCAGAACAGAACCCAAAATGCACAGCCTTCTCTTCCAACCAAGGCAAAACTCGCAGAGGAATTCCATTCCACCTCTCTGGAGCTGAACTCCAAATGCCAAAGGGCTTTTACAGGGAGCACCAACCAGCTACAGCCTGCCCTGAGGAGCCGAGGGCCTGTCTGTGCCTCACCATGTCCGACAGCAGCGCTTTGAAGTTCTGGATGGCCTCCTCCCGCTTGTGCTGCTCGCGCTCCCGGTCGATCTCCTTGGTTTGCTCCGAGCGCGCTTTCTGCACCTCCCGCTCGCGCTCCCGCAGACTCGCCTCGATGCGTGCCTGGCGCTCCAGCTCCTTCTCCTTCTCAGAATCTAAGTTCTGAAATTCAAGAACAAACTTTTGTCAACAAAAACAACACTTTTCATTGGAAACTGAATTAAAGGGCTATCAAACTAAAGGCAGCTCAGAACAAAACACTTTAAAGGGATTTGGGATCTACGGATTATGAAATTTTGCTCCAAGAGCCATGCTGAAGCATTACAGGGTTTACATGGGGGAGGGACAGGTTTGGTCACAGAACTATTCCCAGGGGCAAGCTGTGTCCAGCAACAAACTGAAAAAGGGGGAACACAGGGATCACTGTTTGTTGGCCCAGTTTTACATTCTCAACCATTAATTCTCTGGAAGAGAAAGGTAGGAATATTGGATTAAGAGAAAAAAGTAGCAATGAAGGAACTGGGTATGAACACACATCCCTGAAGGAAGCTCAGCTGCTAGGGAAAATCACAGCAAAGGAAACGCAGCCCATCCTAGGAGGAAGCAATCATGTGGTGTCTGTAGTTTCTGCAGTTTCACAGCCATTTTTACCACCACTGATTTCACAGGAATCTTTGAGGCATAGCTTCTCCCAGTTGTGTGTGCATGCATGCAGGTCCCACAAACATCCCACCAGGGACACAACGTCTCAGTGCCAAGCTGCCATTCTGGGCCACTCCTACAGTAACTCAGGTATGGAATTCTCTTCAGCACAGATCAGCCTGCCCACAGCACACCCACAGCCACACCCCCAGTGCTCCCTGCCCACCTTGGCTATTTTCTCGATGTACTGCTTGAACAGGTCCTCCCTCTGTGAGGAGCTGTCCACCGCCTTGTACCGTGGGTCAGTCTCCACTTTGTCCTTCACTTTGCTCCAGCGAGACTGACTGTCCAGGTGGTGGTTTGCCAGCAGCTCAAAGAAGTCCATTTTGATCTGTTACACAGACAGAAACAGAAACACAACACTTGAGAAAGACACTTTGATATCCCACAGTTTGCTCTTATGAAAAAAGCAGTCAACTTACCTTCATCAGAGGGATCACATTAACATTACATACCATTGCAATTTAGAGCAATTGCTAAAAGTCTGAATTTAGTCATAACTGCAGCCCAAATTCACTGTTCCTTGGGACAATTTTGCCAAAGCAGTTAATTTAGGCAATCTGCTACATCTAAGATGAACTCTACAAAGAATGACCCACCAATACACTCTATTATTTTACTCCAATTTAAACTTGGTTTTGAGCTTTCATATATCAAATTAACAAGTTACTGATGCTGCATGACAACGTTTTGCATATCAGTACTTCAGAAGCCATGCAGCTTGAAACAGGGCTCTAGAGAAATCAGGTGTTTATGGATTCATCCTCCAGGTGTACAATTTACAGAGGTAAATGCTTGCCTCTGCCAACAAAGAGCAATGTCTTAAGATGGCTCTAACCAATCAAGAATTATCCACATACAGCAAATAAGTATATTATACTTAGGATGGACATGCACGTTTATATAAAAGTTTAAGAAAATGTTTTGGTCTACTTTGTCAATTGGAAATGGCACATGATGTTTCTGTCCATAGTAATGGCCATTTCAAGGGCTGGCAGAGAATCAGTCATAGCAGGTTTTATTTCAACCCAACTAGCAACATGTTTTCATCCAAACTCCCAGAACCAGCAGTCGTAAGAACTACTGTGCCTTCATTAGATAGCTTGGTTTCTGGGGAAGATGATCTCCCTGCTCCTGCTGCACTTTAGGTCACGTAGCAGTTGGTTTGGCATTTCAGCCTCCCCTCCCTGCAGCAGAGGCGAGGGGCTGGGTCACCTCGCTGGCTGGGCCAGGAATTGTGGAGGGCTCTGCGGGCAGGGCAAAGGGTTCTGCCTCCACAGCACCCCACACCCTGCCGGGCCACAGACTCAGCATGGCTTTATGGCACACAAATTAAAACCCAAAAATCCAGATGGATTTGCTGTTACTCACTACTCATCTCCCCTCCTCATCCCTTAAAAAAGGGAAAGCAGGAGGAGCAGTTTAGCTGCAAGAACACTGAGGTTCCTCAGAGAAGGGAGCAGATGGACAGAGCAGGCTCCAGCTTGCCAGACACCTGGCACATCCCCATCCTCTAAAACATGTTTAGTTACAGAATGCAGGAACAGAATGAAGATCAGCACCAACATTCTGCAGCCTTGCCCACCAATACTTTTAGTTCTTCACAATTTTAACATACAAACATAGAAGGCTCTATAGGCTCTTTTTTTACCAAAGGAGACTAAGACAGTAAAGCAGAGATCAGAGAACAGCCCATTAATGCCAGTGGGATGTTGTGCTACAGCTACAGCTCTATTGCTTTATCTTAAAGGAGCTCAACAAAATGCTAAGCAAACTGTTTATTCATTGTAAAATTAAGAATGTTGTTTCAAAACATCATAAAACATGCATGCAGTTTTGAAATATGAAGCTTTCTAAGCCATGGCATTTGAAATATTCGTTAGAAACCAAACAGTTCCCAGCTGTTCCTACAGAAATCTCTAAGGTAAGGGTATCCCTAAGCTTTTGCACAAATCACCTGTGCATGGATGCATTCCACAGCATGAGGTGCCACACTGCCAGGAGCACCGTGGCACCAGCTGCCACTCAAAGCCTCACCTAAGGCCACCACCACGGGCTGCAGAAGATACTCGTGTGGGAGCTGCCAGCTGCACCCTCATTCTCTGATTCCCTCTGAGCTCCTGCCCTGCTGTGCAGCTGCCAGGGGCACCAGCTGCAGCCTTGCCAGCTCCCGACCGGGCAGGAGACAGGAGGGCACAGCCCATTCCCTCCCCAGGAAAACCTGTGCCTCTCCTGGCCTCGGTGCTCTAAAGCACAGCTTGCACTTCATTTGGGTGCCCTGCGCACAGCACAGCTGTTGCCAGCTCATTTTAGATTTAGAAAAGAAGGTGAAGACGTCTCAAAAAATTGAGTCTAAATAATCTCACCAAGAAGTAAAATGTTCAGATCCGAGCTGTGGATAGTGAGTGCCGTGTGCCTGCACACAGGGACTCTCCACTGAGCCAAGTGTCACACACAGCTCCCACGTGGGACACAGAGCCCAGCACAGGCCAGGGCGTCTGCAGCCCCACACTGCAGCACGTCCGTGGGACGTGGGAGGTCAGGCTCACCTGCTGGCACAGCTCATCGCAGGGACACGGAAAGAGGCCGTGTCCCCAGACAGCCCAGGAGCAGCTTGGTCAATGTCACCTGCCCCACAGTGCCTTCCCCAATACCCTCAACCCCCCCACTCCTCTCTGCCATCCAAGAAGTGCTGGCATTGGATTTGCTCACTAAATCAGGCACAGGAATAAAATCAGCTACAGGAAAAGCTGGCTGCTCCATCCCCATCCCATCAGCCATAACTCCATGAGGCAAAATCAAACATTATTTATATATACAATCTAAAACCCTTACATTAAAGATTTCTGTAAAGTTGATTCTCCCTAAGTAAAGATTTTGGACAGACTGAGAAAGCTTCAAGTTAAATGCCTTAGATTTTCTTTTATGTTTTAAGCACTTTCAAAAACAAAGAAAAATAAGGCTGAAAACATTTCAGGTGTATTTAGAAGTCTTTTTTTTTTTTTTGGCAGTTAACACATTGCAGGTACAACTCTCATCACTTCACAAGGAAAAAAACTAAAAAAATGTAAAGTACCGGAACTGCGGGAGGCTAAAGTCACCACACAGAGATACCAATGCTTTCCTCACTAGGGAATCCCATAATATTTGCGTGTCAGTGATTGACAGCTGTCAGACTGAACTGATTGACAGGCCGCACAGCACATAACTGTAAAGTCTATCCACTTGTTATAAAACAGAATACATAAAATGGTTACAAAAGGCTTTTGGAGAAAAAAAAAACATTATTCAAAGCAAACAAATACAGTCTCTTAACTTTTCAACTTTAGAACAATCATGCAACAACAAAACTAGTACTTATTCTTTAAAGTCTTCAACTGCACTATTAAGCTGCAAAAATGCTTTAAAATTCCATATTCAAAATCAAACTGCAGTAAGTAAAATCTAGTCTGGAACCACATCAGTTCCCCTCTGAAAGCACAATCATTTACAGAAAACAGCAGCAATATGGCAATGTTTGTGAAAATCAAGTACAGAATCAAATTATATCAAAGAATCCAGATTTTTAAAATATGCGAAGCTTCCTGAAGAAAGAAACTGTCCCCAGATCTGACCTGTCCCCCAGCACTTCTCTCTCCTGCAAGCATTCCAGGTAAGGAAATCTGCAATAACTTCATACTACAAAATAAAAACTGCAGACTTTCACATGTCCAAAATGATTGGCCTTCAGAGGTGACCTGCACACACACACACACACACACACACACAGGGACGTGGCAGTAAGTGGCCCCAGGTTTTGATGACCCCATCTGATGTCCCCTCTCCAGGGAGGAGAGCGGCTCCCCACCACCCGCAGTGCAGGCACGTGACACTGGGAGTTCACTAATCTGTAATAGCTGACCTTTAAATCTAATAAGCAGCAGTTTATACACAAGATCTATTTATTCGAAGATTAAAAAGTCCCTAAGTGCCTGCTTTGAGATGGAAAGGGAAGATATGGGAACTGTTTGAAAGTGAACCAGAGTATCCTCAGGGAATTGCAAGTCCCGCCTACCCCCACTGAGGGAACAGAGAGCTAAAGGCCAGCTCTGGGGCTCCAGCCAAACAGGGGAAGGCTCCTTTTCCTTTTCAAGCTTCAGGACAAAAGAACTTAATAAAAAAAATAAAAATAAAGCATTACTTTAGTTAAGAAGATAATGTTACTTGCTTGGGTAAATGAAAAAAACAGTGTCATTGTTTAAGCAAACTCAGCCTCACAAGTAAACACAATTTAGTTCTAGATATTCCAAAAGTCAGTAAAACTGCAAACTTGAAATGGTTCAGAAAGACCTGGGGGACACCCCTGAAGCTGTGTGCCTGTAACACCTCTAGGAAGCGCAGGCCCATGTCTCGGGGAAGGCTCAGGGGAGCCAAGCACTGGCTCTGTCCCATCTCACTCACATCACTCACACTGCTGGAACTCAAGAGTCCCCTTACCTTCTCTCCCCTGGTCTTCGAGTCTTCCTTCTCCTTCTTTCTTGCCGCTGTGATAAACTCATTAAACAAGGCCTCTCGATCTTTCATCTTTTCAATTGCCTTGAACCTCGAGTCTTTAGCATGCTTGGCTGCAAATTCACTAAAAGTAGTTCTGCAACAAAATGGCAAGTGAACTCATTTGGCAGAGCTGTCTGGGCTGGGAGGCAGGTTCAGCAGGGAAGCATTTCCTCTGCTGCAATACATGCCAGAGCACAACTTACAGAAACCCAAAAGGCAAATCCTATGGTCTCACTACAGAGCTGCTTGACCAATCAACTCTATAACAGGAGGCAGCACTCACACAAGAGGCGGTTGTCAGAGACTTACAGGGGTGGCTTGGCGTGTTCGGATACAGCCACCTGCAGAAGGGGCAGGTGTAGAGAGAGACTACAGTGCAACCAAGGAGAAGAAATGAAAAAAACTCAGTTGTCTGCAAAACTCTTCTTTTCGGTGGGTTAGCAGTTCAGCCACCAGTCTGTCCAGTTATTTCACAGCTGTGAAACCGAAAATCTCGGGTGCATTCACTTGCAGCCAAACCATGCTAAGAATTCACCAAGAAAACCAGCCTTTGGTAGGAGTCCCCACAGAACACTGGCTGTAGCAACTCTTCCCCCTACAGTGCACATTGCAGAGCCTGAGCTTAAACCACGCAGAGCTGAAACCCCTCAAACTCTATGGGCAGAGGCAGCAATACTGGGTTTTTGACCCATCATCCCACAGCGTTTCCCTGACCATTCTCTCACCTCCAGGGCCAGATTCCAACCTGTGCAGTAGGTACATTACTGCCACTTACCTCGGAAAAAAATCACTACTGTGCTTTTTCCAAGCTCTGATGCAAATCTGGCCCCAAGAATACGTGAGACACTTATAATCATACGAATGTTTTCATCACAGCATGGAAATAATTAGACTTGGAAAATCCAGCCTACTGTTGCTGTAGGGTAAATTGAAACAAGAAGAGAATTTGGTAGCTTATTCAAAAGGATTAGAAAGTGAATGTACAGCTAGACTGAAGAACAAGAGCTGCTCAAGTGAAGTGGAACACAAACTCTTGAGCATGTTGGACTGAGATAGATGATAAAAAACCAGTCTGGCACTCACAGAAGTACAGCAATATCATTAGACAAACACTGAAACCAGAAGACAAAGGATAAGATTAAACAAGACAGTATTTCAGCTGGAATTCTCTTTCCCACCCCAGCCCATAATCAGGTAAAGAATCAGTCCCAACATGACACACTGGAGGTATGCTGAAAGCTGAGGATACTAAAGCTAACATAACTGTTTTTTAAAGCACTTCTGTGCCTCCAGTCTTCCAGCCTGCTACTGAGTTATTAGTCAGCTCTGAAGTAATTTAAAAGTTACGATAACTGTCACCAAATTTCCAGAACGAGTCACTGGGAAAAACTGAGCCAAAGTGAAACAAATGAGCTGTTATTTCACTGGAAAAGAATTAATCCCAGATGAGCCAAGAGATGCTGAAAGAGGATGCTTCAAAGCTTATCTGGTGACATAAGCATGTATCTCATGACTTCTATGTGAGGAAGCTGTGAAACAAACAACGCCAGCACTGAAATCTTGAAGGTACATTCACTGTCATCCCCTCGCTCTTATTGCTACCAGTGGTCTGAAGGTGAGGGGGACGCAATCATTGCTGTATTAAAGCAACCAGAACATTTTATCACATTATCATTGACATATTTTGTAACAAGAAAAACATCCCTTCAGCCCCCTCCAAACCCAAGAAACCTCCCTAGTACTTCTCACAGACTTATTAAGAAGAAACAAGGTTATTAAAGAAACTTGTGGTGGATCCGAGGCCTTTCTCACAATCCGGACAGCATGCTGCGGATTTCTCCAACTTGAAATCACTATAAATATGTAAATAATTATAAATCACAAGTTCTATTATTTCATGGATTAGGTGAATATAAGCAAACAAAGGAAGATTTCAACAACATCTCATTATTTTTCTCCTCTCTGCCCATTGTGAAGAAGGTTAACCAACCCAATACCACCCAGCATCCTGCATCCTAGTAGACCTTATGCACATGAACCACAAAGAAGCTCCTACCTTGGATTAATCTTTGCTTCTTCCATCATTTTCTTGAAATCCTCCTTGGCCTGCATTATTTTATTTTTCTTCTCCTTGCGCTCTTCCTCTGCTCGGGTTTTCACATACTGATCAAACACCTACAGAAACACCAGTCACCCACAGCAAACACACAACCGACACACAGAAGCTCTAGGGAAGAAAAATCCCACTTCTGTCCTTCTCCCTTGTTTCCTTTCCTATCAACACAGAGGAGGCAGAAGCTTGGACACTTTGTATTTCAATATGGAAATGATCCCCACTGCTGCACATGCAGGGTGTTGTACCTAACACATCATCTGACACCTGGGGAGAAGTTCCTTACACATTCCAGTTAACATTTTCCTGGGTCCCATGTTTCAGACACTTCCTGTGCTCTTGAAGCTTTCCATTTCCCTACATTCGCTCAAAGAAAAGCTGCTGAAGTGAGAACTTGCTTAACAACAAAAATGCACTTTTTAGAAAGAAAAGAGCTACATTATTTATTATGCCAATACTTTGACAAGATACTCTCACTATTTCATTCAGGTCTTGGCAGTGCTCTGTTACACAAGTTTCACTGTGTTAAAATATGAGACCTCCCAACCACAGGAAATAAAACAACAATCAACACTTTCCCTTGCTGGTTTCTTCCATTTCCAGGCAAACCCTAATAATGACAAAAATCTCTTGCAACACTGATTAGTCTGAAAGGTTTGCAGGAACAAAGACTGAGGATTCCAATAAATGTGTAATAGCTGTGCCTTGATGGGAAGTGAATTTGACTTTTTTACCTGTTTCCTTTCTTTTGGGTTGAGCAGCAAGTAACGAGGGTCAAATACGATCTTGTGCAGCTCTTTCTCCCATGTTGAAAAGGCAGAGACCTTTAATTAAAAGAAGACAAATATACAAATTATAAAGGAGTTGTACAGTTTTGCTTGAAAACACTAAGATGTGATGAAAAGAGGGAAATAAATTCATCCTGGAATTTTCACCACTAATGGATGACAGAGACTGTCATAGAAAGTTTCAACATTAATTTGCTTTGAAAACTTCCAAAGGATAATACACACTTATTTACTACTGCTGTGTGACATTAAAAATTAAATGTATGTTGAAAGAAAGCCTCAAGAAGCTGTGTTCCATAGGCAGCTGGAACCACTTTTATTTTTAGTTATTACCCAAATTTATATTCAACTAGTCTATCTATCAGAATTGATGGCATCAATTAGATTTCATATTTAGTTAACTAAAAGCAAAAAGTCTCCCATTTAAGGATAAAACTGTACAGACTAGAGTGGAAGTTGCTGCTTTTCTCACTAGGAGCATTTCCAAAAACATGAAGGATGTATCCAGTTTGTGTGTCCTATTCATCTTCAATGGCAGCTTCCACTTAGGTAATTACTTAATTTGGGAAAAAAATTGGGGGGGAAGATCTGTCTTGACCCTATTATTTCAGTTGCACAGAAATCAAAGCTTTGCTGTAATTGCAATTTTCTTTGAAATCTGGAGTTGTGTATCAAGACCATTCATTGATCAGAGCAAGGATGAGATGGTTTCCTTATACAAAGTGTTGTAGGTTTGGAATTTGCCAAGAACTGAGACCTCTGCATGAACCTCCCTCTCTCCCTTCTCACACACACACCTTTCTGATCTGAACCTCCCTCTCTCCCTCCTCACACACACACAGGTTTCTGACCCCTCTTTCCAGCAGCATGTCCTTGAACTGCTTCATCCGAGCCTCCAGCGGGACGATGGCTCTCTCTCGAGCAGCTTTAATCTCAGCCTCCATAGCAGCCTCCTTCTCAGAATCAATGTCTTTGATATCATCTTTCCTGAAAAAAACCCAAACATAAAAGTGTAAGCTGAGAAGTAAAATGCCAGGCCTGTAGGTCAGAACCAGAACCACCCCAGGACAGGGTGGGTGTCACTGATCATACCAGAACAGGCTTACAAACCATGAAAACCATTCTCAGAAGTGGACATGAACACTTTCACACCCAGAGCTCAGGAGCCAAGGTATTCCAAACAACTTCAGTGCCAAGATTACTTTTAAGCAATCAGCACACTCTGGCTGTATTCAAAGGTCTTATCAGACATGCAGTAGATTTTACATCAACAGCACTAATTTTCTGATGTTCTGTTCTGGGCCATGAGGCACTGAGGGAGTTTTGTTCAGGTTGAGAGTCCCTCACACTCATGACACCAAGAACGCTGCGACACAGGTGAGACCTCACCCATCAGAGACCTTCTGGAGAAGTGTGTTGATTTAGGCTTACTATGAGCACTTCATCCAAAAACACCCCCAGCCCTAACTGCTAACAGCTCCCTCATCCTCCCTAAGTGGACACAACCACAGATAACATGATAAAACCACTTTTAACACAGCACGTGTAAGTATATCTCATATCACTTCCAAAAAGCAAACCAGACCAAAAGACATAAGCCAAACTTTTAAGCCTTTTTAAGAGAGTGAAAATAGAGGAACCACTGTGAAAATCTAGGTGGCTGGGTATTTGTGCCCAGAAATTAACAAGTAAGAAACAAGCTATTTAAGGCACACTGCACTCAAAATATTCTTCGGATTCACCAACTTACATACTTTATTTCCATTTCAAATGATTTCTAAAACACATGCTATTTCCTCTCTGCATGAGTTTCAGCTATCTCAGGGAAGTATCAAACACCTGAACTGCTGAGCAGCAGAAAACTCCTTCCGCCAACCCTCTTAGTTCCCATTCTACTCTGCTGGACACAGCACACATGGCTCAACATGAACATACATGAAGTGAAAAACTTCAGTTATTTTACCTACACAGACCACTTGGTATTGAAAAAGTAAAAACTTACTTGCGCTTCTTTATTTTAATAGGCTCATCTTCATTTGCTTCCTCTGCAGCTTCATGCTCTTCTCTAACTGTAACAGATTTCAATGAAACTTTAGATTTTATATTGATGGAAATTTTTAAATTTATGAGTGAAACCTCATGCACAAACCGAGGACAGCATGTGCAGCAATTGTGTTCTGAAAAGGGAGACACCTACTTCTCAGCCACTTTCAGAGTAACACTATGGAAATCTGGGGACAGGACTGGTGGACTTTAGCCAACTTGAAATTTAAAATTACAAACACTGAGCTCTTATTTTTAGAGGAAAACTACTCAGGCTAAACAATCTAATGAAGCACATTTGGATCTACCTGATTACCTGCACTTTGCTGTTCTCCAACTACAAAGCCCACATGTCATCCCAAGACCATTTCCTAGAGCTCAGTCCAAAGAGAAATCTCATCTTAGCAGCCTTTTGAACGTTCTCTGCTCTTCACAGCTATTTCCAAATTCTACTCCAAGTGATGATCTCAAAGTTAACTCCTGTTCTGTGAGAGCCTATTTGTACATTATGATTAATATTTTCTGATCTCTTTCTTATAAAACAAACACAATCCCTTTTTTTAGTCAGTAAAAACTGTGGGGTTTTCCACCCTGTTGGCATTTAGAAAAATAATTAACCTTGTTAGTACTTTCTTCAGTGGGCTATCTTTTCCCCAAAGGACTCTGCAATCTGCATTCCACTTTTATACACCTTTCCAGTATGTCTTTACGTTTCTGTCACTTATTTAAATGTTATAAGCTTTGGAAAGCAACACAAAGTAAGTGATAAGTTATATTCTGGCTTCCTAAGAAGGCAGTAAGAGTGCTCTTACTAAGTTTTTTTCCTTCTTCCATCCCTTTTTTGTGAGGAGGTTCTTGAATAATTTTGTCCACATCAGCTCTTCCGATGAGGTCGTCGGGGCGGTCCCACATGGACAGACGGGTGGTGGGGTTATAGAAGAACACACGCTCGTCTCCAGTCCACACCACACACCTGCAGAGGCGACAGGAAGGCCTGGGTTACCTTCACCCACTGTGGGCCTGTCACTGTGCTCACACACTGCAGCACAATGGTCACACTGGTTACACTGACTGCACAACTGCCACACACTCCTGCTGCTCAACTGGGACCCTGAACTGCTGCTTTCCTCTGCTGCCAGATTGGAAAATACAACAACTGAAATCTGAAATGGAAAATTAAATTACAAAAATGCTTTTTTCTCAGGAGCCCCAGGATGCTCAGTTTTTCTTTGGAAAAAACCCGCTTCAGACAGTGGAATCAGATTTTGGGATAAAATGTACCCCATCTCTTCAATGCCCCACAAAATATGAGAAAAAGCAACCTAACAATCTTGCAATATTTTTTTAAGCAATGGAATAAAAGAACCACAGAGACAATTCAGAGGCAGACAGTTTTAAATATTAAACATTAACAAAAAACAGCAATAGCAAATTGCTAAAACAAAAACAATATCCCTTTCCCATCAGGAAAACTTTTACCTTTGTCATGCAAAGGCACACAGATGATTTACATATACTGCACCAAGAGTCACCTTCCTCATGACATCCCTTGGGCACCTGAGCAGTTTCCGGGCCAAGTTAAAAAAAAAAAACAAAAAAACAAAAAGCTTGTTTTGGCCAGCAGCTGCTACTATTTATTCCCCAAGGCACAGGGCAAGAATTTTTTTTTTGGCCAGTATTTCATTCCAGATAAGGAGGAACTGGTGGAAGAAGAAGAGGCTGGGACATGAAATCCTGGTAACAGACCCCCAGGACTGCAGGCACGGGGGGCAGAACGGCCAACGTGCCCCACGGGAAACCAGAACTGACTCCGTGTGAGCAGCACTGGCCACAGGAACCTGGCACTGCTGGGGACAGCAGCACACCAAGAACACTCTTCACACACTGTCACTTGCTCTAACTCCCACGAAACCTCCCCAGTGGCTCCAGCAGCAGCCGTGGCAGTGCCACAGCAGCAGATACCTACCACGGGGTGCCCGGAATAGGGGTGGTGGCAACCGGCTTGGCCTTCTGAGCTGCCTTCTCTTCCTCTGTCATTTCTTCCTCTTTTGGCTCCTCAAGGAAAAAAACAAGTTAGTGGATCAGGCAATGACAGCTGGCTAATTATTTATTACACAGCAACCACAGAAACCATGCTGACAAGCAGCTCACAATGACACTTCATCCATGCCTAGAACAGAAGCACTGGAATTGCAATAGCAGCTGATACTCCAAAATCTCAATTCCAAAACCTCCAAGCATTAACTTAACTTTTGACTTCAACAAAACCTTACTTAAATACCTTCCTAGGTCTGCACAAATCCTGGAAATCCAGGAAGGCCTGGATACAGGTGGAAGGCTGTATTTTCTGACAAAGTCATTTTCATTTATTCTTAGAATTCGTTTATTTGATAATGAGACACAGAGTATGAAACAGTGAAAACCTGAAATAATCTCTGTAGCAGAAATCAGCAAACCGGTAACTACCTCAGAAGCAAACACAGTGCAGTGGCAACAAAACCCAGCAATTGTATTCTGTGTTTTTGTCTATTAAACTACGTTGAAGTTCACAGAAATCAGGATAAAAGCTTTAATTTTTATTTAAACACCCCTTAGCATCCTCAAAAACTATGCTGTTCAGCACAGCAAAATGCCTCCTAAAGGCATTGTACTTCTGTTTACAAAACCACCACAGCCCTTTCTGGGACACATGTTCCCAACAGCCTAAACTTAGCAGTTACAGCACATGGAGAACATGCGAGCTTTGCGTCAAACTGTTCACAACAATTTGAAGCAAAGAAATAGAGAAAAAACTATTAAATATTTCTAACATTCAGGACAGGTTGCATTTTCTGAGAACCTTCAAATCAGTGAAAGAACACCACATCTACATAATGAGCTAACTTCTGTCCTTACTGTGTTCTTACTAACTTCTCAACTGACATACTCTGTATGTTTCTTTTGAATGTTCTTTTTCCTGTATGTAAAAAAATTAACAAAAGAAAGAAAGATGCAAATCCAAAAATGGAGTGTTTCAAATCCCCTCAGGAATTTAAGAATTGAATTATTAACCATGGCTCCTGCCAGCCTGCCTGGGCTAAGACGCAGCCACAGCTGTGGAATGTGAGACTTCAGACTGGCTTTTGGGTTCAAGGTCTTTTACCTCCTTTATCAGTTCTTTTATAGGTTCTTCTTTTGGTTCTTCTTCTTCTGTCTCCATGGGTAAAGGCTCCTCCGAGGGCTCTTTAATTGGCTCTTTGACCTTCTCTTCCATTTTTTCTAAATAAAGATAAGAATCTCCCTGAGTGTTATTAAGAAACCACCAGAACCACAACAAATTTCTTTTTATTGGCGTAATTTTCCAAATACAACACCAACCCAAAGCTTCTTTTCAATGTGTTCTCACCACCTTCTGTCCCTCTTGGGCCTTAAAGTGTCTGCTTATAAAGTTGAGGTTATCTCCTGTGCCAAGATCTATTTGGGACTGGAAAATGAAATATTGTGAGGCAGCTATTATACTAAAAGGCCAACTAAAGGGTACCAACAGAAATGCTAAACCAAAAATAATTATCAACAGTGCAACACTGAAGACCACTTTCACATTTTAAATGCTGTGGACAAAAAAAAGTAAAAAGCAGAGACAATTAATGCAGAATCACCTGGGGATTTCTGTGCACTCATTTACAAAAAGAATAAAATGTATAATCTTCTCTCAGCAAAATTAGTATTTGCTGTCTTAGATACTTTCACCTTAGTAAAAAGACCTATTATATAACCTGAATTATTAGGAAGATGGGCATTGATTGAACTAACAGTGTAAAGTGTCCTGCATTTGTCTAAACAAAGATTCTTGTAACTAAAAATTCAGGAGACAATTAAAGGCACAACTGTTTAGATGTATTTTCTTAGAAGACTTTATAAACTGAATAAATACCATAGGACTTTTGCCCCTTCCTCATTTACGATGCAAGAGCAATTTCCCTCCCATGTAACACCACCCATGGATCTAAGGTGCATTCACATGAACACAAGTCACAGAATTCAACCAGAACACAAAACAGGGATGTGGACGGGGGGAGGTGACATTATTTTACTTCATAATCCAAGTCTGTTTACACATTTAATTTTTCAAGATCTGAAATTCAGCACAATGATCTTCATTTTTTCCTGGTTTACAGCCCTTAGAATGATTCACTTTTCCCCTTGATTCCCCTCACTTTCTGTCTGGAATCTTCTCGAAGCTGTGCAGGTGAGGCACTCACTTTCTACTGACACAGGAACATGCATTTACACAGGGCACAGGATTTGGAAGAACTCTAGAACCAAACACTCTCACAGTACAGAGGGAGACAAGCTGCAACTTTCAGACAGAAGACCAACTCATGTGGATCCTTATAATCAGAACTTCAAAATATTCTTAAAGGAGATCAGGGATTAGAAATACTTCCGCTTGCATTTTCAAACACAACCACTGAGCCATGCTCCAGGTAGAAAGCTGTAGTGAAAATAAAAACCTGAAGTACCTTTTTCTTTCAGTTCTTGGGGCTTTTCCCATGTGGACTCCAAGGTCCTGTTATTGTAGTAGTAAGTCTTTCCATCTGCTGTTTTGTACTCTGTCCACTCGGAGACGGCAGCAGCTCCGGCCAGCGTGGCAGGGGAGGCAGCGATGGCCACCTGCGGGTGGATCATGGGCACGATGGGGGGGGCCATGCCCGGCAGGACTCCTGGGCAAAGGGAGAAAAGGAAAAAGGAAAGGAAACAGTAAGTGACAATGCAGGGCCTAAGAACCAACACCTAGCACGTTACTGACTTAACTTACAAGTATTCAACCCATAGAAATAAACAGAAGGATTGTTTTCAAAGTCAAATTGGAAAACAAGGCATTGTTACCAAATTTCCTTCCTATGTTCTGCAATCAGGAATGCCCATTCCCAGGCAAATTAGATTTTAATTTATCTATTTTTAATTAATGCGTAATTCTGCAGAGCACAAAGCTTGTTAGGTTTTAGAGATTTACTCTATTATTTCAAAATCAGGTGCTCTGTTTATTAAAGAAGTCTTTATCAGATGTCTGTAGCAAATAATTGGGTTTTTTTAGATCTATTCCACTGCTTAATTATGCTGTAATTGTAATAGATATTCTTATTGCTCTTAAAAAAGGCAAGATTAGATTGAATCTGAACTGTAGAATTTAGAACAGAACTCTGATAAATCTTAAATACTGACATTAATTCAGAGCCTTGGAAAAAACCTGATGAGAATAAAACAGTATCAGATTATTTGGTTTGTTTAGTACTGCGAACTGATTGAAAAAAACCCCATTTTATTGAAATCCTAAAGCAAAATGGCAAGTAAATATTCAAAGATAAGAAAGCCAGAATGCTGCAGTATCCTATTATCTCTCCACTCATCCCAACAGAGTATAATGAACAGATTTGGAATGACAAGTTCTAGAACAACCAATTGGATAGGATTGGAACTACAAGATCATAAATTTGAGCCTTTAACATTGAAAAAGTCTCATTTTAAATAATGAAAATCACACATTATACATTGCCATAATGTGTTCTCAGCGAGTGACTATTCTTAAATCCAAAATTGAAATATGAAAGTTCACACTCAGACACACAGACACGCACACAACATGCGAGCACAGCCAGCCACTGCACATGTGGAGCAGGAAAACAAAAATCCACACAAGAAACTAGGAACTAAGTATGGGCATGAGAGTCACAGTCATTACAGAACTCAATGGTTACAGAAAACTGTATGGGAGTTCGAGTACAGAATAAGCTGACACTAACAGTTATCTGGGGAAGTTACCTCCTGACCAAATATGATATTTGCATTTATACTGGTTTTGAAAATAAAGTATATGTAATCATTCAAGTGGGGAAGCAAATAAAGAAATAAAAGAAACAACCACATTCACTACCATGCCAACTTACAGACAAAACGAACTAGGATGGGTTTGGAAATTACCGGTCTTGGTGGTAGCGACTGTCTTTACATACGGGCAGCTGACTATTTGCATCATTGCTACACCTGCAAAACGGATAGGAAGCATGTTGGAAAGCTGCCATGGGATGTCAGCTACCACGGGGTGTTACAGACTTCCTGCCACAATTTGGAATGCCATTGCAGTTGGCAGAGAGGAAGCCTCCCGGCAAGAAAATGTCAATTACTTTTGCTCCAAAGATTTTACGCCAGATCAAATATAAAACTAATTTTAAGCTGCAGCAACAGTCTCTGCCTATGTTAAACCAGCTGTTTAGAGAGTTATTGGGATGTCATTAAAAAGAAAAGAGGTATTTCAGTGAAGACTCAGGGGTTTAAGTTCATCCAAGGGGGAATGCAGCTCTCCTCGGAGGGCAGCACCACAGGAAAACACCCTGCTAGTAGGGCTGCTTCCACAGGCAGCCTCTGCTGGGACAGAGCCATGGAGAGCAGCAGCACAGAGAAACTCACGGGCCTTGTGGTTCTCAGAGAGCAGAGCAAGGGCAGAAGGACAGCTCTGAACTAGTCAGAGCAGCAAAGCAAGGCAGGGTGTACAGCCAAGTGCAACCCAGAGGGAAAGCTGAGGGCACGAGGGGCACTACAGAAAGGCTGGAGGTAGAAGGAAGGAGGTAAAAGAAATCATAGCAATGAAGCTGCAGACAGAGGTACATAAAGCTGCACTAGGTCAGGGCCATTTTCTTTATTTTTCATTATCAAGAATGGCATGAGCTGAAAATGCTTTAAAAGCCAAAACTCACCCTCAAAAAGGTGGCACCATGCACTGGTCTGCTCTCCAGCTCAGTAAGAAATAGATACAAAAAGGCACGAAAAGGCAAGCAGCTCATCCTCTGATCAAATAAAAATTCAGTGGGAAATAAGGCTGAGGGGAACACATTTCCAAAACCTCCATTTTTGGTGTAGAAGGCAACTGTAGAAGTGCTCTCTGGCTGGTCCAGTCTGGACACTCAGAAACTGAAACACTTCCCTTCAAAAGTTCCAATTCATCATCTGAGGTGGGAAATGCTCCAGTGGAAAGCGAAATTAAACCCCTGTGTTTAAAACCAAAGTAGTTTCTGGGTTTGGTCATTAGAGATCTAGTATGGAAAGCATAAATATTGCCAATTTATTTGAAAACAAATTTGTGAGAAGACAGAAATGTTCTCTAAAAAAAATTTCAATGAGAGAATTGCAACTAGTTTTATTTTTAAAAGTATCGAATTGAGACATAAAAACATTGACTCAAGCAGCACTGATTGAAGCGTTTGTCTAAATTGGAAGGGTGGTCATGTTATGTACTTTACAATGGATCTGAAAATTCGTTTTGTTAAGGAAGTTACAGCATGTCTCCAACGTGGGTCAGTACAAATAACACTATCTGTGGGATCGCTGGAGTTAGGGATGCTGCAGCGCAGATTAGACGGAGCAAACACCCAAGCTGTTTACGCTGCCAAGGTCATTCCCAAACATACAACTGACTTAAAACGTAGGAATTGAGAGAAAGCAGACTTACTTTTTAAGATCTGAGATTACGAGATATCACTAACGAACTCTTCCATTGCTCCATCTTACTACAGTGTAACACAGAGATTAACTTTGAAATCACTTGACAGTGGTATTGTTCAGCTCTGTCCCTGTACCTTCAAATCCTCTGGCTGATATCATACCTGGTGCTGAAAGCCCCAAATATCAACAGTCTAACCTTCATAAGCCCTTCTGACTTTACCTGATACTGTCTTGAAGTAATTTGACTTCTGTTTCTTCTTACAATAAAATATTTTACAGTTTTGCTTTTCTTTTACAGTGTTTAGAAACTATCACAACCAACTCAAGTTAGAATTAGCTGAAAGAAGCTGACAGATTTCATTCTGTAATTAAGCAAAGTGACGAATCAGACCCACTAGTGGAAGCAGCACTTTGCTGCCAGGTGTCCTTCCTACATGCTATGGGTTCCACCTGCAGCCCAGCTCACAGGGAGAATGGGTCAGAGCCAACACTTCTCACCAGAGAAGTTATGAAAAAAAATATTTTTCAAAAATGAGTTTCAGGAGGTTGATGTTCCTGCTCTGTCTTTGCTCCTGTACTGCACTACTCCCAAAACTTTCTGACTGAGAGCTCACAATAAAGCCCAACCCAGGCATACACCCAGAATCTCCATTTCCTCGGGCACCCTTCTGCACTGTTTTGACCACCCCCATTTTACCCAACAGGTCACACCTGCACAGGTTACATCCCTCACAGTGTGTGAGGACCCTTCATTCCATGCTGATCCTTGCTGGCAAGGTTAGACATGGCAGTTCAGAGCATTCAGCTGACCACCTTTAAGGCTCAAGCCTTTTTATTATTCCTCCATATATATATATATGCACAGATTTCTTTCTTTCTTTACCCTTTATTAATTTGTTGTTCAGCCTGGAATATCACGTTCAGAATACTATTTATTTCCAGGTTTAAAACAACAAGAACTACACTGTAATTTCCTTGTTGAACCAATACAGATTGAAGTAGCTTTGCCCTGTAACTTTTTAGACTATTCTAAATGCAGAGGCAGCTAAAAGCTGGTGCTCTCTTCTAGTCAGCACTTTTAACTGCTTTCAGGCTTTTTTCCCTTATCAAAGGAGTGTTCTGAAGGGTTACTTTTCACCCATTCAGTTCAATGGGAATTAAAGAACTCCCTTCACAGCCACTGGGTGGCTGCACTAGGAGGACAGCAGGGAAGCCACCTCACTCAGCTTGTACAAAGAGTCAGAAACACAAGGGTGCTGCTCAGAGCTGCTTGTCTTTTTAAATCTGCAACTAACTTGCATCCAATACAACTGGTGTCTCCAACCTCCCTCTGCAACACAATCAGCAGCTCTGGTGTATGTTTAGTGCTACTGTGTAATGAAACACATCACTTTGTACTAGAACAGGAACTCAGCCATATCCATGCAAATGAAACATGGAGCGTAAGTGCTAAGTGTCATTAGTGATCTCCTGGGAGGTGCTCTGCAACAACTACAGACAGCAAGTGAGTCCAACATTTTGCCAGCCTAAAATTCCTTTCTTAGGTATCTATAAATATTTCATAAAAATTTAATAAACTATGATATATCCAAAAGCAGTGTGCTGCCATCTAAGATTCCCTCTCTGTGTTCTTTAAACCTAAAGCCTGTGAATAACAACACCCTGGCACCCTAAATGCCTCCTTATGGTCCTCAGGTCATACCTCAACACTCAGCATCCTACCCAATGGCTGCAGCCTAAGAAAACTGGGAACACCTGACGTCACTGGGGTCATGATTTCCACGGTAATTCTTACTGCTCATCCATGTCCTAGTGAATATTTATGCACAAGATTTAAGGTCTAAATCAAGTAAGTAGAAAAAAAGGAAAGCAATATTGCAATTAGTAAAATATAGTGCTCAATATTCTCATTTAAACATTACATGTTTAAATGCAGCTGTTTTCTGCCAAGTATAGCAAAGAACTAGAAGTCAAAAAAATGTATGTTCTTTGTTAATTAAAAAGTCTGTCTGCTAACCCTGAATTCTTTCAGATATACTCTGAGGAGAGGATCCAGGCAAGTTCTGTACACAGTGGACACATGAGTGCAAACAACTGACAACATGGACATGTAGCAGACAAGACAATTACAGTTTGCCAATTTACCTGGAAGTGGAATAGGCATGCCAGGAAGGGGGACACGAAATGGAGGTACCATTACTGGTGGAAAAGCAGGAATTGCTGCAGTTGGTTGAGGTACTGCATGAGGAACTGCAGGAGGCAATGTCTGTGGGACTGGCTGGGGTACAGTCTGCACAGGTGTAGCAGAAGGAGCAGAGGTTGAAACACTGACTGATGGTGTGGCAACTGAAACACCCGAACTCGGGGTCTGGTCTTGTGTGGTAGGTGCTGATAAAAAAACACAAAGAACACCTTGTATCTTAGACACTGCAATATATTGCTGTAAACATACTGGCACTCTGTTTCCCGGTACATAAGCAGGTATGCTCGGATATAATCAGCAGGAAGACACTCCTGGACAAAAAATGCTTTGCCTGCTCTGGAACATTAAATATTCACAAAGAAAGTCAATTTCCAATTTCAATTTGTCCCATTCTTTACACCTAACAGGTCTCTATAGCAGTAGCAGGGGTGTATCAAAGGACAAACACAGACCGAAATGAGGCTCTATTCTGTTCAGAGAAACAGAAAAGGAACATTACAGCAAGTTTCCAATGGCAACAGGCTGTCCTTGTGTTACATGAACACAGGTTCTGCTTTTAACAGCAACAGCAGCAGCATGTGCATGACAGCAGTCTGCCTGAAACGACGCTGGGCTGCGCCCCCAGAACAGGAACATGTCAATAAAAATGCAAAAACAAGAAAGGAAAAGTACTCTTCTTCAGGAGCTGCAAGAACTTTCTCGGACTTCAGTGCCTCCCAGCAGGAAAACGCACAACTGGCATTCAGTTCTATAATCCTTGCAGCATGACTGGTTTCAGTTTCAAATTGTTTTAATTGGGAGCAAACAGTCTCACAGCACAGGCCAACAGGAACTAGAGACAAGTCTGCTTAAACTTGTAAACTCACTCTGTAAGATTTGATGCAGAGGACAAGGGAAAAAGAAAAAAAAATACAGAAACCACACCAATTTACAGCCATATTCCAATGGGCACACCATGCATATTCTATCACTACCAGAAACATTCCAAATAACATACCAGTATTAGCATATTTAAATAAAGACTTCTGATCTTTTGTTAAGCATTTCAGAAAGGGTGAAAGTTCTTAGCAGTGCCTAACATTTAGGGAAACAGAGCAGACAGTCAGTATGTGATTTGTAAGACCTAAGTCAAATCAGTACCAGGCAAGAATGAAGCTCAGCCAGAAGTCCCAGGTTTTTTTAAAGGCCAAGTCTAAGAGTTACAAAATTATTTTAAATTATAAAATGTCATCACCTAGGCACAGACACCAACAGTAACAGTTCTTGAAAGCAAAGACAAAGTTTAGCAGGTAGAACAGGTAGAAGTGGAACAGACTGTCAGTATTCAATATTAGGAAATTTAACTTCAGAGAAAGTGCATAAAGAGCTGCTCCCAAAGCATGATTAGCTCTCCCAAGCCTGACACTGGGCCAGGAGCTAACATTTACCTCCCACCTGCCTTGTGTTACTCAGTACAACAGTTAGGGCACACCATAGCTCAACACAGCTAATTAACAGAGTGCCGAGTTACCCTTCAAATTAAACAAAAGCCCCTAAAATGCTTTGAGCAATTTAAATTCTTTGCTGCTCTAATGATGTGTCCTCCCTCCAGCCTCAATGAAAGCAGAATTGGAGGGTTACCTAAATCTGACTCCCTTTCACACACAGATTCTGAAGTTCAAGTCAAATGGTGAGTTAATCTTCACTTGTCTCACTTGTTACAGGAAAAAGATGAATTCCAAAGGACACAACTCTACCCCACAGTGGGAGGTGGAACAGTTCATCTCCTGCACACTCTCTGGCCTGGCTCAGTGCACGTCTCAGCCAGCACAGCTACAATGCCCAATGTCCCAGTGCCGGATTTTGGCACAGCACCAATGCTGTGCTGTCTGTCTGTGGCCCTGCACGCAAGCCAGGACACTCTCTGAGCTGCTCCTTCCCCTGCACACCTCACTTTGGGCACGGGGAGTGACCTCACTCACTGTCTGCTGTTAACGCTCATGTGCAAACAGACCCATAGCATATAACCCACATCTCTGTCACGATGCCCCTGAGACACCTGGGCAGCACACACATGCCAAAGTGCAGTGCAAACCACACTGCTGTGTGCACAGCCATGCATTATGTGCACACTGCGTAAATTCAGTGCCCTTTCCTTAGCTGGAAAGCCCCTACGAGCAAAGGCGCAGTCCATGGAAGCAGCAGTAATAAATGAACAAAAATAGCTCCAAGGACTTTCTTCTTTGTGGAATTCTAGAAAATAGGAACTGAGAAGCCTTAGGCAAAAGAATAATGTAATAAAAGTAATACCAACAAAGCAGCTTTGTTCTGTAATCCAATGCTCACAGACCAGCAGCTCTGAGACCCGACCTCCTACAGCAACAAATGCCATGGAGAAAACAAGTAAATTGCTGCAACTAAAGTCCTACCTCAGATCAACACTTCTTGTGAAACACTTAAAAACAATTTAGCTCTATCTGCACTCAAAAGGAAATCGATGTGTAATAGCTCTGATACAATGTAATAACAGCGGAAGAAAAATATCCAAAGACCTGAAGAATTCTTTGAGACTGGGGGGAAAAAAGGTTTGCATGCAAGGTTCTTCTGGACTAAACACTGTATTTTAAATTCACACTCCATGCTGAAACAACTTCCTCTCGGATACCAAAGCTTTGCTGTAGCAATTCCCCATGCAACATCCCCACCACCGCGAGGCCTGTGACACCCCCAGGTACTCACTGGAGTTGGTCTGGGACACTGAGGTGGCTGTGGTGGTGGTGGAGGTGGTGGAGGACTGTGTGCTGGAGGAGGTGGATGGAGAGGCTGCAGATGCAGGGCTGCTGGTGGTGGGGGTGGAGGCCCCCACGGCCTGGGCCTGGGCCGCCAGCATCGGTGTCAGCTCTGACTGCTGGATGACCTTGACCCCATCCGGCTTCGTCCACGCTGACTCTCGTGTCCGTGCGTTGTAGAAATACACCTGCGGCGGGAGAGTGGCCCCGTCACACCCCAGCTCACTGCAGGAGGAGCGGTCACAAATGGCCCAGTTCCTCCAGTGGAATTCCAACCCTGTGCTTGACTGTGTGACCAGGGCTCACAGCAGGACCACCCATGGCTCTGCTGCTCCCGGCACCCATCTCACCTTCCCATCTGGAGTTTTGTTCTCTACCCAGATCTCCTCAGCTGGGGGCATTGCTGGTGTTCCCGGCGCAGAGACCGGTGGCATTCCTGGAGGGAACATCATACCAGGAGGTGGTGGCATGCTACCCATGGGAGGAGGCATAAATGGTGGTCTCTAAAGGCATATAATAACAATAATGATGATAATGATAACAACAATATAATTTCAATCAGTTTTCCTTTCTTAGAGAACCAACAGACAGTACATCAGCAGTAAGAACGACTCTGCCAGGCTTGAGAGCTTCCCTAGCAATCCAACGCTCCCAGCTCAGGGAACGTGCTTCCTGCCAACCCCCCACCTATGGCAGAACAGCTGAAGCCACCACTTCACTTATGAGATGCAAACATCAAGGAACCTGAAAAAGGTGGCATGAACAGAATTGTGGTCAATGAAAAGTCCTCAACTGAAAAGGAGAAAGTATCTCAAGGCAAGGAAGAGAAAGAATGGAAGAGCTGTTCCTGAACAGCTCCTGCTCAGACATCCCCATCTGTAAACCAGATACCCCAGAAACCCAATGACCTTCCCAGGAAAGCAATGTTAAAAAAATTCAATTACACGTGAGTGTCCAATTTGTCAGCACAGAGCAATGGGCTTAATTACAATCCATTATGCTCCTCACTTTCCTACTAACTAAAATTCTAACTAGGGCCAATTAAAATAAAATAAGATGAAATTACATGTTCATTATTACATAAGAAACCCTAACCTGTCCTGCACACAGTTACCTGAAAGCCTGAACACCTGTTTCTAACTGAAAGTGCATTCAGTTCTTTTATTTTACTTGTTTATTTGGACTGTTTGACATTCCCTATGTGCAACAAGTACTGTGAACACTTCCCGACAACAACAGCTGACAAAATTCACGGAGTTCCTTTAACTTACTCTACAAACACCTATAATTGCTCTAAGTATCCCATCACTCCAGCTCCAATTAAACGACAACCTCGAGCTCCACACTCACCCTGAGCCCAGAGCGTGTGGCGAGACTGGGGCTGGGGCAGCCCGGGACATCCTGTGCCACAGGGAGGGGGTGGCTCAGTGACAAGCTGCACACACAGGCCCTGAGCTGCACCCCAGCATCCAAAACTGCAGTTGTACCCCTGGAAGCTGCCAGTGCTGTCATGTCCTTGGCTTCTGTCTGTACCTGGCTTGTGTCAGGACCTTCCCTGAGATCCAGCCTTCTGTTCTAAAACTGATATTTTAAACTACTCTTTAAATCCATGTACCAAACTCATAACAATTATTTGCATTAAATAGTACTAAAAAAGGAAGCCAAGAGTGCATGGACAGCATTCTACACAAACAAAAAGGCCCTCAAGGCAACTGCAGCCTGCCTTCCCTCCCTTGCTCCTCCCTCACAGCTCTTGCACCTGCCACACTATGAGCTTCCTCTTTCTTGCTCTTACAACCTGTAGGAAGAATCCAGTTAGAAGCAGCTCACTTTCCACCTGCTGCTTTCCCCAAATCAGGAGTAAAATCACGTGGGCAGTCAGTGCCAGGTGTGCACCCAGGGTCCCAGCACATCCTGAGTCCTGCTTCGAGCCCAGCTCTCCTCATTCTGACCACAGACCCTTCACCATCACATCTGCCCTCGCACTGGACACAGGGCAGGGAGTGAAGCACAGCCCTCAGTGTGGAGGGGAGCACAGTGCTAGCACAGCCTGAGACACCCAGCCACAGCTGATGCTGGTGAGGAGCTGCAGAGCTCATGGCCTGGCACACCAAACCAGCTGTGTGTGACAGCTGGGAACACCAGCACACTCAGGATGTAAATCAAATGCAGGAATCAGGGAGACACCCACAAACAGGCCTGGGATCCAAAGTAACTCTGGTTGGTTCTTCAAACTATAATTACAAAGAGTGGATTTAATCCATTATTTACAACATGTGGTACCATTCAGCTCCTCAGCCTGCTCACAGCCCAAACAGCACTTACACTGCCCTAATGGCAATGCATTTCCACAAAGCAATTGAATAATAGCACAAGGCAATTAAAACAATCCATTTCTCATTCACAAAGGTGGTGTCCCTTGCAAACTGTCCAGGCCTCTGAAAAGTAGACAAAAGACCTCAAACCATGCATCAGTTTAACACTGCCTGGAGGAGCTGAGCAGAAGCTGCATTTGCATACCACAGGTATGCAGTGATGTATAACACCACACCTGAGTCCTGTGTTCTCATCTTGCCCTGCTGTTTCCTTCACCCATTTTAATGTCCTTTCTCATACTATTTCCGCAGAATCACACAATCAATTACATTGGAAAAGAGCTCCCAGACCACTGAGTCCAATCCCCACCGTGTCACCCAGCCCAGAGCACTGTGTGCCACATCCAGTCGTTTCCTGGACACCTCCACTTTACTGCCCTTCTTGGACATGCTCCAGCACCTCAATGTCCTTCCTGAATTGAGGGGCCCAGAACTGGACACTTCCACGTGTGAAAACAAATAAAAAATCGTTAAATTCCACTTAAACAACACAGGAGAACCCCCGTTCCTTACCTGCAGGTGTGGAGGCCCCATGGGCGGGGGGATTCCCCCCGGCGGCGGCATCGGGGGCATGCTGGGGTCAAAGGGGGGTCGACCGAAGGGGGGCCGGGGAGGCGGAGGGGGGCCCCGCATCATGCCGAAGGGCGGGGGCGGCCGCAGGAGGGGCGGGGGGCCCCGCAGGACCGCGCTGGGGGGCGGCGCAGGGCCGCGGAAGCGCAGCGCCTGCTGCTGAGCCATCCTGGGGAGAGAGGGGACACAGGCGACACGGGTCACTGGCATTCGCTGCTGCGATGTAGGAAAATCAGTTCTGACAAAAACAGGGAAAACCCCAATAAACACCAACAGAGTGTGCCAAACGTCACATTTGAGTGGGAAAGTCGAGTGTGCAACTACTTCAAGAGGTTCTTCTACTTCACAACTCAAGGTTATTAGTCCTCAACTGTGAATTTGTACTCATGGAAAGGGATAACCAGAGCCGGGATGGGGTAGGCAGGCATCAGGAAGTGCATCCTGCCTTATCTGCCACAGCTCCCTGAACACGACCTGGCGCTCCGACCCCGCCTGCAGCTCCGTGCGGAGCCTCCCGCCGATCGGACCGGGGTGCCGTCGGTTCTGCAGCACCAGGGACCGCCAGGAGCTCCTGCGTCCCCCGCAGCAGGGACCCGCGGCACGGCCTGGCCCCGACCACCGCTGTCCCCACGCTCAGCCACCCGGCCCTCCGCACGGGGAGCTCGGGAACGGGGAGAAAGAAAAAACCTTCGCCCTCGGGACCACCAAAAGCTCCTCTGCGGCTCTGGGGGGACAATGCACCCACCACTGAGTGCAATGGTCGCAGGAGGACTCAGACTCGAAAAAAATCGAAGGTTATGAGACGGTGCGAGACAACAAGCACCGCCTATCCGCACTCCGAGGGGAACCCCGGCACCCAGTCCCGCGCCCGGGAGCGGCCCCGGCCTTGTGAGCGGGAGCAGGGCCCGTCCCGCCGCACGCGGGGCCGGGAAATGGAGGCGGGAGAGCTCCCGCCGGCCCGCAGCCCCACCCCACCCGGCGCGACCCCACTCGGCCCCGCCCCAGCTCGCCCGGCCGGACAGCGCCAGCCCGACCCCGGCCCGCGGTACCGGAGGTCGGTGCCGAAACGCTCGCCTGCCGCCGCCGCCGCTTCCCCGTCGCCGCCGCCGCCCCGCTCCGCCATGGCCGCCACCGCCGCGCGCACCCGCCCCGCCCCGCGCGGGCCCCGCCGCGCCCCATTGGCCGCCACGCACGCCCGTCAGCGCGAGCGGCGCCGAGCCCGCCCCGCCATTGGCCGCCGCGCCCGCCGGCTTTGAATGGGGGGAGCCGGGCGCGCCGCGATTGGCTGCGCGCGGGCGGCTCGCGCCGCTCGAGGCTGGGGTCACATGAGGCGCGACCCGGGAAAGAACCGGAAGTGACTTCGCGCCGCAGGGGGAAGGGGCGGGACCAGCATCCAATCAGCGGTCGGAACCACGTGCGCCAATCACCGCCCACAGGCGGGGGCGCGCGCCCCGCCCCCGAGAAACCAAATAGGGACGGTCCCGCCCCTTGACGTCACGGGAGCACGGAGCCAATCAGCTATCCCGGCGCGGGGGTCCGCGTGTCCGCTTGGGGGCGCTGTGCGCGCGGGGTCTGTGGGCTCGGGGGCTCGGGGGCTCGGGGGCTCGGGGGCTCGGGGTGGCCGCGGCAGCTCCGGGCGGGGATCGCCGCCGAGTCCTTCGGGCGGCTCAGGAGCCCCCTTGGGGCGGTACAGGCCCCCCAGGCCGCCGTGGGCCTGGGTCCGCAGCCCTCGCTGGAGGCAGCGCCGGCAGGTCTGCCCGGGGGAACGGGCCGAAGAACGGGGCAGCGAGGGAGCCGCAGCGCCGGCCTGGAGCTGCCCTGTCCCGGGTGCGTGTGACCGACAGCCTGGGCACGGGGCGAGCAGCTCCTCCTGGGGACACTCGGCAGCCCCGGCTCGGCAGTGACAACGGGAAACTCCAGGTTTAGGATGAACCCTACGGTGACCCGCTGCCTAGACCGGGAGCTCACCTGTGGCGACCACGCTGCGTTTGGAATGGGACATCCAACACTGCTGGGCAGCTGCAGTGCGCCTTGCAAAGAGCACCGAATGGCAGAGAGCAGGTCTCTCCCGCGGGACGTGTTCCCGGGACATACTCCTGTGGCAGAAGGACGCTAGAGCCTCTCTGGGCCATCGGGCGTTTCTGTCACTAATTGGTTTTGTGATTCCACATTTCTCATTCCTCTCCTACTCTCAATAAAAAGATTTGTCTTTTCTTAAATAATGAAACTAAGAAATTGTTAGGGGGCCTTTTGGCGGTGCTGAGCCACAGGGACTCTGACACATTTGGAGTTCGCTGCTCGGGATCTTTATTCACGCGCTTTGCTCGAAGTTGCTGCCACTGTGAGGATTTGGGACAGGTCAAGGGGTGCTGGGACTCCCCGGGCGCTTGTGTCCTGCTCCATCCCGGCACGTCCTGCTCCCCCGCAAGGCAGAGTGGCAGAAGCTCAGGGGGCCGGGGCCCTCCCTGCTCGGTGGCCCTGGGAGGGTCTGGATCTCCCCTGGATCTCTGCCCGCCAGGTGAGGGGCAGCCCCGCGGCTCAGCTCTGCCGGGGGCAGGAGATGGAGTCGCGTGTGTCCCCACCCCGCCCGCGGCCCCACCGCATCCTCCTCACCAGCACTTTCTGATGGCAGAGATTAAGACAGGTTTTGCCCACGATTGCTCAAATCCTCCCCACACAGTGGGGCTGCCTGTCTTCCATGTGTCTTTCATCCTCTTTTCATCTCCCTCTTCCAGGGCTGTCTCCATGTTTTATTGATGTCAGGCTAGCAGGTGGGAGCAGCTGCAGGGCCCTCCCAGGTTCGGGGGGGCTGGCACTGCTGCTGTACCCCAGCTGCCTTCACCTTTGTTTTCTCAAAACATTCCTGTCAGGAGTTCTCAGACTGCAGCTCCTTCAGGAGCAGTTAATGCTGAGCTGCAAAGCACGAGTCATTTTGACGAATCTGCTGGCAGCTCCCTGTGCCCCAGGACGTGGCTCTTGGCAACAGTACAATTTACTGTGATTTATATGCACTTCCCTGGATTTCATTTAAACCCAGAATTCCAATAACTCAAGTCACTGTACCTGGACACCCTCCCTAACTACCAGCGGGCTCTGGGGGTGCAGGTACGAGGGGACAGACCAGCAGGCTAGGAGCTCTCTGTTCATCCCCTCTGGAAGCCTTGGCACTGCTCCCAGGGCTGGGAGGGTATCGCTGGCTGTGCTCCTCGGGAAACTGGGCTGTGGCAAGCCCTGGAGCCAGGGGACCTCTCTTTGGGGGAACCCCAAACCCCCACCAACAGCAGAGCTACTGGATCTGATGATGGAATTCTGCAAATGGAAACGGCTGTGGGTACACTGGGAATCCAGGCAGTTTTCCAGAGAAGTCTGCAGCCGGGACCCCCACTTCAGCCCTGGTTCCCCCATCTCTCCTGCCAATCCTCCCCAGACCCGTTGTTCCATGGCTGGAAAGCTGCTGGCTACACCGTCCTGGGTACCGGCGCAGAGCTGCTGCGCTGCTGCCACTGCTGCTGCTCCAGAAAGTGCTCCCAGGGAGGTTTTAAACTGGGAAGCTTTTCAAATATTTGGATCTCTGTAGTTTTTAAAAGGCTATTTGTGACACGGTCTGACTTCTGCCAGGCATATGAGGAGTCCTGAAGCCCCACAATGTGGATGCTCCCTCTCAAACCTACCCATGTTCTTGTGTTTTCTTGGTCCAACGTCAGTGGCCTTCTTCATCCTTGTTACAGCTCCGTGCCAAGGTTCCCTCTGGCACAGTGTGGCAGCCCTTGAGCTGCCGTGGGCTCCCACTGCTGGGAGTGGCCCCTGCCATGGTGCTATAGCAGCCATGGGGCTGTGCTGCCTCTGAGATGCTGACATCTCGCCATTCTTTTTTAATTTTTTTCAGATTTCAGGTTGAAGTGTGATGACAAATTAAAATTTTTGCCCTGGGCTGTCTGCAGGGCCTCTGGGCTGCTGCGGTGCCAGCATCTGCCAGGGAGACCCCCAGATACCATGCTGGAGAGCAGCAGCGGGGGGAGGCTCCCACTGGCACGGAGGTGCCTCCATTTTCCCAGCCCCCTCAGCCTCATGGTTCTCTGCTGAAGTTGGGGGTGAAGTCATTGGGCTCATCCCCATCCCCTCCAGCCTTGGGAGCCTTGGGGGCCATGGGTGATAGCCCCTGCTTGGCCTTGGAGCGGGGCTGGCCTGTTCTGAGGCCAGGTGAGGTGGCATCCAGGCATTGTGGGGAGCAAGTGGATCTGGGCATTGTTGAAATTTAACAGGCCATCTCCATGTTCATCAGCATGGCACAGCACAGCACGGTGTGGTGCGCACAGGCTCCAGGCACAGAGCTCCCTGGTCTGGTCCAATGGTCCAGGGCTTTCCCTGTATTTACATGAAAACATTTTTTTCTGTACACATGGAGCCTGCAGATCCCCTCCCACATGGGGAAAGAGGGTGCAGGCTCAGCCGCGGTAAGAGCAGCAGACAGGCAGGAGGTCTGGAAGGCGCCCCAAGTCAGCCAGAGCAGGAGTTTGCCCAAACGGGCTCGTTGGAGGAGATGGCTAGAAAGGGCCCAGCAGAGTCGAGCCCAGCATGGCCAGGAGGGACAGTGCCACCGGCTCTGCAAGCCCTTCTGAAACCATCAGAGTCCTGTGACTGCATCAGCCACAGACAGCTGGAAGCAGGCCCTGGCCAGGAGGGCACTCAGCCCCATCCTGAAGTTCTGGGAGCATCCAGGGAAAGTTCTCCTGTCTGAAACCAGCCACAGAGCTGACACTAATAGAAAAAGACCACTAAAAAGCTGTGTGATATTCTGTTCTGCTCCCGGTCCCTCTCTCCCTCTGTTGCTGCTGGCATTTTATGAATTATTGATGTGCCTAGGTGCTACCGCTCTCCCGTTTCCTCCGCGCTTCTGCCGCAGCCGCGGCTGCACCGGCCCCATGCTGGCCCGGGACCCCCGGGGTTCCGTGCGGCGGGGCCGGGACCCCCGGGGGGCCATGGAGCCGTGCCCGGGGGTCCCGGGGTGCCAGGAGGGGCTCAGAGCCTCGCAGCTCGGTGCCGCTCCCGGGGCGCAGAGCAGGGCTCCCGGGCGGGGCGGGCGGCGGTTCCCACGGCTGTTTGCTTCCCTTCTCCGGCGAGGCTCTCTTGCAGCTCCTGAGCACGACTTGTGCTCCCCCCGAGTCCTCTCTCCAGCCCTCACTGCCGCGGGCAGAGCCTCCGGGCAGCCTCAGCTCCGTCCCTGGGCGCACCGCCGGGCACCGGGGCTGACCGAGTCCCCAGCGGTGCCCCGTGAAGCTCCCCACCGGCGCTGCCCCAGGAGCGGGGTCGGGGCGGCCGTGGGGAGTCGCGGCAGGGTCAGCTGAGGGGACAGCCCGGCAGGCTCCGTGTCCCCTCCCCGCGGAGCCGCGGCTGAGCGCTGTCCTGTGCGAGTGCGCGTGACGCGTCAGGGAGAGCACATCATCCTCGGAGCATCGCAAATGTGCCTCCTTCCCGCAGAGACCGGGAACGCTCCGGCTCCGCGGTTAATGTTTCATGAGGCTTCAGGACAGAAGCTCCGAGGCGCAGGGCAGACGTGCTCTCCCGTTCCCGCAGCAGTACGGGAGGGTGGCAGTGGCTCAGGGGCCCTGGCACGGGGGCCTGTGGCTGGTGACGGATCCGTGCCATTCCAGAGGGCAGCTCCAGCCCGGTGCTCCTTTGGCTGCCTGGGACTGTGGTGATCTGGAGCCAACACACTCCTCAGGCCTCAGCCCTGCCGTGCCGTCCTGTCTCAGGAATGGCATCGGTGTGAAATCCCAGGACGCCTCATCTCATGGCCAATTTGCTCAGGTTTCCTCGGCGGGGGCTAATGTGTTTTCCATGTTAACGTGCCTGCACGTGGCTCCCAACCTGACTGCAACATGGAGCCACTAATACTACATGACTGGCTCACATGCCCCATTGGCAGGGGACAAGGCTGCATGCGTCGTTGCCACTTCGCTCCTCCAGTGGCTTTGGCCTGGGCTGACCCCAAATCTACAGTACTTCAGGTTTTCTCATTAAGGGAGGAAGCGAATGACTTCTCCCACCCCAGTGTCTCTGACAAAGAAAATATTTGCTGTATCTAAAATATTTCAGGTTCCTTCACTGCCCCTCCCCTGCCCCCTGCCAAAAAAATTCTAAGAAAAAGCACAAAATCTCTCTTTGAAAAATCCAACATTGAAAGGATTATCAAAATTTTTCCTAAGAATTTCCTTATGTCTCTAGAGTTACTTTGGATTGTGAGGAATTTCAGCATCAGAACTTGGCCAAGTCATCCCACTGGTGCCCCCTTGGAGCCGGCCCCGGCTCCCTCTCAAGCTCCATCCCATCTGCAACTGCTTCGGATGTGCAGTCCTCTTCCAGCCAAGGGATCCAGGGATCCATCCTTGTTGCTTGCCCAGAATCCCCATCCCTAAACTTCCTGCCCTGTCCTATCATGAGGAGAGCCACAGCTTGCTCCCCTGCTCCAGAGGAAGATGCCTGCATGTCCCATCCTCTTGTGAGTGCCCAGGTGTGGCCATCGGCCAAGGAATCACAGGGTGTAAAACTAACCAGGGAATGAACGGGGGTTCAGATGTTTTCCAGAGGCTGTTACATGTTCTCACTGTGGAACCTGAAGGAGGATCCTTGACCTGTGCTGGTTTTCCTAGCAGAGATCCGCACTCAGGCCAGGATGTGGTGGCAGCTGCAGACTAATGTGTTTTGGCATTTGGGGAAAAACAGACGTATTCTGAGACAAGTGAGATATCAAACTTTAACTACATCTCTGACTCAGATCCTCAGTGTGTTCTGTTCCTGCTGGCAGAGACTGTCAGGTGCAGGGAGCTGCAGGGGTCGTGGTGGGCTGCAGGGTGCTGCAGGGGTCATGGTGGGCTGCAGGGAGCTGCAGGGGGCTGAGGAGGTTGCAGGAGGCTGTGGGGAGCATGGAGACACTGCAATGCAATACTCAAGGCTCTGGCAAATGAAGGCTGAGCACAGGATGCCCAGCTGAACCTTCCTTAGCTCTGCATCACATAGAGGTCTTGAAAATGTAATCCATCTCCCCAAAAAAATGTCCTGATTGTGGCGGATTTATCCTCTGACGCCCTGTATGTGTTTCCGTGGTGTGGATTGCAGTATTTGGGTGTGCTGCATGCAGAGTTGTGGCTCTTGGTGGAGCCTGGAGGGTGCATCTCCCTGCAGCAGCCCATGTGCTGCCCCTTGGCCCTCCAGGTGGGCACCTAGGGGAGGATTTGTCCTACACGCCACAGTCCCTGCCCCCAGTGACATCTCCAGAGCCTTGGGATCCAGTGTCCAGCTCTCCTTGGATGACTGAGAGCCCTGGTAAGCCAACATGTGTGCGTTAGTTACACCAGCCTCTCGAGGAGGAAAATCAAAGTTTCCCTGTCCATCCCTCTGCCCTCCATCTCTCTCCACTTTAGCTCCACACTCATGCAATTTTAAAAGCAAGTAAATACTGGTGGTGTGATTCACCTCCCCACCTGCTTGCTGCTCCTTTTGCTCCTGCAATGAGAAGCTCAGCTCACCTGCCTGGCGGGAGCATCCACTCCAAGCACCATGATGTGGGGAATCGCACCAAGATGATTCCATTGAAAGCAAATACCTCTCCACTCTAGGCAGGGACTGAGTTATTCACTTCCCTCATTGAGCTCTGAATGCTGACCTCTGCTGGAGGACGATGCCTTGGTTCTCCTCCCAACTCATCTGTTGACAGTGAGTAAATGGGCAGAGATTCCACTCCAACACTTACAAATAGCGACTCACACTGGGTCAGGCTCTGCTGCTGGGAGCAGGCAGTGCCAGGAGCCTGGTCCCGGGACCAGCACAGTGCTGGATGCTGCCCAGAGCTGTCCTCCCCTCCTGTGGGCTGCCCCCTCGCCCTTGGACTGCCGCACCTCCAAGGGTGAGTCCAGCACTGCCCTTCCCATTCCAGGGACAGTGAAAAGCACGGTCAGGCACTGAGATGACCCTGACCAGACTGGGCTGTCCATAGGGGGCTGTGGGGTCCCAGTAGTTCTGACACCATCTCTGCTTTGTGCTCAGCATTTGGGAACATCATTTCCACCTGGCAGGTTGCAGATGTTTACCACATGTCAGTACAATTTGATGGGAGCTGATCTAGACTTGTGTAACATTATTGTACATTCTTAAGTCTCCTTGGATTTAAAAAGTCAGAGCATTTCATTTTACTCTGTGAATTGTTTTGCTCCTCTGTATGAAATTCTACTGCAAATGCAGTGACGTGTTTTTCCATACACGGTTCTAAATGTGCATAAAGAAAAACGTCTAAACCACCTTGATGATGAAATAAATTTGTGCCTAAGATTTCCAGGCAAACTGCAAAGCATGGGTGTCATTAAAGACAAAATTTGCTTAATTGCTTTAAAACACTGTTCTGAAAATGACTCGAGGCTGTAGAGCTGGAGCAAGTTCCTTCTGTTTTTTACCAGCACGAAGTGGGACTTCCTCTGTCTCAGTGGGTCTCCACAGAGCTCTTGGCTGTGGATGCCCACTTGAAGGTGATGTCCGCATGCTTTGGCACCTTCAGGCTGCTCCCGGTGAGCTGGCAGATGATGGAGGCTGCAGCTCTGTCTGTGCCGGGCCGAGCACTGTGCTCCTTGGGGTCCCTTCTCAGGGCTCCTCTGGAGTGGCTCTGGCCTCTGCTCCTCACTGAGCTGGGCTGGGCTGGGCTGGGCTGGGCTGGGTGTTGGGGCGCTGGGGCCAGAGGACTGGGAGCTCCCGGTGGTGGTCTCTCGTCCCAGAGTCCTAGCTCTCGCAGGTGCAGAGGCCAGTCCTTGCTCCAGACATGGAACCTGGAGCAAAGCCTGGGCGGCAGCAGAAACCACTGTCCTAAAGAACATTTTTCATCCCAAACTCAATGTGTCTCCTTGGGAGCGCAAATGTCCTTGAAAACTCAGGAGAAAGGAAACACAGAGGACAGAAGGTGTGGAGAAAAAAGAGAAGGGAAGTTTGGAATTTTGCAGCTGAAAACCAGTTTCCTCTAGGAAAGCAGCATGGCTCCAGCTCCAGCTCATGCTCTCCTTGCCAGTGGCTGCTTCCTGGACCAGCCTCTGGTGCCATCGTGAGCGTGGGTGAGCGACTCTACACCAAGCTGGGACCCAAGCAGGTCCTGCCACTTGCACAGGACACGGGTGGCTGGACCCTGCCCCGATGGGGACACACACACACACACACACACTCATGCACACACATGTGCTCACACGCACACACGCTCATGCCAGGCCATCAGCAATTCCCACCTGCACCACAGCACCTGCTGCCTCCCTCCCGAACCCCCCAACCCCCTGAGCCCTCTCCTCTGTTATCAGATGTGCTGCTATTGATTTCCTCCCTGCATTTGTTTTTGTTATTCATTATTAATGGGATCATTTTTCCATCCTTCGTGCATGAAGGCAAATTTTGTGTAAAAATCAATTGAGTGAGCAGCGCCAATGGCTTGTTTGGTTTTCTGTGCTTTCATCTCCTGTGCACAGGCCCCGGGAGACAGAGAGCAGGATATTAAGGAACAAGCATGGTACGGGGAAAAAATAATAAGTCAATTGTTAGTGGTTCAGAAACCATAGACGGGGGTTTGCCTTCTGAGCCCCTCACACACATACTGGGCATTTCCTGTTTCAGCAGGTTTCCCTTTCCCCTTTATCTGGACTGTCATTGAAAGGGAATCCCCTTTCTCAGCAAATTTCACCTGCATTTTTCATTTTACTTGTGGGAGGTAGGTTTGTGCATGGGGTGTGTTTTGAAGAATTAAGTGTCCCAGGGTGGGTCCCACAGACTTACTGCCCCGGACAAGGAGCCCCAGGAAAAATTGGGAGCCCTGATTCCCAGGCAGCTAGAGAGACCGATGAGGCAGGAGGGAGGGGGAGTGGGCTGTGATGTCGTGGCAGCTTCTTACAGACCCTGAATTCCGAGCACTAGCTCCATCCTGCATCCCCTCGCCCGTTGGCAACGCTTAGTTGGCTCCAGGGCTCGCTGTTCTAAGGGGAAAACGTGGGCAGCTTCTTTGTGCCTCTTCAGCACTAAATACCGGCTCTGACCTATTCCCACTGAGGTCGAAAGAAGTTAATCCCCAGCTTCAGGAAGACCAGATGAGTTTCCTGTATCTCAGTGGGTTTACCCCAGAGCACCAAAGCTTTGGGAACCAAACCCAGGGACAAAGGCACCAGTGATGACCAACCAGCACGTACCTGACCTCCAAAATAAATCTCGAACGAAGTGATATGTGAACATGCACACGTGGAGTGAAAATAGACCCGGGATTTGCAGACTGAAATCTGTGCAGAGCCCCTGCAGTACTGCTGGGAGAAAAGGAACCGGGAGGGAGAGAGGGCAGGAGGGACAGTGAGTGAGAAGTTCCAGGAGCTTCAGGTCTCCCTGGCGAAGGTGTTGGAGGTGAGGAGGAGCTCACAGGAGCTGCTTTCTGGGACAGCAGCTGCAGGTTTGGGAAAGTTCGTTTAGGATTTGTTTTACATCTTTAAGGCACTCTCCGGAGATGTGCAAAAGGGACAAATGGGGAACCGTCACAAAACCACAACTCCAGGCAACACCAAGGCAGCCGCACGTAAAACCGCGGCGATCGCTTTGCCGTTGTAAGAACAAGCCCGGTCCGACCTCTCTTCTAGAGGCGAATAGGGACAGAGGTGGCGGCCCCGGAGCTGCGAGGGTGTCCTGCCCTGCCGGGCAGGAGCGGGGGCTCGGCGAGGCGCAGGCTGGGTTTAAGCCAAACTGGGAAGGACACTAATCCCGTCCGAGAGCAGCGGTAGGGGATATATCTGCTGGACGCTGGAACACAAAAGATGCGAGCCTGCGGTGCCCCGCGGCAGTGGCGCCGCCTGCCATCCGGGCTGGATCTCAGTTCCCGTGCCAGGAAATGCTCCACGGCGGCCCCACGCCCGCTCCCGCCGACCCCCGGCCCAGCGCGGCCGTGCCCTCTCGCCCGGCGCCCCGATGGCAGCAGGGCCGGTCCTCAGCCCGGGGGCGCGGCGAGGGCCGCTCCGAGACGCGCACGGGGACGAGGGAAGAGAGAAAAACGTCTCTTACCTGTAAAAACACGGCCCCGGGGCCGGGCGGTGGAGAGCAGCTGCAGGGGAAGATGCCGCCGGAGTTGCCTTCTTTATAGTGCGGAAGGCGATTCATATTGCATCGCCTCTATTCTAAATTTTCAGAGCCCACAATATAATGTAATGACATAAGGGCATTTATTATTAAAGGACATTAGATTGGGGAAAAATCATTGAGGCTGATTGGGAAAACGCGGTGCGAGGAAACGTTACCGGGGGCCCGCGAGGAAAAGGTGGATTCGTGAGATTGTTTCCTGACGGGGGAGGAGAGTGAGACCTGGTTCTCAAGTTCGATGTTTGTCACTCATTGAAATGCTAAAGTGGAATATTCAAAGGAGGCTCACGCTTCGAACATTAATCTTTAATCGTTAAGGTGCTTCTGGGAATCGCAAATAAAAGCCCTTTCCCCCTCCTGAACAGCTTCAGAAACGAACCCGGCATGGGTTTTTGTGGGGGGCTGTTTCCGTTCCCCGGGGCCGGGAGCAGCGCGGGGCCCGGCGGAGCGGAGCCCGGTCCCGTGTCCCGTGTCCCGTGTCCCGTGTCCCGTGTCCCGCCCCGCTGAGGGGCGTTTGTCGATGCTGCGATGGCTCTTGCAGGTTATTTCGGCTATTCCCGTCGGCGCTGGGACGCGGGGCGGCGAGGAACGACACGTCCCGGCGGGTTGAAAAATAAACCTTTATTGGGGAGCGGGGAGCGGAGCTCGCCCGCCGCGGGACGGGGCGGGACGGCGGGGCACGGCGGGAGCGGATCTGCCCGGGGCGCGCCCCGAAGGCCTTGCCCGCCGCGGAGTTCGGAGACCCGCGGAGTTCGGAGACCCGCGGAGTTCGGAGACCCGCGGAGTTCGGAGACCCGTGGAATTCCCGCAGCGCCGCTTCGCTCTCCGGCTCCGCTCGTCGGCTCCGCGCCCCGCCGGGCTTCTGCCAGGGGCCGGGCGCCGGGGTGGGCTGGCCCGGCGGGGCAGTGGGCGCTCGGGGCCGTCCGTCCGGTCCCGTCCCGTCCCGCCCCGGGGGTCGCGCCGTCGGGGCTGTCGGGGCACGGGCCGTCAGTGCACCGCCGAGTACTTCATGCGCTTCTGCTTCTGGCGCTGGTTGCAGAACCAGACGCGCACCACGTTCTTCTTGAGGTCCAGCTTCTCGGCGATGGCCGCGATCTTCTCGGCCGAGGGCCGAGGCTGCAGAGCGAAATAGGCCTCCAGCGAGCGCCGCTCGGGTGCGGCGATCGAGGTCCGCCGGCGCTTGCGCTCGGCGCCGGGCGGCGGATCGGGGCCGGCGGGGCGGGCGCGCCGGGCAGCCTCGGCGCCCTCCAGCCAGGCCTGCAGCACCGGCCGCAGCGCCGTCATGTTGTTGTGCGACAGCGTCAGCGACTCGAAGCGGCAGATCGTGCTCTGGCTAAGCGAGCCCACGCCCGGCAGCTTCAGCGCCGCCAGGGCCGCCCCGACATCGGCCTGGGTCACCCCCAGCCGCACCCGGCGCTGCTTGAACCGCTCGGCGAACGCCTCCAGCTCCCGCGGGTCCGCGGCGGGCGCGGGACCCCCCGGGGCGCCCACGGGCATGGGCAGGGGTCCCGCGGCGGCGGCGGGCAGCGGCGGCGGCGGCAGCGGGGCGGGCAGCGCGGGGGGCTCGGCCAGCCCCGCCACGGCCAGCGACGGCGACAGGTGCTCCAGCAGGTCGCCGCCGTCCAGGGCCGGGTGCGGGAGCGGGTGCGGATGGGCGGCGAGGGCGGCGGGGTGCGGGAGGGCGGCGGCTGCACAAGGGACGCCGCTCATGGCGTGGAAGGCGGTGTCCGGCTTGAAGTGGGGGTGGAGGTGGTGGCCCTTGGCGTGGGGGGCGATGTCCGCGGCCGCCAGCGCCTCGGCGCGGGCCAGCAGGCTCTCATCGAAGCTCCCAAATATATTGCCCTGCAGCTGCGAGCAAGAGCACGCATGGCGAGGTCAGTGGGGAATTCTGTCATCTCCGCCTGAAAAACCAGCCCCGGCACCGCGGGTCCTCCCCGGAGCTCAGGTCATAAAAATTAATAGGAAGGCAGCGGCCCCGCTCCGCATCGCGCGGATCGGGGGCGGGCACGGGGGGGCGCGGAGCCGCGACGCGCGATGGTGGGGCCGACATGAAAAAAACATTAACCCGGTGCCTGTCAGAAAATGTGGCTTAGAGCGGTAACTGCGCTGCATCCACGTACCTGCGGGGCCGGGAGGCAAACTCTGCGCATCGCCTCGGCGCCGGCGTGCAGGCTGGGGAACTTGGGCTCCTGGAGGGCGGCGGGCACGGCGAAGGGCTGCTTGGCGTCCATGGCCATCATCTCCGCGCGGCCCGCGGGCGGGAGGCCCCGGACATGGGCGCGGGGCTGTGTCTGCCCGCGGCACTGCCCGAGTGAGCGGTGTTCGATGGCACAGCTCCCCCGGCGCCCGCCCCCCCACCGCTCCCGCACTCATCTTACACGCTGCCCGCCCGCACGGCCGCGCACGCGTGATGCGCCGGGCAGGGCACGGGCAGGGCACGGGCAGGACGGGCGGGACGGGCAGGACACGGGCAGGACACGGGCAGGACGGGCAGGGCACGGGCAGGACACGGGCAGGACGGGCGGGGCATGGGCAGGACGGGCAGGACGGGCAGGGCACGGGCAGGACACGGGCAGGACACGGGCAGGACATGGGCAGCACGGGCAGGACACTGGCAGCACGGGCAGGACGGGCAGGGCATGGGCAGGACACGGGCAGGACACGGGCAGGACACTGGCAGCACGGGCAGGACACGGGCAGGACACTGGCAGCACGGGCAGGACACTGGCAGCACGGGCAGGACGGGCAGGGCATGGGCAGGACGGGCAGGGCACGGGCAGGGCACGGGCGCCGAGACCCTCCGTGCCCCCGGAGCCCGGGCCCCGCCGCCCTCAGCCTCGGCCCGGGGCCCGGGGCTCGGGCCGGACGCGCCGTCGCGGGTGCTCGGCTGCCGCCTGGGGCCGGGAGCTCCCGCTCGAATCCCGCTCTTCCCTCGGCCGGCAGGTCCCGGGGGAAGAGGGGAGAAGAGGGCGTTTCTCTGTGGGCAAAACCCACGGGCTGACGTTTGGAGCACGGGGCAGGCGTCCACACCCCAATCCCCCCGGGAAAGCGGTCCCGAAGTTGGCATTGCTCTGCTATTGAGCAGCCCCTTCATTTTTGTTCTCCCAATCTTCACACATCTTCAGACACTGCTGGACTTTGAGGGACCAGAGATGTAAATATTTTGAAAAATTGGAAGTTCTTAAGCAAAAGTAAAATCTGTTCCGAGATTTAAAGTTTCCAAGACTTATAAACCTCGATAAATACGGACCAAGAGCAGAAGGAGCTGCTGTCTGGTTTCTGGCAAATGTACTACTAACTCTGATCGTGGGCAGAGGAAAGAAGTGGCACCGCTGTGGTGAAACTGCTTCCTCTGGGAAACACACACGGGGCAAAGAACACAGAATCAAGGAACGGGTTGCGTTGGAAGGGACCTTAAAGATCACCTCGCTCTCCCCGCGGGCCGGGCCGGCGCAGCACCGCGGACAGCGCCGGCAGCGGGGCGGGCCGGGCGGGGAGCGCGGCTGTCCTGCTCCCGCTCGCTCCGCTCCCGCTCCCTTCCGTCCCATTCCGTCCCGTTCCGTCCCGTCCCGCTCCCGTTCCCTTCCGTCCCGTCCCGTCCCGTTCCGTCCCGTCCCGCTCCCGTTCCCTTCCGTCCCGTCCCGTCCCGTCCCGTCCCGTCCCGTCCCGTCCCTTTCCGTCCCGTCCCGTCCCGCTCCCGTCCCGCCCGGGGTCCGCCACTGGGCCGGGGTCGCGGGGCCGGGCCGGGCCGGGCTAGCAGCTCCCTCCCGCCGGGTGGAACCGGCGCCTTGTGGCGAAGCTCCGAGCCCTGATTTATGATAAAACATTTAAAGGAAATCATTTATATTTCAGAGGCCCTAAATAGCTGCATGAAAGTTTTATCTGAAGTGGCACCGCTTTAAAGGCGGCCCTGCTTGCTGAAAGTAATTAATAGAGGGATAAATTTCAGGCCTTTGTTTCGGTTTGGTTTTGACCCTCCCTTTATTTAGTGCTGTCTGTTAACGCCAGTAAACAAAAAGATGTAAAGGGTGGATGCAGAGCCCAATTGGCGGCTGCTCGTCAGAGTGTGACTGCCCCGTCCCGGCTCCGAGGGTGTTCGCTCAAGGCTGGCAGCTTTTCCCGTCTCTCTGCTGTTGCTTCATTCCCTACCAAGTGTGGAGAAGCTGCCGGGGACCCCGCAGCCTCCTCCCTGTCCCGGTGTCACTGCACGGACTGTTGGCTGCCACAGCCGAGCATCTCCTCTGTGACCGCAGCCCTGGACTCAGGGCCGGTGTCACAGCTCAGAGGGTCCCTCTCCCAGCCCACCCCATCCCAGCCCATCCCAGGACACCTCTCGCGGCCACCTGATTCAAGCACGGTCCTTCCGTCCCCTCCCGCCGGCAGCCGGGCTGGGCGATGCAGCTGCTGAGCTCCCTTTAATTAATGCTGTAAAATATTGATGCTCCTGGCCTTGTCTGCTGCCGTTACACCTTACAGCCGGGGGAGAGGAGTCCGGAGGATAAACAATAACAAGCTAAAGGAGCCCAGATGGTTTGCCATCAGAAACTGTCTGCAGACTCAAAGGTGTCATTGCAATAGATTTCAGAGATCATTCACCTACTGGTAAATAATTAATGGTATTTCTGGAAGAAAAAAACTAAACCCATACCCTGATGAAACACTGCTGGTGACTCATTGGAAATCTGAAGGCAAAAGTCAGATTAAAAGCATGTGCTATTTTATCCTTTGTCGCAGTTCATGGTTTATTATCCATTTTCCTAATACATCAAAATATTCTGTTCTTATTTAGATTTTAATTCAAAGCATACCACAGAGTGGTGCCAATAGGCTCTTGGTTTCGTTGTATTAACTCCATTTAGTTTAAAAAATATGCAGTACATGCTGACACAGGACTGATGGGAAGTTTGAAATAAAACCATGAGTTATTTAATCCACAATTCGTGCTGCTACCCTCTCTGCCATGGACTGGGAGCAGCACTATGTGTTACAGTCACATAGCTGACAGAACTTGCCCCTTTAAATGCTCTTCAGTTGCTGTTTAGAGTAACCACATGAAGTCCTGCACACCCAGCTCCTCCTCCGGGGGCTGCTGCAGTATTTACCTGTGCGGCAGCTAAAGCACAGCTCGCACAGGGACACCTCCCTGCTGGGGCACACAGCACCTTCATGCCCCTTCTGCTCCTGCTTTGGGGCCTTTTCTCCCCTCCCTGGGCACCTCGAGACCTGGCCATGTCTCGCTGCTGTGCCCTCGTGTTTGTCTTCACTGTGGATCTGGAACAGAAATCATGTTTCCAGACCTAAGTCAAGATTCAGGTGATGAAATAACTTCAGATGCAGCCTGTTACAAAAACCACAGCATCAGGGGATGGCTTGGATTGGAAGGGATCATCACTCGGCTCTGCTGAACCTGAGGAGGTTCCATGGGCGCGGTGCTCGAGCTCTTGTGCCTGATCCATGTGGAGGAAGAGGACGAGTGCTGACTCTGGAAGGTTCCTCTAGACCCTGGGCTTGCACAGCACATTTCCAGCACCCCAAAACTGTGAGCCATGCTGCACCCCAGATGATATGGTTGTTCCACTGCACAATCTGATTGAGGAAATATCTAGAGTTACCCAGTCAGTCAATTATTCATCAGCTAAATGGCTAAGCATCAATTACCTGGCCTGATTCTCTTATTCATTAAGGAGATTGAAGAAGCCACCTTAACAAAGCGAAAGAAAGTTGCTAAGTTACAGGAGCTGTCCGTCGGCAAGGCAGTGTCCGGCTCCCAGAGGAACAGCTCTGTCACTGATGAGGTCTCTGAGGTTTCGGAGTGTCCTCCAGAGCGCTGGGGTTTGTGGAGCTGTTCCACGGCAGGGCTGCGAGCAATGGCCTCAGGGAGAGCAGCTCGAGCTCTGGCTGCGCCGTGAGTGGTGCCGTGGGAGTCAGCGGCGCTGAAAGGGAGTCCTGAAGAACTTGGAGAGCTAAAGGGAGGAGCCAGGGCAGGACCCCCATCACTCTGGGAAGTTTTTAGTACAGGTGGGGGTGGGATGGAAACTGTTCCAGAGCTCAAAGCTGCCAGCGGCACCTCGGTGAGGTTGGGCTGCCTCTGCAGACAGGGAGCACTCGCAGCTCCACGCAGGGAGGGCCACCTCACCCAAACCCACGGGAGAGCTCCTGATGGACTGAGTATGGGGCCAGTGGCTGAACTTCCTCCCAAGGAGAGGGAAGGGGAAGCATCTGGGGTCTGTGCATTGCTTCAGATTAAATTAGAAGTGCTTGCTCTCCTCTTCCATAATTAAAATCCAAGCAGAGCTTTGCTGGCTGCAGAGAGGCTCTCATGAGCAAAGCCTTGGGCGTGTCCTTGGCTCAGGCGGTGGCACAGGTGGCTCCAGGGGCTGAGCGGGTGTTTGTGGGTGTTAATTCCAGACAAAACCAACAGCCTTTGGCATTAGCAGAGCATTGTGGCCACATTAGAACACCAGAAATGCTGAAGCTGTGTTGCAGCTTTGCCGTGCTGGTAACGGGGGCAGGACAAACAGCTTTGACCAGCAGCAGCAGGGGGAAAGCTCACACTTGTTTTTGAATTTCTCAGGAAAAAAGGTTTTGATTTGAGGTCCCAGGAAAACAGGAGGCCGTATTGTCCCTTGGGAGGGGCACTCTTTACTCACTTGTAATGTACATGAATTATGGAACTTGTTTCTTGTATCATTCACTGAAATTAAAATTGTAAAGTAAAGGACACATCAGTGCTTGTTCAGAACAAACTCGCTCCTTCCTGCTGGAGAGAATGGGAGCAGCAGGGCAGTGCTTTCCAGAGGTGGAACAGAACACTCAGCTGCCAGGCATCTCTTTCTTGTTATATTTGCTCCTAATTCTAGAAAAACATCTAAATGCATCTAACAGGACTCTGCCACAAGAAGTTAATGAGGAACAAACATTAATTATTCATGCCCTGAAACAGTAGGTCTCCTAATGTTTTTGCTAATCAACAAGTCAAACAGCTGTATCTTTGTCAGGCCAATCTTGGGGGGATGGCAGAACAGCACAGACACGTCGGGCTGTCCCCAAGGTCTCACTCTCTGTCCATCTCAGCGCTGGTGTTTGTTCCCAGCCCAGCACAGTGCCTGGAGCGTGGGAGCATGAGCAGCCGTGGCCCTGCACTGCCCAGGAGCAGCGCCTCTGCATCCTCATACCTGCTCTGCATCCAGGGACACTGACACGTGGGTTTGGCCAGGGATGCCTTGGGAAACGCAGACAGAAGCTCCCAATGCCAGGGAGAGCTCAGATTGTTCAAAGTCAGAGCTGACTCCCTTTGGGCAACAAACACCAGCAGCTGGGAGTGAGCTTCTTCCAGGAGTCCTCCTCACTCCTCTGCGACCTGCAGGTAACCCAAAGCCACGTGAAACAGGAAAAAAGGAAGAGTGGATGGAAGTGTTGTCTGACAGAGCTTTTGCCACCAGAGAGCACACAGAGGTATGTTATGTTGAGTTGACTCCAAATAATTTTCACATGAATTACTAAAGAAATGTATAATTTATCAGTGTTTAAATAAATCACTGGCAGGAGTGCTTTAAGGTTATCGGTGCAGGATGGGCTATAATTAACTCCCACGTCACAGAGCGCAGGGCTGCTCCAGCAGCACCATGAGACACCATCGAGGCTCAGAAAGACGAGGCACAAAAGGGATTTGGCTCCTAAAAATAAGATGAATGACACCAGAGCAGTCGAAGCCCTGAGCTGGGGGCGATGCTGGTGCTCCCCCAGCCCTGGGCTCCTCCTCACCCCTGGCAGTCCAGGGCCTTTCCCCAGGGTCCAGGACAGGCATTTTCCCCTGGAGCAGTCCCGGCAGTGCCACAGCGCAGGCTCCCAGCCCCGAGAGCTGTGACAGCTCTCTGTGAGCCCAGGCTCTGTGAGCCCAGGCTGTGGGGGGACATGGCCCCGATGGAGGCTCCTGTCCCTGCCCACCCAGAGCCGGCCCAGGGTCCCTGCTGCGCTGGCTCCTGTCCCTGCCGGGGGTTCCCCTCGGGCTTTGGTCACTGGAGCTGGAGGCAGCGAGTGGTGACAGCCCCTGTTACAGGCTCTGCTTGGGCTGGAATCTAGTGACAGGTAAAACGATTTTTGAACTTCAAATCCAAGAGCTGTTTCTGATGAAAAATGTATTTGCCACATGCCATGAAAAAGTAGTGAAAAACCTTGGGTTTTTTTGTGGGGAAAAGGGGGAAATTCCAGGTGAAGGAGGCATCTTGGCGACCTTGCACACGAGGTCTCAGCCCCACCCCACTGTCAGCCCTGCCGCGGCTCTCCCTGCCTGGCTCTGTGCACCCAGGGTCCCACACGGATCAGCCTGGGAATTGCTAAGCAGCCACTGGAAATTGTCTGTGGAGTGATCCTGGTGAGAGAGAGACAGATAGTGCTCCAGTTTATGCATTTAGGTTTTGATCATCACAGGTGTAAATCTGTTGTGGAATAAAGCTGTGGAAGCACATAAAAACCTCCAGAGAAACATCAGAAAAACTTATTTTTCCCTTTTCAACGCTCCTTGTGTCAGTGATCTTGTCAGTAAGGGCCTAGACACGTTACACAACCTGCTCCATAGGACAGAACTGGGTCCCACATTTCCACAGATGAGTTAAAATTAGATCACCACCTTTGGGAGCGCTCTCCAGAAGTTAGTGCTGTATTCCATACAGCCCTGACTGCAGACAACAGATTCCTGGCCTGACAATTACACCAACAACTTACCTTCTTGTGACCGTTCCCTTCAGTTAGTTCCTGTAGACATTTGCTCCTCCCAACAGGGTCCTGGCCGGGCTGTGGCCCACGGCCGGGGAGGAGCTGGCCCACCCTGCTCAACGCTGCTGCTCTGCTCAGGGACCTCTCAGATCATAGTTGCAACGGCTGAGGGAGAAAATACATCCAAAGCCACACAAAGACACACAAATGCTGCTCCCCTTCCCATTTTTTATATTCCCTTTTTCCATTAAAATTAATTTTAATCATATAGGAAGAAGCAAGTGCTTTTTATTGGACAAACCTTTCCTGCTCCATGTCAGGATCTGTCCCCTGAAATACATTGCTGCTTCCCACAGAACGAGGCTGGTTGGTGGCTGTGGACAGGGAAAGGGTCTGGGGAAAATTCCAAAGTTTAACTCTTGGCATGGAGATGTCCCAAAGTCATGGGTGTGTCATGGAGAGGCTCTTCAGCAGCATAGGAGAGACAGATTGGGTTTTGTATCAGCCTCCAGCACCTGGACACAGCAGGTACAGGGAGGGCTGCAGGAGGGAGTAACACAAACAGGTAAGAGGGGAAAAGACCAAGAATAAAGGCAATAACAGAATAAATTAGTCTTCCTCCCAATCTGCAAAGGAGTCAGAATGGCAGGCGTGTCCTGCCAGGATTTGTATCCAACAGTCCAGGATGCTGCAAACCTGTGAGAGACCAGGCACCCACCCCAGGCTGTACAACTTCACTCAATTTCTGTTAACTTTGAACGCCCCTACCAAATGCCAAACTGCCTTCACTGCACTCCCTCCACCCTGTGCCCTCCCCCAGCCGTTTACCTTTCTTAACTCATTCTGCTCCAGAGCACTGAGACCCTTGGAAGGTTTTTCTCTCAGCTCTGACATAAACCAAACCTGCACACACATTACACACACATAAATTCCCCTTCACACACCCACTTCCCCACAAAGAAGTGATAATGCTCCTTTTCTGAGAGTTGTAATTTTTTTGAATGGTTCTCTTTCCAATTTATTTCAGTTAGGATTTTGTCTTTTCTAAATCTTGAACCATTCCATAGTATAACTTTATTGCAAAAAAGTCAACATGCATTTTAGAAATTTGGCTTGTAATCAATGAAACAAACATTACATATAGGAATTTTAATGTATAAACAATTAGAAATTCAACAATATCTCCTATTAGCCTATTACACAAGTTCACAACCTGTAAAAACTATAGTACAAGGTTACTATACACCAAGAAGAGCTTTGTTCCTTTTCACATGATTTTATTAAAGTGGTGCTCTCATAAGCAGGTGCCTGGTTTCAGAGTGGAGGTGGTTTTATTTTGCTCAGGCTAATTCAGCAAGGAAAGGGAGGGAATTCTTCCCCCAGGCCTTCCTTTCCCCATGCCATTCGCTGTCCGTGCCCCAGCTCAGGCTGGCGCTCTCGGCTGGGCACACAGGGACCCTGGGGGCTGTGTTTTGCCCAAGGTCCAGGTGAAGTTCCCAGTAAAGCATCACCATGAAACAAACACAGCTGTCCTGCCTTGCTGCCTGTGGAATCACAGAAATCCAAACCCATCGCCCCAAGAGAGCCCAGCATGCCCTAAAGCACAGGGGGTCTGTGAGCTCTGGCAAAGGCAGGCCAGGAGCACAGCTCCCCTCCTCTCCCTCCAGCCCCCGTGCCAGACCTGGCCCACTGCCCCCCGGCCACAGCCAGCCTGGGGGGCACCTCAGCCCCAGCCCTGCGGGCAGCAGCCAGCCTTGGGATGACACCAGGGACTTGGGGCAGCCTGCCAGGGGTACCCTGAGGGCAAAGAGTAATTCTGTGAAGCTCTCAAAGACAGCCCTCGCACCTTAGCATGTGTCCCTGGATGCAGGTGCCACCCCAGTGCCACTTTAGAGATAAAACCATATGAAAAGGAATCCATTCTGTGTGTGTCGAAGGCTACTGCAATTTTTCTTACAGCTTAATTAATCCACTGTAATTTTCATTTTCCAAATACAAAAATACAACAATTCTTATTGAAATCTATACGCCGGTAATTTTAGTACACAAAAAAAGCAAAATATTTACAAAATATTACAGCTTAAGAAAAAACTCTGTACAAAAAAATATATAAATCCTTTTGATCCCTCTCTCATGTTTTAAGTTGTCAGGACTTGGACATGTTTGCTGCAATGGATTTCTCAAGATACACACTGTGCCACAGACATTAAAACCCTTAAGAGATGATGGGAGAAGAGCAAGACATTCTTCTAAGTACATGGGGTGGGTTTTCCCTCCATTTCTCCATGCCTGGAATTTAGCCTCAGTATTAGCAGGACAATCCTAATTGTAGGAAGAGGGGAGGTTTGGAAAGAAAATCCTAGAGACATTCCCTTCAGTTGATGGGAAACAGGACATGACACTGGTTGGATAACCCACCACAGCACAAGGACAGAGTCAGCAGGGCTGTGATCCCAAAGGGTGCTCAGCACCTGCCCCTAGCCACACCCCAGAGCCACAGACAGGTAAGGAGCTTGGCAGACACTGTCCTTCAGTCAGGAATCACTGGAGACTACACCTGCGATCATTCAAGAGAGAAGAGCACTGTGCACGGACATGGTGTTTGTTTTGTGTAGAGATGCACATAAGATGGACTGAGGAGCGAGGGGCAGGCAGGGCAAGTGCTGCTGGGTGCCCCAGCCGTGAGGCACAGAGCCCACGGCAGGTCCAGCCCTGCTCAGCGCCCGGCCTGGCGCCCTGCGTCACCACCAGCACACGGCACAGCAATAAGGCAAGTGACAGTGGGATGGAGGTCAGCCCAACACGTCTGAAAGAACTGCCCTTGGCCAGGAGGGAGCAACTTGGGAGTCTCAGCTCTGAACACCCTCAGGAACTGGGCCGTGGTTTGGGGCAGGCTAAGCAAGATCCCCTAGTGCTGCAGGCTGAAACCCACGTCGCTCTGAACACTGCAGGCTCTGCCTGAACCCAGCTGGGGACGGAGAGGAGAGCTGCTCCTGGCTGGTGCACAGGGGCCAGGGCAGCTGCCTTTGAGGAAGTCTGGAACTCCTCCCGTTCTTGCTCACAAATACTTAAATGCAATAAAGTCTGACTTACACTAAGCCTTACACTGAAATAACAGAAGGAAATCAAGGAGTGAAAATCCACTCCAGTGTGCGTCCCTGCTGATGTTTTCTGTGAAGCAGCATTTGGAGAAACAGAGTGAACTGGACAATGTTATAACAAGACCCTGTCAAATTGTTCCTTCCACCTCCTGTCACAAAAGCAGCACAACATAGAGAGACTGTGTGGCTGTCAAACATACCGCAGTAAATGATTAAGAATCTAACCACGAGTAATTGCTACAATAAGAGACTCCACAGGAAATAAAATGCTACCTTTTTTCAACGAGCAAATGAGGCCAGTTTTTCTTTCATAATATTTAATGAAAGTTTGTCTTTTCCCTAACCCCATAATATTGCTAAATAAAACCTGTAATATCTTTTCAATTATAAACTAACAAACCAATCACATTATAAAAAACCCAAAACAAGGTAATACAGGTGACACAAAAAGAGGACAAGAAAATACTGATTTCCACGTCCATCCGTCCACCCCCCCCTTTTTATCCTTCTTAAATAGAAAAAAAATCACCATCCTGGTGAGCTTGATAATCCTGTAAGAAGTTCCTGGGCCTTTGGCTAGCTCAGTCTCACAGCTCTGTGTCCCAAATGTTTTCAGACCAACTGCTCATGGTAAATTCCTGTGGTTTGAAAAGAAAGTAAAGCTTTTTTGGCTCATCAACTTCCTTAAATAAACGTTTAAAAGATGTAGTTTGAACTATATTCCTAAAATTATACATTTTCAACATCAAGTTTCATCTTCTCCAAGAACGGGATTCATCCTCATCTTCATCATCGTCATCATCATCTTCGTGCAAAAATAAATCTGAGGTTTCTGTCTCCTGGAGGAAGAAAAAACAGACTTTTAGACACAAGTTCCAAGCTATGCCCTGGGACCACACCTCAGAGCACCCAGCACCAGCTGCACTGGTATCTGGTTCTGGTGTTACCCTGTGTCTCACAAACACACACGATTACATCCAATCAGTTTTAGGGGAACTACATCAGCCTCATGTCAGGAAAGAGAGCAAAGCTTCAGAGGAAGCAGGAATAAACCTGCTCTCAAATAAACCCTCTCCCAAACAAGGTTTCTGTTAAGTGCCACAACAAAATAACCTTTAACACCTTAAGGTGTTAAGGGTGAATTGCAGAGAAGAACAGACATAACTTCCACAGCAGAGCACTAAGAGTGAGAAGCAAAAGGCTTTGCAGCCTGTGCATACAGAACCTGTGGCTTGATTACATAACTGACAACTCAACAGCCCATCCACAAAGTATTTTCCCCCCATTTTCTCTGTTTTAAAATGTGGGAAATGTACCTGACTATTCAACACCAGCTCAGTTCCTGGCTTGTAAAAATATATTTTATGAAATTTCTTCAGCACACAAAAATTTGTGTCCTAAGAGCTCTCAGCTCTTTAGATTCCAGTAAGAATGACCAGGTTATTAATAGATTTTCATACCTCTTCCTTGGACTCCTCTTCCTCAACTTCTGTGGACACAGAAGGTACCTTGGGTTTGTGCCATGAGATCTGGAGCCGTCGGTCCTTGAACCGGGATCCCTGGTTAGCAGCCTGAGTCGTTTAAAGGAACAGATTTTCAGCAGGAGGATCAAGTAAAGAACTTCTAACATCAGCAACAAGCCAGATCCAGTGCACGTGGTACAGAGGCACGTTTGAAGAGCTCAAGTACATAAACCACAACGGCCCATTTCAGTGTTCTGACAGCAACGTCAGCCACACCCCAATCTGCCAAATCCTGCTCCTCCCCCGGCACTGTGAGAGGATGAGCAGAGCTCTGAACTGCCAGGGACATGCAGTTTTACCAAGGAAAGCCCTGTGTCACTGCTCACATAACCAGGAGGTTCACCTCCCCTTCAGAGGCACTATCTGTGGCAGCATCAAACACTATCAAGCTCAAACCGGGAGATCAAAGCCTTTGAAATTTTAAAATAGAAAGGTAGACACAAGTAATTAAAACTCTTATTTTAGATCTGAAAGAAATACATCCATGATTCTACTTACATTCTCAGCTTCTGAGCGGGACTTAAAAGTTACAACAACACTTAATGGGGAGTCCTCTTCTTGAAGGTCTTCAATATCTCCAAATTTCTGTGAGGGAAAAGTTCATTAGGACCAGCAGTAATGCTCTCCTCCATCTCCACAATCATGTGGTGCAATTGTAGTACTGAAGCGACACTGAAATCTGATTTCTTGGATAGGAGTGAGCCAGAGGACTCCCAGCTGCATCAGCCAACAATATTGCAGCACTTGTATTTTTGGGCAAAAGCTCAGATTTATTGCTATTCAAAGGGGAGCTTAATTTTACAGCAGGAAAGGAAACATGCATTAATTTACAGGTTGCACTTACAGAGAAGTGCTGTAGCAATTCATCTTTTTCCTCTTCAATGAAGCCTCCCACAGTGAGTGCTTTGGGCCGATGATCCACCACCATGTGGTTCAGCATTCCCCGTCCTCTGCCCCCACGGCCCCGGCCCCGGCCCCTTCCTTGGGCTGGCACTGTCTTTCCTCGACCAACAGGCAAGATGCCTAACCGGGCAGCCTGGAGAAAGAGCACAGCCATTCCACGGTGAGAGGACTTGAAACACTCAGAGCTCATCAGTTCATTAACAGCACCAGTGCAGGCCAGCTCACCTCCACCTGTAACTGATTGAGCTTTTTCCGCAGCTCAGTCGTGTCCTCTCCGGAGGACAGTCTCTTGTGGAAGTCCAGCTCTGCATCCAACAGTTCCTTCTGTGCCTGGGAGAAAAAGAGGTGGGAAAACAAAACAGGAGGAAAGGGTAGAACTGTAATGCATGCTTGTAATGTGTTATTCCACTTCAGCAATACAATCATGTAAATGACACAGACAGATCAGGACACAATAGCCACACTTTCCTCTAAATTCAGTTTGTTTTAATTGCCTCTATGTGTGTGTGGTCCCCCCACTTTTTGAAGGACCCAGAATTCTCTGCTTTAGAACTGGAACAACAATGAATGAGCTACAAGCAAAACTAGGTCATGGAATTCCTTCAACCATGGCTTATTTGTCCCTGGTTATCACACATTAAAATACTGCTTGTGAGTGTTTTGATCTAATGCTGCTGCATTTTTAAGACGTATTATTAGAAATAGTTACAAAAACCAAGCAGGCAAGTGGATTGCACAAGAAATACCTCTGTCTTGGACTTCAATTTGGATGGTGTGGAGGTTGTAGATGAAGTTTTTAATTCATCCTTTAACTGAGATATTTTTCCTGTTAGTTCTTTTAAAGTCTTCATAATTTCTGCTCTCTCTTCTGGTTTCATGGCCTTGTTTTTCTCCAGCTTGGATATCAACATCTATGCAATAATAAAAGAACAGGAACATAAAATGCCAGGAAAAACAGCTCTGGACAGACAGGTATGTACAAAATTAGAATGTATTTACTAGACACATCCCAGACTTACCTTCTGGCATTCTATTTGTTTTTCTAACATCTCCTGTTTCTTTTTCCTCATATCTTGCTGGAGTTTTATTGCCTCCTATATGAGGAGAAAATTGTTTCCATCAGTAAAAATCAGTCTAGCATTATATATACTCATACAGATGATATACCTACTCTTCAAGCTATGGAAGTGAAGTCTATGACAAAAAGTATTGTCTGCAAAAAGCACAAGTATGAAGTGCAACTGATCCAATAAAAAGCTGCTAACTTCCTGCTGTAAGGTACTTTATGAACATTTTGCCCCCTTCAGACACCTCTGAAGAAACATACCCTGCACTGTCATTCAAGTGTGTCATTCAAACCCAAAAAACTCAAGCAAACCCAGAAAACCCAACATGGCCATGAGTGTCGAGTAAGACACCCCAAAAGGACACTCCACACGATTAGCCCCAAGGTGTGTTTGCAAGACCGTCCCATAAAGATGCCCAACTCCACACCCATATATAAAGCTGTACAGCAGTAGTTGAGACTTCAGGTCCCCATCAAACCTTGCACTTCAAGCACTTTGCTTGCTACACTGTCAGTAACCCATCAATCATTAAGTACCTGTTTTTTTTTAAGGGCTTCTTGCACGTCGTGAGGTTTAGACCCTGCACCAGACTTCAGAGCTGTCTTCAAGTTTGGAGAACTGTAAACCATTTTTGAGTGGCTTGTAGAAGTAGGAAATATCTGAAATAGTAAAAACACACACCAACATTTGGAATAGTTTAAAGTGACTGTGAGACACCATCAGGGAACTTCAGAGGATCGTGCTCCCTGAAACACCAACACAAACGTCCAGATTTGTGCAATGAGGGAAGAAAGACCAAGGCAATTAAAACACATGGATAAAGATCAGTCCAGTTATAAGGGTTTCTGCAAAAGATACTGTCTTTCCTTCTCAATGGCAGACTTCCTTTGCATCCTGATTTCCACTAGGACACCGCTGAAGGGGATGATCTGCATTTGCCTTCGTTTCAGCTTTGCAGCCACAGCCTAACATCCCACCTTCTGATCAAATAAGGCACCAAAAGCCACTCCATGCTTCCTTTCTTAAAAGGACTTCCCCATGGCCCAGAATAAATGCTGCACTATGATATTAGTGTGAATTGAACTGTATCAGCTTGAACTCTGGGTACAAGTACTCTCCAAGTTTCTAGCACTGCTGTTAAAAACACAGCATAAGCTCAAAAATCACTGGGAAAGCCATTACATTCGTCAATAAAAGCTGGTCTCACATACAGGTTGTCAGATTTGTTTACTATGAAGCACTGCCAAAAACATTTTATGCTATTTAAAACACTGATATTTTGTTCCTAAAGTCGTTGTCCCTATTTCATATAAACAGTTGATGAAATGAGGAAGAACTGACTGACCATGGCTGCACGGAACGTTAGTGAAAGGGAACAGAATCAAGTGGGAACAATTCCCAAGTTCTCGTTGCTTGTTCCTTCCTGGCTGACAAGCCAAAGCTGTACCTGAGAGCATGACCATGGCCCACCCTCAACATACCTGAGACTCCTCCACTCCTGCCCCAGGCTGGCTCAGCTCAGGCTGACTCCCACCTGCTGCTCCAAGGCGCCGTTTCACCGGGACTTTGTTAAGGACGTAGGCACCAGATGCCAGGGGTTTGTTCATCACCTGTGCATTCACAAATTTGAAAACACGAAGATTAGATACTTTGCTTTTCTGCAGCAGCAGTCACTTGGGAATGCTGTTGACCCCCCACCAGAACGTACCTTGGACAGGCTGCTGTGCACAGTCACGGGGGGCGGCGTGGCCAGCGCCTGCTGCTGCAGGTGCTGCAGGGCCTGCGCGGTGGGCAGCGGCTGCTGCTGCTGCTGCAGCAAGGGGGGCTGCTGCTCGCTCTCCCTGTGCCACAGCACCCGGATAAAGCGATTGCTCAGCACCGCCTCCGTGCTGGAAATCGCCTTCCTCGCCTCGTCATTACTCAAGTACTGAATGAGAGCAGCTTCGGGATCGTTCTGGAAAGCAACCTGAAGCAAAAGTTCATAAATGCATTATTTCTCAAGGAAGAAGACATTTCAATCATGCATTTCATTCATCTCCAAATAATTTGCAATGATGAGTTGGGTGTCCAGTCCATTAACAGCTCAAAACACAGCTAAGACATTCTGTGTAATTAATGCCAAGTACCTTTTGGCAATCATTACATGTACTTGCAGCCAAGTTTATATATATTTAAACAAATAAATAAAAAAGACTCCTCCACCAACAGCATCTCATGTTCAGAGCCCTGTGCAGTGCCACTGGGCTATGTCTGGTATCACTGGTGATGACCCAAGGGCTCTTTATCTCAACCTCCTGAAGGAGGAGTGCTGCCTGAGGGTGCACAGTGCAAAGCCGCACCACACCCCCAATGCAGAAGCATCTCACAGTCTGAAATAACAGTCATTTCCTCTAAAAATTAATATCATGGCAATAAAAATGTACCTTAGACTTTCTAGTGTAGTGATTGAGATGGCATGTTTGAAATGCATTATTTCATTAGAGAGGTCCAGGAAGCACCACAATATCTTTTGGGCTAAGACAAAGTTATCAAAAAATACAGAGGCTTCCCAAGTATCTGTCTTTCATTTAAACCTATAACCGAGGACTTGGGAGGCAACCATTTTGTCTAGAAGAATAAACAGAAATTAAATGCTATTTAACTACTTTTTTTTAAAGTGCTTTTTCTGTTTTTTCTGGTTTTTTTCACCACTGAGTTGGAGCCAGTTCTAGGATGCCAAGTGGTAACAAACTGAAGCATATAAAGACTCTCCTGTAGCACCTTTGTCAAAATCCTGACCATCAAATACTGTAAGACCATCACACAATACAAACTATCAGATCATCTCTTTTGAACGTTATACACAACTTGCTCAAAGAGTTGGTTTAGACACTGTTAGACCTGCCAGTCTCTCAAATATAATGAGATATCAAAAAGGCAGAAGCAAACATGGTTTTACAGAATTAAGACAACAATATGCAGTAGATCAAGAAAAGGTTTCTCTGAACTTGATTACCTCCTCTCCCAGTTTGTCTCCTCTAAGATTTCTCAAAGAAAACACGCAGTATTCAGTAGGCTTCAGGGAAAATAAGATACCCATACCCAGACATAGAACTGGACTTTGGTTTTTACCTGAATGTTTACAATAGTTCCAAATTTGCTGAAATGTTCATTGAGCTGTGTAATATTGTTCAATTCTGGTGGAATTTTTCGAACTTCTAATTTTGTATTAGTATATTGATTCTTTTTCAAAAATCCTGGCTTATTCTGGTTGTTGTTTACTTGCCTAGAGAAAAGGAGAACAGGAAGAGTTCAGATAAGTACATGTGTGCCTAAGTAAGGCAGCAAGTGTTAACAAACATCTAAATGGCATTTTTCCCCTAACAAGTACACCCTCTAGACGCTAACAAAAGAGAGCTCTCCCACCACCCCACATTTAGTCTCCATGTTATGTGGACACAGATTTTCTGACCCAACCATCCCAAATTAGAGAGACTGGTGAATAGCAGCATTCACAGCACGGACAGCAATTGAGTATATTCAAATCAGCAACTGCAGCTAATTCTTACTTTGCCAGCCAGGGTTTCTTCAATGGTGGACATTCCATGCTGCTTGGAGACCTTTTCCTGCTGTCTGGTTCCAGGACAACTCTAGTGACATTGCTGCTGTTATTTGTAATGGGAATGGGAGGTTCAGTTTGGATGATGATGTTGGCAGCTGGAGGGAAGGAAAAAGGCCTGTGTTATTCCACCACACATGGAAAATCTTTCACACAGCAAAACACAACTGAGGTCAAAAACATAAACATTAGGAAGACTTTACCAAATTGGTCAGTTTTGTTTCTGAAGTTATTCCCAGATTATTCCCTAGCCTAACTAAACATCCTGAGAGAAACACACACAGTCCAGCTGAGACGGATGAGGTTTTGACCTTTAAGGTTAGTATCAGCTTGAAGAAACAAAGCTAAAACTTCATCTTTCAAGTACTAAAAACTCAGATTTTGCAGGAAAAGGAGAGTAAGAAGAAAAAAAAGAAAAAAGAAAAAAAACCCACCCCCAAATCCCAACAAAACTGAAAAGGAGGCAAAGAACCAAGGGTGGGTTCCAAGGCTTTAGGTTAGAGCTCTGCAGGGGCTGAATTAACAATCAACTTTCCTTGTGCAAACCCTTGACAGGGCAAAAGCAACCAAGAACCTGTTTTTTCCACTGCTATCCCACTGCCAGGTTTCAGCAAGAAACTGTTAATTAAGCACAGCTATTACACTCTTTAAGACATTAAAGTTTGAAGTAACTTCTACCAACACAAAATTTGCTAGAAATTTATTTGCAACCTTTTCAAGATTTATTGCCCTTGGTGTTAGTCTCCTGTGTGTGCCAAATATTCAATTCTTAAAAAGAAGTCTGAGTTATACAGCAATTTGTATGGCTTTTATATAAGCCAGGGCTCTGCTGGTTACACTGGTGAGAACAAAGACTGGGCATTTCTGGGTATGGCTTTAATCTCACTTTGGAGGATGATCTGAGAGCAAAGCTTTCACACCTGTGACAAAGACAGTAAAACAAGTGGTGTGAAGCCCCACAACTGAGCACTCACCCCTGCTTTACCCCTGGGATGGGCTCTCAGAGAGAACCTGAGGGGCAGCAATTAAGCCCCAACCCTGCCTCTGTGACAGCCTTGAAGATGCAACAGCAACAGCAACTTCTGCAATAATATTTAACCATATTCTTTAGGGGGTCACTCATTTGAAGGAAATACTGAACACCTCCCCCAAAAAAACCCAACAACAAAAAAACTTTCTTATCTACTGAATAAGAAATACTGAAGTATAAGAGTAGAAATCAAAATTCAATATCTTTGTTTTTAAGACTCAAGGCAGGAAAAACAGGACGAGAAAGAAAGTTTTGCTACCACAATTAAACTTTCTTTAAAGAGGCTTGACTTGTTCTCTTTCCCTAAAAGATACTTTGTACACATCACCACTAAGAGATAGCACCCACATCCATTCAGGTAGGGGCTAGGAATTCTTGAAGTGCAGACTGGGATTCCCATGGACTGGAAAACTGGAATGATACCTGCAATATTCATTTCAGACAGAACACCTGGCTGACAGAGTCAGACCATCAAGCACCAAAACATGCCGCAATAGTTCCCTTCTTCATTACCATCACAACAGCCAAGGCAAGGAGCTCGGATCACCGCCTCTGTGCCCACGGCTGATCAAAAGCTAATCTGCAGATTGTGTTGCTAAAGCCATCTTTAGGCACCATTTTTCCTTCTAGGAGCTCCCAGTACCTGGAAAGTGCCTTCACAGGCTAAAGAGGAATAAAACCCCAACCAGCCAACAAAACCCTTGTAGCATTCCCAAGCAAGTGGTTATTTTTAATCAATAAGGCTGCTTTGACTTTAATATAGTCATATTAGCACTTAAAAAAGGTAGAAATGTCCAAAAAAACCCTCTGAAAACTAGATCAGTGATAAAAAATTAGTGCTTTCAGCCTAAAAAGGGGGAAAAGTGTTGACGGTCTTGGACAAAAATAGCAACAGCAATGACCAGAACCCTTCCTACCTCGAGGGTTTGTATCCATCTCCCCAGATGTTAGGCCAATTAGATTTGGACGCTGCATTTGTGCTCTTGTAAAGAACTGCCGATACTGAGATCTACCAGCACTGGTAATACTAGGAGCTTCAGGGTTATAGCCATCTGGCTCATATGTATCTACAAAAAAAGGAGAGAAATGACAGAATTTTTCAAGTGAGTTTAAGACTCGGGGTTAATCTTCCTTTAAGGAAATGCATGGATGTCCAAGAGTCAGAAGTTGTTTCGGATGAAGAGAAGAGAGGTGGTACAGCCAACCTGTGCAGCCATTCAAACCCTCACCTGATCTTCAGGCCTAGCCTATCTGGACACATTCTCTTTTGGTTTTTAATCTGGTACTGCTTGTCCAAAGCAGTGACACAGGTCACAATACAGAGTATTGCTGACTCACCGCCTGGAAAGGCTTGAGGTGTCTGTGTGACAACCTGCACAACATCTGGCAGTGTTTCAAGGGCAACAACACAAGGTTGGATTGGAGCATTTATGCCGTAGGGTCTAAGATGCAAAGAGATTTTCAGCCTTTGCTGCACAACAGTCTAGTTCCCTTCAGAAAAGAATTTTGGGTGAAGAAGATACTTAAATGATTTCAATCAAAGAAAGCTGAGAAATGAGCTAATGGAACCAATACTTACCTACTGAATTGTCTTTATGTAAGAGTGAGATCAGCAGCCTAGCTTAGGTAAGGTACTAATGATCATTTTCATTAGAAGGGGTCACCACAAGAATACAAGATGACACAATTGACTCCTACTGTTCCCCTGGCCCAAGGTCCAAATTGAGGACGATGCACTTTTTTAACCTTAAAAAGGAAAAGCTGTGCAAGAACTAGAATGAATGAAGTCTGTGAAGAGCCTCCACAGAAACAGTACATCCTGGAACAGAATGAATGCCTGTACAAGGGAACCTGACAGACGTGAACCCCTCTAAAATCTCAGCTCCTTATTCAGCACCAACGAAGACAACTCCACAGTTTAAAACAGATGCCCCAGAATATCCACATTGATAGCAGAGGCTGAAATTGTAAAACAAGAACTTTCTCTAGCCTCAAAGGAGCTGAACCACAAGCTTCTCTTCCCTGGTTTAGAGTATGATTGCATACACCTGCAAGAGGGCAACCAGCAGGTGTAACCACAACAGGCCCAGAACAGGACACGAGAATCTCCACAGAGGTTCTGGAGAACAGAATTACTGTGAAGCCCTGCGAGATACAACAGGCAGAACCACCCATCAGATGCTCTGCAGCTGAAAGGATCAGATGGTGACACCTGAACAGCCGAGAGGACTTGGGAATAACTGAGCAGATTATCTAACAAGAAATTTGAGTGACTGAAGTTCTGAAAAGCATGGAAGTCACACACAAAACAACATGGATCATGCACTGAACTAGATTCTCTCTCTAAATAAAATTCAGAATATTTATATTAAAAAACCCAATGAGAATATTATGAAACACTGACATTTAATTATCTTATTTTGGTCATATAGAACATAGAAATGCCATTATTCCTTTAATTATCAAAGAAATAAGATTTGTTGTATTTAAACTGAGCAATCTAGGACTTTTCAGGTATTTTTCTACTTTCCCTTGTAAAAACACATTTTTTAAAATTTTGACCTCTGTTAAGAAGAGTGACATGTCCAGTGAAAGCCATACACTTAAAAAAAGCTAGAACTAGAGTAATTCTGGAAAAAGAATAGAAAAAGTACTGATACCTATGTAGACTGTACAGACTATTGCAATATACAGCTGGAAAAAAAAAAGCTCTCATCTGTATTAGTCCAAACTGGAGAGGAATAAAGCCCAAGTTAAACAGCAATTACAGGTTTGCAGATCCATCTTTTGCCTTCTAATGTTCTACTGAATGGCTTGAAAATGAAAGGAACATTTCTTACACAACAATCTGATCACTGTGAGCACATGAAACCCAAAGGAACCTCCCCACAGTGCTCTTCCTCAGATCAGGACAGAGCACTGCTGCCATTCCATACTGGAATGGATGGTGGGCTCACCCAGGGAGAGCCATCACACTTCTGTTTAGATTTGTATATATTTGAGGAAGACAGATCATAATTTCTAATCACACATCAACAGAGAAAACTTGAGTTTTTTTCAAACAGATTTAAACCAAAAGGCATTTGCTTACGTTCTGACACTGTATAGAGCAGGTTCTGAGGCAGAGGAGGAGGCAGCCTTGCTCCCACAGGTGCAAGACTGGGCACTGCACTTGTCCCGGGCTGCTCACGATTGTTTATCAAGCTGGACTGTGTCAAAGGTGGTCCTACAACGATACCACAGAACAGATCACACACTGACAGCTCAAAGACAAAATGTGCAAACAATTCAATGCTGTGTTTATGCCTTGCTTTGAGCAAGGTCAGGGTTGTGAATATATTCAGTCCCACTACAGTAACAGCAAACTGAGAAGCCAGTTCAGGCAAGTTACTCTGATTCCAACACTTCTTCTCAGGAGAGACAAAGTTTTAAGGGAAAAGAAAAAATTGTCTTTCCTCCCCCATAGGTTTGTTAATGCTAGAAATGCCTTAACTATAGCAGGTCCTCCCTCAGCTCTGCCACCGAGAGCCAAGGCTTGCCAGCAGCGTTTAGACTGCAGTTCTGGAACAAGAACTGCAGGGCAAGAGGCATTCCCAGACAAGGAATCTCTGTAGCTAGTTGAGTTTTGGTTGCCTCAGGTATCATACAGACATTTCTACTGATTGTATGCCCAAAATGGACCCCGAGTGACACGACACAGCCCATCCTGAGCACGGTCACTGAGGTGAGCTGAAAGACCCCCAACTCCACTCCCCTGCCCAATTTAATTCAGTTTGGAGTGCTAGGAACAGCACAGTTTACAAGCTGAATTTGGAGAATTCTTTTGGTGCTGTTTTGAATAGCACACGGCAAGCAGAGAAACTCAGCCCTGGGGCTGGTGCTGTGACTCACGCGGGACAGGCAGCACCACGGGCGGCGGGGGCTGCGGGTGGGGCTGTGGCACCGGCAGCCGCAGGCCGCGCACGGGCCCCGGCAGCGGCGGCAGCAGCATCCCCGGCGGTGGCGGCAGCCCCGGCGGCGGCGGCGGGAACGGGATCATACTCGGCAGGGAAACTTCGTCTACTACTAGCGGATCATTTCCGTGATCAAACTGGCAGAGATCACCAAGGACACAATAGCCTCGCTCTAGAAAACAGGGCATTTCACGTCGTGTTAGAAAACAATCCAGTGGTTCTCAACAATTTGTAACGTCTCAGATTTTCCTGGAATTTCTAACTAAAGAAAACATGCATCCACTGACACATTAATACATTGTAAGGTAAGGTTTCTTAAAATAACTCAAATTAGAACAACCTTTCCCAGAAACATACTAACTTACATGCATTCATCATAAAAGCTGTAGAAAAAATAGTCAGAAGTAATGTGGTTTATTTTAAACACACACACACTGCAATCTGCGGCAGGACTGCCAGTGGTTAAGGTATTTGTCTAGCACATAGAGAACTGTGAACAAACTCCATATGTTCTTATCCAGCAACTGTCACAGCACATGCAAACTGCTTCCAGTAAGACTAGTTAATTCTCCAGTATAATGCAAGGTCATCTCTGCATCTGTTACATACAAAGGTACACATCACATGCTACTGCACTGTCACTTGCTGCTCACATTTAGTGAATACCTAAAAGAAACAGTCACAGAAACATTGAAATAAGGCACAAAATGGAAAACTAAGCAAGTTACCATCATAGTCTTGACATCTTCTTTTAGGAGGAGGGTTTCTGCCAAATGAACTGGGATTGCTGTGATTGTTGAAGTAATTTGACCAGCTCTCTGTGGTGCTTTCAAGGTGATGTGCAGGTGCCACTACAGTTACAGGGCTGGTAATAGCTTGTGCAGAGGAGTACTGTTCAGAGGATTTACCGGGAGCTGCAGACACCGGGTTGTATGAGCCTTCAACATCATTTTTCTCACTCTTGTATTTTGATCTCTCTCTCTCCCGGTGCTCTGTTTGAAAAAAAAAAAAGTTAAGCCTTCATGCTTTGCTCTGTACATCAGAGCCACAAGTAAGAGACAATACACATTTCCTGAAATATTCAGGATTCTGCATGTTAAGCTGCCCTTGAAAGAGCTCAGTCTTACCAATGGAGTAAGAACTAAATATAATGCAAACAGGTTTAACTTAAAAAATATTCTGAAATATCGACGTTTTCTTTGTAAAATGCACGTTCATTCCTCTACTAATTTCATTCTGGTTTACAGCTCTCTTTTAAAGGAGAAAGAAGGGCAAAAGCCTGAAACAACAAACCTACCTCTGCCCTTAACTACCGTGGTCTCAAGGTGCGTGGAATGCTGTAATCTGTGCCACTTACTTTTCCGACACACCTGAACTAGCCCTAAAAGAACAATCATATGGTAACCACCTGCAACTGCAAAGAAGCCTTCTCTAAAAAATACATAGTAAGAAAATCAAAAAGAGGGAAACAAGGCTTTGCAAAAAGATAAATCCTTAGGAGGAAAAAAATCAACAGCTTTGTCAGAATACACAGCACAAAAATATGAGCTACTGATATCCATGGGTATAAACCTGTGGATAAATTAAGAGGTTAGCAAAGAAGAAAACAAACCCCTTAATTGTTCTACTCTAAAGAACAACATCTTAATTAATAATTTCAAGAACACAAAGCTATTAGAATTTGCTCCAGCTACTTAAGGGCATCTCCTGCCTGCCAGACCATAGAGAATGTAGAAGTCACAGCCGTCAGTGCAATGGGATGCTCTCCTGAAGCAGCACCCCGGGTACTCACCACTCCTGCTGCCATCCCGGTCTTTGCTCCGGCCCCTGCTGCGGCTGCGGCTCCGACTCAACCCTCTGCTTTTGCTCCGGCTCTTACTCCTGCCCCGGCGCCAGCCCTTCTCCCTGTACAAGTCACTCCTATCATAGTACCTGTCATAGTCCCTCCATTTCCCATCATCCCGCTTTTTCTCTCTGGTTCTAGAAAAGACAGAGGCAGACCACATTCATGAAAAGAGAAACAAAATTTTAAAACAAGCTTGCAACACGGTAAGATAATGTTCATCCTTCCCATCCATTTGGGCAGTGAAACACTCTAGTCAGAATTTCACAAATTACATAGAGAAGTATAGAATCTTAAAGCTGAATCACTGGTTTGTAGAAAGCAGGAGTAGGAATTGGCAAGGTGAGACAGTTATATTGCTCAAACCAGAACAGGCTTTAAAAGTGATGTTGATGTGTGAAAAACTGCTCCCAGACCCTACAGCCCCCCAACAATGCTCTGCATTCATATAACAAGGGAAACAATGGGACTGATGGCATTCCTAGGAATTGTCATTTGAAGAATACTATAATTTTTTGTAAGAGACCAACTTCTTGTGAAGACTTCTGATGCACATGATCAGCATATACACAATATATCACAGACAAAGGAAGGAGAAAATGTCTATTTTTCATAAATATCACTACCTACAAGGTAAAAAAACACAGTTAAAGATTGACAGCAAATACAGAATATCTTAATATCGCGGCTCAGAGCTAACCTTTGCTCACTGGAATCTGCACGGCTCCTTTGGGGACTGGAATACTTCTTCTTCCTGGTCTCCCGCTCTTCTTCAACAGATTCTTGAAAATTCTGTTTAACAGACAACTACCAAACAAGGACAAGTATCACCTTTTCTTAATGAAGAAAACGATACCAACATGTAGTTCAAGTTCAGACAGCATCCCATATAAAACAATATTCAAGTATTACTTGCCCAGAGTACTGAAGCACAAGTAATCAAGCACTAAAGTCTGTTGAAGGGTTTTGGTCTCAAAATTTCCTTTTTTTTCCTGCAGAGGAGATGCCCCCAAATAAAACCACTTTGACGTTTTGTTTCTAAACAGGATTCATGAAAGACAAGATCTCTCTCCACTCTACTGCCTTATTTAGCTAAGCAATTCTACGAGTGAGGTATCCTGAACCTTTGAACACAACTCCGGAGTCACCTCTCCAGGTAGGGAAGTCACTAGCTGACATTTTAAATAACTGCTTTAAGGCAAAAATCTGCTCACATGATGGAAGTAGTCACATTTTTGCTGGCCTCCACCACAGCAGGTTCAGAAGTCTGTCAGCTGTACCACTACTGCAAACCACTGACCCATTTTGGATTTCTGCTGCCATTTCACACTGCTCACAAGTTACTGTAAAATTTGGCAGGAAAAGTTTACATGTACCAGTCCTTTAAAGGACTTTTTTTTCTGAATGAAACAAAAAGGAAGGCTTCCTGCATCCTTGTATAACAGGATTATATGGGCAGAACTGGTAGAAATACTCAAAATTTGGCTTGACAGGGCTCTGGGCAGCTCCACCTGCAGTCCTGCTCCCAACACAAGGCCTATCACCCAGTACCCAGGGTCCCCTCCAGCCCCGGCCTCACTGTGATTCTACATGTGATTTATTTTGGGGCCTCCATGTGTAGCAATCACACCATACACTGAGCTTTACGACAGATCATGAAGGCCTTGCTGATGTCAAAATAACTAATTAATGTCCTGATTCTGTAATGCTGTCCCATAAAGCTGTCCTAGATATCTTCTTTTGCTTACTGCCACTCCCCTTCAGCCCCCCAAACCTCCTCCTCTGCCCCCACCAGAGCACTGGTTAAGTCAACTGAAGGTAGTTCTAAAGGACTTTCTTTCTATGAACTATGACAGTACTTTGAGAACAGAGGGGAAAGCTCTTACAGGGAAAGTCTTGTATAGTGGCAAATTATGAACGTCCATAAGCAAAGCTACTTCCATAAACTGTCATAACTCTGCATCACATTCTCAGTTATAAAAAAAGGACATCAGAAAAGAGAGGGGAAAAAAAAAGCAACTTGAATTAACTGATGAATCACATTCTGGTAAATAAAAACCTGCATTTGTTTGGGTTCACCTCAGTTTCGCTGGCTAATAATTTCTGCAGTTATTTGTCACCTTCTCACTAAAACTTGATTACTTGCAATTTTGCCAACAGAACTTAAAATCAAGGTAAAAGAGAGAACTGCTGGCAAACAAACTCTACCTGACTTTCCAAAGTAATTATTCCAACACAGAGGCTGACACATGTATTTCACTGATTTTAAGCATCACAGAACACATTTTAAGTTATTTTCATTCCTCACAGAATATACAAAATTGGAAATATTTTGGAATGGTATTGCTGCTTCTCCCTCTCAAACCTTTCCAATTAATTATCAGCTGGTATTGCCAGAGCTGTGAATTCTGAGTGCTTGATCAAAGGTAGGCTCTGCAAAAGGATTTAAAATACTCTTGTCTGAATCGTCACCTTCCACGGTTCTTTGGATACACAGAGATCACAGATATTAATCACAACAGAGTACCTTTTTCTTTCACGGTTTGCCTCATAAATGTAAGAGAGCTAATTTGAAAGTAAAAGGCAGGCAGAATAAATAATGTTACCTCCTCCTTGACTTCTTCTTTCTCTTGCCCTGCAGGCTTCGCCTCCGCCTTTGTGGGCTCAGCAGAAGGAAGGTAACTCTTGGTGTACAAACTTTCAAAAAGTTTATCTACAAACCCTGAAGTTTCTGAGGATACAGAACACAAGAAAACACTGTTACATACTCATTTAAGTGCATGGTTACATTTACCAGAGAAGACCCTGAAAACCAGTTGGCCAGGTGGGCTGCTCACAGCAGCACCTCAGACTAGGGAGCATTAGCTCCACTGAAGGAGGTGGAACTACATTTGTAGGACTTGAGGCTGTCCTTGAGCCTGAGGAAGAAATTCATCAGGTGTATCAAAGACAGCAACAGAAGCTTCTCCTGTTCTAAGGGGCAAGCACGACTGGAGCCTGTGAGCAAAGAACAAATCTACAGCTATCCACAAGCTCCATCAACTACACTCAGCAGCCTCCTTAGGGCAATTTTTGTAAGAGTAAGTAATTCTCAGCAGCCCCATCAGCAGTTCAACATCACAAGAAATGCACAATAACTTTCCCAGCAAGTGTTGGAATTTCAGTTTAAACAGCCTTTATTTCAGAGCATTTCCTCCCACCACTGTGGAAAGTCCAAGTCACACAACTTCATCTTATGATTATTATTTTTTTAATCACAAGATCTTTATTCCTTCAAACTCTGTACGAAATATTCATGGATACCAAGAAACATTTTGAAGGCAGTAATGGTGCATCACCCTCCCTCCTCCCACCAATAGCCAAAGCCCCCCAGACAGCCGCAGCCGTGCAGAGCACCACACCTTTCTGCAGAAACACGTCCAGCTGGTCAGCACAGAAAGCTTTCAGCTCCTTCTCGGGCTTGTCTTTCTTGACTAACGCCACGACATAGTTGGCCAAGGCCGAGGGGTCTGCGTCACATCTAGTGAGAAAGAGAACGGTGCTTGGCCGCTGCAGGACGCTGACCCCAGGGAGACAGTCACTGGGGAGCCCCCCGAGAGCTCCTGCAGCACTGCCAGGCTGCTGGCCTCACCCCCAGCACCAGCACAGCTGCACTGGGCCATGGAGCCAGCAAAGGGCTTTTCACAACCACAGCCCCGTATTTTAGTTGCCTTGTGACCCACCCCCAGCCGCACCTGACAGAGGCCCCATTTCTCTGCTCTTCCTGAGCTTTGCTGAGAGAAAACAACCTTTCTTTTGCCCAGACAGACCCACTCAAGGGCAGCTGAGCAGCCACTGGTGCTGAACCTCCTCTCAGCGGAGCAACCACACCTCAAATGGCTCTACAGGCACAGCAGAGCACAGACCAGGGAAGGCACTGCACAACGACTATGAAGGATTAAACTGTGTTTAAAAACTAAAACACTGTTATATAGTTCAGAAAATGTCACAGAGGTCCATTTTCAATACACAGAGACACGTTCTGCACAGCTTCAGTGACTGTCCTGATGTGCTGCGGTTTCCTCTTCAAGGATACTTCCACGCTGTATTTTACGATAACCTTTTAACGCTGGTAAAACACCCAAAGGGGAGCAGTTACTGAACCAGGTTCTCTCTCCACACACCCTCACCCTTGTCTGGCTCCACAAAGACCAAAGACACCAACTTTGTGCACTGATACTCCACCACTAATCTTAAAATGGATATTGCTGTAGATTCCATTATTCAGCTACTAGAAACACTCCAGGTATGAAACAGAGTAACAGTGTGGGACACGATTAAGCAACAGCTCCTTGGTTGGCCTCTCAGAGGGTGCAGCTGCCAGCTATCAGATAGGGGCAGGAACCTAAAATACTCAGATGTAAAGACTTCTTTTAATTAACATTTAGAGTATGGGTTGTGTATTTTCTGAGAACAGTAAATCTGGAAACAGAAGGAAAAAATTATGAAGTGTATATATATATTAAAATAATCTCAAGTAAGAAAAAGAACAAGAAAACAAGCAAAAGGAAAAAAGCCAAGCAGAGGGCAACTAGTGACAAATAAAAATCCTCAATGAGCAGCAATCAAGCAGCTCTACTCCCATATAGCCTGCAACAACATCCAACCTCCACTCAAAGCCAGAGTAAATGGAGCAATTAAGAACAAAGAAACCACAAATTGACAGATTTTACAATTCTTACACACACAGAGAAATAACCTGTATGCAATGCATTCACCATGGATAAGGTACCAGGACATTCACCAACTGACTACAAACCTTCAATTTCAAATGGAAGGGACCATCCCTCACTTCACAACCATTCCCTTTCCTCCCTCCGTATGTTAGACCCTCTCACGCATCTCATCCCATCCCATTATGCAGCACAGGAGCACACACGGTGAGTGCACTCCTCTAGTTAAGCCAGTCTGTATTGTCACTCTAGTGTCACTACAGAGTCCTCGACTGTCAGGTCCCACTGCCCAATTCCTTGATTCTCTGCCTCACATTGCACAGGACAGCCCAAGAAATGCTGGAGACCAGCTGGGGTTGGCATGGGAAGTGCAGGAGCCATCCTCTAGTCTAGAGACTTTCAGTGGGGTTTTGACCAAAGGCCATAGAAACCAGTGATTGTAACAAGGGTAAAAGGAAGTTGTGAAGGACTTCCAAAAACCTAATACTTAATGATGGCAACTGAGCAGACCTATTTGAAACACTTCCACGTGCCTCGGCTTCATTTCATGGAAGAACTAAGGCTGGTAGACACTGACAAACAGCTTCCCCTGGTGAGACCCCCAAGCCCTTGCTGTGCCTGCAGCACCAGCACCAGCTGCGTTCAGGCACCACAGAGCTCGGAACCAGCACAAACCCAACAATACTCCGCAGCCAGAATGAATTATCAGAATTCTCACTATAAGCAACAGCAGGACGTAAATGCAGTTTCCACAGTTTTAGCATTATTCTGGTTTTGTCAGCTCCTACAGCAGCCCTTAGCTGTGCTCTGAGGTGACAGAGCTGGGACTGAGGTTGACAGCACAGCCAGGGCAGCAGCTGGGGGCACACAGAACCACTGAAGTTGGAAAAGAGCTCCCAGACCGTCGAATCCAACCTGTGACCAATCCCCACCTTGTCCCCCAGCTCACAGCACTGAGAGCCACGTCCAGTTCTTCCTTGGACACCTCCAGGGATGGGGGCTCCACCATCTCCCTGGGCAGCCCCTGCCAAGGCCTGACCACCCTTTCCATGAAGAAATTCTTCCTAATGTCCAGCCAGAACCTCCCCTGACACAACTCGAGGCCGTTTCCCCTCGTCCTGTCCCCTGCTCCCTGGGAGCAGAGCCGACCCCGACCTGGCCGCACTCTCCTGTCAGGAGCTGTGGAGAGCGAGGCCCCCCCGAGCCTCCTGTTGTCCAGGCTGGGCCCTCGCAGCTGCTCCTCATCAGACGTGCGCTCCAGGCCCTTCTCCAGCTCCGCTGCACGTAGGGGGACAAAAGGCCCCCGGCACGTCCCTGGGCCCAGGCTGTCCGCAGCCCGGGCGCGTCGGGCCCGGACCGGGGTAGGGCCGTAGCGCCCCGGCCGGGCCCGGCCCACGGGAAGCGCTACCCACCCGGTCCGCCCGGCCAGCACGCCTGCACTCACATGGGCTCCAGCAGCTTGGCCAGCCAGGACTTGAGCGCGTCTACGCTCTCGATGATCATGGTGGCCCCGCGCTGCCCGCTCACAAGCTACACCGCCGCCATCGCCGCGGCCTGCCCGGCACCGCCCGCAGCGCAGCCTGCTGGGCATGGCCGGGGCGGGGCCGCGCCGCCAGCACCAATCACACAGCGCCGCCCCGCGCTACCGACCAATGGCAGCCGCGCAGAGCCCGAGCCCAGGGTCAGGGGGAGCCAGCAAGTTCGGTGGAGCGAGCACATGAACCCGCAGCGACATCTTGGGGGGGCGCTTTTAAAGGGACAGCGCCCGCGCGGGCGCACACCTGGGACGGGCATACCCGGCTCATTTCCCGCTCCCCAGCCGGAGCAAGTGGCTGCAGTGATCGCTCCGTTCTCTCGCCCTCCCGCTCTCTTTATCTCCCCTCCCTTCACGCTAGAAAGAGCCCGGGCTCCTCCCGCGTGTCGCTTTGGTGCGGCCCGAGCCCCCCCACCCGCTCCCACTGTTGGTCCGGCCCGCGCGGCCCCGTCCGGCGCGGCAACATGGCGGTGAGTTGGGGAGGAGGGCCGCGGGCTCGGGGCTCTTCGGCGGTTCCCTCACCGTCTGCTCGGGGTCACGCTTCGGCGCTGCGGCCGGCGGGAAGAGGGCTCTGTAGCGGCGTGCGCGGGGCTCTGCCGGGCGGCTGCGGCCCGTGGCTGTAAAGGTGTTAGGAGTGTCTTGGCTCTGATGGAAAAAAGCTAAATCTTCAACCTTTGTGAGTGCAGAATCTGCACTGCTTATGTCCTTTAGCAATTCCTGTGCGTTATATGGTGAAAGAATAAGAACTTTTAATACTTGCTATGTGTTATAAAAAAGGGGAAGGGCGATTTAACACCAATTTAATTAAAATCGCTTGGAATACTTTACCTGAAGAATTCAATAAATTGCAATTAAAGTTTTACCAGATCGTCTTCCTGGCATGGGGAGTGCTGTTCCCATTTTGTGTGTGTCAACAGGAAGGTGCATCACATGGTTTTATGGAGAGTCTGAAATAAAAACAGAGTTCTGCTGAGTTTTTTTTCACGTATGATTTATATCCTCTTCTGCCTCCCCAGTTCCGAGCTCTCTGAGTTTGTTCTTTATTGGCAAGATGGTCAGTGTGTGTGTGTGGCTACTGAGGAGTCCTTTGCCTTGGACAATGTTGTTAACCCTTTCCTCACAGGTCCTGGCTCTAGTTTCAGCAGGCTGGATCTCAAGATACTGACAGATGTTGGTTTGCAGAGTCAGCGCTGCTGCTCTGCTGTGAGGTGCAGTGCCTGGAGCAGTGCTTGCCCATACCCAAAGCAGTTCAGGAGTGGGCTGCAATAGGTTACAGTTCTGTATTTCTTAATCTGTTCAGCTGGACTTCTCTTCCTTACTCTGTTGAACAGGAACGTAAAGGAACAGCGAAAGTCGATTTCCTGAAGAAGATTGAAAGAGAGATCCAGCAGAAGTGGGACCATGAGCGAGTGTTTGAGGTCAATGCTGCAGACAGGAAGGACCAGAGGAGGTATAATTGTGTTTAGTTTTGTGCAGGTTTTATCTTGACTGCTTGAAATGTCTTTTCATTCAAAATCTGGGTGGGGAAAAAAAGACCCCTTTTTAATGAGCATTATTCATGACTGAGCTGGAGGGACTTACTCACACATTGTTGACATTTCTGTAGCTGTTGGCATAAAGCAGCTGAGTACGTGCATGACCAAGTCCCAGCAGGATGAGAGAAGCTTTTTCATTCCTTGGCAGTGTCAGTACCCTCTGTGGTTTTAAAACCAGGTTCTCTTTGGTGACTTGTGTTCTTTGACATGGTGGATGTTCCTCAGTGTGCAGCCTGAGCCCTCAGCACTCAGGAGATTTTCCTTTGAGGGAAGGTGTGTCCTGCTCTGCTTCACTGAGAGAGCAACAGTGTTAGCAAAATCCTGCGTCTTGCTGTAGACCAACCTCTTGTACTTTTGTAGAAATGGAGGAGCACTAGGTGTGTGACCATTACTGTTGCTCAGATGAGGGGCTGTGGTTTCTTTCCTTACACGAACCGTATCACACAGGTTTGTCCCACCACCTGCCTGGCTGTGGTGTTTCCTGGAGCACTCTGCCTTCTGTCTGTGCTGCGTTTGGTTAATGCTTTGCTTTGATAGTGGCTTTCTGCTCTGGTGGTACAATGTTCCTGAGTTGCTGTCTGTCGGTTGTAGGAGGTGTTTATCTCTCGGGTTACATTTCCTTCCACCTGGTTGGTTCTGTGATTGTTCTCGGCTGTCCGAAATTAGCTCTGAATGAGTGGGTGTGTGCGGTGCTGCTTTGGGCTCTGTGCTCCCTGGTGATATGTGAGCACTGCTTCGGTGCCTGGGCAGCTGCCTGGGCTGAGGGCTCTGCTCTCCTGTTCCCGGGGGGTTCTGGCTGCAGGGGCAGTGGATGAGCTGCCTTGGGTGCCACTGGCTACAGCCCGAGAGGGGATGGAGCAGAGCTGTGGCGAGGAAGAGCATTTCACAGGTGCAGAGTGCTCTGTGCTACTGAGGAAGACCATATGACTCTTGGTTTTATTTCTGCCCCAGAGTAACCCTGGGAAAGTTGTTTATCCTCTAGGAATGTGTAGTATGCTTGAGGGCACAGTTCTTCGGGATCTGTGGGGTCCGTGCTCTTTACAGGTGTGGAGAGGTGCCCAGGTGAACAGCATTAATCCTGTGGGAAGGTCTCTGATTGGAAAAACCGAGACCTTGTCAGTATAAGGTTAATATTTGGTGTGTGGGAAAGTCAGACTAAACCAAGATAATAACTGAAGTGGTGTAACAGGTGGTGAATTCTTGAATTGTAGATTTTGCAAGCAAACAAAGGACTTGGCCTTTATTCCTGCATGTTTATGGATTGAGGGAGTGTGTGAAGGGAAGAGACAAGGCATGAGGTAGAGTGCAAAGGTAGAGGCAGAAATTCACAGTGTCCTAAATGTAAATGTAAATATTGTCTTAGCTGCATTGAGAGCTCAGGTTCCAACAACATAATATGTCTTTGAAACACCCTGCAACAATATCCCTGTGAAAGGAGTGATTGCTTGCAGTGTGCCATTAAAATCTGAGCTCACACAGTGGGGGATTAAATAAATGACTTTAAGCCTTTGCTGTAATTAATTTACAGAAGCAGGATTAGAGTTTGTTTCCTTTGGGAATATGTTATCTCTATTTCAGCATTTCTTTGTGATGTCAGTCCTCTGGGGTTTTTTCTTTTGTGTCTAGTTTGTCAGCTCTTTAAAGTCAAAGACTCGTGTTACTGGCGAGGAAAATATTTTAACATCACTGTGGGCTGATTACAGCTGAACATACCAGTTACCTGTTTTGCTCCTGCATTGTCTGATGATCATAAAAAAAGCTAATTATGTGTTTTAATTCTTTGACTTTCTTCTCAGCAAAGGAAAGTACTTTGTTACCTTTCCTTACCCCTACATGAATGGCCGCCTGCACCTGGGACACACGTTTTCCTTATCTAAATGTGAGGTAAAAATTCTTCTTTGCTGATACCTTTACATACTACTCTAGAACAAATGCTGATTTTGTAGTTCAGTTTTGAGCTAACAGGATGCCATGTCAATTCCTTTATAACTTCAATAATGACTTATTAAACTTTCCTTTTCCCCCCTATTTTCAGTGGGAATATTGCTGGCTGAAGCAATTAATGTCTTTTTTTAATTTCATGAGATGAGGCTGCGGGTGTTTCCTCTGTCCTTTCAAATAGGATTTTTAGGAGGTGCTGCTAAATGGCTCAAACTTCACAAGAGATCTGTCCCTTTTGTTGGTGCTTGCTGTGCTCTGTAACTTGTGTGGGAGCAGTTTTTGGGCACTAGTGGGTAGGATTCCACAGCATCCTTCTTTTTGCGCCCACTTGTCTCTGGTCAGAGCCAGCCTGGAAGCTGAGCACGTCTGTGTCTGTGCAGCCACAGCGGGGCAGGCCTGGGAACAAGCTCTGGTTTCACCTTCCTGCCATGAGTTCCCTCCCAGCTGAGTGCCTGCGGTCATCTGTGTGTCAGAAGCTGCATGCTGGAGAAGAGATCACACCTGGGTTTGAGCAGGGGCTGGCCCAGCCTGGTGCCAGTCCTGTTTCAGCTGATCCCTTTTCCCTGCCTGTAGTTCGCAGTTGGGTACCAGAGGCTGAAGGGGAGGAGCTGCCTGTTTCCCTTCGGGCTGCACTGCACGGGGATGCCCATCAAGGTGAGAGCTTTGCAGTTGCTGGGGGCTGTTTCTGATGGGGATTTTATCCCTAAGGCTGCTTGGAGCCTTGCTTACTGTCCATCCCCACCATCACCTTAGTTTCATTTAAAAATTCATCAAGACTGTGTGTTTTGGAACCTGAATTTGTAATAAAGATGTGTTGTGCTTGAACTATAACACCACTTTCTAGAAGATAAAGTATTCTGAAACTAAATTTTACCTGTTACATGTTTTCCTTTGTAAGAAAATCCTCACAGTAAACCTCTTCCTGCCCTGTAAGGTGTTCTGGAAGTGGCAGGATCTCCTAGATGTTAATGCAAGGCCCAGAAAAAGTTTAAAGCACTTAAAGCATGGAATGCAAAATGTTATCAGTAAAACCCACTCCTTGGCTGTGATTGCAGCAGGTGCTCCAGAGAAATACTGACATGCTCCCAATAACTCTGTTCAGGCTTGCGCAGATAAGTTGAAAAGAGAAATGGAATTGTATGGTTGCCCACCGGAATTTCCTGATGAGGAGGAGGAAGAGGAAGAAAATCCTGGTAAAAAAGAGGAAGAAATTATCATCAAAGACAAAGCAAAAGGGAAAAAGGTAAAGTTTAAACCAAGCCTTCCTGGACTGAGAGCTGTGCTCGCAAAACTTCAGAGTGTGCATTGCAGGTTTTTCCTCCTTTGGGCTCACAGAAACCTTGATACAAAGATTTCTATTGCTTTTTCCAAGGTAGCTGAGTACCTTTAAGGTAAATTTGAAAAAAATATATCAGCTGCATGGTTCCAGAAATACCATGTTAATGCATGAGCCCTTATTGGTAAGCTGATGCACTGCCTGATAGTTTCCTGAGAAAAAACAGATCAGATTCAGAGTAATACTCTCTTTTTTTCTCTTTTTATTTTTTAAAATCCCTTCATAGAACATTCATGAACAGGTTGTAGGAAATAGCCCTGCTTTCTCAGAGGTAGCGAATGTGTATTCCTGCTGTTCTGATTATTGTCTTTTAAGTTGGTATCTAGCCAATTCTGTCTAGATAGGCTCAGTAAAATCATCCGCATTATTTTTGCTTACCGGGTATTTAAATGAGATTTAGGATTTTGAGAGTATCCCAAAGCACAGCAAAGAGTCAAGTCTAGGACAAGTTTTAGAGGTGCTCTGTCTGTCGTTTATGTATTTGATAGAGATTGTGCCATTGGCAGCACTGGGTTTGGCCTTGTGGCTGCTCTACAGGACAGAAGGTGTGACCTTGCCTGCTTGTGGATCACTGTTGGGGAGAGACAGGAGATGCTCAAAGGACAGCAGCTGGGAAAAGCACCATGAGCAAAGTGACAGCAGCAAAGGTTTTTGGTACAAGTGTCTAGTGCAGGGCTGTCCACGTTTCTGTGGAGCAGACACCCATGGGTTTGAGCAGAGCCTCGAGTGTGGGCCATTCCTTGCCAGGTTGTTGTGGCAGAGCCTCTGCAGGTGTGTCAGACATTGGCAGGGAGCAATTAGGAAGAGGAGGGTTAGGGAGTGTACAGTGAGCATAAGGTAGGGAAGAGTGTAGAATGGAAACTCTAATCATTTATTCTTACTGCTAGAGAGAGGATGTAAGAATATTTTTATTAACTTGAGTATCTGGAATCAGAAACTGTAACATTAACAGGGGAAAATGCTCTTGTGAGTACAGGACTGTGGTATTCCTCCTGATCCCAATTGTTCTTTCAGAGCAAGGCTGCTGCCAAGACTGGCTCCTCCAAATACCAGTGGGGGATTATGAAGTCTTTGGGTCTGTCTGATGAAGAAGTGGTCAATTTTTCTGAAGCTGAGCATTGGCTGGATTATTTCCCTCCCCTTGCTGTCCAGGATCTGAAGAACATGGGATTGAAGGTGACTCTGGGAAATCCAAACCTCAATTACACAGGCAGCCATACCTGTATTGTTACTGTGTTGGTGAATGTGCTGCTTCTTGAGATTTTCTGTGCTGTACCAGCATAATTCTAGAAATGTTTCTGATACTTATGGAGTTAGTCATCTAACCTCTTAATGGTCATGGATGATAATTAAGTGCTTTGTTGTACAGAGCTTGTACCCTGTGCAGGGGTCACAGCTGGAAATGAGTCCAATAAAGGAACGATGACCTATGGTTCCCATGTGAGATAACTTGTCTGTAGTCAGTATTGGCAGTACTTTTATTTAACATCACATCATTATTCTTCCTAACGGTACTTGTCCTGCTGACAATAGATTTTTGAAAATGAAGAGAGGTAAAAATGATGAAACAAGGCAATGCTGAAATTCAGCTTGAATGATTGATTAAAGCTACTACAAAATCTCTAAATTTCTCAGTCCGTGGAGGGACCTCGAGTCTCTGACATCTCTGCTCTGAGAGAGCAGGCACAGATGTGTGTTTAAGCTTACAGCCTTTGTGGCATACATACTTACATTTCCCTTTCTGGAAAGAAAGCTCTTTTTATTTTTAAAATAATAGTAATGGTATTATGAGATTCCTTTAATTTTTTGATTGTGCTTACTGACTGGAGTCTCTTGCCCATTTTTAGGTGGACTGGAGGCGTTCCTTCCTTACAACAAATGTCAATCCTTATTATGATTCCTTTGTACGATGGCAGTTCCTTACACTAAAGGAAAGAAATAAGATTAAGTTTGGCAAACGGTAAGTTGGCACTCACTCTGAGTTTTTGGGAGTGTGGATGAGCTCAGCTGTATCAAAGACAGAGCCCTGTGACACATCTCTAGAGCATGCTTTTAACTCACATGAAACCAGAATCTTTCATTGCCAGTGCTCTGCCTGACACGATGAAGTGTAGTTATTGTGCCAGCAAAGCATGTGAGATTTGTCTTCTGGGTTTAGTTTTTCCATGGGTACCAATTCAGAACAAAAAAAAAAGGTGAAATGTGAAAGCTCTTGTGAAAACTGAACGTTGGCACTGATGGAAACAGATCCACAAATTTGAAAATACCATTAAGAGGTTTTTTTCCTCAGAGACGTGTGTTTTTTTTCTTCTTGCTCCATACATCGTTTTACTGACTGCTAAATGAAAATACACCTTTTCCTAGATACACAATTTATTCTCCTAAGGATGGACAGCCTTGCATGGATCATGACAGGCAAACAGGAGAGGTAATATTTTTACTTGACATTTTCATGCATTGCTTATGATCTTAAATACTGAATGGAAAGTAAATTGTATCTTGTAGCAAAACATAGTTTGTATGTGCAGAGTCACAACTGTCATGTGCATGTGAGAATTGAATGAACTCCTCTCTTGAACAGATTTGTCTGAAACTATGGATGGTATTTGCCATTGTAGTTGGCTTCTGTGATTGCTTGGCAATCTCTACCAGCAGCATCACTCCATTGTGTTATTTTCTGTTGAAACTAAACAAACAAGCTGTTGTTAACTTAGATTTTGCTGAGACAGTGTATGTGACAACTGAATTTTGTCTGTAGGAATGCAGTACAATCACTCTGCAGGAATACAGTATAACCATTCTGCAGCCAGCATTTTAGTGAACAGCCTTTCAGATGAATGAAAATAGGATTTTCTCTGAGGAAAGCATGAGTACCTTAAATGCGTTTGGATTAGGTTCTTACAGAATAGCCTTTATTTTCTTTCCTGCTCAAGTCAATTACATTTATTGATTGTTGCATTGTTTGTGGGAATTGTAGGGCGTTGGGCCTCAAGAATACACACTGATAAAAATGAAGGTGTTGGATCCTTACCCTGCAAAATTGAGGTAGGTCTTGACTTTTTAGTGGCAGATAGGCTCTGTCTCCTGGCCAGAACTGACCGTTGAATTAAACAGTCTGTTTTGTTTAATGCAGTTTAATTTCACCTGGTTATTTCCGTCGTTTTGAAGACCTGGTCAGAATTTTGAGCTGCTCAGTTTGCTGTGTCTGTGTGAAACTCAAGTTGTAGTTTCAAAAAAGAAAGAAAATGGAAAACAGACAAAGAACTAATGACCCACTTTTGTCTCTTAGGAAACATTACTTGAAAGTTGATATTAGTTTAAAAACCTGTTCTGTATGATCTAGAATGATTTTATTTTGGTAACTTACCCAATACTTTTCCCCCCAGTGGCTTGAGAGGAAAAAACATCTTCTTGGTGGCTGCCACGCTCCGGCCAGAGACCATGTTTGGCCAGACCAACTGCTGGCTGCGGCCAGACATGAAGTACATCGGCTTTGAGACTGGGAACGGGGACATCTTCATCTGCACCCAGCGTGCTGCCCGAAACATGTCCTACCAGGGCTTCACCAAGGACAACGGCGTCGTGCCTGTGGTCAAGGAGCTGATGGGAGAGGTGAGCATCCTGCAGCTTGCTGCTCAGGCTGAGCTGGTCCTGTGGGGCTTACACTTAGAAAGGTGATGGTGGAATTCTAACTGTAAAGAAACTATAGGAGCTACTGCAGAACTTTTGGAGTGACTAAAGTTTTCAGTGACTAAAATAGCAAGCGGCAGGCAGCTTCCTTGGCAGCTAAGCCACAGCAGCAGCTGGGAGAGTAACCTTGTGCACTTACCTGGAGACAGATGCATTCCCATTGCCTCAGCTTGATTTGGTGAAGGGACAGTGTTAAGTAATGGTTTTCTGCTTGCTGGGAAGAGTGAATGGAAAGGGAGGGAAACAGTAATAACTAGAAGGGTTTATGTGGGAAAGGCTTTTGTTGGTGCTGCCATTTCCAGTACATCAATGTGAATGAAGCTTTCTTAGCTGAGCAGTTGAATGTCAGTGATCTTGGGATTTGCTGTCCTTAACTTGTGTGCTTTGTGCAAGTGGTGTTTATTCATCCTGATACAAAGTGATGTTTATTTGTCTTGATACAAAGCACCTTCAGCTGTTTGCATCCCTCGATCTCCGTTCACTACAACTTGTCACCATCTTTCTTGATCTTGCTTTGAAGAATGAAGTAGAAAATACAGGTTTTTTTCCTTTATTAGTAGACATGTGAATTAAAGCAAATCAGTGAGGTAGAAGACAGCTGCCACATCTAGACTGCCTCCTGTCACTGTTTGAATATCTTTACAATACGCTTTCCCTTCTTTGTTTAATGTAGCTTTTAAAAACTGCTTCCCAAGCCATGCCTGCCTTGATGCCATTACTCTTCAGATACTTGAAAGCAAACTGTCCTTCTGCTTCCTGTTTTCCCAACTCTACATACTAGTAGTTTAGATTTTTTTGTATTTGGTATTTGACTTTTCTACCAGTAAATAATCTATGTACTGTCTCCACAGGTTTTCATATGTACTTCCTCCTTGTCCATCTATATATAAAATGTATTTAAATTATTTGTTTGTGATGTGTAAGGAAAATTTACAAAAAATTTTGAAGACTATCAGCCAGGAGAGCTTACTCTACTAGGCTGAAACCACCTGATTAACTGTAATGCTGTTCCTCTGTCCTGCTCAGGAGATTCTCGGTGCTGCGCTGTCAGCACCGTTCACCACCTACAAGGTCATCTATGCCCTGCCCATGCTCACCATCAAGGAGGATAAAGGTAACTCTGCAGCTGAGCCTGTTGGATGGCCACTGACATTCAGAATGTGGGGACTAATCCTTTCATCTGTTTGTTTTCCTTTGACAAGGAACTGGAGTGGTGACAAGTGTTCCCTCTGACTCTCCAGACGACTTTGCAGCTCTGAGAGACTTGAAAAAAAAGCAGGTTAGTCTGTTAACTCAATTGTTTCTGTTTCCTTTCCATAGTGAAGAGGGTCAAAAGTGAATATCAGTGGGTAAAATGAAACTCACTTTAATTGGCGTTTTGCTGTGGCTAACTTAAAATCAAAGTAGTTAAAAATAAATGTTTAAACCAGCTGGGCTCAGACAGATTTTTTTTTCAGACTTTAAGTCTGAGTTTTGGATGAGAATCATATAACTGATGCTGTGTGTTAAGCTACATGTGGAGAAGAGCCCCAGTGACACAGAAATGAATTCCTGTTGTGGAAATGACTTCCAGAAATGAGATTAAGATTCTCTATGAATTTCAAATGAGACTGAAAGTAGTTGTTTGCTAACTGCAAGAGTACATCAGTGTCTGAACAACTATCCCTGGCTACTAAATTTTTGTCCATTCATTTCAGGGTAGAGTAATATCAGTTTTTCCCCCCTGAAAAAATGTAGACAATTACAGCAAAGAATCACCTGGAAATGAGATGGGGATTGAGCTCAGGTGTCAGCAATGGTGAGAAGTCAGGGAAGTGGCTTTGTCTGCTTTATAATAAAATATTATGTACAAAAAAGACACTATGAATGGAGAAAAACCTTTAAATGTGGAAGCCTTTTCTTCGATCTGTTTTTTTTTTCCCCCAACTTTCAAGGCTTTGAGGGTGAAGTACGGCATCAGAGATGAAATGGTCCTGCCGTTCGAGCCGGTGAGTGCACCCAGATGTGTCCATCTGTAGCACACAGGATGTGCTCACTGATGAGAAATGAACCAGGAGCTGTGCCTGCCTCATCCAGAGTTTCTATTTAAAGTCCTCCTTAGCTGAAAGAGCTGAAAAACTTAGAGTAAAATTTGCATGTTTTCCTGCAGGTAAAAGATTTGGTCTGTTAAGGGTTGCAACCAAGATTTGTTGTTCTCTGCTATACTTCAGAGATAAAGGAAAATACAAATTTTTATGGGAATTATTGTTTTGGAAAATGGAATGCATCATAATACTGATAACCTGTTGGTTGATTAAAATTTAGTGCCTTAATGGCCAGATTAGGAGTGTGTCTGTTCTGTGCAAGAACCTCGTGGCTGAGGCAGTTTTCAGTAGAAAATGTGGGTTACATGTAAAGCCGTCCCAGTGTTGTGCAGTACCACACGCCTGTTCAGTACTGGGACAGCTCAGTGTGGTGTCATGCCACAGGATACAGCTGGGCAGCTCAGGAGTCACCCTGGGGACTGCCAGCAGCTCCTGTTGATGAGTGGAATTGCACCAATCCCCTGTAAGCCCGGTGTCACTTGTGTTAGGTGTTGTGAATGTGCAGAGTGAGCAGTGCGGTGCAGGAGGGGTGTGGCAGCTCTCTGTTAATTCTCAGGTGCCCATCATTGAAGTCCCGGGCTATGGCAGCCTTTGTGCTCCGTTTGTCTGTGAGGAGCTCAAAATCCAGAGCCAGAATGACAGAGAGAAGCTTGCAGAGGCCAAGGAGAGAGTGTACCTGAAAGCATTCTATGAGGGAGTAAGTAATAAACGATTTTGGTAAGTGGTTTCTTGGTGAGTTGGATTACGAGGAAAAAAAGGCAGATAAAGAATTAAAAAAAAAAAAACCCCAAACCTCAAGAAAGAGGCAGACTGTCCTTTTTTTCCCGAAGCACTTTTCGTTTAGGCTCCTCCTGCAGTCAGGTCCTACAGTTGGAGGAGTGATGTAGAATTGGAGAAAGTTTCCGCTCATACCTTCCTCTTGTTCTCTGAGCTTTATAACCTGAATTCCTAACAAGTGATCACCTTCTAGAGAGATGATCCGTTTTGTTGCAAGTATAGATTGGGTAACTGATATGAAATGAGCAAAGTGTTGCTGTGTTGTTATTGGGGTTGTTGGGGTTTTTTTTGTTTGTTTGGGGTTTTGTTTTTGTTTGGTTTTGGTTTGGAGTTTTTGTTTGGTTTTGTCTCTTTCTCCTGTCTTTACTTCAGTAGCTCACCATGTGTATTTTTCAACTGTTCTTTTGTAAGCAAGTAGCAGTTTTTATTTCTGATTCTTTGCACTCTTGTCATCTATGTGAGTGCTGACTTGATGTGTACAAACTGTTTAACTACACTTTAAAAAAAACAATTGTGTTCTTATTTTTTGCATGTCAAAGATTACAGTATCTGCTACTTCCTTATGTTGATCTGAACACCTATGGCACCTGTTTCTTGCTGAATTTTGAAAAAATCATTTCCTATGACCCATCTTTTACAGGTGATGTTAGTGGATAAATTCAAAGGACAAAAAGTTCAGGATGTCAAGAAACTAATTCAGAAGCTGATGGTGGATAAGGTACATGACAGTGTTCACACAGCTGCTTCTGAATTGTCCATTTTGTCCTTTTCACAGGACTGAATCACCAGAGAAACCCCTGGTGTGGTTCTGCAGCTCTCAGGGTGCTTTGGGTTGCTGCAGGACACTGCAGAGAGGGGGACCTGATGTTCTTGGGCTGAGTAGCTTAATTAGGGTTCTCTTATTCCCAATCTTATTCCATCACCTTGCTTAGGACATGTTCTGCTGGTCCAGTTTATTTAATATAGCTGGGAGGATACTGGAAGTGTAGGACCTGAACTGTCCAGTCTCTTTCAAGCCACTAAAGGGGATGTGTGAGTGCAAACACCGCATTGTTGGGCCCTTCCTTCAGAGAAGGGAGAGCAGTAAATGAGCAGTGACTGTGGCATCCCTCCAGTGAGACTTCTCTGATGAGGACTGGGAGTGGGAGAGGCTTCAGTCATTTAGTCATTATGCCCTTGCTGTTGCAGCATTGTTGTGTCCACATGATAATGTAACCCTTCACCCTACATCAGCACACAGGGTGTGAGCAGGTAGGTTTGAAGATCACCATCCCATTTGCCTTTGCCTTTCTCCCTCCCTCTCTCCCCCAGGGTTTCCTAGGAGCTGTTTCAGTCAGTGGGGCATAGTCAGTGAGGAATATTTTGTGCTTGTGTCCTCCATATCTTCCTGCACAGAGACATTCTGTACAGCATGTTGTGAGCCTTAGAGAAGCACACAGCCAAGCCTTACCTCATTTTGCCCAAGGGAATACTGAGGCAGAGACTGGTGAGAGCCATGCAGTAAATCCTGTTAGATTAGAATGGAGAGGATGCTTTTTAGTAAGTTGTCAGGATTTTCAAGACTTTGCTAAGTACTTAGATCTCAGCTTTCATTGCCCTTTCAACTCTTAGGGTGAAGCCATGATTTATATGGAACCTGAGAAACAAGTTATATCGCGGTCTGCTGATGAGTGTGTTGTGGCCCTTTGTGACCAGTGGTGAGTGAAAAAAGGCAGTAGTTATAAAGTTGCTCCAATGGTACCCTACTTCTTGATTGCTTTATTACAATAAACCTTTCCTGTCTGTAGGTATTTAGATTATGGTGAAGTGAACTGGAAGAAACAGACATCAGAGTGCTTGAAACATCTGGAGACGTGAGTTATGAACGTGGCTGTAAAGGAGAGTGTGTTTGCTGCTGGTGTCTGAGAGGTTTGAAAGCAAGTGGAGCTTGTTTCTTACAGGTTCTGTGAAGAGACTCGGAGAAATTTTGAAGCTACCTTAGGTTGGCTACAAGAGCATGCATGTTCCAGGACATACGGCTTAGGTAGGCAAGACACTCCTTTCTGGGTTGGTTCTTTGTGAGGATGTGCTCCTCATTTCATTTGGAGGGCTGAAGTGCTATGTAACATCCCCAATGGTATGGGGAAGTGTGGGAACAACATTGTCCAGCTTAGTCTCTGCGGCTCCTGGTAGCTTTTTACCTGGGCCATTGATTTGGAAGGGACCTCAGAAGAGGGAACTAACACCATTTCTTGGGTTTCCTCCTTGAATTCAGACTAACCTTCATCTTGTGTAGCCTGACATGGGACAGCTGCTAGAAGAGGACTAGAACTCACAGCAAATGTTCTTGAGCTGAGCTGTGTCAGGAAACTGATTCAAAATCAGCAACTGTTTGCTCTTGAGTAAAAGTTTCAAATGCATAATTTAACTTTTAAAACAATTATTTTTAAAAGTTTAAGCATGAATACTAATGTATCAATGTGTGTTTATGTGTTCCACTGAAAGCCTGTGGGCAGGGATGGTGCTGGTGGCACTGACAGTTGCCTTCCCTCTCTCCAGGGACCCGCTTACCTTGGGATGAGCAGTGGCTGATAGAGTCTCTCTCTGACTCCACCATCTACATGGCCTATTACACCGTGGCTCACCTCTTACAGGGAGGGAACCTGAGGGGTCAAGGAGAATCTCCTCTGGGCATCAGGTGAGGAGAGTGAACTATTAAGTTATCTTATTTAATTGGGTGTTCTTCTCTCCTGAATTGCTCTACAGAAGGACTTGCCAAGGAGGCTGAACCTTTGCTTTTGTTTGTGAAAACCATCATTATTAAATGTAACCTACTGTGAGCTCACTTAGAACAGGTCTGCAGAGGTGAAATAGGGAAAGAGAGACTGAGTGGAGAAATGCCTCTGAAAGCAGAGCTGTGTGGAGAGTAAATCACCTTTTTCAATACTTGTTTGATGTGCCTCGAAATGGTCCTTGGCAGGCGATTGGTTTCAGCTGCTGAGGTGTCTGCTTGGTGAGACTGCTGTGCACCATAATGGCTTGTCAGCTCCAGGATACAGAGGTGGCAGGGCTTAGAGCTTAGTTTTTGTCACTGTCACTTTCCTAGAAGCTTAGAAGTGTCTTTGGAAGTCTTCAGAGCAAGAGGAAGGAGGCATGTGACCTCTTGGATGGAGTGACTGTTGAACTGCAGTGATAGGGATCAGAGAAATGCAATAGTACAGCTCAGTCTGGAATTGAAAAAACACTTCAGGTTGTGCCTTGGGTCATCTGCTCTAATTCTGTGTGGTTTATGAACTGATTTCTGGGATAGTTTACATATTGGAATTGATATCATTTTTACTTGATGCTATAACTAATCTGAAAACCATTTCCAAAGTAAAGATTCTGATTATTACAGACAGAAATAGCTCTGAAAGACTGGGCAAGGCTGCCATTTGGGCTCAAACCTTTCTAATTACAGGGAGGCTACGCACGAGCTAGTCACGTCTGGAAACAAGCTTTGAAGTGAGCATCCTGGGCCCTAAATTACAGATTTGATATAACTAGGCATGTACAATTGGAGAGCTCTCCTGTGCGAGTAGATAACATCTTGCAGCCTTGGAAAATGATACTTTTTACTGATACTTGCTCTGTGGTGTGAAGGAAAAGGCGATTTATGGTTCATCATGTCAGTCACCTTCAGTTACAGTGAATGTGACACCAAACATAAACTCAGTCGCAGCACAGGAATTTAAAGCATAGAACATGAATAGCCAGAACCAAACCAGCAAACCTGTGCCTGTAGGATTTATTCTGGACTGGTAGTACAGCCCATTGTCTGAGGTGGTTGTTTAATGGTTTTCCTCTCTGCATAGCACAGGCCAAAGCCCCTTAGCAGATGCGAACACATAGCACATTTTGGCATGAAAGTATTTAGTTTGGAGTACATGCAGGCAGTGTCTGGTGCACTGTGCTGAAGTTCTGAGGGCCAGGAGTAAAAATCTCTGTAGAAACAAGAAGGATTTGTGTTAATGCAGCCCAGTAGCTGCAGAACTGTGGGTCTCAGTTGCATCTTGCTAGTATTTTCATTCAAAATTGTGGAACCTACCTCTGGTAATTGGTAAGATGTGTCTTGCAGTAAATGTTAATTTTAAATGTTCATTCCGTTCGAAGTGAGAAAAGACCACAAATGTTTTCCATGTAGGAGGCACCCTTGAACTGTACAGCAGTTCTCTTCTGTCCTCCTCCTCTCTGACTTCTGGGAAGCCAGAAGGAATGACTCTATGAGACATACCAGTGAGGGGCTCTCAGGGGTTCACTTAAGGTCACAGGTGGTGCTGGGGGTTGGGTGGTGACATTTGGGAAAGAAATGATCAAGTTTCCAGGACATTCAAGATTATGCTTTAATTATTATTCACTTTTTCTTTATGAGAGTCTTCGTGCTTTATTGGGAACTCTTAAAGGGCAGTTTAGGTAGGGCATGGCTTGAGCAGTTCCAAGTTTGTTTCTGATGTTGGATTCACTCCTGTGAACTCAGGCAAAGGACTTGGGCACCGTGTCCACGTTTGCTGGTCATGTGGACTGGTGTTGTGAGAATGGATCAGCAGGTTTAAGCTGCCTTATGCAAAGAGCTGTGGAGTATGAGAGGAGCTTTTACTGACATTGCAATGTGGGACTGACTCTGTGCAGGGCGCATCAAATGAGCAAAGAGGTTTGGGATTACATCTTCTTCAAGACAGCTCCATTCCCTAAAACTGAGATTCCGAAAGAAAAATTGGATCGGCTGAAGGAGGAGTTTGAATTTTGGTATCCTGTGGATCTCAGAGTTTCTGGCAAAGATCTTGTTCCAAATCACCTGTCGTACTACCTCTACAATCACGTGGCTATGTGGCCAGAACAAAGGTAAGTTGGGATGTGATGCAGGTGTGCAGGAAGTAAAGCTGAAGAGTTTGCAGTTCTATCGTGTTTGCTAATGGCCTCCAGACTGGACAACATTGAGAGCTGTGTTGAAAATGTATTCTTTCATATTGCAGCTTTGATACAGTTGTCCATAATGGAAGTTATTGAAATGGAAAGATTTTTTACCATTATTTCCCCTGTCTTTTTCTGCAATATCTCCTCCTATGGATTTCCCAGTGTTGAGTTGTCACTGGAATTTATGTGATTTTTTTAGTAAGTCTTAATTCTTTCTCAAGGATGGTTAAAACAGCCATATATATTCCCGTGGACTGTGCAGGACAGGTTGAGAATCTTTGCCCATCACATGATGCTTTTAGGGTGAAGATACTGTTTGCATTCCCTTGAACTTTGGTTTAAGGATTGTATAAAACTGTATATAGGAAAAGTGAGTTTCTGATGTACAGTAGAGATGACTGTGGGTAATTTAATACTCCTTCCTTCATGGGTAGAAATGTGTGGAACCAGCACTATTGTTTGCTCTTGGGCAGTGCCAATCACAGGCCTTTAAATTAAAAATATCTGCGTAGAGGAAGGTGAAATAAATGAACTGTAATTGTGGGTACACTGCTCCCTGCTTTGCATTTCAGTAATGATAATCCTTGGCCTTTACACTGTAGTTCTTTTTGTCTTCAGAGACACTCTTTAATATATTTAAGACAACCCTTAGTTTTTTTTTTTTTTAAGATTTCACTTAAGATGTTCATCCCAAACTGGAATATAAAACATTTGTTCCTTTTTTTAAAAAAGAGAAAATGTATTTACTTGGCCAAAGCTGTGTGTCTTGTCTTCAAACAGAGAAAAATGGCCAGTAGCTGTGAGAGCCAATGGACATCTGCTCCTCAATTCAGAGAAGGTATGGCAAGGTTTTGTATATGACATGGCTTTTGTGTTGTCAAAGTAGGCATTTGCTAGCCAGACTAGAAGCTTCTTGGGATTTAAGTAGGGGAAATAGTGACATTTCTTCAATAGTGCCCTCCGGTTTTTTATTCATTGGAGGTAAAGACCTGCCTTTCCTCTGATTCTGTGTAGCACTACTCTTGAGTCAGGTCTTGTGTGATCACACCAACTTAGTGAAGAGTTTAGTGCATTTCTGTTAAGTTTTAAGGTAATATAGAATGTTTATTTATTTATTTAATTGAAGTTTAGGTTTTTAAAGCATTGGCATAGATGCAGTGAGAGGAAAAAGTTTTTGCCAGTAACTTGCTAATGCATGCAAGTTCTGACACTGAATTGAATTGGAAGTGCCTGAACCCAGGAATTAGGCCTTGGAGACTGTCTGATATGAATCAAAAAAACCCTAAAGCAGACCACAGCAGGGTCCTTGAAAAATCAATGCAGGGTGAACTGAAACTGCCAGTTTTAAAGTGATAATTAATCTTAATTTAGGGAATTTCTGAGATTATATTTTGGTGCTCAGTGCATGCAGAGTTCAGTCTGCTTTTGCTGTGAGACCCTATTCAGATTCACCAAAGTGCTTTTTGCTGTGATTCATGGGAAAATGGTTTGCCCAAACCCTTGTTGGGTCTGTCGTGCTTACCCACCCATACAGGGTATGTGTAAGGAAGCAAACACTCTTGTCTTTCTTTCAGATGTCTAAATCGACAGGCAACTTCCTCACCCTCACTCAAGCTGTTGACAAGTTTTCTGCAGATGGTGAGTGTGTTCTGACCCGCATCTGATTGTCAATTATGCCAAAATGACTAAAATGAGTGTTTTGCTGTCAAAGGAGTTTATTGGAGTATTGAATGACAATAAATCTGCCACTTACCACCTGTTCTTGTTGAAAAGCTGAACTCCGTTTGGAAGATGGGGATGTGTGTTAGCACACCTGGTTCAGCCAGGAGCTGCTGCTGGGCTGGAGCCCTCCAGGAGGGGCCTGTTTGATCTTTCTGTGTTCACTGGAGGGCTCAGAACACAGGACACGCTGTTGGTGTGCACGGGGTGTGTACATGTGTGTGCCCTGGGTATCCATGTGTGCCTGTGCCCCTTCCACGCTCCTGTATTTTGGGCAGTGGCTGTGCCTCTCTCCTGGTTCTGGTGTCTGTCTGGTCCCTTCCCAAGGAGGGCAGTGCTCCTCTCCCAGGGGAAGGAAGTGTCTCCTTTAAGGCATCTCTGGCTGGCCAGGCAGTTTGTGACTTTGCTTTGCGTTTGTTAGCTCTGACTGCAGTGAGCTGTCACGGGGGCAGGAGGCACGGCACTCCACGGGTGTCAGCCAGCTCATGGCATCCAGCCATGGCAGCTGATCCCCTTTCCTTCAGGCATGCGTTTGGCCTTGGCTGATGCTGGAGACACTGTCGAAGATGCCAACTTTGTGGAAGCCATGGCAGATGCTGGTATTCTTCGTCTCTACACGTGGGTGGAGTGGGTGAAGGAGATGATTGCAAACAGAGACAGCCTGAGGAGTGGCCCAGCTAGCACCTTCAATGACAGAGTCTTTGCCAGGTATGGTACAAAGGTTAATAATACAGTTTGAGTCAGTTTTTTCCTTGCAAGGAGGAATCCTGTGGGTTTTTTTTCTACAAATTAATGAATTCCATAAAACAGAGCACATTCCAGAATAGGTTATGGGGTTTGGCTGCACTGGTGACAGTTTTACACAGTGTTGCCATTGTGTCGCGCAGACTGTGCAGTATTGATGTTGTCACTTCCCTCCGCAGTGAGATGAATGCAGGCATAATGAAGACAGAGCAAAACTACGAGAAGATGATGTTTAAGGACGCTCTGAAAACTGGCTTCTTTGAGTTTCAGGTAGGAGGTGTAAGAAACGGACACCTGGTATTTGTTACTTTGTGGATTTCTTTTGATCCTTCTGTCTCTGATCCTTAATTATACCCCTGAATTGGAATCAGAATTGTGTCAATAAACAGGGGTATTTCAATGGAATAAATGGAGTAAATAAATGTGTCAGTTTACAGAGGTCCAGAGGAAAACAAATGCCATGCTGCAAACAGTCTTGATACCTAATATGAGCAAAAAGCTGCTTAAAAAAGGATAGTATTAAAAAGAGTGTTGCCTTTCTTTAAATCTTTTGTGCTAAGGGACTCTTTGTAATAAATCCAGATAATAGATTAACAAAAGTATTTGGAAGCATAGTGCTTTTTGATATCCTCCATAAACCATGTCTCCAGAGTGTCTGCAGAGCCATGCTGCTCCACTTAATGAATTACAGGTGCTCCTTCATGTGGCTGCTGTTGAGATACTCAGGAGTAGGGTTAAATAGGCTGAATTGTGTAATGATAGATCATATTCATTGCCTTTTTCTTAGTCCTTATTAATATCTGTGTGTAAGCTATTTGGATGACAGCTCCTGATACACAGCTGTGGATGTTTTTGGCTTTTATGTTTGTGCCAATAAACTGTTTTTAAAGTACCACATGAATGCAAAAATCCAGTGGCCAGCTGGCAGCTTCACATGTGAGTGCTCCAAGAAAATACAGTTCTTAGAACTCAATAATGGCTTATTGCAAGCTGCTCACACTCTGAAGGCATGTTAGAGTCCAGAAGTGTGTGTTTTTGGCTCTGGGTGTTTCTCCCTGACAGCTGAGTGCTAATGGCTGTGTTGTTGTTCCAGGCAGCGAAGGACAAGTACCGTGAGCTGGCGATCGAGGGGATGCACAGGGAGCTGGTGTTCCAGTTCATCGAGGTGCAGACTCTGCTGCTGGCTCCCATCTGCCCCCACCTGTGTGAGCACATCTGGTCCCTGCTGGGGAAGGTACTGACCTTTCAGTTCTGTCACTGATTCAGAGCCTTTACGGATTTCAGTAACAGCTGTGTCAGGCTTACAGATGTTATTCATGTACAAGTAGAAGAAACGTGTCAGAATCCAAGGAGTCATACTGGCTCCTTGTCTCTGGGACAGTGACTGCAGGGAGCTGGCCTGTTGCTGTGATGATATATCAACATTAATACCAATCACTTAAACTTACATTGTCTGCTTACAAAGAGGTGATCTAAAATTAAGTAAAACAATACAGTAGTCTTACACTGAAGTGTAAAGCTTAGTTTTGATTTTTTTAAGCCCTGTGCTTGTAGATGGCATTCTGTAGCTGTGTGGTAGTTGTGATTGTATGTGTAGTCCTGAACACACTTGCAAAGAAATCCTTGTTGGCTGTGTGCCCACCCCTCTACAGCCTAGTTACAGGTGGGTGCTCACTGCCGTCCAAACTAGCTAAGCTCCATTTTTCAATCAAGGTATAATGGTTGGAACAACCCCAGGTAATGTGTGCTCACCTGAGTTCATGTCTTCCTCTGCCCAAAGCCTGACTCCCTCATGAGGGCCTCGTGGCCAGCAGCAGGGCCGGTGGATGAGGTGCTGATTCGCTCCTCTCAGTACCTGATGGAAGCTGCGCACGACCTGCGGCTCCGCCTCAAGAGCTACATGGCACCCGTGAAAGGAAAGGTGAAGGTTCTTTGAGTGTGCAAGTGTCATAATTCTGTATTGCCTGGGGACTCCTTCCTAATTTCTTTTTATTTCCTCAGAAAAGTGCTAAAGAGCCTTCCCAGAAGCCTTCTCACTGTACCATCTACGTGGCGAAGAACTACCCGCCCTGGCAGCACACCACGCTGTCCGTCCTGCGCAAGCACTTCCAGGTGCTCTGCCCTCCAGCTGCTTTCCTGCTGCTTGTGGGCTCATTCTCCATCTGTAAAAAGTTTATAAGCTGTAACTTGTTACCAAATTATTTAAATTGATTAATTTTCCTTATGCTTTTACAACTGTCCAGCAAGTTTTGATGCTTGATGATAATGTCCCAGGGACTGTCATTGATTTGACAGTTGCATTTAATTGTTTTTTACAATACGAGTAAAAACATGCCCATGCTCTGTTTCTCTCATTTATAAATGCAGCTTTTAAATATTCTGCTTTCCAAGTATGTTTTTGAGGAAACATGGTTGACTTGACAGACTGCCTTACTCTGCAAGTGGGCTTAGAAGCTTTGTTCTGGTCCTGAGTAAGTGTATACCACTCAGCAGTGTTACAAGAAATAGGCTGAAATTGAGTAAATCAGTCACAAGAAGAAATATATTAAGAAAGCAGAAGGATCTGTGCTCCTGACATGGAGAAACTGCTGACAGTGGCTTTTGGGATCCCAATGAACCATCCTTGGCTTGAACACACCAGGGTTGTACCTGATAGATTAGGGAGTCCTGACTATTCCAGCTTGTGACAATGAGATAAGCCAATATTCCTCCCGTGGTATTCGTTCTTAGAGCTATTCACCTTTGGGCATTGCATGGGCTTTTCTTTCTGTATTAGTGTAAGTGCTATTTGGGTTTCAAAAGGAAGAGAAAATGATCTGCAGAATCAGTGATGCTGACGAACCTTGCTGGTGTTTATGGGAAAGCAGGAAAGGTGTGTGATATTGAAGGGGAAGTTGTTTTGTGGTACCTGTCTCTTAAATTGTTCGTCCGTGTTTAGGTCAGTGGTGGTCAACTGCCAGACAATAAAGTAATTGCCAGTGAGCTGAACGCCTTGCCAGAGCTGAAGAAGTACATGAAGAAGGTGATGCCTTTTGTTGCCATGGTTAAGGTGAGTGTCAGAGGGACAGTTCTGGTACAGGAAAGCCTTTTGTGAATGCAGTGTCTCCCCTGGCCCTTTGCTTATTTGGTATCATCATGGGTTTGTTTATGAATGTCTTTAACATTTCTGGAAGAAATGCATAATAAAAATGTCTCTGTGAATTAGCCCAGGTGAGCTCTAGGTCTGGTTGAGGCCTGGTCCTTTCTCTGTTTTGTAGGTGATATAATCTGTGCTTCAAACACACCTATTCCTCTATATTTGAAATTTATTATATTTGACTTCTCCAGTTTTTCATGCTGAAATGAGTCAGGTGTTGCTCTGGAGACATAAAAATTGGAGGTTAAGAACAAGGCCAGAATTAATTGATTACAGTATGTTTAAGGAAGAAAAAACCAGACTGTTCTGAGCCTTGAATGGAATTGTGAATTTTGTGTGTAATTCTTACGTTTATCACTTAATATTCTGATAGTCCATTATTTTTCTGGAGTCATGTGAGCCTATGAAAATCTTGGCTTCCCTCTATTTAAAGAAACTTTTTTGTGCTTGCTGTTGCAGATGAAAATTCAGCACAGCAGCTAGTGACAGCCAAGAAGCAAAGAATTAATTTTTTTTTAAGAAATGAGGGGAGTCGCAGAGTAGGATTTAAAACCTTTTTGATGACACTTCCTGATCTATAGAAGTTGAGAGGGATTAGTAATGGAAAAATCTTAATGAGTGTAAAAAAATACTACTTTTTCTCCTTAAACTTTAGCTTGATTTTTGAAATGCACATCATAATGTCTTTTATTGGTAAGCTCTGTCATGTGTTCTAGATGGTGGTCTCTTTGCTGTCTCTGTGGGCTGTTCTGATTGTTCTTTTTCACGGAAGCTCAGAAGCCTTCAGAGGAGTAGAGAGCACAGAGCAGCCCTGGAGCTTCGTGTCTCAGTTTGTAGGAATAGTAGGGATGTGTTGGATGCACTGATCCAGCTGGGAAAGGTCAGGCAAGCTCTCAGTCCTGAGAGTTGGAGCTGAAACATTGCTGTATTTTGGTGTCTTTAGTCTGGCAGCAGTGAGTGGTCCTGGGGCACACGGGGAAGGAGCTGCATGCTGAGCTTTAACTCAGAATCCATCCTTTCATTTTCAAAGAGCAGTAACTGGTTTCACAGAGAGACAGGGAAACATCTGAGCTCAGACTCCACTGATCAGTGCTTTTCTCTGAAACTAATTATTCATCAATTCCAGGGTACAAGGAGCATTTCTGTTTGTGCTTCCCACTTGTCAGAGGAGGGCTGAAATGTGGGAGAACCTCTGTGATTTACAGAGGGAAGTAGTTCCGTGTTAAAAGGGAATCTTTCACATGAAACTCACCAGGAAAGCAGGAAACCACAACCACGCCGAGGCTGACAAAGCAGACCTTCAAAGGAGACAGCTGGCTCAGCATGTAGGAGCCAGGCAGGGACAGATTAAACTCCAAAGAGGAAGTTCTGTTTTAGTTAAAAAAAAAAAAAAAATTGTGTGGTTTTCTTACTGCCTTTAATACTGTGTCTCTTGTGACTGTTGCTGCTGGCTTTCTGGACTAATTAAGTTACTTTTATGTTAACGTACAAAGTGGTTGTTATTTCCCTACAGAGCACTCACTGTGGGCACGTCCAGGTGTTGTGGGCTCGTCCTTTATTTTAAACTGGGTCATAAGCCTGAGTTTCCTGCTGTGAAATACCACTGAAATGCTGACTGATTTTGTGAATTCTCAACCTGCACATTAAGTAGGGATTTAAATAACTGTGAATGTCAAACACCTTTTCAATTCTATATTAAAAATGTGTTCTAATTGCTCTTACTCCTCCCATCAGTGTCACCAACTCCCTGCAGAAGAAACCCTGTTACAAGAAAATTATTGCTCCTATGTTAATGTTGTGCCAGCAGAGAGCTCTTGGATTTACAAGCCTATTCTTTTCATGACTAATGTGGATAGTTTGCCGTTTTGAAGCATCATTTCACTTGCAGCTTTTAGATGGTTTTAATACTTTTTTTCTTTCCTCTGACAGGAAAACTTGGAGAAAAATGGCTCACGTGTTCTTGATCTTGAACTGGAGTTTGATGAGCGTGCCGTGCTCATGGAGAACATTGTCTATTTGACAAATTCCTTGGAGGTTGGTACAGACTTGGCATTTACTGGGATACCTGTAGGAGCAGCCTTTCCTAAGGTTCTAAGCCTCTTTACATTAACTTCTGGGTGTACCTTGCTCAATAACAGTTTTTTATCAGCTTTGTTTTCATGTGTCAGATAGATGCATATAAATCTGTTTAGTGTTGGCATGAGATACAGGGGTAGGTGTGCACTACACAAACATGGTCCCAGAAAACAGGGCTGGTTTTCAGTGCCGTACTGGATGTGTCTGTGACAGTGAAGGCCACTGACACTTTTGAAGAGACATTTTTCTCTGAGCCAGTCTGTATCTTACATGTTTCCAGCTGAAGAAGTGAGAAGAAGTTGCTTCAGGGCATTAGCAGCAGGAGCAGTCCCTGGGCTCCTACTCTGGCGTGTTGGCTGCAGCAGGATGTCTTCCTCCTGCAAGGAGCAGGCTCTGGGCAGGGCAATACACTGTGCTCTGTACAAGGCATCCGGTCTGGCAGCGGCTGTGCTGCTTCATATGATGAGCAGAATTTAGTTTAATAGGCAACATGAGGTAATGAGGGGACAGCTCAGGCAGGTGGTGTTTAAAAAAACCCAAAAAACCCCCAACACCAAAAGTCAAAAGCAGTTGTTTCAAGAATTAGAAACTGTATCTGTTGCAGAGCTGGATGTAACCTGTACAGTATGAAACAAGTGTGACCTTTTTGGGCTTGTCCCATGTCAGAGCAAAGTCAAGAGTGAGCAGCAACTTTTATTTTAAACTACCTGTAAATCTGCAAATCCCACTGACCTGGGGGAGGGAGCAGTGTGTCCTCTGGACAGCCACCCCGAGAGGCTCGGTGGTCTCTGGGGGTCCCTGTCCTGAGAGGCTGACTGGTGTGTCCTGTGCACCTCACACAGGGAGCAGGTGACCCTCAGAGGCCCTTTCCAAACAAGATGTTGTGGGTTTAGGTGTGCTTTTGTTGCCTTATGTCAGTGCAGGTTTTCTTTCCCCTTTCCTACATGAGCTGCTGTTTGATGGGGCTGTAACTTCTGCTGTTCCCTCTGAAGCCATTGAACTCCTGCTTATTCCCTCCTCCCCCATTTTTTCTCTTTTATAGCTGGATCATATTGAAGTGAAGTTTGCTTCTGAAGCAGAAGATAAAATCAAAGAAGACTGTTGTCCTGGAAAACCATTTTCTATATTCAGAACTGAGGTAAATTCAGACTTCCAATATTTGAATTTCTGAAAACTTAATTTGAAACTTTAAAAAACCCAGAAAAAGATAAATATGCCATTAAAAAACTTTGATCAGATATAAACGTTCATCATATATAAATATTTCTAACTCTTTTAAAAGTAAAAATGTCATTGATTTCCCTAAATATGGCCTAAACCCTTGTTACACTGCGGGCTGCATTTTAGATTTGGGGCAATGCTGGTATGGCCAGGCAGGTTTTAAAGGTGTTTTATTGCTCTGGAAGATTTATTGGCAGCAGATGTTTATTTGGTTTAGTTTTGTGTCTCCTCTGAGGGATCACAAGCGCAGGCTCTCCTTTAAGGTCTGTACTGTTTCTCGCAGCCTGGCGTGTCTGTGTTTCTGGTGAACCCTCAGCCCTCCAATGGCCACTTCTCCACAAAAATGGACATCAGGCAAGGAGACAACAGAGAGACCGTGATCAGGCGCCTGATGAAGTTGGACAGAGGGATCAAAGGTAACCTAAGTACAGGGGTACAGCTGTACCACCTGGTGAGGCTGTGACAGGCCGTGGGACATGCCCTGTGTGTGCAGTGGTGTGAGTGTGCCAGCTCCTGCTCACTGGACCTTTGGGAATGGCTGAGAACAAGTCAGGTGAAACAGGGACTCCCTCCCTGTCTTCCCAGAAGGTGTCAGTGTGCTGTTGGGCTGGCAGACTGTGCTTGCAGGAAGGCTTAGCTGAAGGATCCCAGGCTTCTTGGTCTGCTTAGCAGTCTTTTATTAGTCTGCCTTTTAATAGGGAATTGTCTTGAAACCAACTCTCACATTCCTCTTCCTTCCAGTCTCTGCAGTTCGTTCCTCAGAAGATGAGGAAAAACTGTTCAGTTACTCAGACCTGTCCCAAGCCAGAATAAAGCAAGTTCAGTGCTTGGAGCACAGTATTGGGAGCCAGTGTTCCTGTGTGGCTTATCCCCATTTCTGTTGGTAACTCCCTGTGTTACCAACAGAAGGACATTGTTGTGTTGGTGTGAACCTCAACACGACAGTTCTTCCTGAGAATGTACACCTTGGAGCAGGTGTGGAGGTTCCATGGGTTAAGCATGTCTGTAGTTGATTCTGTTGGTGCTGTGGCCTGAGCAGCTGCTGTCTCTGTGCAGATCTCTCCAAAGTGAAGCTGATGAGGTTTGATGATCCTGTGCTCGGGCCCCGCCGTGTTCCAGTCCTTGGCAAAGAGGAAGCAGGGAAAACTCCCATCCTGGAGCAAGCCATCTTCCACATCGACCTGGCCCAGAGGCACGTCCGTGTCACTGAGAACGGCCTGACAAGGGACATTGGGGACACAATTGTTTACCTGGTTCATTGAACCAGGTGTGTACCTGGCCGTGAGAAGGTTCATGGAGGGACTTTGAAGCATCTGTATTAAACAAAGAGGAGAATTTGTTCTACTAAAAAAAAGCCCACCCAAACCAACCTGAGTTCACATGTGAGTTGCCCCTGCTTTTTTAAACAGGGATTTAATAAAATTATTTTCCTCTGATGCTTTCACTTCTCTTGAGAAGAAACAGTTACCCTGGAGACTCTTCCTTTCCAGCTGTGGGCAGGGTCTTCAGAAGCAACTTTGAAGGCCACACTTCGAATTCCACTCCTTCCTCCATGGAGCTGCGCTGCTTCTCAGCTGGGTTCGGCTCCCTCTAAACCTGATTCAGCTGAAGGCTGTAATTGAAGAGCCTGGAGCTGCCTGGGTGGGGGGAGAGGGGTGGCCCTGGCTGGTGGGAGCTGGTGTGACACAGGGCAAGGAGTGTGGTGATGTCACCTGTGCCAGGCTCAGAGTCGTTCTGTCAGATTGGATGTCTAAGGTCCCATTGTTGTTTATTCTTTACTGAGTAACAACTCAGGAAAAAATTTCTTTTTGTTCCTGGTCTTGAGTATGGAGCAGAGTGAAGAGGCCCATCCTTGGCAGGCATTGTAAATAATCTGATATATAAAAAAACTGATCTATGTAAAAGCCATAGAGCTGAGGAGAGAGGAATGCTCACTGTTGCATATCACCCTGTGAAGTGTCTCTCTGAAGAGAGCTGTGGGTAGGAATTCCTTGCTCTGGAATTCAGTTCAGAACAGATTATTAATCCCTGTAGGCTTTGCAAGCAGAAGAGAGAATTATTGATTCTGTGACATCCAGAACTGTATTTTGTTTAAAGCAGCAGCAGTTACTCCTCAGAGAGCCTTCTTGAGTCAGAGGGATTGTGTGGCTTTGGGGAATTATTTCCCACTGAAGTGGGGAGCAGCAGAACCATCACTATGAGCTGGAGCTGCACGTGGGCTGCTGGGCTGGGGGATCATCTGTGGGGAGGAGGCTTTGGAAAGGTTTCTGTGTCTCGGGGTCGCTCTTTGTGCAGATCAGCTCCTGCACTGTCTGGGAGGCAAAGCTGGCCCTTGGCTCCATCTGATCAGTGTGATTGAGCTGAGGGCTTCCTCAGCCTTCCATTTTCGCCCATTCCCGTGTGCCCCCATCCTGCCCCATGGTCAGTGCTCAGGAGGCCATAGAGACACCCCCACCACCCAACCCAAACCTGGCGAGACCTGTGCTCACCTCTGAAGTGGGAACAAGCAAATCCTTGAAAGGGAACAGGTGTAAGATAAAGCAAAATGCTATCTTTGGGCAGGGATCATGTCACTTCCCTCCAGGTTTCTTTTGTGTCTTTCAAAATGTGTGAGGAGGAGGAGAAAATCATTAGCTGATTTGTGTTGATGCTGTGAGTTGGGTTCCAAGGCAGGGAGCAGTTGGTGCTCTCTGAAAATAGTTCTGTGGGTTTTGTTCTGACAGGGCTGAAGCCTGGGCTGTGGGTGGGATGGTGGGAGGTTTGTGGTGCTGCCTGGCTGAGCATGGCACACGTCCTGGGCAGGGGAGCTTGGTCAGGGGCTGGACTGAGCTGCCCCAGGGCAGGGTCCCTCACTGGGTTGGGCCCATGAGCCACTCTGGCGTTGGAGTGATCTGGGTGGGATGTGCAGGGTGGGAAGCAGAAAGCTGACCCTCGGTTGTGCTGTGTGTGAACTCTCCCAGGGCCCTCACTGACAGTGGCCAGAGCTCCCGGGGGCTGGGAATGTGACCCCAGAGCCGTGGGCTGCCCCAGCCTGCAGGAACTGCCCCACGCTGAGGTGTCCTGTCAAAACCTGCCTGCGAGGGAGCCTGAGCCGTGGTTCCTTCCATCCATCCCACCCATCTCCTTCACCACCCAAAATGCCTGGTTTAAAAAATGAAGTGCAGGAGTGTTTTACAGCAGTCTCTGTCTGTGCTGCTGGTCAGCCTCTTTGGGAAGTTCCCCGTGGACTCAGCTCGCAGTAGCCCCAGGTGAGTCAGACCTGGGTCCAATGCCCAGAGCTCACTCACAGCACTTTCCTGACCCAGCGGTGGCTCTGAGAGCTAAATTGCCACCTTCAGCTGGGACTAGTGAGTTGAAAATTTTATGCAGATTTATTTGCTGCTGTTTGATTGCAGGCTCCTGCTGGGGGCAAATAGCGCCCGGAGCTGGCGCTGGAACCTGGCCAGGAGCAGGAGAGCAGAGGGTGTTCCCAGGCCTGGAACCAGGGAAGCCCTCGCCCAGGGAGCCCTCCTCCCTTGCCATCTGCTCCCAACAGGCAAAACCTGAAATAAGAAAGTGAAAATAAACATTCCTGGGTTTTCTTCATGCAAAAAGTTTTAATGGTGCCACAGCAGCTCCTGTGGGCTGGTGTCTCACGCAGTGGGTGCCCAAAGCTTTCCCGAGCCCTGTGTTCCCCAGTGCCCCCCCCAGTGCCCCCGCGCTGCCACCGCTGCTTTCAGTGCATGAGGGGCCATAGTCCATTCGCCCCAATTAATTTAATTATCTACAGGCTACAGATCTAAACATTAGTGCTATAAACTTAGATGAATAAACTTCTGGAAACTTAAAATATCTTTAAACCATTGCATTTTTTTTACAGAAATACAAAATAAATAGCTTGAGGATTAATACAAAACAGGAAACTAGTATCTTCTTGTTTATTGACTTTTCTCCCAAATAGTACCTTAAATTCAAAAAACCTTTTTAAAAAATGAACTTCACTTCATGGAAAAAATATTCAGCATCCCTGATTTTGTACAAGTGTCTCTGAACAATAAACTAAACATATTTGATTTTTTCCTCCTATCCATCACCAACTAAGCAAAGGTTATACATCCTACTGTTTCTAAGCTATATATGTAAAAATAGTAATTTATGGTTTCTCACTGATGGTGATGTGGCTGTAACATTTCATTGGAGCATTCCCTGGGCTGGGTGCAGAAAGTAGACATCAAAATTCCCTCCTTGGTCATGCAAAGGATCAGGGAACTTTTGTTCACCCCTTCTGCCTTTAAAATCGATTTTGGCTGTAACTTTGGTGTAAAAAGATCTTTTTCCCCCTTCATTACCCTCACAGTTCTCCTCAGCCCTTTGCTGAGGGGTCCCTCGTGTGCTGTTCCCAGCCAGTCTCTGATCCATCACCCCTTCCCAGTGGGAATACAGAGGAGGGGATCAGCCTGTGTAGCTCCCATGGACATTGCTGGTAAGTCCCCATTGCTTCCTGGACGGTTTGGGATTCCGAACATTCGTTTCATGAATGTTTGGAAACGTTCCTTTTTAAACAGGACAGATACCGAAGCTTATGGCAAAAACCCTTAAAATCTTGAGCTGTGAGTGCACTTCAAACATGTTGTTGCACAAATTAACTGCAATGACTAGTAATGAATAAACCTCCTAAGAATGATATATGTGATTTTACACATTCCCAGGCTACTCTGGTGCTCCTAAATTAAATATTTTGGAGCCAGCCTTGCTAGTTCCCAGAGGGAGGGAGGGGCTGATGGGCCCCCCCACTATCCCGGGCTGGCTGTGGGTGGAGGAGCCAGGGGCTGGAAAGCAGAGCCTGCTCATTCCAGATCCTTTTTCTCCAGATAATTTCTTGGTGTTTCTGAATTTAGAGGAGAGGCTTGGTGTTGTAGCAGTCCTTGTTCTCCTTTGGTGGCTCATGAAAAGTTAAACAGGATGACGTTAGAAAATAAAATTCTCAGACAGAAGTGTTCATTGAAACACCTGGGACTAAGGATACAGCATGGGTGAAAAGTGGGAGGTCACAGACCCTGACAGGGGATTCCTGATGTTCTTTTCAGAAAATGAACCTTTACTGAGGGCAGAGCGGGGCTGTCAGGAGTGAGGAGCACACTGGGATCACTCTCAGCTTACCAGGATAGGGATATTCCATTTCTAAAGCTGCAGGTTCTTAGAATCGTGGGGATGTTAAAAAATATAATAAAATCCTTTTGACTTCCATGCAAAAGGAGGAGCCCACATGGCAGTAGAAGGACCCTTGGGACTGGTGTCAGAGGCTTAGTGTCTGGAAGACAGCAGGAACTGCATCCCAGCAGGGTCGTTCTGGGGACACTGAGTGCCCCAGGCCCCTCCTCTGGGCAGCTGCCCATGGCCAGCCTGGCCATCACCTGGGCTAGAGGCACCTGAGCAGCTCTGATGCTGAACGGCTCCTCCTTTCTGAGCAAGCAGCCATTAGATCATCGTTATCACTAAGCAGGGACCTATCCCTGTGGGCCCAGGAGAGCAGAGTGCAGTGATGCTGGAGCCAGTCACCATGGGAATGACCCCGTGGAATTCCTTGCAGAATTCCCTCCTGAGCCTGAACACCATCCCTTCTCCCCTGGTCGGTGGAGGTCTAGTCTCCTCTGGGCCCCGCGCTCGTGGTGGCACAGAGCTCTGCTGGGGCTGGCAGCTGGTGACTTCTGCAGTGTCCAGGGGCAGGCAGGAGCTGAGGAGGTGCATTAGGCTCCTTCCCCTCGCAGGCAGCACTGTGAGGTACTGCTGGGGCTGGTCCTGCACATACTGAAAGCAATTCTGCTCGTGTCTGAGTGTGCTGGGATATGTGAATGTGTCTTGGCGACAGAGCCAGCTGCTTTCTGGTTCAGCTTTAGAAGGGTGACAGGAATCCTCAGCAAAGGAGCAGCACATCTCCCCTGAGGTATGCAGCTGTCTCTGAGGTGGCATCACTGAGTTGGACTCACCCTCCTTTTTGCAGCTGCTGCCACCTTTTTTACCTGGGCACATGGCATGTTTTCAGCTTGTCAGGGTGTTTCTGCAGGAGCTGCAATACTGACAGAGAGCAGAGTGAGAACTGATCTGTGCCTCAGTGGTTGTTGCTGTGCCACTGGAACTCCCTGCAGGCAGACCCAGCTTTCCTGCTCTGTGAACAAAGTAAGTCCGGAAGAGGGAAGGTCCAGGGGTTGTGGTATAGTGAATTGTTTTATCCAGTCCCTTTGTGTCATTTCAGGAGAAAACGTCCTTCTCTGAGGCTGTGCCAGGGCCTCAGAGAGCTTCCACTGACCAGTGGAGTTCCTTGCCTGGCTTGTGTGCAGGTAAGCGAGGGTGGGATCACAGCAGTTTTGGAGGGGCACAGCTGTCAGGAGCATGGGGGGCTGGTGCCTGCAGCTGGGGTGGGAACTGCTGATGGACAGCAATGAAAACTATGTATGTAAACTAAAATCTGCTGTGCAGAGGTTTGATGGAGAGCAGCACAGCTGCACAGCATGGCTCTGCTGGCTCTCCCAGGACTCACAGAAGAATGCTTGGCTTGGGGTCAGTTGGAAACTGGAGCTGGTGCTGCCATGGCAGAGGGTGGTCTGGGGCACGGTAAGCTCTGGATTCTGCTTTCTGTTACACAGACAGTATTTCATGCATCTGAATGTAGGCTGAAACCCATGAATCCCACTTAAGATATTTACAGCAGCCACATCTGAGTGGGCGGCGGTGGGAAGGGGCTGCAAGGAGCTCATGGGCAGGAGGTAGCTGACAAGTGATCAGAGGGAAACAAGCAATGATTGAGAACGGAGATTCAGTGCCCCCACTGCAGAGCCTGGGAGACAGCAGTGATGGCACAGCCTTTCCTATTGGCTCTTTCCCTTCCAAATCACCTTTTAGACTGTTCTGTGCTAAAATTCCTGGGCTAAAACCAATGAGAAAAGCAAGCAAGCAACCACCCTAACAAAAAAATCTGAGTGACCCCCTCCCCTCAAAGGCAGCGTGAACCATCAGCCAGGAGCTGACTGATTCTGATTTATGGTTTCTTTATCCTGAGACAGGCAGGTAATGAGCCAGTGTTTGATCACTGTGGGCTGCTTCTCCTGCAGCCCTGAGGAGATCACAACAAATGTAACTCTGATACTTGTAGGTATTCCTCCCCTCCTGCTGCTCCTGCAGTGCCCTCCAGGCAGTGACCCTGGGGAATGTCAGTTCTGTGGAGGCCACAGACCCTTGACACATCTCCTGTGCTCGAGCAGCCCTGGGGCAGGGGGGTCCCTGTCCCTCAGAGATTCCCACAGCTCTCTGCAAGTCTTGGACTCGCAGGTGCTGAGGGCGCTGGCAGTGTGGGGACACAGGACATGGCCCCTGCCCAGGCAGGAGCAGTGCAGGGTCCGGGTGCTCGCCCTGCAGAGGGAGAGGAGCAGGCGTGGGGAGGAAGGCAGGCATGGGTTACCCAGTCAGTTTGCAGAGATGCTGCTGTAGCTCTTCTTGATGGGGAAGGTCAGCTGCCCCGAGAGGTCCAGCGACAGCGCCTTGGGGTGCAGCGCCCGGCGCGGGTGCAGGGGGCTGGAGCCCAGGCGGGGCGAGTACAGCACCAGCAGCTCGGGGCCCAGGCTGGCCTCGGGCAGGAGCCCCTCGGGCCCGGGTTCTGTCCTGCTGCGGAGCAGTCTCGGCGAGGGCTGCAGGCTGTGCCGCTTGGGCGGCGGCGGGCTGTGGTTCTGGAACCTCACCGTCTTCACTTGCTGCAGCGAGAAGGGGCCACAGTCAGATGGGAACAGCAGAGCCTGCCTGCTCTCCCCATGTGCCCTGCAGAGCTGGGGACCTGTGCTAAGGGGGTGGCTGGGCCCTTCTGGGACTGTGGGGTGCCTGCAGAGCAGCCCAGGGCAATGTGCAGTCGATGGCCAGCGGGAGAGAGCCCCAGGGACCAGCAGAGCAGTGCTGGCAGCTACTGGGAACCGAGGAGAGTTGGTCTGAGAGCCATCGAGCGAGTCTGGGGCAGGGAGAGCAGGGGAAGAGCGGGAGGCAGCGCAGCACAGGGAGGTCCTGCCCTCACAGACCCACGGGAAGGGGACGATGTCACTAGGGCAATTTGCAGAATGATTTTACCTTTATGAAATTTCTCTCTGGCTGCCAGAGGGGAAAGAAATTCCCATTCCAAATGGCTCAGCTCAAGCGACATGAGGGAGATGGGGGAGTTCTGCAAAGCTCTGCCTGACACTAGGTCTGTGGCATTTGCTCATTCCCAAACTCACAGGGACCTCAACCGGATTCTTGCCCAATTTATGACCTGAGGAAAGTCTCGAGATTTGCTTGTGACTGAATTTGGTGACAGGGACAGAGTCCCTGCAGCATCCTGCCTTTCTTCAGGGCTTAATCTGAACAGCTGTGTCAGCAACACTAATACCTGATTTCTTACTGCATGTGTCAATCCCAGTGACTTCTGCTGGACATTTGGTGAGGATAGAGCAAAGCCCTCAGGGGATTTGGCTCTGGTTACTATTGGCTGGCGCTGCTGGTTCCAAGGGGACAGGGGACCCTCTGGGGCAGGGGGGAGCACTGGCTGTACCTTTTCGGCGCTGTTGCGGGAGGTTTCTGGTTTCACCAGGATGGACGGCGGAGCTGATGCAGGTGGCTTTGGAGCTGCCTCGCTCTTCACCGGGGGGTCTTTGGCATCCAGGATCACCGAGCTGCACACGGAGGAGCTGCGGCTCTCCCGGCCCCTGACCACGAGCACTGGTGAAGCCTCGTGGGAGAAGCTGGACCTCGTTGCCTCGTCCATGCCAGCTCCAGGAGAGGTGCTGTGCGGTGGGGAGCTGACGTGCGGGTACAGCTGGAAGTGCTGCAGTCGCCCCAGAGCCGCGGGGCGCCTGAGGGAGCCGGTGATCTGCACGGGGGTCCCTGCCTGTCCTGGCCTCTGCAGGGATCCGTCTGGGGAGCAAGGAAAGGAAAGGAATTTAGTCAGGAAGCCAAAATGGTGCAGAGTGAGCAGAGGCTACAGCCCTGCTCACAGGATGCTGTGGGGCTGTAGCTCCCAGAGATCACCACGTTCCCACCCCTGTGTAACTGGGACTGATTTCGAGTGTAAAACCAGTGACAGTGGCCCCTGCCAGGGCACTGCTGCCTCCAGTTCTGGCTCTGCTGCCAGTGCAGGGAATACACTACTTGGTTCCCCAAATACTCTTGAAAGTGTATTACAAAACAGTGTGTATGGGATGAAGATAGACCTTGCAGACTCCTTGGAAGGAATATAACCACTGAGCTCTGCATAAAGCTTTGCAAGTTTTTCTGTGCCGAGTCAAACCCCCTGGAATTTTCAGAGCAGCCAGGGTTGGGGCCAAGCAGGGCTGTGGGACCATTATGGGGGAACGTGTCCATCTTCTCCCTCCCAGAGCCCCGAGCACTTACTCTTCCTGGTGCTGCCGCGGCCGCGCCGCAGAGGGGTCGGTCCCACCGCGCTCCTCCCGGGCGAGGGGATGGGCACGGGCAGCAGCACTGGCTTCAGGACCCTGCTCTGCCTCGGGCCGTTTTCGGACATACTGCCTTGGGAGGACAGCGAGGAGGTTGACAGGGTCCATGAGGTGTACAGGGAAGGCATCTTCGAGTCGGAGAGACTAGATTTCCTGTTGGAAAGGAAGGGTGAGAGCTGCCAGGTGCCATCCTGCCTGGCGAGGGACCCCTGGCTGTTGTCAGTCCTGGGGGGATCCCTTGCCACGGTTTCTCTGTGGAAACAAGAAGCCCCCAAGTCCTATGTGTTACCCTTTCCCTCTCCACGTGTTTTTGTTTCAGGTAAGAAATTGCAGACCTGAAGAGGGGAGCGACGTAGTTGCTGGGGAAGAGGCCGACTCTGCCCGTGACGAGGGACATGCCCCGCAGCCACCCGTCCTGGTCCTTCCCGAAGACACGGACCCCTTCTCCCTTCTGCAGCTCCAGCTCGTCTGGTCCATGAGGTGTGTAGGAGTGGAGAGCCACGCACCTGGGGAGAGAGGGTGTGAGGGGAGGCAGAAGTGCCCCCGAGCACAGGGACTGACCATCCTGGAGCTGCGGGCTGAGGGGCAGTGCTGCTGGCTGTGAGCGAGCTCTGTTTGCCCGGAGCCTCTCCAGCCAGTGAGGCACCGAGTCTCTGGGTGCTGCCATTTGTGGAGAGAACTCCTACTACCTCAGGCCAAAGGGGATATGAATAAAAGAAGAGCCAGCAGGAATGGAGAACAAAGTAGGTCAGGAGGATGGTTTCTGTCCCAGAAGTGCTAGCCCAGGGTGACAAATGCTGGGGAGGAGGCAGCTGCTGCTCTGCACCTCACACAGCGAGTGCTCCATCAGAAACACTGCTTGGGGCCTGACAGGTACCTGTTCTAAGGCAAAGCTCTTGCAAGGGCACAGCTATCGTGCCCTGTTCAAGACAGCACCAGGAATATATTCTGCCTTTGAAAGCAGATGCCTTGGATCTGCTTGCCTGGGGCATCACCAGGAGGTGCTGGAGCCTCAGGGAAGAGCACCACTCTCGCCCCTCTTCCTCCCTTGCACAGTCTCCTTGGCTGGAACACAAGGACTGGAGCTGCTGCCCCTGGAGGCCGTGGAGAATGGACAGAGGTGGAGGGATGAGGAGGTATGTGGCTCCACTCCAAGGCAGTGAGGAAATCAAACTAGAAATTAGTCTGAAATCCCCTCTAGACCTCTCTTTTGTGATTCTGGGATTGGGACCAAGGGATGAAGCTTTGTTTTCCTCATTGACCCATGTGTGAGCCCACAGCAAAACAACAGCAAAACAAAATGGTGTATTTTTCAAAACTTTCCCCTATTTGTTCTTTAAAGAACTTGAAATTGTCTCCAGTGTAACACATTTAATTGCACTGTTGTTTTATTCAAGGGGAATGTGATCTGCTCTAAGTATCATCGAGTTACAGCCCAATACAGCAATTATCAGGTGTTATTTACAAAACAGAAACAACAGACTGGCTGGCTGGATGTACAGGGGCTACCCCAGAACTCTCTTAGAAATGTTTCTCTCTCCCTGTTGTTCAGCACAAGCACCTGAAGGTGTGACCTGCAGGGCCAGTGAGTGTCAGGGGGTCTGGCAGAGCCCAGGTGGGCTCAGGGCATTCTCACTGGGCAGTGGCTCATGGCTGCTCAGGAGACACCTCAGGGCAGGCTGTGCTGCTGCTGCTCTGACACTGCATCTCTGCAAACCAGGCAGCTGGGGGATGCTCTAGCACCATCCTCCTGCTGCAAATTGTTTTAAGGTCTTGTAAGTTTTCTGTCCTTTGGGTTAGTGTGTGCTGGAGCCTTGGCTGACCGACGATGGTGTGTGGGTCCCCACACAGCACCGAGCTGTGGCTGCTGCTCCTGGGCACCAGTGCTCCCACAGCCTGGCTTGGCACCAGGGCTGCTGAGTGCCGTGGAAACAGTGAATTGAGATGCTGTTGTTATTTTAGATGCATTACCAAAGTGCCAGGTTGGTGAATCTTATTTTGATGTAATCATCACAGAGTGTTATCTGCAAATTTTAACTTTGTGAAAGTTTTCAGAAATTGGGTTGTTCAAAACACCAGTGGCCATGAAGGTTTTAGGATAAAGAAGTAAAGGCACTTAAGGAGTAATTAGTTGCTTTGCACTTATAAGCATTTAAAATGTATTGTTGACAAACAGGCAGAAGTGTTTATACATGGATACTGCAGTGAGGCAGAAGGTGCTCTCAGCTGTGATCAGGTCTCTGCCACCCTGCCCAGACCAGCCAGGTACATTCCTACATGGATGTGCATTAGGGTCCAAGCTGTGCTCTGGTCTGTGTGCACCTCCAGGCTGGCAGGAGCAAGCTCAGGGTGACGCTACAGGAAATTACACCCTGCCCCCCCAGTATTTCAGTTTGCTTACGTACAGGTAGGCAGGCCCGTGGTGCTGCAGGTGGGGAAGGGTAACGATGGCTGCCGGGGGCCCCAGAGGTTCTGGCTCAGGGTAGTAGGAGGTGCTGACCTACAGGAGAAAGGAAGCAGAGAAAACAAGGTATTAATTTGGTTATCAGCTTCTTTTAGCCCCTGGAGGAGCAGCTAAAAACATTTGACTGGCTTCACCCACCCTTCAAAAAAACTACCAAAGATATTTCAGGAAAGAGAAGACTCTGGAGATTTTGACTTAAAAAAAGACCAGGCAGCAAGAGGAGGACTTAGAGTCGCAGAATTATTTAGGCTGGAAAAGACCTCCAGGATCACCGAGAGCTGTGACCGATCCCCACCTTGTCACCCAGCCCAGAGTGCCATGTTCAGTCGTTCCTTGGACACCTCCAGGGATGGGGACTCCACCATCTCCCTGGGCAGCTCCTTCCGATGCCTGACCACCCCTTCAGTGAAGAAATTCTTCCTGATGTCCAACCTGAACCTCCCCGACACAACTTGAGGCTGTTCCCTTTCCTCCTGTCACTTACTATTCTTCTCTGCCTGGGTGCAGAGCCTGGCCCCACCCTCCTGTCGGAGAGTTATAGAGAGCAATAAGGTCTCTGCTGAGCCTTCTTTTCCCCCAGCTCTCTCAGCTCCTTGACTCATGATCCTTCCACAAGGTGATGCTTCCCAAGGCACAGCTGTTGGACTGATGGTGCTCACCCTGTCCTTTAAGTATGGAGCTTGTTGGGACAGCAAAGCTGGGCTGTGGGGAGGCTCATGGAGCAGTGATGGAGCAGGATAACCTTAACCCAACAGCCATGACCTAAGAGAGTCACATTTGAGTCCTAAACCTGTATCTGCTGTTAATCCCACAGATGTGAGATCCACTTGATGCTGCTTCACCTCTCCTTTTGTTTGGTGTTCTCTTTGTCCCTCTTCACTTGGCTCTGACCAAGAAGAGTGCCTTTGATCTGTTCAAGGTCCCTGGTTATGCTTCATGAACTAAAAGGAGTTTGGGAAAATGGCATGTCAAGCCCAGGCTTTGAAACAGGAGAAGACTGTCGCATCTGCTGGGTGAGGACTGGTGTGATCACTGCTGTTTCACTTGTTTATTTAGCTCCAGCTGGGAGTACTGGCATTGCCTGAGCACTAAATAATACAGTCCTTGCCCCAGTGATCTTTAATGACTATGATTAAAGGCATTTACCAGGTCTGTGGTGTCCCAGGAGCCCCACAGCCTGTGAGCACACGGCAGTGCAGAGCGGGGTGGGCAGGGAGCAGCTGCCAGCCACACCATGGGCACACAGAGCCATCGCTTGGGGTGGCGTGTGGCTGGGGTGGTCCTTTCCCACTGCCATTCTGCAGCTGCACCATGTCCCCCTGTGCTCTCATTGGGGTCTTTGGTGCTCCAGGGAGCAACTGCAGGCTCGTTTCTGCTGCTGAGGTAATTGTGCCTTGCACTGTACCAGATTTGCTGCCTGCCAGGGCCAGAGGGTGACCCCCTGTCCTTGTGCCCGTGAGGTCACAAGCAGCGTGCTGGGCTGTTCCCACTCCCTGCCCTCCTCATCTCTCAGCTGGGGTGGGGTCTCTGAGGCGAGGAGGGAGTGTGCTGTTGGGTGTTCTCTGCCCAGGGTCTGCTGAGCATCCAGCCATCACCCCACCCAGGATGTGCCTGTAGGTGTTTCTGTTCTTCCGAGTCTGGTTTTGTGTCCCTTGTGCTCGCTGGGCTCTGCAGGGAGCCCAGGAGGGTCCCAGCTGCCAAACGTGTGGGTCTGTGCCGACTGGGCACATTCTGACTTGTCCCTCTGGCTCCTGCCTTCGCTCTTATGGCTTTCAGTGGAGCTGGCAGCACAGCAGCTCTGGGCTGGGGTGATGAAGGAGCTCTCGGTGCTGTGCCGGAGGTGTGGAGGGAGGATGGCAGCAGGCAGTCCAGCATTCTCGGGATGCTCTTCTGCTGAGCTGTCCCTTCTGCAGCACAAAATGCACCCCGGGCTGAAGAGCTGCCAGCAGCAGCTTATTGCCATCTGAAATCAGTGCTGCGCACGCTGCAAGGTGACAGCTGCCGTGGTGCCCTGGCTGTGCTGTGCTGTGCTGTGGTGGCAGCGGCGTGGCCTCTGTTGGGGCAGGGGGAACAGAGCTCTCAGCAAGGCAGGGTGGTGGCAGCAGTGTCCCAGGAAGCTCAGGGCAGCGGAATGTCACCACGCTTGGATGAGGCTGGCAGTGGTGCTCTCCAGCAATGACCACAGGATCTTTAATGATGCAAGATGGGGCTTTAATCTTGTGTTTGTTTCAAATCTAATTTCTAGTGGTCATGTCTGTAATGCGGTGCTGAACACTGACTTGGCAAGGACCTAGGAAAAAGAAAAGTGACTCACCTGCTCTGGTGCTCTCCAGTAAATTAAATTAATTAAAACACCCCAGCAATTCCAGCCTCTGTCTCAGACCTGGAGTGGCAGGTCAGCTTCAAACCTTCTCTGCATTCCTCATTTTCTAGTACAGGCAGGATCAGACCAGGTGCTCATAAAGTTGACTGGAAATTATAATTCTGTTTCATTAATTAATATAATCAAAATGCCTGTAATTTGGGTATTTAGAGTTTCTTTTTTTTTGCATTGGAGCAAAATAGCAGCCTTTTGCTGGCTTTCCTGATGGAACTGTGTTGAAATGTCCCCTTCTGGGTGGAAAGCTCCATGTTTTTCATCTCTGTGTTCCCCTCTGCCTGGGAACAGCCATCATTTAGAGCATCCTCAAAGCTGCCTTTGCATTTGCAACAGAGAGGAAAAAAGATTGAAAGAAATATTTTCGAGCCACATATAACTGATTTCAGCATTTGCCTTTGCTGATCTCCTGTGAGTACCTTGCAAGCCCTTGGAAGTATGAAGGGTTTAATTCCCTGCCTCTCCTGAAATCCCTCTCTCACTCCATCTCCCTTGCTCGTGTGTCACCAAAGTGATTCCCAGCACTGCCGACACAGGCAGGTCCCTACCCGGATGTGGTCCCCTGTGAGGAGGGAGGCCTTCCCCATCCCAGCTCCCCCCCCCGGGAGGGGGGAGCTCTTGGTGCTCCTGGACACTGGGCCTTGCAAGTTCCAATCATTCAGTTCCAATCATTCCAATCACACAGAAAAGTCAGATGTACTGGGGGGCAGCTGGGGGCTCATCAGCTCCCTTCCCTGAGAGGCAAAGGAGAGCAGCAGCTCTCAGACAGATGTTCCCTGACCCAAGGATCACCAGGCCCAGGGAATCAGCTCAGCTGTGACTGGGAAGAGATTCCAGCGGTGGAGAGGGAGGGCGTGGGTGCCCTGCTGCCCTCGCTCCACAGCTGCTTGCACAAGAGGCACATGCACAGACACGGCCACCACAGCCCTGCAAACAGGTTCTGGCTCCACCTGAGCCTGGCTTGGCACCGCCAAGAGGAAGGAAGAGCCGGAGGAGGAGGGCTGGGGCAGTGCTGGTTATTCCCTTTTATGGGCTGAAATGAGTCCGACCTGCTCCCTGGCGGTGGGAATGCCAGGCAGGCAGATGCTGCTGTGGGGAGCCCTACAACCCCGGCACACCTCCTCTGGCTTGGCTTGGCCAGCCTCACGCTGCTGCTGGCTGTGCCCAGGGTGCAGCCCCCTGCTCCCCCAGCCTCTCAGGGACCCTGGCAGTGCCTACCATGGCTTGCAAAAGAATCTCAGCTTTGAAGCTCAGTCATTGCAGCCCAAACCCAGAGATGGAAAGGGAAAGCTGCATCCAGTGCAGCCCCAGAAATGGCATGGATTCCCCTGCAAATCTCTGGGAGCTACAATGCTGTTTGAAAGCAAGGAATTTCCAAACCTCTGCTGTTTCTGCTGTTGGTAGTAGTCAACACTGAGACTTTTGGGTAAGATCCCTTTGGGGGTGTGAGACATGGTACAGGTTCAGTTAAATTATGGAACTAGTGTAGGGTTTCATTTCCTCTCCATAACCTAGGATATCACATCCCAGCTCTTTGCAGGCTGGCGCTCAGTGCCAAGAGCCTGCCAGGTGTTATTGTGTGCACATGGACTGCCAGGGGCTGGGTGATTGCTCTATAAAGTGTTGGAACAGCCTTCAATATGAAGGATGTCATACAAATCTAAACAAATCCCTTTTTCTCCCATTTCAGTTATCTGTGAAGATTCTGTACTCAGATCTTTAGTCAGTGTGGAAAGAAGGAATGAGACTCTTCTGCCTCAAGTGCATCAAGTCCAAAAGGTCAGTGGACATTTCTATCTCAGCCCAAATGCAGTGTGTCTCAGGATCATCCCAGGTTTGGCTGCAGCCGGCACTGCCCCGCCTTACCTGGAGAGGGGTCCCGTAGGGAGGCTCTGCCTTCTCGCTGCTCTGGGTGCTCACGGTGGGGTTGCTGGAGCTGATGAGCACGGGGGAGCTGATCTCCAGCGCCGGGCGCTCGGGCGTGTGCACCATGCGGTTCAGGGTGTTGAGGGCCGTGGTGATGGAGAACTGCCGCAGGCTCTTCCGTCTGGAGTCGGGCACCTTGGGGAAAGCTGTCGAATCCTCAGCCGTGGCCTTGGAAGATGCCATTCGAGGGGACCCACCCTTAAACTGGGGGGACCAGTGGCTTTTGGTGGTCTGCAGGAGCTGCCGAGCAGGTGTGCTTGGCTGGAAGAGACGACAGGAGATGTGATGGAGTTTCAGAAGTTACACCTGGCACAGCCCCCGACTGCTCCATTGCCCTTTCCCATCTGGCAGCAGAGCTGCAGGCACGGTTCAGGTGACATTACAGGTGATCTTTAAAATCTTGGGGCTCTCTCATTTCTCTCACTGGTTGTCAGTGACAAATTCTGGGTGTAAAATTCCTGATTCAAAGCTGACAGCAAAATTAAAATTGGTTTGAAAAATTGTGCTAGGACAAGGGGTGACTGAGGATGAGTGCTCCCCCCGATACATTTCTTGTCCAAGGCTTTGGCTGGCAGAGGTGCAGGGAGAGCTGTACTTAATAACTCTTACTGTGAATTAGAAGGGATGTTTAGACTCATCTCCCTTCTCCCCTGTGCGCTGGCACGTGTGGGTGCATCTTGCAGCAGGACCCCAAGCCGTGTAGCTGACGGTACAGCACAGGCTTGGAGAGGTCCTCACTGATGGTGGCATTCCCAGCAGGGTTAGATCCACCCAGTTCCACCTCTGTCAGCTTGAACATTCATGGCTTGATGCTGCTTCCGTTGAAAAAATCCTGGCTGCTTGAGGACTGGGGTTAATGAGGGAGAGGCAGGCCCCAAGTTTGCATATGGGCAGTGCTCACACCGTATTTCTTGGAAACTGCTGATCAGGATGTTAGTAGCAAAGGGCATGTGGTGACAGTGTTTTTCACCACGATGGGTGCCAGAGGAATTAATCATGATTTACTGCTGACATTAATGAATTGCAAAACCTGGAGATTCTCACCCACTCATGGGAGGCAATGTGCTCGATGCCTGGGATGGACAGAGAGACCATGGCAGGAGAGGTACAGGTGGCTCCCAGACTTTGTAATTTTTTTCAACGGGTGGTATTCACATTTTCACTCTCCAAAGCAAGGTTAGAAGCCCACAGAGTATGTGTAGGTACATGTGTCATGGCCATCCTGTCATTTCTCTGTGTGATCAAACTCTAGACTAAACTGGAAAAATCTTTCTGCCTCTCTGAACACAGGAACACATGATAAAATGGGGCACAAACTGTGTGTCAGAGCCAGCAGAAGCCTCCTGTCTCCCACAGTAGCCCTACTTTTGCCTTCTCTAGAATTAATTTCTAATTCCTTGGTGGCTCTATATGTCCCTAACTAACTTGTGTCTGTTAATTCCAGACTTGAATAAGTCATTACTGAAGCTAAAACTATTTCATTAAATGAAAATACATTTAAAAAATACATTAGAGCTTCAAATAAGATGTTTTGCTTGTGTCCTCCTATAAAACAGCCGCAAAGCAGAGCTTGCTGTAATTATGGGCATTACAAGTATTAATTTTATTTCTAGGAATTGGTGTCGGTGCCATTTACACCCTGCATCTCCAGCTAAACTGCACAACACCATTAATGTCTAGACCAGTGCTGACAGAGCTCTGCCAGGGAGCGGTGGCTGGAAGGTCTCTGCAGCTGCAGCACCAGAGCGCTGGCAATGGCAATGTCACCTGCCACGTGCTGAGCTGGCACCGGCCAGGGCTGGGGCCACCTGCCTCCCTCTTGGATGCTCCTTGTCTCCCTGGGTGCCCACGGGGCAATGGGGAACCCTCCTGACACCCGAGAGGAGCTCCGAGGGGCTGGGCAGAGCAGTGCCCGTGCAGTCCAGCGCGGCTCTGCCCTGCCCGCCCGGCGCGGCGGCCGTACCTTGTGCAAGGTCAGGCTGTCCTTGCTCTCCGCCTTGTCCCGGCTCCGCGGGTCAACGCCGTAGAGCGGGCGGGGCAGGGGCAGGTGCTTGATGACCTGCACGGAGCTGGCTGGGAAAACGCCGCTGATGCCGTTGACCTCGCCCAGGTACCAATTCTCATCCAGCTGCCGGAGCAGCACGATGGTGTCCCCCTTGTTGAAGCGCAGCTCCCCGGGGTTGTGCCCACGGTAGGTGTACAGCGCTCTGGCTCGCGGGACCTGGGGGACGAGAAACAGCCCCTGCAGTTCGTCCGACACAGACAGGATTCCCCAAAAGCATTCGTAATTAATGGGAAAAAATGTGGAGGTCTAAGGCTTAAGCATGCATTTATTAGGATTAACTACCCACATCCTTTCTTGATGGGTTTTACTAATGAAGACAAGCTCCCAAATACTTATGCTAAGTTTGTATCAAGATGAAAAGCAGGCTGGACTTGTTTAAGAATATTAAGAAACAGTTAAGGCCTTCAAGTAGTCTTCCCATGGGATCTTATTGCCTGCTATAAGGGTTCCTCCAATACAATGTCTATTTTAATGACCCAGGTATTTCTATTTCAGAAGCACTGGAGGTCACAGCCATCGTCCAGCCAACCTGGTGTCCGTCACCTGCCAGGAGAACGCAGCAGAGCAAGGTGAGTGCAGATTCTGCACTCCAGTGCTTCTATCCCCGCTTTAACACTTGTCTGTGGTTTTATTTCAGCCTTTTCCTGGGTTATGGAAAGAGGTGCCTTAATGTTAATGTTGTTGCAGTGTAATATGACATAGAAGAAATATGCCAAAACCAGAGGAGATGCAGGGACTTTACCATCTTGACTCTCACCAAAAGGAAATCACAAAGTCCCCCTAGAACAAGAGCTGTGCTGAGCCTGCGTGTACCAGAACACTGTGTGGAGCTCCTGTGCTCCCCGCAGGGAGGGCTGCCAGGCACAGCACACCCTACATTTTAAGGGGATAACCCAAATTAAGCTCCACTCCAGGCCTCTTAGCCGGTGGCACAGCTGTGTGAGCTCCGTGCTGGGAAGCTGGGATTGTCTCCAGCTCTAGAACCTTGATTAGCTTTAAGCAGAAGTGCTGGTGCCCAGGACAGCCAGGGACAAGAGGCTGTGCAGATGCTTCCTCTCTGCATGTGTGGATTGTCCTTCTCCTCTCTTTAGAGGCTGCTGAGTGCTGTGGCCTGGTGAGGACTGTGCCCTGCAGTTTCTGCAAGCCACAGTCACCCCTCCTGCTCATCTCACAAGGGATGGCACTTCTCTACCAGTGATGCTTTTCCTGTCTTTCACCGTGCCTTTCCCCAAATCCACCCATGTCAGTGACCAGGGCTCAGGCAGGACTCCTGCAGAGCTCCCTCCCTCCCAGCCACTTTTGGGAGGTCAGGAAGGTAGAAGTGAGAAACTCAATGTTAGTTTCCAGAAGTGTGGAAAAGATCAAATTTCCTATGTAAATTGTTAAGATTTTGGAAAGAGGACATCTTCCAGCATCCCCAAACCCTGGTGCCTAGTAGGGAAAAGGAACCAAAAAGAGAAAAAATTCATGTACTGCTTTTACTTCAAAGCCTTTGAAATGGGAAGCAATTAGTTTAATGTCTAGTTCTAATTATGTCATTCTGTTTCTTAATTTGTGCTCACAGTAAACACATGCGCTTGGCTCAGTGACACAGACAGCACATCACTGGGAAAAGAGAAATGGGGAAATTGAGGCTCGGGCCAGTGTTGGTCTCCATCAGATCCAAGGGACACAGGGATCATGTCTGTGCCAGGGCCATGGGGACACCCTGCAAACACACACCTGGAGGTATGTGCTTTCCCAGGAGAAAAACAGACCGTGGGGACAGAGAACACAGACAGCATTTCTCCTCCAGAACCACTCAGGGACAGACTGGCTGGTGTTACACACGGATGAGGAGCACAGATTTTGGATTGCCTCAGGAGCAACCAGAAAACAAACAGGCCTCTTACAAAGTGCGAGAGCAGGGCTTGGGAAGGAGGAGCAGCAATGTCTGGGATGTGAGGGAACGGCAGGATACAGCAAAACATTAAAGGCAGCATTAACAAGTTATGGAAATATATTACAAATAAGAGAAACTCCAAAATGAAATGCATACCTGATGCTAACTGGGAATAGAGGGCAAGCAATGGAGAGCTGAGAGTCTGCAATAATACTTCTTCAGTAGGCAGAGGGATGAGACAGCAGGGCAGACTGGGATAAATACCCAAAAACCAGGTGGGACAGGTGTGTTTGCGGTGTTAGAGCTGGCTGAACACCTCGCTCCACTTGGATGCATGGATGGTTGGATGAATGAGCTCCTTCTTTCTCTAACCATGCTCACAACCTTCAGCTTTCAGCTCCTCTTTAACCCTTTCCTCACATTTTTCTGCCCTTTTAAATCTCCCAACCCAAGCCAGCTTTTTCCAAAATCTGTCGTTTTTGCTATTTCAAATTATATTTAAAAAAAAAAATTCTTTGGCTGCACAGATACTGAGCCAAAAATATCCCATCAATTTCCCAACTTTATTTAGGACATAAACTAAGCTGTTACCTATCCACAGGGAGCAACTAATGTGTTTTTTACTGTACAGGCCTGTCACAAAATAAAGCTGCAAGCTGGAGATTTCAGAAAGACATGCAGACTCCCTGGTTTTTAATGTTTTTGTAGGGTGTAGGAAAGACAAAGAAGAACAGCTGAACCAGCTGGTGGCAGCCATGGGGTCAGGCAGCAGAGCCCCTGTGGGTGGGTGGCCAGTCCCACAGCTCATCGCGATCCTGTGGCTGCAGGTCTGATCTGATCTGGTCTCTGTCTCAGCTTGGGCTGATTTCTGTCCACTCCTGGCTGTCCCAGATCCTCTGCAAGGGATCTGTTTTGCTTTATTTAAAGTAGGTTAATTGCAAAGGCAGAAACTGGGGTGCTAATTAACCTGGCGATAAACCAAGGAGTGCCTGGAGGTGGCTCGCTCCGGGCCGAGGGCAGAGGGAGAGGCTTTCTCAGGCCAGGACGTGGGCCTGGCACTGGGGAGGAAGGACCTGCTCTGTTTGATGGAGTCCTCTTCCGTTAGCATGTCCAACTGCTTTTGGTTAATCCAAAGGAGCATTTCATTTTAGCAGGGTAGTAGTGACAGTGAAACGTTCAGCCAAGTACTGCACACGCTGGCTGGTCCCTCATGCAGGCTTGGCATCTCTCTGAACATCCCACTGGGAAAACACTGGGAGCAACTCTGTGAAAAACTCAGCTAAAGGTTGCTGTGAATTTGTGTAGAGTATTGCTGCCCAGTAGCAGAGAAAGAGAAACTACAGCGAAAACCCCCATTTTCTGGGTGGCTGTGACTTTTTTCAATGCTGTCTCATTTTTTCTGATTTTCCCCTGTGTTTTTCATCCACCCTGCCTGAGTGAGTCCCAGGAAGTACTTCAGGCTCTCTGGGCAGCCAAGCCCCAGGTGCTCCCTGCCACAGGGCTGCCTGCAGAGCGTGGGAGAGCCCAGGGAGAGAAGGCAGCAGGTAACACCAGGTGTGGAGACAGAACCCTTTTACATCAGCACTATCTCTGAGGGAGATGCCTTTCTCTCCTCGGCCACTCTGCCAGCAGGGATGGTCATGGCAGATGCACCTCAGCTCCTTGTCCCCATTCTCATTGGATTTGAGGCCGATAAGGGAGAAAAGATTTAATTTTTTTCACTATTTTTGGCATTTGGCATCAGTTATGCTGGGCAGTCATCCAATGCCTCTGAGTCTCTGCACAAAACAAAGAAGATTAAAAATATGTACATATGTGTGAGGAAGCAATCCAGGGCATCTCTTCCTAGCAGAGAAATGCACTCTGTAATTATCTGAAATGAGCTGGTTATCACTCCTCATGATTGGCAGCAGGGGACTCATGTAAGACCCATACTCAGAGCATGGGAATTTACAAAAAAGGGAAGAAACTGCGTGCGAGGCTGGCTGGGGAGGGGATCACTGGGAGCAAAGCCAGGAGCAGGGGAAAGAGGAGAGGCTGCTGATGGAAGATGGGACTGCCCGCAAACCTTGTCCCAAGCAACTCCCTTTAAAACCACCCGAGGAACAGCGTGGCCCTGTGGCAGCAGCAGCTCTGTGAGAGCACATGGAGCTGCAGCCTGGACAGCCCAGGGGAGCGTGGGGCCGAGGCCATGAGCATGTCTGTGCTGGGATCCACCGACTCCTTTGGGCAGCTCCTCACATGGCTCAGTGAGACACCGCTGGTGACACTGGGTGGGATCCTCCTGTGCCCCCGGAGCTCAGGCTCCACCAGCACCACTGACTGTGCAGACGGACACGTGGGATGAGTGATGTGTGGATCCTGGGGACAGCGCATTGCTCTGGGCGTCCAGGGCTGCGTCCTTCTCAATTACTGCCATTGCCTGACACGGCATTGGCCTCCAACCTCGGCAGGTCCTGCCGACTCCAGCAGTGGGGATGCTGCTGGCAGGTGGATCAGGAATGGCCTCAGATGGCCTTGGACTGGTGTTTTCCCAGCTTTGATTTTCCTAACCCTGTGCAGGGCAGCCATCCTTTTAATTGCCAAGGACCTTGTGCAGCAGACAGAGCAGCACTGGGCAGCGTGAATGTCTCACCCTGAGGCAGCCAGCAGCTTCCCTCAGACAGATCTGAGGGCACAGCCCAGGCCACACTCCTGATGAGATGAGCTGTGACTTACACTGAGCATGTGGAGATGGCTATTACCCACACACTGACACTGAAGGACACGGACATGCTGGCTTTTCATAGAGATGATCAATAACATCTCCATCCATTCTGATTTCTGAGAGCTGCCTCCAACATCCTGCCACAGCTGCCCATGTCTTCATGGGATGAATGAGCCCCATCATCTGCTTTGTGCGCTCAAGCACAGTTCAGGGCTCTGCAGGATCCAGGTGGATGAAAAGAGCTATTTGAATGCAAATTAATTGCCATTACCATTCTGTTTTTCTGCATTTCAGCAGAGGAGATAACTTCAGCCTTGTCACAGAGAACAAAACCTTCAAAAGTGAACTTGTCATTTCAATCTCTTCATGTAATTATATTCTGAGGATTCAGACAGTTGGGTGGTTTCTGAATTATTTCTTCCCTGAGGAGGACTGTTCCTGTCTTCCGAGCACAATTAGACTGTGTGCACCAGGGAGAAACAAGCCAGTCCCTCCTGCTCACGTCAGCCCTGGAGCTGCCCCATTCCCTCCTGGGCCCACCAGAATGGGAGGCCAGCACTGGCCACGGCTAATGCTGGTGGCCACCTGCTCCTGAGCCAACTGGCCATCATGGGGAGATGCTGGAGACGTGAATTGTATGGATTTGGCTGGTTTTGTGCTGCTCCATCTGCATGGCTGCAGCTGCTGGGGCAATGGCAAAGAGACTGGGAGGACTCACTGCCCTGGGGTACCACTGCATCAAGGTTCGTGTCACTTCTGAACGTGGCCTGTTGTAGTTCTGGCTTGGTAATGCAAAGGTGACATGGAAAATTGGGGAAATTATTAAAGAGAACACAGAGCAGCTTCTCTGATGGACAGGATGGGAGATGCTGAGGCACCACTGCCAGCACTCAGCCCTGAGAGGAATGCCTGGATGCGTGTTGGTGATGTCCCCATGGCTCCCCAGGAGGACACAGTTGGATCAGGCTTCACTTCGCCTGTGTGAAACACTGGGGAGATTCAGGTGAGCAGGAGGAATGCCCAGGGCTGGAGCTGGACCGAAGTGTGGCTTTGCTCCTGGGTGGTGTCAGAGCCATGGGGGCACAGGGAGAGCAGGGACAGTCTGTGAGAGGAAAGAGAGGAATGGCAGGGGGATGCTGGGGACCGGGGCCCAGCGATCTCAAGCTGCAGTGTCTGCACAAACCCTTTCATGCCTCTTCGCTCGCTGCTGCTCTATCAGACGTGTTTGTGCTGCCGTCAGCACTCCCGGGCAGTGGTTAAGTTGTGTGTCATGGGTTTAAGCTGCACGGAAAACAAACTGTGTCAGCCCTCGGCGTGCCCGGTCATGATGCTCTGCCTCAGCCCCACTCTTCTCAGAAGTGGCTGTTTATTGTGCAGGGAGGAAACCTGCATCCTGCTCCCTCCTCCTGCTGCTCCCGAGCCCTCTCCCTGCTGGTTCCGTGCCCTCCCTGTGCTGGGAAAGGGAGTGCTGATGTGGCTCCTCAGCCAGCATGCCAGCCCTGGGCAGCAGGGCCACCTCTGCCCGTGGGCACTGGGCCTGGGCACTGTGCAAGCCGAGATGGTGCTGGCAGCAGGGAGAGCCCTCATGTCTCTCAGGACACTCGCTGGCCCCAGCCCTGGCACACTGCAGAGCAGCACAGGAGTGTGCTTCCTCTCCGCCCTTCCCTCCAGAGGGAAAATGACAAACTCAGGGCAGTGACCAACTCCATGGACCCAGGGACAGTGGCCAGTGACCAGCAGGGAATGTGTGAGGAGGACTCAGACTTTGAGGCTCCTGGCTGACCACGGCACTGCACAGGTGAGTTCGTGGAGGAGCCCTGCTGTGCTATTCCTGACTCGCCATCTGAGCCTGACTCATTGCCTTGGAAACAAATTAAAACACTTTTATGTGTTTGCAGCTTGGTACCTAATTTAGTAAAGCCAGGGAACTGTCTCCTGCTGTTGGCCATGGAGGTCTTTTGGCTTTCCACGGCCTGAGGTACACCCAGGAGTGCCCTGTGCCTGGTCTGCTGCTCACACAGCTTTTGGGGTGTGTGCTGCCCATCAGTCTATGCTGAGGTGACCCCACTCTCTCTGCAGTAGATACAATTGTTAAAACTGCATGCAAAAGGACAAAAGACACGCACCAATGTCCTGCACAAGGTGCCACCAGCACCGCAGGAGCAGCTCCTCCTTCTGTTAGAATGAGACAAACCCTGACAGGACGCAACAGTGGAGACTTGGGACAAGTCCTTTCTCCAGAAAGGTAAGACTACACAGAACTTTGTAGCCAAACGAAGCATCTCCGTGTCCAGCTGAGGAGCTCTGTGGCACACTGCCACCAAACCCAGCAGCTGTGGCAGCGAGGATGCTCTGGTAGGAAGGAAGCTGGCACCACCAGCTCAGGCAAAGCCCAGGCATGGGCAGCATCCACGGGCGTGTGACATCCCCACAGTGCTTGTCCAGCCCAACGGGATGTGACACACATTTTGAGGCCATTGCTGTGACTACACAGGAACTTCTGGGGGTTTTGGGAGGATGGGGAAGGGGGTTGGCTCAGTGAGGGGGCCAGGATATGTGCTTGCCTCTGCCAGGTGGAAACATGGAGTTGGCTTTGAAGAAGACTTCAAGAAGCTCCAGCAATCCAAGTCCTGTCTGTCAAATGCAGAAAGGAGTTGGAGATGACTCTGGAGGAGAAGAAAATACCAAGACGCAGGCACTATCTATAGACGTCCGTGTGAAGGTGGGACGTTGGAGTGCAGAGTATTTTTATCCCAATAGAGGTGTTATCTGTCTATCTCCCATGAAATGCTGGAAGGGGGTGTTGAGCACTCAGTTCATGCAAAGAGAAAATAGCCCAAGTCACAGTTAAATCTGCGTGGTCTGTGTTTTCCTAAGGCAAGCTGTCATACTTGGAACTTTTTCCTCTGGCTCAGTGTCTCATGTTTGTTGCATGACAAAGTTCAGCACCCAGGTAGCCGTTTCGTGGCCTGGATGGAGGTTTGCTGTGTGCAGGGTGCAGCTGGGTCATCCAGTCCCCCTGAAGAGGTGTGGGAGGTTCATGCACACCTCAGCACACATGGTCTGCTTGCTCACCAGCTCACGCTGGGGCTGCAGCCAGGTGAGGAGGAGCTTTAGCACAAGCTGTAACCACACCTGGCACATGCCAGGGGTGGTTCCTAAGAGTTCAAAGGCTTCGGCGTGGCTTATTTACGCATATACCTCCCAGCAAGTCCTTTTATTCTTAAATTCCAGACGGTTTATTATGTGGAGATCCTGAAAATCCAAAGTCTTGTCCTCTCTGCACTGATGTTCCAGATGTGAAGGCCGGGGCTGAGGTGCCAGGAGCAGCTGCGGGGCAGGGCAGGGGCTCAGAGCCGGGGGCTCCACGGGGCTGAGCAGGGCCCGGCACGGCCAGGCCGTGGCTGTGCACGGATGGGTCCATGTGCTCAAACCCAGCACGTGCCCACACCACGTTAGCTCGTAGGAAGTGGATTCAAAAGGGATTTAAATGCCAGCAAATAAATAGCTTGGGATGGGCTGTAATTAGAAAACTCCCTGTCCTTTAACAACTGGCTCTGGGAAACTCCTGACTGCAAACCAAGTACTGTATTTGTGTATTTGTGCTAATCCAGCAGCTCCGTGGGGGCCATCAGCCACTCGCTCTTCCTGCTCGGAACGAGAGGAGCTCTTGGCTTGCTGGTGATGAGGGACTGATTTTGCTTTTTGCCTTCATGGATGCTCATGAGCATGAAGAGCAAAGAGCTGGCAAGGAAACATCTCTGCTGAGAGAGAAACTTTGATCAAACTTGTGATTTTCTCAGCTCCAGGGAGTAAAGGAAATTTATTTATAAAACAGCCTTGGTAAAACCAAATCCTGGCCCTTATCCTGCGCTGGGTGGTGGCTCTGGCTGCAGAGCTGTGTGGGGCACGTCAATGGTATTTGCTTTGTAGCATGAGGTGGTGGATAGTATTGGGGCAATTAGCAGCCCTTGCAGATTGGGGCAGTCTGGTTTTGGGGAGCACATGACCTGCTGCAGCAGCACATGGGTCCTGCAGTTCTGAGTACCTGGAGCTCAAGTATCCACGGGGTAGGGAGATGACAATCACTCTCATCACTGTCTCATCTCTGCACTGCACAGGCACTTTGAAATGTGCCCCTGCTGTGTGGGGTGACATGCTGCTGTCACCGAGTGCCAGCTCAGGGGAGGCTCCGAATCCATTAACACCCCACTGGAGTACCCAAAGTAACGGCTGGTCCTGAATGCAGGTATTTAAAACCACCAAAACCAAAATGTGACTAATATGTTGCATTCTTCGCCTTGCAGCAGAGGATTCCAAAGTGTTTTATAATTAAGTAAGTAATTAAGCCTAAGTGTATTTCAGTGTAACGTGTTTTATATCCCTTCCCAGAGAGGCACAGAAGCGCAGAGGGCTGTCCCAGTGCCAGGAAACCAGACACAGCCACCACTCCCCCACCACTCACTGGCTCTGCTGATTCCCAGAAGTTTGGTCTTAACATTGGTCTTAAAAGCTTTTGGGAGCTATAGATGGATGGATGTTGCCATTATATACCAGCATCAAGTTCCTACCTGTCCTGAAAATCAGTTAAAGAAACGTGAAATGAGTAAGAGAGAAGAAAACCAGACAAATGTATTTGTGCTCTTTTATCCAGGGCCAGGGGAGTCCAATTGGAAAAACTACAACCTTCTCCTTGTCAGCTGGAATGCTGCCCGGGATGGCAGTGACTGAAGCCTGCCACTGTTGGATAGTTTGTACCTTGAATGAAGGGCCCAGCAGCTCCTGCAGCTCCCCTGGAGAGCTGTGGGCTCCCAGCAAGGGTCTTGCTGCTGCTGCAGCCCCTGGCTGGAGCAGGGTCCTTACGGACAGGGCAGGGTCTCTCTGGACAGAGCCATCAGCAGCCCAAGGACCTGCTCCGCTCTCCTGCTGGGCAGTGCACCTCTCGATGCTGCAGCCAGGAGAGTCCTCTGGGCCGGGCAGTGTCACCCATCTGCCCCCACCCCTATTCCTGAGAGCGCTCTGGGCCGGGCCATGTCACCCATGTGCCCCCAGCCCCTATCCCTGAGAGTGCTCTGGGCCAGGCAATGTCACCCATGTGCCCCCAGCCCCTATTCCTGAGAGCACTCTGGGCTGGGCCGTGTCACCCATCTGCCCCCAGCCCCTATCCCTGAGAGTGCTCTGGGCCGGGCCATGTCACCCATGTGCCCCCACCCCTATTCCTGACCGTGCTGTGGCCTGGCAGTGCTCCCTGGAGGGGCACCTGGTGCCTCTGGCTCAGGCCTGCAGCACCACATGCTGCAGTGGGAGCACCAGAGAGAGGAGCTCCCAAGGGATGCCTGGTTTTGGTGTGTGATCCATCCAGATCCCTCATCAACGCCGCCGAGATTCCCTGGGACACACGTGCCAGCTCGTGCCACAGGACACAGCAGCACCTGCACGGCTCCAGCGCAGGGGACACCTGTCCTGTGCCTGGCCTCACCTTTACAGCTCTGACCAGCGTCTGGGACTCAACAGCCCCTTCAGCCGAGCTTTGAGGGTTACTAAAAGGTGTGTAGAGACATTGTACAGAAGAATAGTTCCAGTGAGAGAAATGGAAATCCAGGAATATAATGTGGGAAAGGTGAAGCCACAAGTCTCTACCCCAAATTCCATCTGAGCCAAGCTCTTTTAACAAGTCTAATACCACATCCTCATTATTGAAGAAAAGTTTTCATATTGTTAAGGAAAACGACAGAAAGAACTCAGAATTTTAAAATTAGACTAGTAAATCATCCCTAGGTACAGTTGGTGAGTCAAATTTTATATTTTTAACTAGTGAATCTCCAAGAACTTTGGAAGAACAGCAGCATCCTGGGCACCCTCCTTCCTTTCCAATGCAGGGAAACTGAGGTGCAGCTACGGAAATACCTTCTCCACCACTAACAGTTACAGCTCTGCAATTACTGACTTAAGTGCTATCAGTCAAAAGAAGTGTATTGTCCGAAAGCCAAAGCACCTGAAATGCCCTCGAAAGCCAGGAAGCACCTCAAAAAACTGGGGGGGAACAGCTGCTGGGAAGTTTTTGCAAGGAGAAGGGCAGGCTGACTTTGTCTCAGCCTTCGAGTCAATTCAATTTCTGCTTGAAACTGATGAACTTGAAACAGTCAAATATCACACGGAAACAGCAGCCAGATTTGCAAACGAAACACTCACTCTCACTTCAAACACTCTGCAGTGCTGCTAACAGAGAAGGTTCCTGGCTCTGGGCACACAGCAGGAGCCTTTCTATGCTCATGGACAGAAGAAAGAACGTAAGAACTTCCTTACCCCTTCCATGTGGATCCTAGGATTTGTTGCCAGCCGATGCTGATGCAGCTGCAGCCCCCGGGGAACTCTCCTGATGGAGGCGGGGGAGGACAGGACCCCCGACCTCTGGATCGAGCCAAACCTAGTGACATTTTGTCCACACCTGACTCCGTCCAGGAGGCGAATGAGGAGCAGGTTGGAGGGCAGCTGCTCAATACTGCACAGGACGAGGGTCCTGCACTCAGGGCACCGGAGCTCCTTCTGGGATTTCAGGATCCTCTGCAGACAGGGCTTGCAGAAAGTGTGCTGGCACGGCAGCACCTTTGCTGTGGCGTCGAGCTTTTCAAAGCACACGGGACACTCCAACAGGTCGAGGAGAGCCAAGTCATCCATCTTCAGCGCAGAGATCCTTCAGGAGCGCAGCCGGGGCCATCCACAGCCCACATGCACCGGAGCGGCTGAGATGCCTTCCCGAGCCTGCGAGCAGCAGATCCCGGGCTCAGGCAGCTACCGAGCATGGAGGGCGAGGGAGGAGGGAGCAGGGAGCAGAGCCGCACTGCTGGAGCGTGTAGCGCAGCCACCTACATCCAGAGCTGTGCCTCGGCAGCCAATCTGCACAGGCACCCGCAGCGCTCGCAGCCCGGCTCGCAGTGAGTCACTCTGACTCAGGTGCTGCCAGGGGAGGCTGCGGCTGCTGCTGGGACAGCACCGTCACCCCGGGCCCTGCTGGCCGGCACCGCGCCTGGGGCCGGGCCGGGGCAGCCGAGCGGGCCGGGCGCAGGGCAAGGCTGCAGCTCTCCTGCTCCGCGCAGCAAAACTGACAGGGCACGGAAAAATTCACCAGCTCAGGAGATGAGAGTGCCAGATAAACATCAGCCCCGACCTGTTTGTGCTGGGCTCCGGCCGCAGCGGCACTCGCTGCGCACAGCTCTCGCACACCCACACGCCGCCTCCGCTCCCTGCCAGTCCCGGCTTGGCTCGCTCCCTGCCCGTTTCCACAGCACTTCTATAAAAAGTGCTTCAAACACCACCGCTCGCCAGAGATACCTGGCAGGGCCGCGGGTGGCTCGGCGCTGCCATCCTCGCCCGGTTTGGCTGCCTCAGCTCGCTGAATCAACCCCAGCGATTATTCCTCCCACAGGCTCGAGTCGCCCAACCTGTTCGGCTCGGGCTGCGCTGCTGAGGCCGCGATCACACGCGGCTCAAGCCCGGGCCTGCCGCGGCCGCGTGGCCCCGCAGCACCGCCGAGGGGCCCAGGGCAGGCCTGCCACCGGAGCTGCCACCGGAGCTGCCACCGGAGCTGCCACCGGAGCTGCCACCGGGAGCTGCCACCGGAGCTGCCACCGGAGCTGCCACGGGCCTGCCGGGGGAGCATGTGCCGATTCGGACCTGCCTGGTGCTCCGAACAGCGAGCGGCCGCCCCAGCCTCTCGCTCCTGCGGATGCTCAGCTCGGCAGCTCCCGCTCCGTGGGACAAGGGAGCGCTCCGGACAGCATCAGCAGGGCTGGCTCTGAGCTGCTGTGTGCCTTCTGGTGCCATCACCCGGGCTCCAGCGGCTCCCGCTGTTCCCTCCTCCAGTCTGGTCCGCGATGGCTGGTGCTGGGGCAAGGGGGCTGCACCGGGAGCTGAGAGCACACGGCCCTGCTCCCTGCGGGAAGGGTCTGTGTGCTGAACTGAGAGCCAAATGGGAGCTGAGCATGTCCTGCACATGGCCCTGCTCCCTGCGGGAAGGGTCTGTGTGCTGAACTGAGAGCTGAGCATGTCCTGCACATGGCCTGCTCCCCGCGGGAAGGGTCTGTGTGCTGAAATGAGAGCCAAATGGGAGCTGAGCATGTCCTGCACATGGCCTGCTCCCTGCGGGAAGGGTCTGTGTGCTGAACTGAGAGCTGAGCATGTCCTGCACATGGCCTGCTCCCCGCGGGAAGGGTCTGTGTGCTGAAATGAGAGCCAAATGGGAGCTGAGCATGTCCTGCACATGGCCTGCTCCCCGCGGGAAGGGTCCCTGTGCTGAACTGAGAGCTGAGCATGTCCTGCACACGGCCCTGCTCCCTGCGGGAAGGGTCCCTGTGCTGAAATGAGAGCCAAATGAGAGCTGAGCATGTCCTGCACATGGCCTGCTCCCCGCGGGAAGGGTCCGTGTGCTGAAATGAGAGCCAAATGGGAGCTGAGCATGTCCTGCACATGGCCTGCTCCCCGCGGGAAGGGTCCCTGTGCTGAACTGAGCCAAGCAGCCCTGCGCCCACGGCAGCCACGAGGGCTCCGAGGGGCACCTCACGCCCATCGAGGCTCTGGTTTTGCCAGGGGAGGCCAGGGCCATCTCACAGTACCTGTGATTTGCATTCCCTTTATCAGCTGAATTCCTATCTCAGCTCTGCCTGCTCGCACAGATTGATGGATTGCCTAAGGAGCAGGAGAGGCAGTTATTGTCTAAGATGATTTTCCTTACAAACCCTGCCATGTTTCAGTCCTGTGTTTACAATGTACAAGTACTGCAAATATTAGAGGACAAGACTGTAAATCTGAAGATGTCTCAGATAACACCCATGGCTGTAGCCATCACTGCCCTCCTCTCAGGGTTCTTCAGAAGTACAATGTGGAAAGGGTTAATGTGTTTTTTCAAAAGTTCCCCCCAGATAATGATTTTGTCAAAACAAAATATTGCTTTCATTTCTTTAATATAGTGCCCATTTGGCTAAATTATAATGTTGACAAACACCTTTAGGATAATGCCAGGAACCAATGGCCTCACTCTGTTTCATCTCAAGTTTCCTTTTGCTTTGGTGCTCCTTTGTAGTCTGTCACACGGTGATGTGTGCTGGGCTGGCGGGGCACACGCTGGCTAATGAATGATGCTGCAAATAGCATCAGCTCATCCGCCAGCGGTTTTAAGTGCAATGCATGACATAAACTTCATTGAAAACAAAGGTTGTGAAGGTTGTTTTTCTTTTTTACATTTTCTTCCCTATTTGTGCTCTGTGATTAGCACTCGGTTTGTATTTTCATCTGATTAGAAAGGAAACAGAGTTATGAAGTACCCTGCAGTGGGGATTTGCTGGAAATGAAGGTGAGTGGCTGGTTCTCTGCATGCTGGCTCCTGCTCATCTCCAACCAGGATCTGTTTAGTGAGTGCTCCTTCGCCTTTTCCTGAGCTTTAAGGGCCAGTCTGAGTTAGCAATGGGTGGGACTCACAGCCATGGGTGGGACTGCGGCTGTGCTGGGGGGTGTGCCTGCACAGTGCAACGCACAGCTTCTGCTGAATCCCCAGGGGAAATCACTGGCCACTGCTGGGGTCACCTCACAGCACCTCAGGAGGGCCCAGGCTGGGGAAGCCAGCGGTGCTGAGCACACTCAGGGGGCCCAGGGAATCGGGGGGCTGGGGCTCCCTGGGGGTCTTCAGTGGCATGGGTGGTTGCATGATGCCCCTGTGCTCTCCATCTCTTGGGAGTGCCACCAGGGATGTGCTCTGGGCAAGCTCTCCTGAGCAGTCAGTGACTCTGGCCCCGCTGCCTGCCTGGGGCACAGGGTGCTGATGGCCCAGGCAGGGACAAGGACTTTTCCAACCACTGGCAGCTTCTGAACTGCCAGCACAGCCAATCAGGGCTCCAATCTGGCCTGCAATCTCTGGTTCTGCTGCAATACCAAAGCTGTCTGTGCTAACATTTACATTTATATAACATGTTCAATCTTCAAAGCACTGCCCAAAAGCTAATTCATCTGTAGAACTCCCCTTGGACTAAGCGTCCCCCACTCCACAGTTTACATGGAGGAAACCAGGAGCTGGGGCCACGCAGCATCTCAATGTCCAGTTTGGGATCAGGGTGTGAGGCTTTCCTTGTTTTCTACTTTACACTGACCATTCCATTGAACTTTATTATCTGCCACCGCCTCTCCCAACATGACTCGTAATTGGGGTTAAAAAATAAAGGCAGAGCTAGAAAGCTGCCCATCCTTCCCTTTCATTTCACCAGTCTCTGATGCAGATGCTGTAATTAACTCGGGGCTGGATGCAGTGGGGTGCCTGCTCTGGAGGACGCTGCTCTGGGGCCACAGGCGGTGCCGCTGCTGCCGAGGGCTCTGCCTGGGCACGGCCCCACTGATCACAGGAGTCCTCTGTGGCTTCCCGGGGGATGGACGCCTGGTGCTGAAGGGATGGAACTGCTGAAATACGTATTGCAAGGCTTGGTTACCCAAAGAGGTTTATCAAGGAGCTGGAAACCAGGAGACAACCTTGAGAGCAATGTGCCTGCCTTTGCTTCCACGCCGGGTGGTTGCACGCACGGCTCCCCCGGGAGTTGCCTCTTTTGGCTTCCCCCAACTCCAGCATTGACTCAGAAAAGAGCTCCGATGGATCCCAAAGCAAAGAGCAAGCATGCTGTGTCCTCACCATCCCACAGGAGCTGCAGGGGCCCCAGGCTGTGGTTCAGTGGCCACTGCAGCACTGCTGCAGCCAGGGCTGTGTGTGCCAAGAGAGGGCACGGCACGACAGCACTTCCAGGGGCTTTAAAAAGCCTCTGCCACTCTGCACCATGCCACATGCCTCCTTCCCGGGGGAAGAAGGACCTTTCAGACTGTTTTTAGCTCCTGGAGGGCAGGGAGAGGGGGTGCCTCTTACAAGCTGCTACAGATTATAGATCTGAGCTGGCAGCTCATCCTCCCACTCGCCCACAAACACGGCGCCCAGTGCTGCTGCTGAAAGGGGCAAATGGCAGGACCTGCCTGTGCCTTCAGACCCAAGGGCAGGGTGGGACTGTTCCTGGTGGCACAGGATCGCTGGTCCTGCGGCCGGTGACCATCAACCGTGGGGAGTGGCTGTGGGCTCTGAACACAGCGCGGTGCCAATGGCAGAACCTGGCACATTTAGTAAATAAGTTGTGTTTGCTTGAAGACATAATTAGGCCAGCGTGACTCTGCAGGGATGTGCAGAGTGTGGGGACCTGCAGCCAGCAGAGAAAAAGCCACTCTAAAATTTTCCACCTCAAACCGATGTCTGGCCCCTCTGCCGGGCAGAGCCAGCAGCCACCCCCGCCCTGCTCCCAGCGCCTGCTCCGCAGTCCCGAGGGGCACACCGAGGAGCAAACCCTCCGGGAGCTGCCTGTTTCAGCTTTCTTTTCCCTTTTTCCCCTTCATGAGGCACATACAGATCAGCTGGAGGATAGAAGCCAAACCCCGAGACCCTATCTACACTTCATAAGGAGAGGGGTTAGAGGAGCAGTTTATTAATTCTTAATAAACAGCTCCTCCCTCACAGAGGGTTGAACGCTGTGTTTTGCCATTACAGCCTTGTGCAGTCTGGCTGTTGAGTACTGTGCAGGCTTCAGCTGATTCTGAAGTAGCTGGAGCAGAGTGGTGCCTGTCCAGAAATAGAAAAGTATTTTTAAATTAAATTTATTCACTCATTTTTGTCAAGACAGATTGTTGTGTGTTTGTTGAAGTGTCATTAGGAGTAGTTGGCGGTGGAACCAGGCTGAGCAACAGTGAGAGGATGGACGTGTCCTTCCTGTGACTGGGGAGGTCACCCAGGCCACCGCCACCTCCTCCTCCCCCTCCTCCTCCTCCTCCTCCTCCTCCTCTTCCTCCTGCCGCCTGGTCCCTGCAGCCAGGAGGAATGGAATGGGGTGATTGAAGCTGACACCAGCCCTGTGAGACTGTGGGGCAGACACAAAACAGGCTCTGACACCGCTGGGTTGCACAGCCCGGGGCTGGAGCTTCCTCACGGGAAGGGAAGGGAAGGGCAGCCCCTGCTCCTCTGCTGGGAGCTGAAGGGTCTGTGAGCCCCTGGTCCCCAGCAGACAGTGCCCGTGCCTGCTCCAGCCCTGGGTTTCTGCTACATTCATTCCTTCTCCCTGCAGTGCAGAGCAGAACCACAGAACACCAAGCACAACATCCTGCTGTTCTGGGATCTGCTTGATGAGTGCTGAACCTGCAGGGATGCAGTTTTAATTCTCTAAGACAACAAGAAATTGGGATTTCCAGGTAGCGTGGACTAGAACACCACGTCACAGGCCTTTGGAAGCTGGTCTCTACACAGGTTTGACCACAGAAGACAGCAGGCTGCAGTTACCTAATTAAACACAGGTTCAAGTGACCCCGCTGCTTTAGTGCTCCCAGGTGCTTCTGGGCACCCGTGAGCGCTCCAGGCAGGAGCAGGGTATAAATCCTGCTGCTCTAAATGCCCAGCTCTAGGAGGGGATGGTACAGCGCAGAGGGGTGGCACGGAGGGGTGAGTATGGAACAAAGCACTGCAGGAGTGCTGCTGTTTACTGAGTGAGGGACACGCTGCTTCAGCTCTTTGCTGCTGGCTCTGGTCACACTGTCACCTGGGGGCTCAGTCTGAGTTGGCTTCTCGCACAGCTCCTGCGTGCAGAGCAGTGCTCCCTGGGGCAGGAGGTCTGCGCAGCAGGACCAGGCTGCTGTGAGCCCCTGGGAACACACGGGGGGCTTGAGTCTTGGGGTGGTTAGCCTGTGCTGGCAGGGCAGTTTCTGTGTCTGCAGGCCCTGGGAGCTGCACCTCAGCCACGGGGCAGACCAGGGCTCCTCAGGTGCTCCTTTCCAGTGTGAGGGGCTTCATCCAGCCAAGGCTGCTTCCCTGCCCCAGCCCTGCGTGCTCCTGGCTCGGGTGGGTAGTGCCTCTGTGCCGTGGCCAGTGCCCACGCTGTTCCTTGCCCACTGCACACATGTGCTCCTGGGCTCTGGGCCCAGGTTGTGCTGCTGCTCTCAGGAGGAACCCAGGGTGAGTTGTCTCCATAGGTAAAACTCAGCCCCTGGGAATTTTCCTCTTTGAAGCTTTTTCCTGTTTTTTTCCTTTGTTTCTTTGTGACTTCAGGATTTTTGTGCTTGCTTAGGTTGGTGCAGAGTAAGCTGGCTTTCATCATGGAGCCTGCCTGCTCTCCTGGAGGTGCTTGGCGTCCTCCACTCCCACTGACTTCAGCCTCCAGGAATGTGTGGCGGGCCCTGCCTTGTGCCCACAGAAGGAAATCTTCCTAGTTTGGATTCCTAGAAAAATGGAGTCCTGTGAACTTCTGGTGTGTGTGAAGGCGTGTATGTGAAGCTCTGTGTCTGTGTACCCTCATTACTTGTGAATTCAGCTCAGCGGAGTGTTAAAGCATCCAGAATTTTAAATAACCTGTGACTTTGGCGTTTTTGTGAAAACAGGAGACTGAGCAGAAAAGGAAACCCTGTCAGCCCCTTCGTGAAGGGAGATGATGCAGCATGACATCACACCTTAGTTCAGACCTAATTAGGTGCTCAGAACTCCCTTTTGGAGATGTTAGGTGTCTGCTCCAAAGGAGAAGATGTTTGCATCATAATAGACATGAGGGAATCCAACCGTGAGCTAAATCCATACGCAGCCAGGCTGGCTCCAGCTGCTGTGTGTGTGAGGCTGGGGCTTCTCTCCGCAGTGCCCTGGTTCCATTCCTGCTGTGGCCCAGTCCCCTGGCCTGTGTAGGATTTACTGACGGCAGGCTTTCAGCCCTCTTTGGAACAAGGAATTTGGGTACAGGAGATGCTTGGGAATGCCCAGTGGTGGGGATTGCTGACCCAGGACTGGCGGTGAGCCATCGGCTCCTGATTCCCAGTGGATGCACGAGCTCAGAGGGAGTGAGAGGACAGCTCTGGGGGCGTGGGACAGCACTGAGCACTCCCAGCCCAGAGAACGGGGGTGCTGAGCTACCCCTGCCCACCCTCGGCAGAAGCCATGCGGGTCCCTTGACCATGGGAGCCAGAGGTATGCTCTGACTGGGAGGGAAGAAAACTCCTGCTTCAGCTCCTGGGGTTTTTCACAGGGTCTGTGCCTGCACCTGTATTTCACAGCAGGAAAAGCCACCTGCCCAGGACTTCAAGGATTTCTATGCAAATCCCTGGCAGAGGATGAAGATGGCCAGGAGCTCCCAAAATGCTTGGTGCAGGGCAGGCTGCTTCCCCTGGAGACGCATCTTAGTGCCTCCTGATCTGATCATCAGTTTACACCTGAGCCAATCCTACAGTGTTTTCCATGATTTGGAAATGGTGGTGTCGAGGTAATGAATTCCAGGGCTGCTCGTGCAGGTGCCACCCACTGCAGCTCATGTGCGTCGCTCTTTTGTGCCTGTTTTCTGCTAATGGTAGTCGAGAATTTCAGGTGCAGGAGCACTGACCAGGCTGCTCTGAGTGGAGCAATGGATTAGGTGCCTTGTGAGGTCGCTCCCACCCTGGTGATCCCAAACCTAGCCCTAAACATGACACAGCCAGCCCTGAGCACTGTGTTACCCATCAGGTCTGGCTGGGACAGCTCATATTTTAAAAATTCTTCAGACTTTTGAAATTGTTCCTTTAGAAAATGATGTGATGTTTAATGTCAGATAAAAGATCACAGATGTTCTGAGCTGGTGGCAGAGATAGATTGCAGACAGCTGGAAGCAGATCTTTCCCTGTCTTGCCTCATGTGGACAGGTTTGTAAGGCCCTAGTATCAAACTGTCTCAGCTGAGACTGCCTCAATGCAGCTGATTAGGAAACTCCAGAGCAGTGATCAGCAGAACTCTTGTACTTTTTAAGGTTCACTTCTAGCTGCAGATAGCAGTGTCTGCTGGCACAAGGAATGGTGGACTCCAGGAATGGCTGCCAGGCCAGAGCGAGCGGTGCCTGCGAATGCCATCCCAGGCCTTGTTCTTTCTGTCACATGGCACCTTGGGAAACATCCTCGGTGTGCTGCACCTCGCTCGAGGATGCTGTTGGCTTGGAGCGATGTGAGCTGCAGGGCAGCTTGTCCCCAGTGCTTGTCCCCCTCTGCTCCTGCCTTCCTGGGCAAGGAAGGAGGTTGGCAGTGCTGCTCTAAGGAAGCACAGCACAACAAAATATTTTCCAGCAAAACCTGCAGGTGGAAACATGCCTTCAAAGCCTCAAGTCCAGCTCACTGCAGCTCTTTTCTCAGTCCTGCTTTGTACAGACCCGGCTTTGCTGCAATAGATCTAAGGCAGTGTGTTGTGCTCCTCGGGGCGAGGGCTGCCTCTTTGTTCTGCAGAGCCTAAGGCTCCCCGATCCTTCCCACTGCTGCTGTGGGGAGGAGAGGCCCCACGCTTGAAAGACACATGTCATTAAAATGCAGTGGAACCGAGTCTGAAGTAAAATATAGTGCTGTGATGATCTAGGTCGTGAAACTTACTGATTGCACTGTTGAATGCAGAATTTTGTTGTATTTTTAGTAAGGCTCGTGCGAGCTGTGGGAAACAAACCCGCGCTGGCCCCGGGAGCTGCGGGGCTGCTGCTGTGCTGGCAGGGCTGTGTGGGCTGGGGACTCTGCCATCCCTCACCCTCCAGTGCCAGCCCCGCTGCCCTGTGTGCTGCCTGCAGCACCCACGCTGCCTGGGGCCACAGGGGTCACAGCCGTGCTGGGGATGGCCTCACCAAACACCACTGGAAACTCCCCATTTGGGGTATTTGTTGTGGAAATGTTGACTTGAGTTGTTCAGAACAGCCAAGAAATGCAGGATGGCCGTTTGGGGATCTTTGTAAGTCATCAGTACAGGGACATAAAAGAAGTGTGTGTCTCTGAGAGAGGGATGAGCAGCAGCCTCTGTGTCCTGGTGCTGGGGTGACACAGGACCGTGTGGCTGCAGGACAGGGGCAGCAGGCTGAGCTTTCCCTGGCTGCAGGGAAAAGCTGCAGGCTCCTCCTGCCCAGGAGCCACGGGCTGGTCACGCCTGGCTCAGGGTCCTGCAGAGGATGGGCTGTTCCAGCAGCACAGTCACGGGGCTGGGTGGATTCGAGCTGTGGCAGCACCCGTGAGTAACTGTACAGCCACGAGTAGATTTGCTTGGCTTACAGTGGTGCTCGTGCTCTGTTCTCTCCTTGCTGCTTTGAGCTCCTTTCCTGTCTGATTGTTCCTGTAATCAGGAGAAAATGAGCTCAGTTCAGGTGCTGCACACAGTGTGATTGGTGTCAGGTTATGGCTGCTGGGGGCCCTTTGAAAGGCAGCAGATCTGAGGCTTGGCTCACTAGGGTTCGCAGGGGAGGGGTGGGTCAGGCTGCCCAGGTGGCTGCAGCAAGAGCAGAGTGATTCATGCAAATCCGAGTTTTCATGCAGTGCGATTCTCGTGTGTGAGATAGGATGGGGCCTGGCATCAGCACGGCACGGCGCTGCCGAGGTGCCAAGGGCGTCTCCCGGGCCGTGCCTACCCAGGCGTGCTCAGGCCTGAGCTCTGGGGTGAGACATTTTCACATGTCCTTGTGAGGAGGCTCTGGCAGCCCCAGGGACCCTCACGAGTGGCGTCTGTCGTGACAGAAGCTGCTGTGACTGTTTTGGTTGGTGGAAGGTCTGTGTGGTGGATTATTCGCAGACAGATTCCGAACTGTTATCCTAGGATTTTATCAACAAACTTTTAAAAGACATAATGAATTACCTATTGAGAGTATTAAGCTTTGAAAGTGCTGGGTTTGAACTGAAAAGTTTAATGAAGCTCTCTGCCTACATCCTGCCAAGGCAAAGTCCCACTTGATGTGTAATGGTGGATATCTACTAAAATCTTGGGGGGGGGGGGGGGGGGGGGGAAGAAAAAAAAATTAACAAGTGTTGAGCCTACTTGATTCAAGTGGGTGTTGGGAGATGTGTAAAGCAAGTTACCCTGTAGATGTGTTTTGTACCACACATACTCTTTATTTTACCCCTTGAAAGGACAGAGGAGCTCGAGGTTCCCAGGCTGGGCTGGGCACAGGAACCGAACCCCCCTGTGACAGGGACAAGGCCAGTGAGGTACAGCTCTGAGGATGGGCTGTCGTGGGACGTGCCTGGGTCACAGACTGCTGCCTGGGGATGGAGGTTTGGGAGTGTCAGGCACTGAAGTCTCTCTGTTGGGGCTGCACGACATGACGACTGTCTCCTAAAAACAAGAAACAAACCCAGAATGGTCCAAAAGGCCCTAAAAGGCATCCAGAATTAGAAATATTGATTGAGCACTAAAGAGAGAAAATCTTAATTAGATGTCACAACCTGTAGAGGAACACATTAGATGAAAGTGAAACTGAGTTTTGTGCTCTCAGGGTTTCAGAGTGAGAATGGGAGAGGAAATGTTCACATTTGCAATTTGCGAGACTGGATTGCTTTTTCTCTGAATTTGTCTTTTTAACTTTTTACCTTGTCAAAAAATTATGAAAAGCTACTGGGATGATGTATTTGGGGTAGCTCTTACCACAGCACGGGACAGAAATACTTCCATGGTTTCAGGAACATGGGCAGAGTTTCCTATTTAATCTTCTCCTTCCAGGTTAACTCTTTTCTTCCTGTGGTGTCCAGCCTGGCCCCCATGGACCAACTGCCTTTGACTTCACTGCCACTGATATTCTCTCTTTGTGGATTTCTATCAATATTTAATACGGCGGTGTCAGTTTTGCTGTAAGATGAGAGGAGCTACTAGAAACCTTGAATTATACATCATGTGGTGGGGGAAACTGGAAGTGTTTTCTTTTGGACCCAAAGCTCTTGGAGCCGATCTCCAGGACCTGCAGCTTGCAATCCCAATGATGGATGAGCCCCAAAAGAAGCTCAGCCAGCGGCATGAAGGACGGCCCCGCAAGGTGAGGTTCAAAATATCTTCATCTTACAGCGGTCGGGTGTTGAAACAAGTCTTTGAGGACGGGCAGGAGCTGGAGCCCCCGGCCAAAGAGCACTCGCGGTGCTTCCTGCGCCACAGCTTCGAGCCCGAGGACCCTTTCTGCGGGGCCGGGGAAGTGCCAGAGGACAGGTTCTACTGGCCCACGGCCCTGACTGCCCAGAGGATCAGCATACTCCGGGAGGATCAGACATATGGGCTCAGCGGGACCTTGCCCCTGCTCAGCGACTGCCAGCCCGGCAGCAGCCACTGCAGGGTAAGTGCTGCCCAGGGCTGTCCCCTCTCTGGGGCTCACACTGAATCATGCTCGGAGTAATACGGTGACAGGACCATGCAACCTCGTCCAGATAAAACTGCTCTGTCAGGCCAGGACCTGGAAAGGGTGATTGCAAATCTCCAGCCTTTATTCCAGGAATTCTGTATGCTGAGTATGCCGCACAGGGCAGGATCCCCAGGGCCCGCAGCAGAGCAGACAGGAGGGAACAGCATCTGCCAGATGTGTTCCAGCTGTGCTCTGGCTTCTCCTGGTGCTGGTCTGCATCTGTCCACTGGGTAGAGGAAAATATAACATTTCCTTACATACTGATATCTGTACATAGCAATCCTACTGCGTCTAGATCAGTCAAATGTAAGGAGGATGTTAATTAGGTGTATTTAAAATATTAAAGTTGTGTGACTTCAGCTGGCAGGAAGCCAGCGCTGCGGTCAGGGTCCCAGGTGTCTGCATCCTCTGGCACCCAGAATTCTGCTTCAGCTACTTTGACATCCCAGCTTAGTTTCACTGACTGTTTTTTTAACATATAATTATTGCCACTGATAGAGAAGTGTTTCTTTACTCGTAATAGAGGCACTACATGTGTGATATGTGTAAATACTTTTTATGGCCTTGATTTGAACACACTGAAAGTCTGTTAATTCTTGGTGCTCATCAGAGCCGTGCGTGGGAAACCCAGATAGTGATATTTGACCTGTTGATACACTGGACACGTACTTTACCTGAAAACATCAGACCACGGTGAATCTCTCCTGCCAAAGACAGTGCAGTTCTGTGATCTTATCCGCCCTGTTAATTTGTTTTGCATTCTTGGCTAACACTCCTCTCCTCCCTCGGTCTCCTGAACCACAGATACCTCGAGTAACCACAGTGTGCAGTACCATCTTGTGTTGCATCAACACACATTTGGTGTTGGAGACACCGTGTCTGTAGCACACGCGAGGCTCTCCCCTGCTGCAGGTGGGGAGGCTTGTGCTCTCCTGCCTCCCCCGCAGAGAAGCAGGTGCCCCATGGCCAGGAGAGCACCAGGCACCTCATGGCAGCTGGTGTGACTCAGGGCATTTTTGAGGAGAACATCTCCTTTTGCAGGGCTGAGTGACACAGAGACACAGAGTGAAACATGAGGAGTGTGTAAAACAATAGGCCCCGGTAACTCCATATGACACCCAGAGGGGGAGGAGGGACCTGGTCAGCAAAATGCTGCTCTCAGGGAAAGGCTTGACCCTGCCACATTTAGCTTTAAAATGGCTAGAAAAGAATACAAATTCGCCCATTAGGGCTGTACCTCCACCAGCATGCTGGATACCCTGGGGTTGGTCAGGGGAGCTGGCCTAGGGGAGGGGATGCTCTTCTGGAAGCCCAGGGACCATCAGTGATTGCAGAGTGAATTTACATCGGTGAGAGACTGATGAGTTCCTTCTTCAGACTTCCCCAGCTGTAGATTTTGGCAAGATCATCATCTACACCAATAACCTGAAAATCATCCGTGCACCAATGGACCAGAAAGAACTCATGAGAAGAATCATCCAGACTGAGGGAATAAACGACTGGACATTCGTGTACCGGGACAGGAAAGAAAGATTGGGTGGTGGACGTAAAAAAGATGTGGAGAAAAAGGTCACTTGCAACCAGTATGTGGAGGTAAGAGAAAATGGAAAGTGCTTTTTTCCCTCAGCCCTGGTCAAACCACCCAAGCCCCATCCATGTCTGTATCTGACTCCTAACTAAATCTGCATGAAAAGCATCACTTTGTTCCTCATTTCTCTCGGGAGATAATGACCAACACTGCGCTGAGTCCGTGCTCTGGGGACAGTGCTGCTGTTCCAGGTGCTCATGTTTCCCACTGATTCCTTCCCTGGACAGGGCTGGCATTTACACAGCTTGGCTGGGCTCCATCCCTGTCACCCCTCCCAGTGGGATAGGGCAGGCCGGCGTTTCTCCAGCCTGACGAGGCTAAACACAGCTGCTCTGCGGCTGAGACTGCTGCAGGCTAAAATTTTAGTATCAGCCGAAATAAGGTTGTGTCTTACGTATACTTTCTCATGGGGGAGTCTTGGTCAGAGCCCCAATTAGTCTGACCATGACTTGATCCCACAAAAGCCAGCGCTGTCATGTGGGGCTGATGCAGTTTCATGGAGCTGAGTCTGGCCTGCACTGAGCACAGGTCACTGCGGTCCTCCTGCTCCCAGGAATTTCAAGGTGAGATTTGAAAGAGGCTGCCTGGCACACTGGAGAGAGGCAGGCACAAAGGACAGTTTGAAAGGAGGTGTGCATGGTGGTGATGAGGGATTTGGGGAGAGAGGGTGATGAGAAATCCCTGAAGAAATGAAGCGTGGCTCAAACCTGAGGCCACAGAGTGGAAATGGTGTGATAAGAAATGACAGGAGGATGGGTGGAGCTGTGCAGAGGAGAAAGATCAATTTGGAGTATTGTGTTATAAGCCCAGTCGCATTAACTTCTCATTTTCTAGCAGCAGCCACAAATTGTCCCCAAGCACGTGGGAGCCTTTTTGTCAAAGTCTTTGCTGTGGAGAGCTGATTGTCATCGGCAGAGTGGCATGTCAGGAGCAACCGTGGTGGGAAAGACCAGAAGACAGAATTTCCCTCTTTCAAATATGTTCCTGACTTGGTGCCTCACACCCACTAACAGATTTTTTCCTCTCTGTCTGCTCCAGGTGGGCAATGCCGACCACGGCTGTTCCCAGTGCAAAGGCTCAGGCTGTGCTCCCTGCTCACTGTGTCACGGAAGCAAGTTCTCGATGCTGGCAAACAGATTCAGGGAGTCCTACCGAGCCCTGCGGTGCCCGGCGTGCAACGAGAGCGGCCTGCAGCCCTGCTGGGTCTGCGCTGCATGACTGCCTGCCAGCACCACCGCCAGGCTCCGGAGAAAACCTGCAGTGATTAACCCTAGAGCAGCCTCCCCACCATGACAAGTTTGAAAAAGACTGGAAAGGCACATTACACTTATCTCTCTGTGAGTGTGAAACTGCATCTCTGCTCCCAACCATCCCTCCAGTCTGCCCAGTGCTCCTGTCCAGCCTTGGGGTTGGGCTGACCCCGGTGCCTGCAGGTGAATGTGTCCCTGACAGCAGATGCATCCCTGACCCAGAGGGAATTAAGCACTCAGCAGTGAAGCACCGTGCAAATGTCTCTGCACTTGGAACCTGGCTGGAGCAGTCCCTGTGCTGGCACTGTCCCTCCCTTGGGAACTCGGTGCCTGCACAGCGAGGTCTGACCCACGGGGTGCTCCATCAGCAGGGGTGGGAGCAGTGCCAGTACCGTGTTGGGGTGCAGTTGGTACTGGGAGCAGTCTGTGCAGGTACCAGCTGGTACCAGTATAGGTGTGCAGTCGGTACTGGGGGCAGTCCGTGCAGGTACCAGCTGGTACCAGTATAGGTGTGCAGTCGGTACTAGGACCAGTCTGTGCAGGTACCAGCTGGTACTGGTACAGGTGTGCAGTCAGGACCAGTACGGGGGTGCAGTCGGTACTGGGAGCAGTCCATGCAGGTGCACAGTCATTACTGGTACCTGTCGGTACAGGTGTGCAGTCATTGCTGGTACCAGTCGGTACCAGTACAGGTGTGCAGTCGGTACAGGTGTGCAGTCGGTACCAGTATAGGTGTACAGTTGGTACTGGTACCAGTACCAGGGCAGCTCTGCGCTCCATCTGCCCCAGCAGTGCCTCCCTGGGTCTGAATTGCTGAGCACTGGCCATGGCAGTGCCGCTGCCGTTCTCTGGCCGTGCCCTGTGGGGTCACGAGCATTTCCCGGGGTTTTGCTGATCTCACGCCTGCTTCAGTGACACAGTGATTCCTTTGGGGTCTGATTTATGGAGCAAATTGAAAACCCTTCCCAAACCTGGAGCTATAAAAAAAGTATGTGAATTTATTTTTGCAAATAGAAGTTATTAAGATTTTAGCCTCCCTACAAGGAAGAGCTGAACTAAAACTCCCCTGTATGCTGCTCAGCACTCCTCAGGACCAGGCTGAGGCTGAGCAGGACAGCTCTTGCTTAATACTAATCTCATGTCGTAATCTGCAGCAGGTAAACTCTAATTAGTGAGATGAAGCAATGATGGGGATCCTTTGCAGGGTGCCGTTGGTGCACAGAGCACAGGGGCTGGGAGACCCTTAGGCAAACAGGGAAAATGGTATTTTTTCTCTAAAGCATTAACTTATTACATTTTATATTCAGGAGTAACGTCAGTGCAGCCTTAACTCCCATATTACCTCCGAACCCTGCTGAGTTAGAGGCTGCTCACTTGTGCTTCTCACACTGAGGCTGCAAGCCCAGGCAGGGTAATTTATGGCCAATTTCTATTTTCCTGTGGTGGGTTACAAGGTTTCTCTACAATACTGAAATTATTCAAAATAGCTCCATCTCTCACATGTCTTCTGCTGAAATTGTGCTGTGGATATTGAGGTTTTATTTTTTAAAAAAGTGTGTCAATCTGCAGCAGATGCTTGATCGGCTTTATTCATCATATCAGGATCTGCAATGTGAAAAAAATGTTGTCCTTGGGGTATCACTGAGGGCAGGTGAGACTTCCCAAATCAGAAACTGCTGTGAGGCAGATCTCTTCTCTCAAATACGACCTGTTTGATCTCAGTTTGTTGGGCTTGTTGGAGAGTTTGCTGGCTTCAGATAAGAAAAAAGTAACCAGGTAAAATTGCTTGATAGTGTTTACAATAAAACTACATGCAAATATGCACTTATAAAATCAATATTTATTGTTCTTTGGTAATGATAATGTTTCTCAACCACTGTCACTCCTCCTGGCTGCGTCAGCTGTTCCCAGCATGCAGACACGTCACTGGGGCCATGCCCAGCCGGGAGCTGAGCTCTGCCCCTGCTCAGTCTGAGCCCCACAGGTTCGTGTCCTGCTGGACCGAGCAGAGCAGGGGGCTGTGCTTCCCCTCTTCCACTGTACTCCTTTTGGTTTTGGTAATATGCTGCTTGATTTACCCAATAAACGCTCTTATTTCACATGGCAAAGGTTTGAACTTTCCTACAGCGTTGTGCTGGGCTGGCTGCTGAGGCGCTGGGCTGCTTGTCCCGTGCTGCTGGTTTGATTTCCCTGCGTTCGGAGTGGCTGTCCGTCCGTGTGGCACAGGGTGGGGGTGTGAGCTGGGCTCCAGCGCTGCTCCAGCCTGGCTCTGTCACCTGCTCAGGGGCACAGACCTGGCCCTGGCCGTGGCCCAGCGCTGTGACCGAGGGGCAGTGCCACAGGGACACGCACTGTGCAGCCTGGCTCCTGCTGGCAGCTGGAAAGGAAGTCCTGCTGCATAGCCTTCTCTCAAAAATTGTCAGATCTTAAAGAACTGCATTACTTCATGGGTCAGGGTAGGAGTGGAAGATGATGTGTTGCACTTCTGCCAAAAAAATAACAAGTTTTTCCTGTTTGCTGAAAGGCTGGAAAGACGACATTGGACTTGCTGAAGTCACCAGGCTTCTGCATGTGCTCTCAGTGGGGTCAGCTGAAGGGTCTATCTCATCAGGGAATGATGGATGAAATACAGGGATCTAAAAAATGTGGTGCATGGTATTGGTTTAATTCACCTTTTTTTTCTGATGTTTAATGGCTGAGTGATAGAAGTGGACCCCTGGAGTGGTGGTGTGCCCTGTACCAAAACCCAAACTGTCCTGCATGTGAAATTATTTTACAGTGGAAAAACCTAAATATCCTCACAACTGCGAGGACTTTGAACGGTAATTACAGGCAAAGATGCTTAGGCTGGAGTCTATTTCTCTCATTTTTGTTCATTTTTTACAGCTGTTGTTTTGCCTTAGAGCAGGAGCTTGCAAAGAGGCATTTAAGGGTTTCTCTAAAGAAAAAGCAAAACCAAGAGCAAAAAAGCCACCATTTATTCTCGTGCCCTGCTGCAGGACTCCAGAGCTGAGCCTGGCGGGCTCAGGCAGCCTCGCTCACTCACTGTTGTTGGCTGCCACACCATGGTGAGCCCATGGATGTGCTCCGGAACGCGCGTGGGGAAACTTGGAGCAACCTGGAAGAGACAAGGCAGGGCTACCTCTTGCTGATTTTATTGAGTGTTCCGCAGTTCAAGGTTAAAGGAGCAGAGTTACTGCTCTTTGTTTTGAAGGATTTGAACCAAAGCAGAAAAGCAAATGGAGTTGTGTGCTGTGACAGACATTTGTGTGACTCGGGAGGGGCGGCGGGAGGTGAGCAGTGAGGCTGATGATAACAGCAGGGAAAGCTAAAATAATCCTCATTCGTGTGTGGTAGCAAAGTGTGCTGCATGGCTTTAACCCAGAACACCTAGGATCGAAGAGGTGATTCCCACAGTTGGTAACGAATGCCTCAGCTAGAGTTGGCCTGAGGGCTCCTGCCCTGGCTCTCTCTGTTGTGACTCCGCAGCTGGAACCTTGGAATGTTGCTGTGCTGCAGAACAGGGTGGGAAGGTGAGACCAGACAAGCTCTCAGAGGAGACCAGAGCCAAAGCTGCTGGGCTTCTTCAAGGGCTTGTTTGTGCCAAGACATCTCCTGGCCCACAGAAATCCCACGAGTGGCCTCAGCTGCAGCACTTGGTGTGTCTTTGTGACTTGTGAGCCTTGAGCACGGAGCAGAGGCCCCTTGGACAGTGCAAAGTGCCAGTGTGGGGTTTGGGTTTTTTTGGGCCACCTTTAACTGAGTGCAGGAGTCATTTTGAAGTGAGTCCATGACCTGGGAACAAAACATGTAGTTCAAGTATGATGAATTGATCTGTATTTGAAATATGCACGTCTGTATGTGAAGGGCTTTTGTATTTATTGATCTTTATCACAGTGACTAATCTGAGCAGTGGGTTTTTATTTTACATTTATTCACAACCACCACCCTTCCAAAGCAGAAACAAGTGAAGGAATCTGAAAAGCTTTAGCTGAATTTGCAGTATCACTGCCTTATTTCCCTGCAGTTAAAAAAGAAAGAATCAGAATATTTATGAATTTAAACATTATTATTTTTGCAAGTCTTTGAGGCTCTCTTTTTGATTTATGTGGGCTCCATTTGATCTGTATGTAAACCCAGCCCTTCACTGCTTTGAAATATTTTGATTTTATACAAACCATTCTGTGCGAGCTGCAGTGATGTCTCTCCGCTGCGGAACTCTGTGCAGCCTGAGTGGCCTGTGATTCCTCTCCAACAACTTCTGAGAAACGCTGCTGGGAACTGCTGCTTCTAGAAGTGACTGCACACCTTCAGCCAGCAAAGGTATGCGGGGTCTTAATTCCCTGGGTTCAGAATAATGACCAACGCGATCAATTCCGCTTGTTGCTGTTTGTAGAAAACAATCGATGCATTTGCAGGAAGATGAGCGGGAGCACAGGAATTTTTGGTGTAATTTTATTTGCTGGGTTTTTGCAAGGGGAGAATGGCTGGAGCAGTGTGAGGGATGGCCCTGGAAGCACTGGGACCCCTGTCCTGTGGTGCCAAGGATTTCTGGGCATGGAAAAGAGCTGGTGCTGCTGGACTGAGCTGCGCTGGGGTGTTCTTGCAGTTCTGCACCTGTGAAATGAGCTCAGACACGCTCAGGAAACACCTGAGGCTGACAGTGGGGTGGGAAAAATAATTCGGGGCTATGGATGGGTTACGGGCAAAGTCAGCTTTGTGGTTGCTTTGGGTCACTCAGTGGGATGGAGGAGAAAGCTCCCTGAAGTAAGCAAATCACTCTGGAAAGACATTTCCTGCAGAAGCTCATCCACAATTTTAGAAGGGTGCAGGCTTTGTCGGGACACCTGTCCCTGTGTCCCAGGGTTTGGCATTCCCAGGGATGATGTGTGGGGCTGGGCACCGCTCAGGGCCCGCAGGTGGGCGAGGGGGCTTGAGGGGCCGAGGGAGCGGGTCCCTGTCCCCGGGGTCCCTGTCCCCGTCCCCGTGTCCCTGTCCCGTGTCCCTGTCCCGTGTCCCTCTCCCTGTCCCCGTGTCCCTGTCCCGTGTCCCTGTCCCTGTCCTCGTGTCCCTCGGCGGGGCCAGGCCGGGCCCTGCCGAGCGCGGCGCCGCGGGACGGCCACACGGTGGCGCTGCTGCCCGGGCAGACCGGGGGTACCGGGGATAGAGGGGACCCGGGGGGGACAGGGGGTGCGGAGGGCTGGGGGTACCGGGGATAGCGGGGACCCGGGGGGGACAGGGGGTGCGGAGGGCTGGGGGTACCGGGGATAGCGGGGACCCGGGGGGGACAGGCGGTGCGGAGGGCTGGGGGTACCGGGGATAGCGGGGACCCGAGGGGGACAGGGGGTGCGGAGGGGTGGGGGTACCGGGGATAGCGGGGACCCCGGGGGGGACAGGGGGTGCGGAGGGCTGGGGGTACCGGGGGTAGCGGGGACCCGGGGGCCGGGGCTGCCGGCCCTCCCCCGGCGGGTCTGCGGCTCAGGCTCCCCGAGCGTCTGTCCTGCCGCCCCGGCAGCAGCAGGAGCCGCCCGTCCGCCCGTCCGGCTCGCTGCCCGTGCCCGGCCAGCCCCGCGCCCGCCCGGGGCGAGCGGCACAGGCTGAGCGGAGGGGGCAGTGCTGCCTCCGGAGCCCCGGAACGCAGCGGGACCGGGGCACAGTCCATCTCGCCCGGCACCAGCAGCCCTGTCCCCTGGCCAGGCGTGCCCCGAGCGGCCCCGGGCACCGCCGCTCCCGGAGCGCGGCAGCGGCCGCAGCGCCCGCCGGTGCCGCCGGGCCCGGCTCGGTGCGGGCAGTCCCGGTTCGGTCCCGGTCCCGGAGGTCCCGGTTCGGTATCGGTTCGGTGCCGGTCCCGGTTCGGTGCCGGCGGTCCCGGCTCGGTGCCGGGCCCGGCGGCAGCTGCAGGCATGGGGACGCTGGAGCCAGCCCGGGGAGCGTGCCCCGCTGGCAGTGGCCGGAGCGCTGTGTCCCCACGGCGCCGCTGTCCCCGGGGCTGGCAGTGGCCGGAGCGCTGTGTCCCCACGGCGCCGCTGTCCCCGGGGCTGGCAGTGGCCGGAGCGCTGTGTCCCCACGGCGCCGCTGTCCCCGGGGCTGGCAGTGGCCGGAGCGCTGTGTCCCCACGGCGCCGCTGTCCCCGGGGCTGGCAGTGGCCGCAGCGCGGGGCCGTGCGGAGCTCGCGTGGCTCTGCTGCGCTGAGCTTTGGCTCCCCGGGGACTGGACCTTGCCGTGGCTGTACCTGGCTGGACACTCGGTTTCTGGAGCTGCTCCACTCTCCCAGTCCTTCTATCTGCCTGTAGACTTGTTATTTCTTTTACAGCTCCGTGTAGGGAATGGAGTCTATTTCTGTTTAAATACTGGGGTAATAGAGCCTGCTATTTAGTGAAAGATTTATGTAAATGGCTCTTTGTTTCACACGATTGGGCCTCGGAGAGTGCAAGTTACATCGATAATGCAATTATGCCACTACTGCCATTTCAAAGCAGCATGCAATGGAGAAGCCTCCAATTTTGTTATAGTACAGGGCTTGAAAACCTTGCATTTTTTAAATCAACTTGTATTCTGCAGTAAGAAAAAATAGTAGAGCTAGGTTATTGAACAGTCTGTTCTGGAGTTGTCAAGCCTTTTAGCTTAGAACCCAAGATTCCTTTTACAGCAGAATTTTGTTATATCACATTTTTGGAGCACCTGTGATTGCACATCATAATTGCACTGTACAACTGAGTTAGCTTTAAAATACAATTTCCCCACCTTTTCTGAAACTTCATGTTTTCTTTCATACCAGGCTGATGGCAGTATTCCTTTAGTCTGGCGTTTGTATCAGCATGGAGGTCACAGTAGCGTTTCAGTATTATTTTGAATATTATCTTGTGCTTTACAATATAGTTTGTTATCAGGTGAGTGTTGATTGCCTTTTGCAATAGGGAATAAGGTCCCTGTAGCCTTCTGTGTCTCATTCCTAGCCAGAGTTTGGTAATCTCCTGACCAGACTGCTCATCCTCAGAGGTCCTGTTTTGTGCATACATTTCCTACACAGGATGGTGCCCTACAGCAGCCTGCACAATGCCTGGGGTTTATTAACAGTTGTGCACCGTGTGGGAAACAAGTGCTGTAGGACTTTGAGGGGGAAACAACCAACCCACTCCTCCTAGTACAGGAACTGCAATCAAATGCTCATTTGGGATGGAACAGCGATTCACAGACACCACATTTTTAGTCCCCAGTGCTTTAATTGCTGGAGTTTTTGCTAAATTCTTTGTCACGTATTTGGAGATGTCTTTGTCTTTCAGCTGGGGTTTAATGGTGGTTTTAATGCCTCAGAGGCTGTTTGTGAGTGAGCTGTTAGCGAGGGTGCCCAGAGAGTGGGAACGCTGCTGCTCTCCTCAGGGGCAGGAAGCTGCTCTTCGCCAGAACACTCCTCTGCTCTGTGCTCCTGGAGATGCTTCATGTTATCCACATGATGTGTTTGTTCCAGTTCTGAAACCAAACCCAGTGCAGTTTCATCTCGCAGATCCCACCAAACGCAGCTGTTCGAGAAGGTGCTCCATGATCCCAGAGAAGTCTTTCCCCTGGGCTGCCTGCCAGCTGGCTGCTCCTCCGGGAGCGTTCTGTTCTTGATCTGGGTCATTAAATATTAAAAGGCAAAGTGATTCTAAAAGCCAGCCATTTTTTAGGAGTACTAAATAACTGTAATTTGTTTCCTAATAGATAGTTTTGTCCTTGTCACCGAGTCCAACTCAACACAAAAAAAGTATGTGATGATCTGGGGCTGCTCTGCACGTCTCGTGCACACACATCTCGTGTGTTCGCCTGGAGAACGAGCCTGGGAACGGCAGCTGAGGGGACACAGGGTTGAACTAGGGTTCAGTCTGTGCGTTGGGCTGGTCACTCAGCTCCCTGAGCCTTTCTCTCGCCCCAGTGCTGCCAGGAGGGGTCTCTGGGGGTCCGGGCAGACCCTGCGGGGCTGTGGGAGGGCTCCTGTCCCGCACAGCCTGGCCTGGCACTGCTGCAGTGCTTTGGGCCCTGGAGCACTGCTGCCAGTGGGATGCTTGTCCCCTGTGCAGGGTGAGGGCCCTGGGTGGCAGTGCTGCAGAGGTGAGGCAGAGGGCCCACGGCAGCCTTGTCACAGCCCTCTGGCAAAGCTGCAGCGGCACTGGGTTATGCTGAAGGAAAAAAAATGAAATCTCCCCCCAAGTGCTCTGGAATTTGCCAGCATTTCTGCTTGCACATTTGCTGTGCTGTGAAGTCTTCCAATTCCTTGTTTTTATTTTGAAAAAGGTAATATATGCTGCTGTGACTCTTCCCTTGTGATTCCCTTCTCTCATCAGGTTGCATATGGGGATTACTTACTGGAGGCTTGCAATGTGCCAGAATGAAATTCCTGAAATTTTAAGAAAGGTAGTTTAGTCATAACATTAGGTGTTGTAAAACCTTAATGCTTTGCTGTGGTTTGTCCTCTTTAAAAGGATCACATTTCCTCAAATGGCTTTTCCCAAGAATTAGAGAAGCTGCTGTTAGAAGTCTGAGCCTTTCCCCTGCTGCCTGGTCCGGTGGTGTGTTGTGCTGCCTTGCACCAAAGTCCTAGAAATCAGCTCCTCTTATTGTTCTTTGGCCTAAATTCAGTGTCAGCACAGGATGGGAAGCATGAAGGACTGCAGGTGAGGTGACCTGCAGGGCTCTGGGAAGCCAGGCTGGGCACTGAGCAGCTCCCCCAAACCCTGGAAGGTTTGGTAGCCCTTGGCAGTGGCTGAGGCAGCCGAGTGCTCTCGTTTGGGATAATATGGCTGAGGTGTCCTCCCAAATCCTCTGTCCTGCCTCTGAGGCCAGCAGTACTGTCCAAATACTGAGAACTGATTCTACCCTATTATTTTAAAACTATAATTCTTCCATTCCTCAGGTCAGGCTGTTAACGTAATCCTAACTGGACATCTACTCGAAAAAAGAGTCTTGACTTTGTATGGCCAAAAGAAATACAGCTCGGAAAACTCCGTCTGACATGGGCACAGAATGTGTCCTCTGCGAGTGAGGAGGCTGTGAGCCTGGGAGCAAGCTGGGCGAGCCAGCCTGGGGAGCTCAGGGCTGCTGAGGGGCCAGACCCCCAAAATGGCTTTCTATTGCCTTTTGAATGCCTGGGATGAGAGAGGTTTGCATGAGGATTTCTTGGGCTCTTGAATGCATTTGAAGCAGCAGCTGTAGGTGTTCTATAGCTTTCCTCTGGCTCGCTCACGTGTGAGGTTGGGTTCTTTGGCCAGAGCACAAGGAATTGCTGGAAATTAATTTTCTGTGCTGCTCTGCAGTCGGAGCAGGCTGCCCGCTGGCCTGCACAGCAGGCGAGGCAGAGCCTCTGCTTTGCTCTCGTGTCCAGCGGCAGATGCTTGGACAGAAGTTTAAAAATTATCAGCTCTCTCCTGCTTGCCAGCCCTTGGCATGGAGCATGCTCCTTCCCAGACCGTTCCCTTTCCTTGGTGGGTTCCCCCTGAGCCCCAGAGGCGTGAGCTGCCACAGGGCTGTGCCTGGAGAGCATGCACTTGTGCAGAGCGGGACCTAGAAATAGCTGGGTGCACATTTATGGCAGGATCAGAGTGGAATTTCTAATTCCTGTAGCTTTGAAATGAGCAGGTATGTGATACATGTGACTGTCTTTAAAAGAAGGATTTATTTCCAGCTGATGTCAACCCCATTAATTCCTACTTTGTTCTGGTGTCTCTTGTAATTCGTCGTTGCTTTTGCCTGGTGCTGTTCCCTGGGAAATGTGGCAGGCTTGTCCAGCAAGGTCCACATGACTTCACAAAGCTCTGAGGATGTTTAAGAAAAAACCCAACCACTTCAGATAAAATTAAGTCTCTCGTGGCTCAGGCATTTTTGAAAGCCCACTCTGGGATGCTGGACAGATTCTGCTGGCTTTTTTAACTGTTTTGTTTCAAGAGCTTGCTGGGACCCTCTGTCCTTACTGGGGCTCCCAGAGCTGCACTGCAGCTCTGAGTGCTGGTCCTGCTGGTGTAGAGGACCCCATGGTCTACCTGTTGGTGTGGAGCTCCCATTTCTGGGAGCTGCGGGGCCCAGGTACACGGGACGGTGCTGATGGAATCCAGAATATCTCAGCTCTGTCAGGGTACAGCTGTGCTGGCTCAAGCACTGCTGCTTTGTACACCAATACGCTGGAAAATATCAAAGCACTAATCCCTGCAAGGAGCAGTGGTTAGGCATTGAGCAAAGCTCACCTGCAGGTGTGGATGAGTTTATCCAGTTTGAGATTGACAGGTACACGCTTTATTATTTTCAGCTAAAGAGCTGCAAGTCAGGGAGCGGAGACTGTGACCTTCCTGGTGTCCCTGATGGAACTGGGGCAATTGAAGTGACACTTGCTTAGTCCCAAACAGTCAATTGAACCACAACATCGTTCTTCCCCTTAGTGTCAGGTGCTATTTTGTCCTAAATAAATGTGGATGTGGTGCTGCCAACTGCTCCATATTCTTGCAAAGCGAATTCCTGAATTCTTCTGCTTTCAAACAGGAGATATAAATGTCTGGAAAAATCTAGTAGCAAATAGACATTATCATAAATAAATTATGATTTATAAAAAAAGGCATGATGAGGCATATCTGTGTATGTGGAGGCCAGGAAGCACCTGTGTTATCGTCCTGGCTGAACTGCCACGGTGCCAGTGTTGTCCAGCACTGCTCAGGGGTTCAGGGAGGGCTCCAGGGAATCCTGGCTTTCATCAAACCAGGGGTGTCTTATCAGCTGCTCTGCTCCGCTTGCATGTGTCTGTGTTTGGTTTAGAGACAATTTCTGGAGTAATTCACCTGTGCTTGCTCTGAATGTGTGCTGTGTCAGGTATGAGCTCACTTGAGCAGGTCCATGGTGCAGGGAGGGATCTGGGAAGAGGTGTCAGTGCCAAACCGAAGGGAAAGTCAGTGGCCAAATTCTGCTGTAACTGCCTGCATTGATGCTGAGGTTGTGTGCTGGCAATTGCCATGTGTCTGGGGTAGGTCATGCCCATCTTTCTGCAGGGGAGAATCACGTGCAGCTTGAATTTTTGGTGTCATTTGCTGTCCCTTGGTGTTTTGGGTGGACTGCTTTCCCTCTCCTCGCTGGGAACCTTTCTTTGCTTTTTCATTTTGTATCCCTCCATTGCCATCAGATTCCCATTTTTGCCCAGCCGTTCCCTCATTTCCCGTGGCCCCAGGAGCTGCAGTCTCACAGCTGCTGCGTGCAGGGCGAGGTGGCTCCCAGATGGGAGAGGTGCACATGGTTTAGGAGCAGGACTCGTGAGCTGGAGCTGGGAATTAAAGTGCTCTCCCACACAGAAGCTCCCTCTTTTGAAGAGCTTTGCTTTGGATGTAATTTTTAATTTGCTTTTGAAAGCCAGGCAGGCTTTGGAAACTCTCCCCGACACTATCTGAACAAGGATATTGCTAGACTTTTTCTACAAAAGACACTTTAATTAAACTCCCATCATGAAAACAATTAGACCAAATTTGCAGTACTTAACCAGTCAATAATTTAGTAGTTGGAGCTCATTAATAGACTTCTCCCTGTGCCTGTGTTGCAGCACTGCCTGCTGCCTCCTCGGGATCAATCTGGGGTCAATATGCTCCCCGAGCCTCCCTCCTGTGTCCCCTGCAATGGTGGCACCAAGACTGAATAAATAACTAAATAAGCTCCTGGCAGGGCAGTGGGGCGCAGGGGTGGTGATTTGTGCTGCTGTCGCTGCTGGGGTGAGGGAGCTGCTCACCTTCTGTCCCTGTGAGCTCTCGGTGTCACCCAGCGAGCCACAGGAGCCACCCACGGCTCTGAGGGGACAGCACCGCTGCTGCTGGGGACAGGAGCGGGGGCTTGTCCTTGCTGTCCCTCTCTAGCTTGGGTGGGACAGTGTCCTGGGGATCTGAATTCAGGGGTGCTTCACGGGGGCTGTGTTTGCTCTCGGGGTGCTGGAGGTGGCTGTGTGTCACCTCTGTGTCACAGCTCTCAGGGTGTCCACTGCCACTCGTGTCCCCTCTGGGGACAGTCCCGCTGGACCCTCAGCAGTGCTGCTCCTGGGAGGGGACATCACAGCCCTCATTGTGCTGATGTTCCTCTGTCTCCTTGTGGGACAACCCTTTGGGGTTGTCATGCAAAATCTGTGAAGGGAAGAGACAAATTTCCTACTCAGGAATCAAACACCAACTTTCTAATGTAGAGTTTACTCAATATTTACTATGTAGACAGAAAAAGGGAAGTGTTCTACTCTGTCCCTGTTTCTTAGGACAGACTTCTCACAGAGAGGCAGCTGTGTGTTGGAGACTCTCAGTCATTTTTGGAAACAAGGTGTGAGGAAGATAAGTCATTTATTACTTGAATTTCTTCAATGAATTAGATTCTATTTTTTTCAGATCACCAGATCATCTGTGCTCAAAATTAAATTGATGTTTTCTGTCCTGATTCTTTACATCTTTTAATTGGTGGAAAAAAAAAGTTTGACCTTTTCTTTTGTCTACAGAGAATAAGCAGAACAGAAATGGATTTACTTTTATTATGGTAATCGTTTTGTTTCAAATACATTTTAGAACAGGGCATGTATAACTGTATCTGTTTCTGTAATTCATTCTCATTCCTGATTTCCCCCAGGCATTGAGGCAGTTCTTCTTCCTAATGCCTCATTGTACAGCTAATGCTGTAATAGCAATTTGTTCTATTGCACCTTTACCCTGGAACAGTCAAAACCAGGCCCTGGGAATTTCATTCATGTCACTCATCGTTCTCCAGCAGTCAGAGGGGTTTTGCAGCTGGATGTATTTACCGCAGCCCCAGACACTCCCCTCCAGCAGCTCTGGCACTGGAGTAGCTCTGTCTCAGTCGGAACTGTGAACAAGGATAAAAGCTCTCTGGTGGGGCATCCCGAGGGAGCTGCACTCCAGGGCCTTTCGTTTCAGGGAGCCATGTCCTCTTGACAAAAAAGATCTAACAGCCTCAGCTCCTGCAGATTTCCCTGGGAAATGGCATGCGGAGGAAGTCTTGTTCTCTGGAAGTTTGTGCTTTGAAGAGATTTGGGGGCTCAGGTCAGGCTGTGCACACTATTTAAGATTTACACCTGCTGAAAAAGGAGCAAGAAGGAGAAGAAGAAGAAAGAGGGATATTTAATGGAACATTTTAGATGAGAAATGAAGAGGGGTGTTTTGTCCCTTTGTGGTTTTTTTCCTTCTCCCACCCTTCCAGTTTGTCTCATTTCAGATGAATGAAAGCATCTCTGTGTGCCTGGAAACACAAGATGTGTGTGGCTGAGCTCCTGAATCTTACCCGCTGCGAGACCTCAGTGGGTGTACCATCACTTACCATTTCTTAGTTATCTATGGAGAACAGTGTTTTTCAGATGAACTGAGATGTCCACAGTTCAGGTCATGCCTTGTGCCACTCTAACCATCTGTGAGGACCAAGTGGTTAATTCTGGTGAAGTTTGGTTTGATTTGGTTTGGTTTTTCAGTGGCTGTAGAGCTGTCCTGTCTATTTTCCCACTGAATGGATGGGTGTAGGGTCCTGGAGCCTGGCAGCACCTGCAGTCCCTGGGGACACTCCCACAATCCCTGAGGACATGGCCACAGTCCCTGGGGACACTCCCGTGGTCCCTGTGGATATTGCCGTGGTCCCTGCGGACACTCCTCTCTGCTGGTGCAGGACCCGATGGCCCCAGCACCTCTGCAGCTGATGCTGGAGCCTGCCCTGAGCTGCGGAAGGAAAAGCATTTCATTTCCGTGGCTGGGAATTAATTAGCTTGTTCTTTGTGGCCCCGAGATCCTTTTGTTGTGGCTTTGAAAGGGAAGAAGGAGCAGTGGCAGCTGTGCTGTGTGAGCAGTGACAGGAGTGGGGACACGTGGAGCTGGCGTGTGGCAGCACAGAGCCACGAGTCAGGTGTGGGTGGAGCGCTCGTGGTGTTCTCAGGGCTGCAGAAATCCCTCTCGGTTTTGGCTGAGTCTGCAGGTCCGTGGAGAAGGGAAACAAGCACACAGCTCTGGTGAGATGAGGTCTCTCTCCTCCCAGCCCCGTGTCCCTCCGGCCGCAGGGGTTTGGGCACTGCGCTCCTCCCGAGCTGTGCCCCTGGGACCCTCCCCGCCTCGGCCACAGTTTGAGGCGATACCAAATGCAGTCAATGATGTGCAGTGATGACATTTACAGGTTTGAAACACACATTGCATGAATGGCAATGATGGATAAATGCTCCCCTGGCTTCCGTTTCCTCCTCCTTGTCCACCCGTGACCTGCCTCCTTCCCGCTGGCCTGGCCCCTGGCGCTGCTCTCCTGCTCCTGCTCCTCTCTGGCTGGCTGGGATCTGTGCAGACGCTGCTCACAGAGCCAAACCCTGCTCTCTGCTTTATCTCCGTGATCCTGACAGCACCGCGCTGCTGCGTGCGTCTGCGTGGAGAGCTGGCAGGAGATAAGGGAGTCAGGGCTCGGTGCGAGGGGCAGGAATGGAGCAGGGGATGAGCTGCATGATGAGCAGGAGAAAATACTGGATGAATATTGCATTTGTGAATGGCTACGATAAAGCTCATGTATTTACACAGTCCAGATTAAATATTGGTGTTTTATAGAAAGAGAGGGAAAAGTTATGTTTGTAAAACTCTTCAAGGACTCCAAAGGCACTGATTTTTTTAACCATTATTGTTGTACCGGAGACATGAGCCTATTCTGTGGGTAGGGTGGGGGATTTTTAATGCCTAATGGAATGCCAGTGCCATTTCACAACTCCTCATATTTGTCACATTTCTCTTACTCCAACTCTCAACAAAAATACATGAGAGAAAGTTCTTCTGCCCCGCTTTTATTTATTTATTTTTTTTTTTGGTGTAGAAGTCATAGTGCATTTGGGTGAAAATGACAGCATTTATGTTTATTTGTTATTACTTGTTCAGAAAAGGTATTAATGAATGTTATGCACCCACATTATTGCCAATAAAACTTACTTTGTAAATAGTTGTTTGTGTCCATGTCAGGAGCTCCCTGCAGGGTGGAGCAGGACAGGTGTGATTTGTGAGAGCAGCTCTGTGCCAAGGGAAGGCCACGCAATGAAGGAGCATTTTGCAGGAAGAAGCTTTAGCTGTGTCGATACATTATTTACCCCTGAAAGGGCTCCAACATTTCTGCATTTTCACTTGGTTTCCTTTTCAGGTTCCTTTGCTTGACTTGAACACACGGAGGTGGCAATTGACTGCAGGATGTGGTGTTTTTAAATGCTGAGCTCAAATCATGAATATTGAACTGAACAAGGTTTTGTCCTGGTTACAAGAAGAAGGAAAGGTGTTGGGTGCTGTGTTGAGAGACAGCACAGAATGCTCTGCTGGCCTGGGGACCGTGGCCGGGGCTGTGGCGGCTGTGGTGGCCGTGGTGGCCGTGGTGGCTGTGGTGGCTGTGGTGGCCGTGGTGGCCGTGGTGGCCGTGGTGGCCGTGGTGGCTGTGGTGGCTGTGGTGGCCGTGGTGGCTGTGGTGGCTGTGGTGGCCGTGGTGGCCGTGGTGGCTCTGGTGGCTGTGGTGGCTGTGGTGGCTGTGGTGGCCGTGGTGGCTCTGGTGGCCGTGGTGGCTCTGGTGGCTGTGGTGGCTCTGGTGGCTGTGGTGGCTGTGGTGGCCGTGGTGGCTCTGGTGGCCGTGGTGGCTGTGGTGGCCATGGTGGCCGTGGTGGCTGTGGTGGCCGTGGTGGCTGTGGTGGCCATGGTGGCCGTGGTGGCCGTGGTGGCTCTGGTGGCTGTGGTGGCCATGGTGATGAGGATGCTCCATGCACACATCGCCTTCACTGCGGTCACTTGAGGCTGCTGGGGCTGGCCCTGCGCAGCCCCCGAGCCCTCACTGGAGCCCCACAGGGTCTGGGGAAGGTGTGGGTGTGTGACAGGCATGGGATGTGCTCCCTGTCCCTGTCCCTGTCCCCCAGTCCAGCTCCTGACAGCTGTGCTGGGTACACACATGGGCTGCTCGGCCAGCCAGCGCTGCCTGAGGCTGTTTTGTGTTTCCCTCGTGATCCTGCCCCGGGGACAGTGTGTCCCCAGGGGCCTCAGGGACAAGGTGGCCCCACTGGAGGGGTGACCAGCGCCCTGGGGTGCCCTGGGGAGCTGCTGGCCCTGTCCCCGTGGGGTGTCCCCGTGCTGAGGAGCGAGCGTGGGCAGGGAGGGCAGGATGGCAGGAGCTCTGGCAGGAGCTGAGTGCCTCCCCCAGCGCTCTGCTCCACGGCTCGTCCCTCGGGGAAGCTGCAGCCGTGCAGGTGAGGGTTAATGGGCAGGTGATGTTTGTTTGCATTGTGAGCGCATCCTTGCCCTCCGAGCAGCAAGTTTAGCTCCCTCAGACACAGCCTCCTGGGGCTGAGATTTGTGTTTGAACTTTAGTTGAAAGAAATATATTGATTAGGCTTTGATTTAGTTCCTCCTTGCTGAAAAGACACCAGGTAATGACTTTACTTGCCCTTTCCTCTCTTATTAATTTAATGGAGTCCCCTCGTTCTCTTTTCCTCCTCAACACCATTTTGCCTGGAAGTCTGCAGGACTGTGAGGAGAAATACAAAAAAGCAGTTGTCACACTGCAAACATGATTGATTCCATGAGTAACTCTCTTGGCAAACCTGTGAGGCTTCGCTGATGTCAATTAGTGCTTTCTCCTGTAAACAGGGCATGTCCAGCTTAGGCTAATGGGCTTGTTGCCTTCTGCAGAGAGCAGCCATGGAGGAGGAGCTGGGTTTTAGAGATATAAAATAGCTTGTCCGGGTTTTTTTAGAGATGTGAATAAAAATTTTCTTGACCTATTTGTTAAATTGTCTTTTTTTACCTCCTCTCACAGTGACTCAAACTGAGAAATCTCTTATCTTTTACCTTGACAAACAGAGAGCACACGAGGGCCAGCCTTGCCCCACGCGGGTTACAGCTGAGCTCCAGGCCTGCTCCAGCCCACGAGATCTGACCGAATTTTAGAGGCAGGGTTGGTAAATCCCAATTTCAGTGTGCAGACCAAAACGAAGAGGGGCAGAGGGAGGGATGGTGTGGATTTCCTTATCTAAAGCACGTGCTTTTTGCTTTGCACCAAATAAGAAGCTGCTTCTCTCTTGGTGTGTACAGAACCTAGGATTCAAATTGCCTTCAGTGCAGGGATGTGTCTGCTGTAGCTCTCTGCACCCTGGTGTGGGTGAATGCTGAGCCCCACGACAGCCCCAGGCAAGCAAAACCTTGGATATCAACCTACACTTTGCTGTAATTAATAGCACATTGGCTGGTGGTTCCTCCTTCCTCCACAGATGAGTCCTGGGGAATTCCCCCTTGTGATCCCCTGATGGCATTTTCACTTCAATATTCCTTCCCTTCGTTACAATAGAAACGCCAGGGGCATTCCTGGGAGTGTTCATCCTCACTCACCCAAAGGCCTGGGAGGAACATGGGTGAGGTAAAATAAGATATTGGCTCAGTCTGAGGGTTTTTACTGAAAAGGGTGGTGTGGATTTTCTTGTCCAAAGCAAGTGCTTTTTGCTTCTCACCAAATAAGAAGCTACTTCTCTCTTGTTTTTTTTTTTTGCAGACAACCTTCAGGGGTTGTCTGTGGAGGGAAGATTTGGTCAAGTCTTAGATTAGCTCCTGAACAAGAGTAAATGGCTATTGGTTACCTCCTAATAAACCTCTAAACCTGTTTTCTGTGCTTTTGCAGGAGAAAATGTGTTTGCCTTGAGTTCTCCATGTCTTCATTGTCTTCAGAGTTCTGTGGCTGAATTTCACTGGTACCCTTTTGTTGAGGAAAGAGTGTTTAATATGCCCAGCTGGACGGAGAGAACACCTCAGACTGCAAATCTCTTACAAAAGATGGAGGAACTGTGCTACTAAGGGAATGTTTCTGCTGAAAATCACGGAGGAGCAAGGCTTGGGAGCAGCACCTTGGTGTGCAGCTGTGCTGTGACTGCTGCAGGCTGAGAGCAGAGCCAGAGCAGCCCTGGGTGCTGTGAGGACACCCTCGCCAAGACACCTCTGTGCTCAGTGAGGGAGCTGCACGAGCACCCTGAGCTGGGTGGCTCCGTGGGGAGAGCTGTCCTTCCCCAGAGCTGCCACAGCCGAGCAGAGTTCCTGCTCCACCTCCTCATGGCTTCAGCTCTGGTTGCTGTGTTGGGAATATTTGGTTATTGCACCCTGCCACACGATTGTTTTCATGGGGAGATGGCTCCGTGCAAGTCTGGAATTCTTGCAGAAGGGATTTCTCTAGCATTGATGCCAAATAGAAGAAACCTAGAAGGGAAGGGTTCAAGTGCAAGCTCCTGAAAAGGAAAGGAGCATTTCGTGTGCTCCTTCAGTTCCTCACACCGCATTGGGATAATTTTATTTTACACCTTCTGTTCGACCTTCCGATCGGCACAAGCCATCCTTGGCAGCTGCGCCGAGCTGGGGTGATCCCACCCTGCACAGAGAGCATTGTGATGGCTCTGCTGGCTCTGATGGCTCTGTTCCAACCCTTTCCTTGGGTCCCCTAAGGTGCAATGATGCACCTTGTCCTTTTCGGGGGTTGTGTTTGATTTCCTCACGTGTGCTGTGGTCCTGCCACTTCAATATTCAGCGATCTCAGGTGTTCTGCTCTGAAGGAGAATGGAGGTGGTGCTGCACTGGTGCCCCAGGGCTGAGCATCCCTGAGCTGTCCCCTCTCTGCACATGCTCTGGGGTCCCTCCAGGGGAGGCGTTGGCCTCTGGAGCCCCAGCAGGGTCTGTAGGAAATGGGCCTGTCTTGTATGGGCACAGCAGAACAAAACCTACCTTCATATTTCCTGTTTTGGTTGGTAACTGATTCTTGTGAATTGGGACTCTGAATACTGAGCAGTAAATATTTATGAAATGTAATGGCCAAGACTAAATACATTCATTAGCATATTTATTTTTATTGAGTTGCTGCTTTGTGTGCCTGAGGAAATTATCAAATTGCTTCTATTTGAACTGCTATGTACAATTTTAGGACTGCCATTTTTAGTCTCACATCACTCTGGATTTTGGAATTAGGGTAAGGTCATTTGTGTCCTCTCCCAGCCCCAAAACAGGTTTATGAATAATAAAAGTTCAATAAATCCACACTCTTCTCCAGAGCCCAAGTTACTCATCTACATCCTGCTTGGTGCCAGGAACAGGAGGTGAGGGCTTCTTGTGGGAGCCTGGTGCTGCTGGAGAGGGCAGGGAATGAGGGCAGGGAGCAGGGACTGCCTCAGCTCATCCCCTGACACTGCCCTGGCACTGCCCTGGTGCTGCTGGAGAGGGCAGGGAATGCGGGCAGGGAGCAGGGACTGCCTCAGCTCATCCCTGGCGCTGCCCTGGTGCTGCTGGAGAGGGCAGGGAATGCGGGCAGGGAGCAGGGACTGCCTCAGCTCATCCCTGGCGCTGCCCTGGGGCTGCCCTGGCCGGGGGAGCAGCTCCGAGCACTCCGGTGCTGCTCTGCTGAAAGCCTGCAAGTGCCACGTCCTGTGCTGGGGCTGAAGGCATCCCACCGCTCCAGGTGTCCCTGTTTGCCTGAGGAGCTGAGGAGCTCCTGCTGGAGCCATGTCCTGTGCTGGAACTGCAGTCACCCCACCGCTCCAGGTGTCCATTTCCCTGAGGAGCTCCTGTTGGCCAGGCAGGGGTGCTGGGGATTGGGGGTTTGATGGCTCTGCTCCTGGCAGTGTGTGGTGTCACCACAGCCAGCACACCCCCAGGGAGTGGCTGTCACTTCACCCATGTCTAATGCTTTTCAGGAGTCACTTGCCTTTGGTTTTCTCTGTGTCTGTGTGTTCCCTCCTGCTGCACCCTGGCGTACCAGGATAAAGACAAATTCTGTCATAGGAAATGAGCAGACCAGGTCCGATGCCTCCTCTCTGGACCCTGTGCTGTTCTCCTCTCAGCCCTTCCCTTCTCCAGGGGCCCATGGCTGGTGCCTCCTGTGCTCGCTGTAAATCCACACAGGCGTGTAGAACACCCCAGCGGGGCTGGGGCTGCAGGGATCAGCCCAAAAGCTGGAAAAAGGCTGAGCTCCCAGCCCTGCTGGCTGTGGCAGGCGCAGCTCTGCTCGCCCAGCGCCGTGGCATGTGTGTTATGGAGCAGCAATCGGAACAGTTGGCTCCCACGAAAACTGTTTCCCTAGGAACAGGTTTCTGCTGTAGATATTTAACTGCAACACAATCCGTGTCAGAATGCAGCGAGCTGCTTTGGTGAAGCTCCAGGAGGGGCTGGGACACGGAGGGGGAGCTCTGGGAATTGGGAGCAGAGGGGAACAGAAGGTGTGAAACAAAAGTGTGACACAAAACCACCGAGCAGCAGATGCGGCTGGATCAGCGTGGGACAGAGGAGCAGGCAGCGAGCAGCAGGAGGAGGAGGAGGAGGAGGGAGGAAGCAGCACATGGTGCAGGGTGGGACACGGCGGTGACCACGAGCCCTCCGAGGGCTGAGCCTGGCCCAGCCAGAGCCACTAAAGCTCTGCTGGAAGCTTGCCCTTCTCAGCCCTGCTGCTCATTCCCGCTCTGGCAGCAGCTGACAGCTCCAAGCACACCAATTAATTCAGTTCAGGGTAGCTGTGCCGTGATCTAAACCCATCATTTAAACTCCTTGTTCCCAGCTTTCAGCTCTGTGTGATTTTTTGCCGTGTTTATTTGTTGTTTTGTGAAATGTTTCCTGTCTGTCTCACTAATGGGACAAACGTTCCAGTAGGAGTGGCAGGATTTGGAGCATTACCTGCTTTAATATTTATCATTTGCCTGGTCTGGAGCGGTGCTGGGGTCCAGGGGAGCGCTGTGGTTCCTGTTCCCTTTGCAGCTGGGACCCATGGCAGGGTCTGACCCTGCTGGGGCTGCCTGGAGCCTGTCCCCCTGCCAGGACATCCTGTGGGTGCCCACAGTCACACTCTGGGCTGTTTAAAACAAACTCCACCCCGCGTGTGCCATCTCTGGGGCTCTTGCCTCGCGGTTGTTCACACAGTCAAATCTTTTTGCTGAATGTGACTGAAGCTTTGTTTTGTATTTTTTCCCAGGGGATAAGCTGGGCTCACCTGAGCTCATGGCTGAGCCTGGTTTGGCCCAGAGCAGCACTGTGGGGAATGCTGGGCACAGGTAAGAGGACAGTTGTGCCAGGACACTGTGTGCCCATCTGATGCCATTGGTGGCACTGCCTGAAGAACCAAAGTGCCTGGATAGAGGGCCTGGCAGCCCAGCCCAGATCTCCTGAACTCTTCAGGTTTTAACGGTGCTGAACGTGGTGGGCAGTATTGGGGGCTGGAATGAGATGGTCTTTGAGGTCCCTTCCAACCATTCTGTGATTCTACGACAGTGCTTTCCTTCCTAAAAGAAGTCATATTGTATTTTCAAAGGAAAGAAAGACTGCCCAAGACTGGATCCTTTCAAAAGGAAAATGATTTCATTTGCTCCCAAGGTCGTTAGGCAGGGCTGGGACAAGGGAGGTGCAGGTGGCAGGCAGGGATGTGTTTGGAGCTGAGTGCTGGAAAGCTCCCACATTTGCTGCTGCCCTGTGAACAGAAAGTGGTGAGAACATTTGTGACATTTGGGGGGCCATTGTTGCCATCTCGGGTCACCCACCCTGGCTTTGGGGCAGCACACAGTACATTTCACTGTTTTTTTTGAACTGCCAGACACCATTTGTGTGAAATAGAAATAGTTCCAAATGTCAGGAATTGGTTTGCTTGTGCAGGAATCAATGTTTTGTTTTCAAGGAAGGGCACAGGCAGTTTTCCCCGAGGGTCAGCCCTGTGCCTGCTGCCTCGGCAGGGTGTTCTGGGCTGGGCTGGTGCCCTCCTGCCCCGGGGCTCTGTCCATGCCCTGATCCTACACAGATTTGAGAAAAGGTTTATGGAGCAGAGCCGTGAGCTGTGCTGGGCTCTGAGCACAAACCTTCTGTTTTGGGGGGGATTCTTGGACTTCTCTGTAGGATCCCTTCATGCCCGTTTCTCTCTTCCTTCTGCTCTGGTTCTCATTTGTTTTAAGCACCAGCAGAGGCTGCGTCCCTCTGGCACCTCGGCCCTGTGCAGACGATGCTGAGGCTGGGAAGTGCCAGGGTTTTATACGAGTTTCCCATTGACACCACAGGAAAGACCTTGCGACCCAAGTGCTCTGCCTTGATTGATTCCTTCTCATTGCAGCCCTGAATTATTTGCAGAGGGAAATGACAAGGCTTTATTTTCTCATGGTGCTTTATCTTTCGACAAAGTGCACCCAGCGAAGCTGCTAATGGAAAAGCTTTTAACCTGGGGCAGAGGGTGATCCGTGTCCATCCGGGTGAGGTGTGATGTGCAGTGCTGACGAATGCTCTGGGCTGCAGCAACCTGCTGCCACCTCCACAGCTGTCCCCAGGGCCCTGCGAGATGGCCCAGACAGCCCAAGGTGACTGGCACAGCGTGGGAATGAACGGTTTGCTTCAGAAACGGAAGAGAACAGAAAGGACAAATTCATTTCCCTGCTTCGGAGGCAGAGATGCTTCATGACGTGTCCTGGTTTCACCAGTGGGCTCCAGAGAGCCCAGGCACCTGCAGGGGTGGTGCTGCTTGTGCTCCATGGCAAAATAAAAAACAGATTCCCAGGGGCACGGGAGGAATTATTGGGTGAAAGTTTCCCTTCCAGCCAGAGGGCCTGGGCTGGGACACTTCCAGGTGCATCCTGCGCCAGCAATGCTTCTCCCCTTGTTACATTTCGTTGGGTTTTAGTTTTTAAGCCTACAGCATTTTCTAATGATGAAAAAGCAGTCTGGCTGGGCATTTGGGGAGAGAGATGCAGCACTAAGGAAGAAGATAAAGAGCTTCTGCAAATATTTACGTACAGAAAATCGAAGGAATGGTAATGAACCTCATTTAGAGAGGAGCTGGATGTGTTTGTGTGTTTGGAGCAGGTGCAGAAGGGGCAGATGCTCACCGCAGACTGAGCTGGTTTGGGGACACTCACTGACATGGCCAGAGGCTTTGTGCTGATCCCTCCTGGTCCAAGTCCCAGGGCTCCCCAGGACAGCTGTGTGCGCCTGGGGTGATGGTCCCAGGTGCCCTGCCATGGCCATCAGCCCCTCCCTGTGCCCGCCCCACCTTTATTCACCTGCAGGGAAGGGCTGGGCTGGGCTGTGCTTGGGGCAGTGCTCTCTGCTCCTCTCCCAGTGCCCACCTGGCAGGACAGCGCTGACCCTGGGGCTCCGGACAGCTGTCCCCAGCACGAGGTAGGGACCTCTGCTCGGGGACGTTCTGCTCGGGGGAAGGGCGGGCAGGTGCCCTGGGGAAAGGTGGGCAGGGGCCCTGGGGAAGGGCGGGCAGGGGCCCTGGGGAAAGGTGGGCAGGGGCCCTGGGGAAAGGTGGGCAGGGGCCCTGGGGAAAGGTGGGCAGTGCCATGGGCAGTGCCAGGGGCTGTGGACACAGACTGCAGCCCTGGGCTGGGAGGGCTGTGCCCCATCCCTGTGCTGGGGAAGGGCTGTGCCCCATCCCTGTGCTGGGGAAGGGCTGCAGTAAGCATGGAGATGTCTTTAGGAGGCCTTGTAGTGCTTTGGTGCTGAGGTGTTGGGGTGCTCCAGGAGCAGGGCAGGCTCCCTGGGCAAGCCAGCAGCTCACAGATGGATTTCATGTTTTGAGATGACCCTGAGCCCATTTTCACCTACAGTGTAAATTTGTTCCCTCCAGTGTTTCTACTAAAAGGTGCAAATATCTGGGAAATTCCATATTGTGCAGTGACCTACTTTACAGTTTTTTTTTTTTGTTTTTTTTTTTTTTTTTTTTTTTAAGTACTGGGAAAACTGCCAAAAAGTCAAGTCTTAATTTTTCTGAGGCTGGGTGTTCAGTGCTGCCTGTCCGTACAGGAGCAGCAGGAGGGCTGAATTTGCAGCCTGAGCTCGGTGTCCCTGGGGAGGAGGCAGTGCAGCAGCCTTGGCTCCATGGAGCCTGCCCAGGTTTTCCTCCTCTTGGTTTTCAACCAGCCCCTGGTAACAGAATTCACACTTTCAACTGCTGCTCCTCAAAGTCTGTCAGGTACTCAGGGCAATGCCCCTCGGGGTGTGGGGGTGCTGTGGCTGTGCTGGGAGTCCATCCCTGTGGCCATCCATCCGAGCTGCCATCACCTCCAGGCTGTTTTCCTCCGGGCACGGCAGTGTCTGTGATATTCTGAAGCAGAAACAATTGGGCTCATCGGTCACATTAATTTTTCCTGGGTGCGTGTGGTTATTTGGGTTTAGAGGGAAAAGGATTCAGCTGGACATGGCAAGGATTCAGAGTTGTTTTCCATAGCCATCTTTGGTCCTGCTGGAAACATAAACGAGGAGTGGGGGGAGGTTGTGGGGTTGCAGTTCCAATTAGAGACCGTCTGCTCGAGTTCAGGGGCTGCAGGTGATTTGCACAGAGCGCTGCCAGCACTGTGCCTGCCTCGGCTGCCTGGGAGGGAAGGAGGTCAGTGCTCACCTGAAATATGCCTGTTATTAGCTGTGCTGCTTGCTGTTTCTGCAAGGCATCATTTAAAAACAATTTTTCTGAATTGCACCATCTGGAGGGAGGAAAAAAATCCATGAAGTATTTAGATGAGGCTCGGCACTGTCCCCAGCAGGCACTGCTGTGCGCAGCTCTGGGCTCTGCATTCCCAGATCTGGGCCTGATAAAGCCCCAAAGGCTGGGGCACTCCGGGGCTGTGCAGGGAGGGGTGACACCCTAGGCTGGAGGGATGTGGTCCCCTCTGTGCTGTGTCCCAGCTGTGTCCCAGCCGGGGGCAGCTCAGTCATGGGCACAGAGAGTGCCTGGAGCTGTGTCTCGTGAGGATTCTCCTGCTCCTGTGCCCATGGCAGATGCTCAGCGATGGGGCTGAGGCCACTTTGGTGACAATGGAGGCCACTTATGCATAATTTTTTCACTTGACAAAGCTGTGCAGGAGCAGCGCAGGTCTGCAGGTTCCTTGTGCCGATTCCCTGCCTGAGGGATCTGCTGGGGTTTTCAAATCCTCTCTCAGGTGCCACCAAAACGCCACTGCTGCTTGTTGTCCGGGATTTCGGTTTTGCTGGAGATGTAGATAAACTGAAGGTGAACGAAGGGAGGATTTGAGAAAGGCCAAGCCCAGCTTTGCCTTCGCTGCCTCGCAGCACGGTGTCTGACAGCAGCTGGCAGAGCTGTAAACACGGAGCCATGGCTGTAATTATCCTTTGAGAGCTCATCTCCGAGCTCTTCACTTGGCGCTGAATTGCACCTTGAAAGCATCGCAGGGCGAAACAGCTCATCCTTCCCCTGCCCCCAGCCTGGGGACAGCGGCACGTGTCCCTGAGCCTGGGGACAGGGTCCATTCTCAGTGTGGCCTCCCAGGAGCGGTCACACATCGGGGCTGGTTTGTGCCACGGTGAGAAGGGAAAAGCTGCCGTGGCCTTTGCCAGTGAGCTCTTCCCTTTGGTTCAACTCAAACATGCACATTTTCTGATGAGCTGTTTGCCATTGAGTGTCCTCATCAGAATGAATTCAGAGACTGCCCAGGCAGGCACAGCAGTGTCCTGGCATGGGCTGGGATGTCCCAGCGATGCCTCCAGCCCAGCTCCTCTCTGGTGTGCAGGAGATGCTGCACTGCCATTTCCTGCTCCAAAGCCATGAGTCCCAGCTCCCTGAGCCCCGTTCTGTGTGGGTGCAGGTGCTGTGTGAGCTGAGGGCTGTCTGACACATGTTTTCAGGCTTTATTCTGCAAGAGGAGGAAGCCCAGAGTGTCCTCGAGTCCCACAGACTCCCCAAACTGGAGTCTTGTGAAGCAAAGGGACTCTGTGGCTTTTCTTTCTTGTTCACTGTAACAGGGGTACAGGGAACCGTTGGTTTCTCAGTCATATCTTCATTTCTAACCCTGTTGCCCTGGGTCAGTGAGCCTCGTGCTGATGTCTTTGGGCTCTCCCCAGTCTGCACCTTTGCACAGAGCACCCAGTGTGGGATCCGTGTGGGGAGCAGGGTCTGCAGAGCAGTGGCTCTGCTCTCTGCGTGTGAGCAGTGGAGGATCACAGGGAGGCAGCTCAGCAGCTCCTGTGCCCTGTGCTGCTCGGCCCTGGGCTCCCAGCAGTGGGGCTGGCGCTGCCCTGGAGCTCTCGCTCCGATGCTGCCTGTGGCAGATGTGTGGATGTGGCATTGGACACTTGCTCAGTGGTGCCCTGGCAGGGCTGGGGAGCTGTTCTTAGAGTGCTTTTCCAACTCACCTGATTGTGTCATTGATTGATCATTCTGCCTTTCAGTGCCACTGTAAGCGAGTGGCTTCACAGCAGCTCCTCTGTCCCCTTTCCCACCTTCCCCCCGTGAGTGCCCTCATCCCTGCCAGGTGCTCGGGGCTGCCCTGCTGAGCGGGCACTGTGGGGCAGGGCAGGGCAGGGAGCAGAGGCTGTTCAGGAGATGTTCACATTCCCATCACCGTGGGATCAGGGAGGAGGCTCGGAGTGTGTGAGCCAGGAGTGCAGGCAGGATAAATTCCCCTTCATTTCACTTGTGGGGAAATGTCCCCAGGAAGGAGCGGCCAGCTCTGCTCAGTGCTACCTGTGCTTCTCAGCTGATTGAGTTTCATTGGCCAGGTTCATACTGAGCCCTTGTGAAATTACTGGCAAAGAATGGAATAGAATTTTTTTTCCTTGCTTTTGAGCTGTAGAAGGAAGGTTTATATTTCAAATGGTCTTTAATCATGCAAGCAGGCTCTTGAAAAAGTCCCTTTAATTTAGGGCTGGAAGAGTACAGTTCTTCAGGTTTTTCTCCAAGTAAAACTTTCTTTAGAAAATTTTTAATGCTGAGCTATAGCTAGAGAATGCATTAATCTTCATTACAGAATAAGCTTGATGTAAGCCTGTGTGGCCTGTCGGTGACCAAAGCAGTCTCACCGTGTAGCTCGGCGCAGGATTGGGAGGGCTGGTAGCCACATGTAGGTGTGATTTGGGTTTGGTTTTTTTTTCATTCTTGGCTTTATAGCTGTTCAAAATGTAACTGTACAGGTGCAGGTTTGTTTTTAAAATGGAAATAATCCCTGCCTTCAGGTCTCAGCTGCACTAAGAGTGTCTGCTGGCAGGCTAAGGCAGGCTGGGTCTGCACAGCGCTGGGATTTGGGGAAGGACAGGTGGCGTCGAGCAGGGAAGGGGAAGGTTTTACTGAGGTTTCTGTTTCTGGCTGCTCTCAAACAGGGTCAGAAACCTGCTGCTTTTGCGTGAAATTTAAATTATGAATTTAAGTGAAATTTTGACCATCTAAGATCAATCCAAATGTTTTCTGTGCCGAATCTGTTGCATTAAAAATAACAACAAACATGGAAATTGAAAACTATGCGATGCCTGTTTTGACACTTGTGACAGCGTTTAATGACACATTGTCAATGGATTAGCTAAATGTGGTTTGAATGCAGGACAATTTCCAGAGCAAAGCAGGTCCAGGCAGCTCGGTGGGTGTGTGGGGGTGTCTGTCCCTGCTCGGGGCTGGGGGGCTGTCCTGGGGCACTGAGACCCTGTCCTGCTGCTCTCCCAGGGCCCTGTGCCTCCTGGCAGCGCTGAGCTGGCAGTGTCACCCTGCCCGGTCCCCTCGGCAGCCCACGGCTCTGTGCCCCAGTGCTGCCCCAGGGCTGGTGGAGTGTTTGTGAGGTGAGAGCTCGGAGCAGAGCAGAACCAAACAGGATCCTAGAGTGGCTGAGAAAATGCTGACTTACAGAGCACAGCACTTCCACCTCCCAGAAAAGCACCGCTAATACATTTGTTTTTGTGTTGTCTTTACGTGGTCATGGCTGATGAATCACGGCAGGTTCAGCCCTGAAAATCACATTCAAACACATGTGCTGGTCCCAGTCCAGGAATCCTAATTATCCAGGCTGCCTAAGCCTGGGTCCTGGTGTTTCAACATTGGCATGTGTTTGTCTGAATGAGGTTTGGGCAGTCCTGTAATTCAGTAAATAGGGTTTTTTAAGTTCCACCACTGTTAATATCACTGGTACTTGTAATTGCAAATCTGTTCAGTCAAGAGCACAGCTCACCTGGGGAGCGCTGCTGCTTCCACCCCGTGCTGGGCGCAGACCTTTCCTTCCTCCCAGTGATGCATGCCTGTCTGCCACTTCTGTAGTGTTTGTTTAATTTTGGCTGTCACTGGTTACATAACATTTCACTTTCACCTGCCGTTTTCAAGGTCAGATTCAGGTTTTATTTGAACAAGCAGGAAGAGACCGCATGGGAATGGGGAGCTCTGGACAGACTGTGTGTGATGTAACAGCAGGATATCAAAAAGCTGCTTGCAGTAGTTGTCTGCTGAGCGTTTGGGGAGAATTCCTCCAGAGCTGGAGCTTTGCTTACAGAAGATGTGTTAAAGAGCTTGTCTGAGTTCCAGGAGCTGTGTCTGTTGGTCAATGAGCTTTCTTACCTCAGCTCATCTTTGATGGCTCTGCCTGCTCGCCGGAGACACGGACAGGACAGTCGCTTACCTTTAAATACAGGGACAGGAGTGAAACCTGCTTGTGGGTAATTTGCCTTGACAACATTTAATTGTAAAACTGGGACAGGTTGGAATTTATCAGCACTGAGTCATCTTCCATTAATTCTGCCTGATGTTTGCTGAACTTTGGGGTGTATCAAATCCGTCCCTGTTTTCCAGTGGATTCCTGCAGTGTTTGAAAGCTGCTGTGGCACTGCAGGCTTTGGACACCGCAGCTCCAGCACTGCTCCCCACGTTTCTCCTTCCTGACTCAGTGGTCCTGTCCCTCTGCCACCTCCCCAGGGTCTTTCCAAAAGTAAAGCCGAAGCCAGCAAGGGCTGAGTGACACAGAGCCATTTCTGGGTGGCTTCCAGCCATGGTGGCACATGACCCTGCCCCAGACTGGGGAGCTGGGAAACGCCAGATGGGCAGCGTTGTCCTGGCTCAGAAATTGGGGCAGGGTGGAAAGCTGGCTGCAGGTGAGCTGTGGCTGCACCCCTGAGGGGATGAGGTAGTGCCTGTGGGGCTGTCAGCACTGCAGTGTCCCGTGGGGCTGTCAGCACAGTGAGTGTCCCGTGGGGCTGTCAGCACAGTGAGTGTCCCGTGGGGCTGTCAGCACTGCAGTGTCCCGTGGGGCTGTCAGCACTGTCAGCACTGCAGTGTCCCGTGGGGCTGGCAGCACTGCAGTGTCCCGTGGGGCTGTCAGCACTGTGAGTGTCCCGTGGGGCTGTCAGCACTGTGAGTGTCCCGTGGGGCTGTCAGCACTGTGAGTGTCCCGTGGGGCTGTCAGCACTGCAGTGTCCCGTGGGGCTGTCAGCACTGCAGTGTCCCGTGGGGCTGTCAGCACTGTGAGTGTCCCGTGGGGCTGTCAGCACTGTCAGCACTGCAGTGCCCCGTGGGGCTGTCAGCTCAGTGAGTGTCCCGTGGGGCTGTCAGCACTGTGAGTGTCCCGTGGGGCTGTCAGCTCAGTGAGTGTCCCGTGGGGCTGTCAGCACTGCAGTGCCCTGTGGGGCTGTCAGCACTGCAGTGTCCCGTGGGGCTGTCAGCACAGTGAGTGTCCCGTGGGGCTGTCAGCACTGCAGTGTCCCGTGGGGCTGTCAGCACAGCAGCACCAGGGCCCTCCTGCCCCACAGGACTCTCGGTGCTCAGTGCTGGGGCTGCCTCGTCCTGCAGAGCTCACACTGTGGCACTGTGAGGGTTCCCGGGGAGAGGGTTTGGTGTTGAGCCATAACTCGCAGTGGTGTTCAAGGGCATTTGGGAGATGCTGTGTCTGACACCAGCCCTCTGGTTTGCAGCTGCAGGGCTGTTGGCCAGCTCGCTGGAGCTGCCTGACCTCTGGGCTTGGGATGCACCACGGCTCTGTCTCCCCCTGGCAGCTCTGAGGAGGAGGAGGGTGGGTGGAACTTGACTTATTTCCAGCAGTGACATCTTGCTTTTTTGTGTGGGGTTGCCAAGGCAGCTGGGCAATTGTGGTAACATCTGCAGGGATGGAACGCAGTTTAGGATGCCCTAAATGTTCGCAGTTTCTCCCCTGTAGTTTTGATTTTGAGGAACACCAAGGCAGAGCGACATGGGTGAGATCAGAGGGGTGGGATGGCTTTGTGCCTCTGTGCTCATGGAGCTCTGCCTGGGGAATCATCTCCTGTGGGAACGTGAAGGGTTAAAAGTGCACAGTAAATAACAGCAGCAAAATTCTGGGCTCTGATCTATTCTGCCAAGAGACTGTGCTGTTTTCAGTCCCATGCAACTGGCAGTTTTGTATTTCCAATAACTTAAAAAGTGGAGCCATAGAATTTCAATCACCTTCCATCTTACCAAGTGCCTGACTCCTCCAGAATAACTCAGAGGGATTGACTCAACCATATTTTTCATGTTTCCCAAATGAGCAGTGCACTGCCATGGAAATTAGGAAATAGGCAGCAGGGCCATCTCCATCTGAGGAGATGAAGGTCAAAGACACCTTCATTCTTCTCAGCATTTTTCCTCCCAAGTGGGTTGTAAAAATGAGCACAGTGCAGGCAATTAATTGTGGAGAAAACCAATTCTTACGGCCTGTTAAAGGGTGGAGAACGAGTTCCTTTGATGGCAGGCTCTGTGTTTGGTGGTGTTACCTCCTGCTCTATCTCGGACCTTGGACTGATCTACACGAGAGGTGAAACATTAAAATCGCTTCTTGCGTGCTTACCCTGCTTGTGTAACCTCCACTTTTCCCCCTCTGTGGTACATTCTGCAGCGTTCCCAACCCTCAGTTCCTCAGGAGTCAGGCTGGCAGGACCCTCTGTCCCCATGGCACACCCCTGTCACTGCTTTGTCCATCTCCTATTCCCAGGGTTGTGTGCCAAAGCTGGAAATCTCCTGAAAGAGCTGTCATCGTCCTGTTCCCCTCCAGACAGCTTTTGTTCTTTGTGTGCAGTACAGGTAAACAGTCCTTGGATTGCACAGAACTCTGAAATGTATGTGCAGGGGAAGTTCAGTGAGGGAATTGCTGCCTGTGAGCCCCAGAGCAAGCAACTCCCCCCTTACACCGAGGGCAAGAGCTGTGCAGCCTTTTCTTTGTCCACCTCTGATAAATCACTGATCTTTTTTGTTGTTTAAATGAAACCTCCATCTTGTGTTGGTTCCTTCTCTGAAACGGTGCCTTTGCTGGTGGCATCCCTTTGCTTTGCACACTCACTGTCTAGAGAGATCCTCACTCCTTCAGGTTGTCTGAAATAATGCCAATGGATTGCCTGGGAAACCAAATGGAAACTCACCTTCACCTCTCAGGTAGCAAACTTCCAGGTTAGATTTAACTCAGGGCCAGTTGCTGTGCCTTTTGTCAATGCTTTTTGTCTTCACTTGGTTCTCACAGGAACTTGAATGTGTTGAATAGTTACAGTACACCAATTCCTTGATGCTGGATCCCAGGGCTTTAGTCTGTCCTCTGCTCACTCAAAGGAATAATTATAATGAAAAGCAGAAAACAAAAGACATATGATAGAGGCTATTTTCTAAAAACAGCCCTGTGTTTGGATGTTTTCATGAGAGGCATCTTGCAGCTCTCGAAGAATATTTGCCATTGCATCGAGTCTTCCAGCCTTGCTGCTTTTTCATGTGTTTTTTCGTGTGTTTGGAAAAGGAGATCTGGACGTTCCATCCTGATCACATTTAAAACATATGCCATCAAACAGCTGTCACTTGCTGGTACATTTGTGCCTTAGCCAACCAAATGAGCTCAAACCTCAAGGCTAAACACCAAGATAAATACCCAGTGTTGGGGTTTTGCCATGCCACACTCACCTGTGCGAGGAGGAGATGGTGGTGAGCGTGTGAGCTGTGAGAGAGCTGAGCCTGAGCTCATTAAAGCCTTTTTAAGCCTGTGCCTGCCAGGCAGAGGAGGATTTCAGTCATGTACTACCTGAGCTGCTTTCAGCCCTGAGCCTTTCTGGAGGCATCGCTGTGCTCAGCACACGCTCTGGCCATTAGGAGGGATTGGAGCTTCCCCGAGGAGGTGTGACTGAAGGAAGGGTGACAGTGCAGCTGGGTTTGCCAGGAAATGCAACAGGAGCCTCCAGAATCCCTCCAGAAAGGAGGATAAATAATAATAAAAAAAATGCATGGAGCATGCAATTTCCCGCATTTGTAAGGTATGGTTTCTCCTCTCTGAGATTGTCCTTTGTCAAGTATTCCATGATTCCTGTGAAAGAACCTGGTGCCATTGGCATGACCTTTAACTGCTTAGTGCACTGTGATGGCATCTGCATTGCTTTATGCTAAGTCATACCAAAGTAATAATAATTTTGAGTTTAGTTTCAGCATAGCTCTGTTTACATTTTATATAACTCGAAGTTATTGATAAACAACTGGTCTCAGTTTTCATTAGCCTGTAGCTGTGCCTGGTAGCATTTAATGATTTTCTAAACCAAAGAAGTTGCATCTTTTTTAAGGACTCTGGCATATAAAAAAGTGTCAAACCATTTGCAATGAATTTTATGCCAGAAGTCTCTGGAACTGAAATATGCTAAAACCTGGAAACAGGACAAGTAAGGACTGTGAAAGTACACACTTGTTTGACAGCAAACAGTGCAAGTGACTTTACACTGTGACATTAAACCTGTGCTTGTTTTCTGTGTGAGGACACTTAATCAGATTCCCAAACTTTTAATGTGGGCTGACAGTTGGGGGGTGGGACACAGCTGGCAGCATGGCATTCAGTCACCTGGTGTCCTACAGATCCAGGTGCAGTCACAGGAGAGGGACCACTGTCCATTGCCATGGTCTGAGCTGTGCAGGTCACACCTCTGCTCCCTGCTGGGGCCAAGGGCTCCCCTGGGAAGCAGTGATGGGCACGGGACTGGGCAAGGCAGGAGGTGCCAGCGAGAGAGTCACTGCTCAGGGCAAAGGGAAAGCTCCTGCAGCTTTATGGCCTTGGGACAGCCTGCCCATGCATTCCAGGGAACAAAATTGCTTTAAGTTTCCAGAGGGATGGATCTCTTCATGTCAGCGTTTGGCCCTGGATTAGTGACAGTAACGGTCTGTCTAAACAACGTATGGAGATGCATGAGCTCATCCAAATGCTGCGGAGCTGAGGGCTCAATGAGCTGCGAGATGCTCCGAGGGGATGTGCTGGAGGTGCCCAAGGTGCCTATCTCGGGGGCTGTGTCCTGGAGGTGCCCAAGGTGTCCATCTCAGGGCTGTGTCCTGGAGGTGCCCAAGGCGTCCATCTCAGGGCTGTGTCCTGGAGGTACCCAAGGTGCCTATCTCAGGGCTGTGTCCCGGAGGTGCCCAAGGTGTCCATCTCAGGGCTGTGTCCCAGAGGTGTCCATCTCAGGTTCTGTGTCCCGGAGGTGCCCAAGGTGCCCATCTCAGGGCTGTGTCCCAGAGGTGTCCATCTCAGGTTCTGTGTCCCGGAGGTGCCCAAGGTGCCCATCTCAGGGCTGTGTCCCGTGTGTTGCAGTCCTGTCTGTGCCCTGCAGTGCCTGCCTGGGCTGGAGCTGTCTCCCAGCAGTGTGGGGACCTGGTGGTCCTGCTGTGAGCTGTTCCACACAGCACTGCTGGGAAGGACCACTCCTCCCACACCAGGGTTTTGCAGCACGTCCTAGGACACATTGGTCCTGTCCTAGGACACATTGGTCCTGTCCTAGGACACGGCTAGGCAGCAGCAATCTGCTCCAAAAGCAGCACAAAGGAACCTGCTCTTACTACAGCGGTTTTCATTCTTCCTTCTGGCTGCTTTCAACGCAATGAGCACATCCTTTGATCCTGTTTTATGGCTGATCAGTGCTTGCCAGAACAATATTTCTATGGCTCTTAGCTTCAGAGGCTGTAATTGCTTCGGTGCGTTCCGTTCTGCGGCGGCTGCCCCTCGGTTCTGTTCTCTGGAGCCTTTTCCTGCCCTGGTCCCGGGAATGGGCGCTGGGGCTGGATTGCAAAGCACAGCCTCTGCTCAGGGGGAGGGTCAGGATGGTGTTCAGCCATGCTGTGGCACAGCCTGAGTGGTGTCAGGTTGAGTGAGGGGTACTGAGCCATCGTCAGGCAGAAATGGCCCTGGTGAAATGTCTTCTTTATCAAGAGCTTCAAAGAAACTTTTTAGTTGAGGTTGCAAGTCAGATCTTCAATTTTATTATTCTGGAAGGTTAAAAAATAGATGAATTGCAATGTTCTTTCTTCTGGGGCTGCATGCAGTACTCAGCCTGGAAAGGAGGGAGATGCTTTTCATCTCTTCTGAGGCTGAAGCTGTTTTGTAGCAGAAAAAGAGTTGCAATAGCAATGCAATGAATTTTATTAAAAACCCAAACAAATGTATTTATACATGGCAAGTATATTCTACCTGCTACATGTATTGCAGTGTCTGCTGAGCTGCTCTTATTAAAAATGGGCAGAAATTTATAAGGACTATGTTAGTTTAAAGCATGGAAAAAAGCTTAATATCAATTTAAGGTGTGTGGAGTTTTTTCAACTGTAGTTGGTGGAAACTGTTTACTGAGTTTTGTGTGAAAACCTCCAACCTGTGAATTTCAATTTCATAGTTCATTCGCACGTGGGGAGTTAATTTGGGATGGGGCAGTTCTGATCTGATTAGGTCGGGGGCTCGTGTCTGGGTGGAGAGGCAGAGCTCTGTGGGTTTGGAGTGGGTGGATGCACAGGGGCTGAGGGTGCTGGGCTCGGGGGGATCCCTCCCCAGGGAGAGCTTCTCTGCTGTGCTGTGTTTCTCTCAGAGCTGCTCAGTGTCATGGCAGGGAGAGTGCAAAGACACAGGAACCAAAAAATCCCAGAATGGTTTGGGTTGAAGGGACCCCAAATCCCACCCAGTGCCACCCCTGCCATGGCAGGGACACCTCCCACTGTCCCCGGGGCTCCAAGCCTGTCCAGCCCGGCCTGGGACACTGCCAGGGATGGCTGTGTTTTTGTTGCCTGCTGGACAGGCTGTGCAGGTCTGAACCCCTCAAGCTGCCTCTCTCCTCCATATCCAAATCAGGGAATTCACGCTTTGATTTTAGGATTTCTGCCAGGAGCCTCAGTTCCATTTTATCCCAACCCACCAGAGAACAGAGAATGCCTTTTCATGTTTATTACCCAGGCCGTTGCCTTGGCACTCCCAAGATTTTATCCGAAGTGACTTGTTCTAACCTTGTGGAAATTGCAGTGATGGAAGATGCATCAGCAATTTTCCATCTTACTTTGTTTCCAGGGGTGCCCATCAGCTGCTCAGCAGCGCAGTGAATGAGCTCACGGGGGCTCCTCTGTTGCTTTCTGAAAGGAGCCAGATTTTGCTCAATGAGACAGGTGGGAGAGAAGCAAGATGAACTAAGGTTTACCTTTTTTTCATGCATGTCTAACAGAATACGATTAAATATTAAAACTATGCAGTTAATTCTGCTGTATTTACCAAAAGGAGATTTTCTGAGGAGTGGTTGTTATGGAAACAGTAGCCCTCTGTCCTTCCACTTGGAAAGGATTTATTTTAAGGGAGCTAAAACCCTTTAAATATTCAGCAAGTATAAAAAGGTGAGATCATAATATTCATCTTACATATTCTCTGCAAAGCTTCAAAAACTTCCCTGATACTGAGAAGCAGGAGAGGCTCTGGAGCCTGTCCTTAGCGTGGAGAAGGAAAGGGGCTCATAAATCAGGGAATTGTGACATTGATAAAGGGAGTGAGGCTGCTGGAGAGGTGACACATCATCACCCGTGGGACCCTGAGCAGGAGGGCGTTGGGCATTGCCTCCCTCGGGGCCTGGCACTGCTGACTGGCACGGCTTGCCGTGGGAGCACAGCCTATTTTTGGGGTTCTGTGGGCCCTGAGCCGGGAGGTGTTGGGGTTTGTGTGCTGTGCTGAGAGCCTTTCCCAGCGCACTGGGTCTGTGTGGGGAACGGGAGGAATTCTGTGCTCAGTGCACCAGAAATCAGCACAGCCACGTCTCTCTCGGGTGGCAGCTGCAAACACTGTAATTTGCTGAACAATCACAGGCGTTAAAAAAACCCAACAAACCAGTTCCTGGACTAATGGCAAAATAACCCACCTGAAGCTGCAGCAGGAAAATTGTTCCCTCAAGTTTTTCAAACTAAAAATCAAGCTTCAGCTTTGCTGTGTTCTTGTTTCTTTTGTGCTTGCTTTCAAAAAACATTTAGAGCTCAACTATAGGTTAGAGGATTATTATTTTTTTCTCCACCGAAAATGAATTACAAATATATCTTGAATTGGAATTTTCTCTTTCTTAACCTTTCTTTGGCTACAGCACGCACGTTGATGTGTTGTGTTTCTGACACTTCCCTGGCTGGGATTTCTTCCTACAGTAGTTATTTTCAGGTTATCACACAGATATGGTGAATCTGAGCATTATAATGAAGTATAAACCTGGAATTGCTCTTTATTTTGGAGCAAATCCATAACGATTACTGCGCTGATGAGTGTCAGGGCTGCGATGGGGCAGGGGCAGCAGGAGGAGCCTGCGGTGAGGGGCAGAGGTCTGTGGGGTCTGCTGCTCCTGGGCCTGGTGGGCATGGTGGAAATCAGGGTTTTCAGATGAGAGGAGGTGCCTCATCCTGAGGGGCAGCCTGCAGAGTGCAGAATGTCACCTCTGTCAGGGGCTCCGCGGTGGCATTTCCACACTGGTGTGCTGGTGGCAGAGTGAGCTGGAAAATCCCGACAGCCTCGGTGCTCTGTGCCAGGCTCTCCTCTAGCTCTGCCATCACATGCCAGCTCCTGGACTTTCCCATGCAAGCATTTTGATTGTAATTAAGAAAGACACTGCTTGCAAATTCTCATCTGAATTCAACTGGCAATATTTCATTGTGTGCCAGGAAGAGTTTATTAAGCTTCCAGATCAAACAGGAGCTGACGTAGGGATGGGAAATCAATGTTGCTTTAATAAATGTTTTGCATTTGAGAAGGGGAGAAGGGGAACATCACTTTCAGTGAGAAAAAATTGAAATTAACGCTCTTCCAAACTCCTCCAATGGAGAGCTTTAGGTGAAAGTCCAGCTGTTGCAGGTGCAGTGGAGGAAAACTGAATCCTGGCACCAGTGCCTCTGGTTCTTGGGGTCGTGGGAGCTCCTGCCCCCCAGGGAAGCTCTCAGGGCATGGTGAGAGGTGACCACGGGGAGCCCTTGTGCCAGCCTGTGCCTGTGCTTTGGCTGTGATTCCTTCTGTCTGGGGGCAGATTGGGGCTGCAGAGATCCCTGAGAGGGCTCCCAGCACTTGGCCCCTGTTTTGCTGGTCCTTTGCAGAGTGTGAATGTCACCATCCGAGAGCAAAAGTGCTGGTGGCCTGGGGAGGGACAGGATTCCAGCTCTACCTGAGCTGTGCTGGGCTCTGCTCCTCGGGAGGCTGACACTGGCACCGTGTCTTCCTGGCAGGTTTTACACCAGAGAGAGTGACGTTTGCGTGACTTGGAGCACCTTTGTCCTGTCAAATCCATTCTCTGCATCTGTTAAACCATTTTTCAACAGTGCCTTTTACTGCTGAGGATGGATTTGAAGAGTTTGGTCACAGGAAGCGCTAGCAGCCTGTGGCTCTGGGGTCCCAGAGCCTTCCATGGGGACAGTCCCAGGGGAACAGGGACTGTCATTCCCTGCCCAGTGCTGGGTCTGGCCCTGCACAGCTCCCGGGGGCTGCAGAGGGACAGCGAGGGGACACGGTGCTGTGCTGTGCTGTGCTGTGCTGTGCTGTGCTGTGCTGTGCTGTGCTGTGCTGTGCTGGGGTGGCACTGCTGCCCGTGCCACTCTCCATGTGTGAGCAGGTGGCTCTCGGTGACAGCTCCGCGGAGAGCAGCTCTGGGCACACCTCGCTCCATCTGCACCCACGGGCGTGGGTCTGCAGCTGAAACCTGTCCTGGTGTCCCTCCCGTCACAGGCTCTCTGTCCTGTGTCCCCGTGCTCAGGGCTGTGCAGTGGCTCTGGCTGAGCCCTGGCTGTCACTGCTGCCACCCTCGGCACCCCTGCAGTGCCACTCTCTGAAATGCTGACCTGCAGGAAACCTTTCTCATCGGGGGCAGCAGGGACGAGAGGGCACCGTGTTCATGTCGGGTGGGCCTTGGCTGGGGGGTTTTGATCAGCCACAGGAGCTTGGTAATGAGCTAAGAAGGTGAATTGGTTGCCTGCGTCTCAGTGCCTGTGCTCTCCTGAGGTGCAGTGACAAATGACTTGCTCTGCACTCCAGGATAACTGCTCTGGCTACTGCTGGGCTGATACTCGCAGGCAGTCAGCACTGAAAACCAAATTCCACCCCAAGGTGCTGATTCTGCAGCAAACTGCAGAGCTTTACAGTCCATTTGTTAAAGTCCATTTCAGAAACTCTAGAACAAATGGATTTTGCTTCTCTGCTTTGATTAATTTTTCATGAGAAATAAAATACAATTGTTATTCCTCTCCTCTAAAGACAAGGTGCTCAGAGAGAAGCTGTTTTAATCAGAAGAAAAAGTTTTTAAAACAAAATTTTAAAGATAAAGCATTTTTTGTACCTTTCATAAGAAGAGGGAACAGCCAGGCACAGAGAAGATTAGCTAAGACAGGGAAAACCAAACACCTCCAGCCTGGTGAAACTGAACCTTTAATTGCTGTGTCTGCATCCTTTCCGGAACTGTTGCATGTCAAATTTCGAGGTGTGTGAGGCTGCTGAAGCCACTGCTGTATGTGATAATAGAAAAGAAAAATAATTTTATTCTATATGATTTTGGAGTAATTTTGACTTTTTAAAAAATATATGTGTGGCTAGGGGTCATTCCAGTCTGGTTGTTTTATGTATATTTAAGTAGGAAATGAATTCATCACGAAATGGTTCAACACTTCCAATTATTTTAATGGGATACTAGTTTTGAGCTCATTGGATCAGAGCCTGGGAATTGAAAAGTAGCTGAGCTCTTTGCTGTGACCCCTCCCGAGCCGGTCTGGGTGCTGCCCGTGATGCTCAGGCTAAAGAGGAGCTCACGGTGTCAATTCATCCCGACAATGTGTCTCTGATGTTTAATTTCATTAACAAAGGAACATTTGCAGAGAGCGCTCAGGACTGTGTGGGGCTGCTGCCATGGCAGGAAGTTAATCATCTCGAAATAAATGATTGCTTCAGGCCCTTGGGGAGAGCGGCAGGAGGAGGAGGAGGAGGAGGAGGAGGAAGGTGCTGGGGCTCCAGGAGCCTCTCCGTTCCCTGCTGGTGAAGGTGACGGTGGGGCTGGCACATGGCTCTGCCCTGCCTGGGGGTGACAAAATGCAGCACTGGGATGGTCTGTCAGATTTGGTGATAGACTTCTTTCTCTTTCTTTTGGTTTGCTTTCTCTAATCTGTCTAGAACCAAATAGAAATCCCTGGCTCGGTTGGGTTCCTGACTCCCAGGATGGTCTGGGTGGGAAGGGACCCTGAAGCTCATCCAGTGCCACCCCTGCCATGGCAGGGACACCTCCACTGTCCCAGGCTGCTCCTAGCCCTGTCCAGCCTGGCTTGGGCACTGCCAGGGATCCAGGGGCAGCCACAGCTGCTCTGGCAGCCACACCCTCCCCTGTGCCAGGGCCCCAGCACCCTCACAGGGAGGATTTTGCAGTAATTCTCCCTCCAACATCCATGAAAAGCCCAGAGCTGCTCCTGGGATGTGGTGATTTCTGAATGAGTAAGCACCTTGGGGCAGGGATGGGAGCTGGAAGGACAAACCCAGCAGGGAAATGGAATTTTTGGCAGACAGCAAAAATAAGTGTCTGGGGTTGGGGGGAGGGGGAAGAAAGGAGGACCAAGCATAGCCTGATTCTGGGATCTATGGAGCCGTGAGTGGGCAGGGTGGAGGCAGCCTGAGCCGAGAATTAGCTGCTTTTCTGCCCATTTAGAAGGAGAATTGCAGCTGAGTGCATCATTTTAGCATCAGCGTGTGGGGAGGTTTTCACCCAAGCATCTGATCCAGCCCGATTTGCTTTATGAGCTCTGACAGGAACCCCACATAAAATCTGATGGCTCCAGGCAGGTGATTAGTGTAAGCATAGTGCATAATTAGTGAAGATGTTTATCGTGCAAATTAATGGAAAAGAAAGCTTTACTCGTGCACATTAAATTGAAGTGTTTGTGTGGGTATAGATGTGCAATGAATTCTCTTTTATATATATGTGCATTGGATTTCAGTTTTCTTGTGTATGTATATGCAATTAATTCAATTTCTTTTACATATATATATATATGTTTATTTATTTATTTATTTATATAAATGTGCAGTGAATTCCTGTATTTTTTCCTGCCTGCCCTGGGGTGTGGAGATGAATCCTCCCCGCAGACCGTGGGGTGGGATGTGCTTGCTGTCAGGAGGTAGCAGCAGACTTTCAGGGTCTGTTTTCTGGTGATGTTGTTGCTGCAGCCCCGCTTTGCACCGCCAGGCTCGTGCCCTGTGCTGCCTCTCATCCTCCCCTCGGGACGGTGGAGCCCACGAGCTGTGATCCCAGCAGCACCCCCAGCTCCTCCTGCCTGCCTGTTTCAAGCATGCTCAGAACTATTTTTGTATTTTATCTCATTTTGTGTTAAAAACTGGGTGGAGGAAGGGAATTTGGAGAAACTTGTGTGTTTAAATCCATTCAGGACCCTTCTTATCTTGCACATGCTTTGCCTTGGGAGTCAAGAATATTTTATTAGTTCTTAGGGTTTTATACACTTCCAATAAAGTCCCTGTACTGGGAAGCTGCTGTCCAAGCACTCTGCTTATATCATCTCCATGAGTGTTGCTCCAGAAAAGGAATGTACTGAAAAAATGAAATTCAGAATGAAATATGAGATGTGGCAATAAACTCTTTGACCAGACAAGAAGTTATTTTTTAATTCCTTCATTCCCTGGTGATAAAGTCATACCCAAAATAACTGCTCTAGACAGAATTTTGGCTGTGACTCAGAGAACTGCAGGGAACTCTCTGAAAAGTTGTAAAGATGTAGTTATTTCTGTTGCTTTTAGCGGGGATGGACTTGGAGGAAGACACCATGGTAGAGTTAGATAAACAACTGAAAAAGCTTTGGGCAGAGTTAGGTGCAGAATTCTAAAACTATGAGACCACTCTGTGTCCACCTGATCTTTTTTCTTTCTTCCTTCTCCTCCCAAGATTTCCTGGCACTGCTCTGTCTGCATCCTCGTTTCCTTGTTCTGTTTGCAGACCCCTTGGTTTCCCAGTGACCGCTCATCAAACCCACTTTTGGTGGGTTTTGTGGGTTACAAAATCACTTTTTGTGCAGAGCCAGGTCTGCCCAGTCCTGGCTGTCAGATCCTGAGTGGTCCTGGCAGGACAGGGCAGATGCTGATGGCAGGAGGAGCCTCTCCCTGCTAAGGAAAAAAGAGATCCTCTTTGTCACCCTTCCTGCCCTGCTCTTGGGCAGGGCTGAGGCTCTGCAGGAGAAGATGTTCAAGCCTGAGAGTTTGGAAGAGGAAGGATTTTTAGCAAGATGCTTTTAAAGGAGTGTGTTACTGCAAACGTGCCTGAGGTTTTCACTCAGTGTGAGAGCTGCTGCCTCCAACAGAGCTTGGACAGACCTGGACAGAGCCTGGGCCAGCCCTGCCGCTCTCACACACCTCAGAAAGGCCAACACCTTCCGCAGGTCCTCTTGCCCTTTAGTCCTCAGTTTGTCCCTGGCTCTGGACATTGGGGACAGCCCCAGCTTGAGCTTTGCTCCAGAGACAGAGTTTTCCGTCTCTGTACAGAGATACAAAATGCTTTATGTGCTTTCTGTTCCTGATAACAACCGTGATTTAGTGTTACCACCAGAGTTTGTAAATGGTGTGGGTAGACCACAGGCAGTTTATGGAAAATGCGCTCTATTTTCTTATAATTTCCGCTTTTCAGAGGAATAGTTTCTAATAGCTCCTTAATTTTTGGATTTGGATTGTTTGTTTTGTTGCTGTTGGTTTTTTTTTGTTTTTTTTTTTTTAATTTTTTTTGCAACTCTACCTAGAAGCACAGCAGAAGGATGCTTTGGGGTGAAAGAGTATAAAGGTGTCTTGTTGCAGACTTCAAACAAACTCTGCCATGGCTAAATCCATATCAAATTCACATAAAATTGGTTGGCTGGAATGCTTTTGATGTTCTTTAGTTAGGGTATGAAAAACGCTCAGCAGAGATTATCTATGAAGATTTGCAGGTCAGTCAGGTGCTCCTTTGAGCAAACACGAGTGTTTCATCTCGAGTGCCCTGGCTCAGAGCAGTTCCCGCTCCCTCCTGCTCTGGCAGCATCGATTGGTGCCGTTCTTGTCGATAACGCAGAGTTCCCTGCAGCTTTCCAGGAACGCAGCTTCCCAGGCATTCCCAGATCCTGTGGGAGCCCTGGCTCGGCTTTGCCAGGCTCACCAGCCCTCGTGGAGCCCAGGACACACAGCTCCAGCAGACGAGGCTGTAAAGGTCACTGAGGTGTTTCTCACTCTCCATCAGAGCAGCAGGATGTGCCGTGGGGTGAGATGGAGGTGTTACACAGGATTTGTGTTCTGAACCCTTTCCCTCTCATCTTACTGAAGTAAAGAGGAATAAAAAGTGCAATAATTTTTCTGTATTTTGAAAGAAGAATTCAGGCAATGTTGTTTTTCCATTATTTTTCTGCTGTTCTGTGGGAACTGTGGGGCTCCTGCTCCATTGGTTGTTCCTGGACCTGCTGATTTTGGTGCTGGTAGTGAGTCAGTGGTGGGACTGGGCATCCCTTCATTCTGTGAGCCTTGTGCCCGTATTTCATCTCCAACAGCCACCCCTGGGCACAGTCTGTGCACAAAGCTGTGCCCCCAGCTCGGGGCACAAAGCTGTGCTGAGCCCTGGGGGCTCTGGCCTTGGGGAGTGGCAGAGGTGCCATTGGGACCGTGCCTGCAGGAGGGACATGCTCTGGTACACAGATCACGATGGAGCTGGCAGGAGTTTGGGCTCCTGGGTCCTCAGCGTGGCCGGGCAGCCCCCCCTGGGTACCCCATGGGAGCACGAGCTGTGTGTGACCGTGCTGGCTGGGGCTCTGCAAGCTTGGGGCTCTGTGAGTTTGGGGCTCTGCAAGCTTGGGGCTCTGTGAGCCTGGGGCTCTGTGAGCTTGGGGCCCTGTGAGCTTGGGGCCCTGTGAGCTTGGGGCTCTGTGAGCTTGGGGCTCTGTGAGCTTGGGGCTCTGCGAGCCTGGGGCTCTGCGAGCTTGGGGCTCTGTGAGCTTGGGGCTCTGTGAGCTTGGGGCTCTGGGGCTCTGTGAGCTTGGGGCCCTGCGAGCTTGGGGTCTGTGAGCCTGGGGCTCTGTGAGCTTGGGGCTCTGTGAGCTTGGGGCTCTGTGAGCTTGGGGTCTGCGAGCCTGGGGCTCTGCGAGCTTGGGGCTCTGCAAGCTTGGGACTCTGTGAGCTTGGGGCTCTGCGAGCTTGGGGCTCTGTGAGCTTGGGGCTCTGCGAGCCTGGGGCTCTGTGAGCTTGGGGCTCTGTGAGCTTGGGGCTCTGTGAGCTTGGGGCTCTGCGAGCTTGGGGCTCTGTGAGCTTGGGGCTCTGTGAGCCTGGGGCTCTGCGAGCCTGGGGCTCTGTGAGCTTGGGGCTCTGTGAGCTTGGGACTCTGTGAGCTTGGGGCTCTGCGAGCTTGGGGCTCTGTGAGCTTGGGGCTCTGCGAGCCTGGGGCTCTGTGAGCTTGGGGCTCTGTGAGCTTGGGGCTCTGCGAGCCTGGGGCTCTGCGAGCTTGGGGCTCTGTGAGCTTGGGGCTCTGTGAGCTTGGGGCTCTGTGAGCTTGGGGCTCTGTGAGCTTGGGGCTCTGTGAGCTTGGGGCTCTGTGAGCTTGGGGCTCTCTGAATTGTGGATGAGCTGTGACTCTCCGAGCTGTGGCTCTCTGAATTGTGACTCTCCGAGCTGTGGCTCTCTGAATTGTGACTCTCCGAGCTGTGGCTCTCTGAATTGTGACTCTGAGCTGGGGCTCTCCGAGTGGTGGCTGCACCCCAGTGACAGCAGCAGCCCCAGCGCTCAGCTGGCATGTGTGGGAGGTCCCCCGGGAGCTGGCGCTGGCCCCAGCAGGGTCCCCCGGGAGCTGGCGCTGGCCCCAGCAGGGTCCCCCGGGAGCTGGCGCTGGCCCCAGCAGGGTCCCCCGGGAGCTGGCGCTGGCCCCAGCAGGGTCCCCCGGCCCCGTGGCGCTGGCGGCTCTTTTCCACCCGGCTGCGCTGCTCTTGCTCTATTACATGGTCCCTTGCCTCTGCGCTTGAGTTATTGCCTACATGCATGGCTAGAGCCTTTGGAAAAAAACTAAGCACGTAATTAAGAGAGTCAGTGTATTTTACAGGGATAGTGACTAAAGGAAACAGCTTTTCACTTCAGGATTTGTGAGCGCCTGTCAAAAGCGATTTGTGGCGGAGGGAGGTCAGTCGGGAGGATGGCAGGAGCGGCGATTCCCTCCCGAATGTGTGTAATTGTGCTCATCGCGATGGTGACTTTTCCCAGCTGCTGTGCGTGTGGCGAGCTCGGTGCGCCCGGGGCTGCCTGGTGTCGGGACCAGACCGCGACACCGACCGGGGACCGGCCTGGGGAGGGGACAGAGCGGCGGGGACAGAGCCACAGCTGTGGTACCACAGCTCTGACCCTCGTGTGACAGCGACCCGCCCGCCAGGGACAGCAGGGTGTGCTTTGGGGACAGCAGGGTGTGCTTTGGGGACAGCGGGGTGAGCATTGGGGACAGCGGGGTGAGCATTGGGGACAGCAGGGTGTGCATTGGGGACAGCAGGGTGTGCATTGGGGACAGCGGGGTGTGCTTTGGGGACAGCGGGGTGTGCTTTGGGGACAGCGGGGTGAGCATTGGGGACAGTGGGTGTGCACTGGGGACAGCGGGGCGAGCATTGGGGACAGCAGGCTGTGCCCATGGGTCAGGGGGTGTGCATTGGGGACAGCGGGGTGTGCATTGGGGACAGCGGGGTGTGCATTGGGGACAGCACGGTGAGCATTGGGGACAGCGGGGTGTGCATTGGGGACAGCACGGTGAGCATTGGGGACAGCACGGTGAGCATTGGGGACAGCGGGGTGAGCATTGGGGACAGCACGGTGAGCATTGGGGACAGCAGGCTGTGCCCATGGGTCAGGGGGTGTGCATTGGGGACAGCAGGGTGTGCTTTGGGGACAGTGGGGTGCCCATGGGTCAGGGGGTGTGCATTGGGGACAGCAGTATTTTTCTCCAAATGCTCCGAGGTGTTTCCGAAGGGAATTTCTCCCCAAAGCGTGGCTGGAGAGCAGAGTCTGGTGTCTGCCAGCTGCTCCTGGTGTAGCTTGCTGTGGTTTAAGATCTGAACAACTCCTGGGTCTGGAGTTGTTTTTTCAGAGCCTTGCACCGATTTTCACTGCTTCAGTACATTAACAAATGCTCGGAGGTCGCCAGGCCTTTGTGTGTGCCTTTAAACAAACAAACAAATTGGCCAATTTAGCAATGCGGGAGGAGAAGGGACTTCCAGGCCCTCTTGTGAAAGCCACGTGGAAACAAGCAGCAGTGCTTGGATTAAATAGAAAAGAGGAGTTTATTTTTGAGTGGATTTGCTGACATCTGTATGCAATGGCAATGGTAGACACACAGATAAATAAAAACACGCAGATAAATAAAGACAAGGTAAAATAAGGAGCTTACTGAATATTTAGGTGGTTGTGCTCTGCAAGTACCTAAAGAATTGGCATATTAATGTATCTTACTTGTTTTCTAGTAAGTCATTAGTCGCTTAAGTGAAGTTGCTCATGCCATTTTTCCCTTTCATTAAATATTCATGTTTACAAATGGAAATTGTCTTGACAAATTGGTCAAACTGAGCAGCTTATGAATTTATGCCATAGACTAAAAAAAGTTGTTTTGAAACTCCCAGTGAGCTGAAGTAATTCTTAAAATCATTAACACTTCATTGATTTTATAATTAAAAAAATCTCTAGAATAAATAGAGCATCTTTTAAATGTAGCATGGCTGTTTATCTCAATGCTTAGGATTAATATTCACTTTTTTTCTCTGAAAATATCCATGAACTTCTAAAGATGCTTTTTACTGTCAAGCGTTAGCATTCACCCCTCCCCAGCAGCTCTGAGGCTGTCACTGCTGATGTCCTCAAGGGGCTCTTCGTTTTTGGGGTGTGGCCCCCAAGTGCCAGGGAGATGCAGATCCTTTGGGGGCAGCCAGGACCTGTCCTGCAGGAGTGGCCCAGGGCTGTGGGATGTGGCCCTCGGGGACAGCTGGGGGACAGGCTGGGGGCACCGAGGGGGACACGAAACCCCACACATTCCTGTGCCTTGTCACGGGGGGAGGGCAGTGGGGACAGGGAGGGACCAGGGCAGGACAAGCCGGCCCGGGGCAGGTGAGTGGCACAGAGCTCGTGTGTGATGTGCAGGGGGAAGATGAAGGATCCTGCCCCAAAATGGCCCAAACTGACCCTGAATGACCCTGAGATAACAGCAGAAATCCGCCTGGGGCTCGGCTGTCCCTGGGAGCCCCTGGGAGCAGGGCTGTGAGGATTCCGTGGGGAATGAATCCACGGAAACCGAGAGCCGAGACCAGCGCCACCTGAGCAGCACTAACCTGCGCTGATGAATGATCTCTGTCTCCGCCGAGCGTGTGGCCAAAGGCTCATGGTGGAGTCAAATGGGGAATTTTTCATGGAGACTAATTCAGCCCATTAACCAACAGCCCATAACCAGTTTCACAGAGACTCATATTTCAATTCTCTGCCCAAGGCGTGACTCTTGGGGTGTCTCAAGGAGAGATAAGATCTTTTCAACAGACGCTGCAGTCCCTTCTCTATTTTTATTTTCGGCTTACACTCGTTTGGTGATAACTGCTACTTAACCAAAGCAAACAAAATGTTTAAAGCCGAGCAGTGTGGTGTGAGTGCCCACAGGCTTCAGCGAGGACATCGTGCCCCCATGGGGTCCCCTGGGAGCAGGGGAGGGAAGGAGGGCGATGCCGGGGGCTCCTGCTGGGGCTGCCAGCTCAGCTTTGGCTGCAGCAGCCACAGGTGCTCCTCTTGCATGGAGCCCAGAATGACAAATAATTCATTTTGCAGTCATGCAGAGCAGCAGCGCTCGCTGGCCTTGCCCTGCGCCAGCCCCAGCTCAGCCCCAGCAGGGTCAAAGCAGCTGGAGAAGCTCAGGCAGTGCGAGGGCAGAGTGTGTTCGACTCGCCAGCTTCAGGTTTCCTGGGATAACGAGAGCCTTTTTCACCTTGGTCTCAATCTATTTTCTCTTCTAATTAGTTTTCATCTGCCTCCAAATCATATTCTAGTGGCAAACTCAGAGCAGCAGCAAAGTCCCTTGCCACAGGCTGGGACAAACCATCGCAGAACTCTCAAAGAGCTCCTCTGCTTTTAGGGGCCTGGGATTGTTGGCCACGCTGACCCACGGGAAACTGCTGTGGTGAGAGGATGTGTAACTCCAGCTGCCCAAACAGCCCTGGGATTAATATCTTACGGGCAGTGAACTGTTTCTGAAAAGCAATTTACTTAGATTCTCTATAACATGTGATTAGAAGTCAAAGTATTCTGCACTAGACATGGATGAATCTTTTAAAGATGTATTTCTGGGTGTTTGATCAAATGGGAAACATGAACTTGTTTTACTGGCATTTGATGTTTTCTGGGTTGGTTTGTTTGTTTGTTTTCCCATGTGAATTACTTTTTCCTTCCGACACTTCCATCTAATTGATGAAGATCTTATGGAGGTTCACAGCTTTTCCCAGGTTGCTGTCTCTGGCTATTCAACCTACCTGGGAAGGGTTCCAAGGCAAAAATGTCGAAATTAAGCCCAGCATTTGCTTTCATTTCTGGTAATTTCAATTTGGGTTGATCAGGATTTAGCCAGGAGCCTCAGGATCTCATAAGGCTCAATATGATCTTACTAACCAAATAGAAATACTGTTCTATTCCTCCACATAATTCATAATCTCGTGATTGGTCTTTGCTTCTGTCTTTCTACAGCTTTTGCTGTTCTTTAGAGAACGCACTTTGCTGAGCTTAGTTTAGCAACAACAAAAATAAAATTTGTTCTGGATAGAAATGTGTCCCAGATCAAAATCCAAGAAGGTTTTATCCAGATGTTCTCCTTTTCACTTACCTTTTCATTTCAAAAGGAGGAAATTGCTCCTGGGAAGAGCCTGGATAGTCAGAGATTCCTCTCCTTGGAGGAGCCTGGTCGGAGCCTGCTGAGGTTCAGGGGATGGCTCCCCAAAGCAAATCCTCCCCTGGGTGATGTGGGCGAGTCGGGTGCTCATCGCCTCGGCTCTCCTCTGCCGTTTGGGGTGACTCAGGTTCCCCGACTGAGGCACCTGCTCCCTCTGCACTGACCCTGCAGAGGCCCCAGCAATGTCAGTCTCCTGCTGAGGAGGCCAATTCGGAGGTGACTGATGGCTCGGTTGGCCTTGCTCGGCTCAAATTCCTGCCCCTGGTGGTCCCCAGCAGCTCCAGGCTTGTCCTTGGCTCTGTGGCACTCGGCAGTGCCACTCCTGTCCCCAGCCCTCCTGGAGCTGCTGCCCTGCCTCGGGCTGAGTCTGGGCTGGCAGGGGTGAGCAGACAGCTCATGTCCTGTTCCCTTGAGTGCCTACCCATTGCTGCAAGAGTTCATCTGTTTCAGCAGTGACATGATCAACATTTAACTTCACATCTTAAAACGAAAAAAGAAGCATGAGAGCACAGGACAAAGAAGGGGAAATATCTCCCTGGATTGAGACACTAAATGTCAGAGTTATGTAAGAACTTTATCTGGAGTGAATCAGGACAAAAATGATATGAAATGTCTCAAATGCCATCTGCTTTCAATTCAGGCAGTGCCTAGCAAGCCTTGAGACTGAGTGAAGAGCTGGGGAGCGAGGTCAGGCTGGGGCTGAGGAGGGGCTGGGCACAGGGTGCCCTTGGAGGAGCTCAGCCCTGTGTCCCTGAGCCCAGTGGGACAATGGCACTGCCTCTGTGACGGCAGGATGTGATTCTCCAGAGGTTTTAGTTTGTGTTGTTCTGTCTGATTTCATTTCAAGGGTGTTTTACCTTTTTAGATGTTAAGATGCTCCTTTGTTCCCTAGGAGCAGTTGGCACCTGAGCAGCTCTGGTGGAAGGTGTCCCTGCCATGGCCGGGATGGGATCCAAGGTCCTGTTCAACACAAACCCTTCTGGGGTTTTGGGATGGTTGGCAGTGGCTGTAGCTCTAGTGATGGAGTTGGCAGAAGCCCCCGCAGCTCTCTGAGCCCGAGCTGTGCAGTGCAGTGAGTGCCCTGCAGTGACACAGAGGTAGCCCTGGTCCCGGGCTGTGCCCACACCTGGCAGGAGGTGACAGATGTGTCACCCTGGCAGTCCTGCTGCCCCCACAGAGCACCCCCAGCCCGTGGCACCAGCGCCGCTGCCGCAGGGACAGTTTGTGGCAGGGGAGGGGACACGAGCCCCAGCGCCAGAGCAGCCTCTCCCTGAGCTTAGCGATCATTATGTGCTGCTCTTTCATCCAGCAGGACTTTCATGTCTCGCAAATTAAATTCCCGGGCAAAATAATTGCATGGAAATGCTGCTGGGCTGTTATTCACGAGGGGCCAATTTTGTAGCCATTTGTTGGCATTTGAAAAGTCAAATTTCTTGCACTGTAACATATGCAACATATAATTAAAAAACAGAACATGAAAGGCTCCAATCCAGTCAGCAGATGTAAATTTTGAAGAGAGCTGGACATCAGAGAAAAAATAAATTACCCAAGTGAAGCTGAATGAGCAGTTGATTTCAGCTGTACTTTGTGCCCCTGAGTGCTGCTGGGTTCCTGGAGCCTCTCGCTCCACCATCACAAGTGTTTTTCTGGATGTCTTTTCCAGCTGGAATCCTGCCTGAGAGCTGCTTTGGGAGCTGGGGCTCCCTCCATGGCCTCCCCAGGGGTGCAGCAGGATGGTCCCTGCCAGCCTCACGGCCCACGGGAGCTGGTGATGGTAAGGAATGATTTCATACATGGTTTTGCATCTGTAAGGATCACAGTTAGAAATGATGCTGTGTTAAGAGCAGCAGTGCTGCTGTTTGGAGAGCCTAAGCCGTGCCTCTCTTTCTGTTGGAAGTTTCATGGGTGCAGAGTCAATTTTCCAGGTATCTGGATCAGTGTTTTGATCAAACAGCTCAGGAAAAGCAATACCTTTCAGTGAAAACAGTTTGGCCTCTGCTGTTCTTGTTGTTGTGGGAATTCCCAGAAAAGGCCAATTGCTGCCCAGTTTGGATATTATTTAAACTATTCCACTCTGCTCTGTGTGAAGGAAATCATCAGAGATACACAGGCAGCTGGCAAAACGTGCTCGTCACTGTTAGCATTATTATCCAATTTTATTAGCACGTGTTGAGTGTGACATTTCTGCATGGTGTTGGTTTTCCCTGGATTAATGCAGGGTGGTTAATCAATCTGAATTGATGTCCCTGTGTTCATTCGTGTGACCTGCAGAGCCAGTGGGACCTGCAGCAGCGTTCTGTTCCAACTCAGCCTTCACAGTCCCCCTGGGCTTTTGTTGAATTTTCTGAGGGAACTTGGGGTTTTTCTGCTCCTGCAAAGCTCTGGGTGCACAGCCCAGGCTGGGATGCTCCCTGATGGTGCAGTGACAGTCTCCCCTCTGGAATTAGCTCTGTTCTGCCGCTGGGATGTGCAGGAGGAGCTCTGGGGGCAGCTGAGGTGTGGGATGCTCAAGGTGAGGGCTGTGGGATGCCCTGGTGAGGGACACCTGCCTGTGCTCCTGCTCCGGAGGGATGTCACATCCTGGGGCCCCAGGGGACCACAACAACCCCCAGGCTCCCTGCTCCTCCGTTTGCAAATGAAGATTAAAGAGCTGTGCCTGTCCTGCACCCCAGCCTCACCTGACGCCACCTTCCCATGAAGGTTCTGCTAACAGGGACCCCAATCTGTGGTCTCTTGTGGTGCTCCTGCAAAAACCATCGATCCAGACCCATTGTGTCTGTGTATGGCAGAGGACTAATGAGCAGTAATTGCTCCCCAGCCCTGCAGGAAGCTAACTTCAGGAGGGGCTGAGGATTATCCAGCTCTATGTCCCTGGGAGGTTGTTATTGTGGGAAATTAATTAGCTTAGAACTATTAGAAATATAGAGGGAGAACTGGGGATTGGTAGGGCAGAGACAGCAATGTGTTTTGTTAAAAAATGGTAAAGACTGAGTGAAAGGGGTAATTCTAAGTTAAAATTGCTTCTTTCTCCTTTGGGACTTTATTCTTGTGCATATAAAACTCTACGCTGAGGTTTTTGAAGGCAAACAGCTTTATTCTCTTCTCTTCCCCAGCAAGGTGTGTGCAGGTGGAGATGCAGTGACCCTGGCATGTGCAGAGTCCTCCCCAGGCCCTCCCAGCAGTGGCCCTGGCACAGAGAGGAGCCAGGCAGAGCCCTCCACATCCCCCTCCACATCCCCCTCCACGTCCCCTCCACATCCCCCTCCACATCCCCCTCCACATCCCCCTCCATGTCCCCTCCACGTCCCCTCCATGTCCCCTCCATGTCCCCTCCAGGTCCCCTCCAGGTCCCCTCCACGTCCCCCTCCAACACGTGTCCACCTCCGGCTGGTTTCAGCTCTTCAGACTTGCAGGGTATTTGGTGTCCCAGTGCATTTCCCCTCCATTATTGGTCTCATCTCCTTTACTCTTGTTTAACATCCAGTCTAACCATGCTTTCAGGTCAGATGGGTTAGAATGCAGCATTTTGTAGTGGTGTTGGGCAGTGAGCTCAGGGTGTGACTGAGTGGGGTCCAGCCCTGCTGCCCCAGGACCCTCCTCTCACCCTGCACGTTGGAAATCATCTGCATTCAGAGGAAAACAAAAGGAGATGAAGTGGTATCCGTCCGTGGTGTCCTGCTGGGAATGGCTGCTCTGTGAATCCAGCTTGGTTTTGTGCTTTGTGGAGACAATTTCCATTTTCTTGCTTTAAACTTTGAGGAGAAGAGCTTGGGCAAATGCGAAATGTGGCTGGATGGGGTGCTCAGGTCCCTGCTCTGAGAGCAGTTGTGCCAAGAAAATAACAGACTTTGGCTTGTTTATGTTTCTGTGGGAGATTTAAGCAGACGCTCAGGAGGGGTTTATCTCGGCAAGGGGGGAGATAGCCCTGAAATGGATTTTCATGCTCAGGGCTTCCAAACACAAGCGCTGTGCAGCTTTCTGTTTGTTTTGCAAATCCTTATCATCCCACAGTTATTGCTTGTGAAGTGGAGCAAGAAATAAAGCCCAGTGAGGGCTGGATGGCAGGACTCTGGTTTTTCTCCCGGCTTAGCTGTTGTGTTCTGGAAGAACACACATGTGCCTCCAAAAGCCTCCAGAACAGGTATCTCCACAGAGTAATTAGTTTGCAAGTTGAGCTTTCTGGGAGCTCAGTGTGCTGCGTTTCTGCTCGGCGTGAGTTGTTTACAGACAGCTTTTTTCCTTCTTTCAAAATGATTTCATGTCTCAGTATTTTATTTATGCAGTAACTGAGTGTCACAGAATCCCAGAATGGTCTGGGTTGGAAGGGACCCTAAAGCTTGTCCAGTGCCACCCCTGCCATGGCAGGGACACCTCCCACTGTCCCAGGCTGCTCCAAGCCCTGTCCAGCCTGGCCTTGGGCACTGCCAGGGATCCAGGGGCAGCCACAGCTGCTCTGGGCACCTGTGCCAGGGCCTCACACCCTCACAGCCAAGAATTTATTCCCAATATCCCATCTAACCCTGCCTTTTTCTGCCTCAGTTTTTGATTTGCTTTGACTTTAAGGCAGAAGAGGAATAGGCAGACCTCTGCTATTTATTAAATGTCACAGCAAAGCTCACCTGGCAGAGCTGGGCTGGTGGCTGGAGGCAGGTGGGGTTGGTGTGTGAATGACTGAGCTTGCTGTCCAATGTCCCTTGCCCAATTGCTGTCCCACAGCTGCTGCTGCTGCTGGCAGCTCTCGGGGGTGCTACAAAAGGAGGCTCCCAGCACCCCATGGGTGCTGAGCTGGGGGTTCAGGGGGTCCTGGATGGCCAGCTCTGCCCTGGCTGAGCTTGGTCCCACCCTGCTGGCAGCTGCTCCTGGGCACCCGAGCAGGAGAGGTTTGAGCTGTGCCCGTCTGTCCCTTGGCACCTGCACAGGCTGCAGGACAGGGCAGGGAAAGGCTGAGCCTGGCCAGGGTGTGCAGCTCCCATCCTGAAACTGGGCAGCCTGCAGTTATAAAGATAAAAGTGAAAAGAGGAGCACACACATCCAAGGTGAACATTTGATAGACGAGGGTTTTGTGTTTCCCAGAGCATGTGTTTTGTTGTTTCTTAGATGTGTTGAGTAGAACTTTTTTGTGGGTAATTGAATCATAATACATAATAACAGCACAATTTTACCAGCAGTTTAGGTTCCATCATAGTGCCATTATTGTCTGGAAATGTGCCTGAATGTTTTCTCCCCAGCGCTGTTGATCGCATCCCACCCTGCTGTGTGTTCCTGCCTGTTCAGAGTGGCCATGGCCTCCTTCAGCCTCGTCCAAAGCTTCTTTTCATGGATGTGAGGAGACAGAACCTCCAGAGCAGATCCTTCTAATATCGCTAATCAGACAAATTAGGACATTGGTAGATTACAGTGCGTGGAAGTTTGGCAAAGGATACGTTCAGCAGGGGAGAGAAGAGTTCCTGCTCTGGCAGCTGACAAGGCTGCAGCCCTCGTTGGGGTAGGAAAGAAGGCAAAGTTCAGGTGCAATTCCAGCGCTTTGGTGTTTGGGAATGAAAACACCAAACTGTGCTGGAAAAGCTCTCCCAGCTCTGCTGGTTCGGAGCTGGAGGCTGCCTAGGTGTGTGTTTGTAGGAGGCTGTGGGTGGCACAGAGGAGCCTTTGGTTGGGCTGGGAGGGCCTGGGGCACTATTTCTCAGTGGAGCAACTCCTTCGCAGGACAGGAGGGATTTCTGTTTTTTCCAAAAATGATTACATTTGTCTAACAAAGGCAAAACGATATCCTGTTTATGGAGTGACTCAAGGCATCCACGGAGAACATGTAAATTGGCTTGCAAGTAGGTCACTGTGGCTTTGCAGAGCGCGGCTGTGATGTGTTTGTTGTGAATTCAGCCCCAGAACTGTGAGCTCTTGCAGGGAGAGCTGCGCAGGCTCCTCGGCGTGATCGCTGCGCTCTAATCTCGCCAAGCTGCCGAGGCTGGAGAGCTTAATTAGAGTCAGTGGCAGTAATTCTGGAAAACACCAGCCCGGGCTGCTCCTCCTGGCCTGCCAGCCCTCCTCCTCCTCACCTTGTGCCTGCTGCTGTTTGCCTGCCTGACTGACAGCAGAACCACAGGTGACCGAGCTGGGGACACTCTGCAGGACCAGCCGGGCTCTGGTCACACGCTGGGGGGGACAGCCGGGGGAGGTGCCGAGGGGCTCTGGGGGTCCCCAAGACCCCCCTGCAGGGCTGGAGAGGCTGCAGGGCTGGAGGTGACACCCCATGGCTGCTTCCCCCGGAGCTGTGCCCACCCTCTGGCCCTTGGATGGAGGCTCTGCCCGCCGTGTCCTGCGCCAGCCTGGTGCGGAGGGTCCCATTCCCTGCTCCAGCAGGTCCCATTCCCTGCTCCAGCAGGTCCCACTCCCTGCTCCAGCAGGTCCCACTCCCTGCTCCAGCAGGTCCCACTCCCTGCTCCAGCAGGTCCCACTCCCTGCTCCAGCAGGTCCCACTCCCTGCTCCAGCAGGTCCCATTCCCTGCTCCAGCAGGTCCCATTCTCTGCTCCAGCAGGTCCCATTCCCTGCTCCAGCAGGTCCCATTCTCTGCTCCAGCAGGTCCCATTCCCTGCTCCAGCAGGTCCCATTCCCTGCTCCAGCAGGTCCCGTTCCCTGCTCCAGCAGGTCCCGTTCCCTGCTCCAGCAGGTCCCATTCCCTGCTCCAGCAGGTCCCATTCCCTGCTCCGGTCCCTTCCCAGTGCCAGGGCAGCTGTTCTTCGCTGTGTTACAGCTGTGGGCAGCAGGGCTGAATGAGGAGCACCCACAGCCGGAGTTCTCCGGCCAGGGCAGGCTCAGGGCTACGGCTGAGCCCTCGCCAGGCTCGGCATGGCCCAGCCTTGGGCTGCCTCGGTGTCCCCTCGGTGTCCCCTCGGTGTCCCCAGAGCTGGCTGGGGCTGGAGCTCTCCGAGGGGACACCACCCTGCTCCAAAGCCTTGGGGGCTGCGCTCTGGTCCAGGATGCTCTCGGGGCTGGGGCTCTCGGTGCAGCTCCTTGGGCAAGGCACAGGCTGGACAGGGCTCTGAGGGCAGCAGGGACACAGGGGTGGCCATGGGGAGGTGACAGCAGCGTGGTGACAGCAGGAGTTGTGCACAGGAGGGTCTTTCTCAGACAGGGGAAAGATGAAACGTGCCCAGGGATGAAAGACTGAAGTGAGAGTTCTCCAGCAGCAGCGCTGCTCACACAAAGTGCCTCGGACAGAAAATCAGCTCCCCCCTGCTGCCAGCACCAGGCAGTAAATTACCCTGCTCTCTCCCATCACTGGTTATTGAGTGGTTGGGCAAGATGGAGTCAAATTATTTGCATGTTCAAAGGGAGAAGATAAAACTAGACTGCAGCATATTTTATGGCTTTTATAAAATGTTGATGTATGTTGTTGGCGTAGATGGAAAGGCACCACCAGCGCTCGAGGGCAGAGCTCCTCTCTGGGAACCTGCTGCAGAATTAATGTGAGGAGAGTCAGTAGAAAGCAGGAATAAGCAGTAAAGTTGGAAAAATAAATGTTTTATATTTATATTTGGACTGCCAAGTAAGAAAGGCATCTGATAAAAAAATCTGAATCCAGTGCAGCCTTCAGGTTGTATATTTAGCATTTATAACTCAAATTTGGGCAGTTGCTCATTAGAAACCAGGAGGACAGAGTCTCAGGAAAATGGGAAGAGCAGGAAAGGGAAGGAAAACAAACAGTTCAAACAGTGCGGGGGTTTGAATGTGCGTGTAGATTTTTAAGCTAAAGTTTTAAATGTGTTTTTCAAAGGACAGGGTTCTGCTGTGGGACTGACACCTTCCTAGTCTTGTTGTCAGCTGTCAGCTGTAATTATTTCATGTGTCCATCTGCTGCAGGGCTGGTTTGTGTGCGGATGGGGACGGCTGCTCCTGCAGGAGAGCGGCAGCACCTCAGCACAGCTGCTCTGGACCTCGAGTGAGGAAAGCCAGGCCTTGAGAAAACAAATACCCCAATTTCCTCTGTGCTGAGCACCCCAAATGAACCCCAGGTGCGGCCTGAGGGTTTGGCTGTCCTCTCTGCAGCAGGAGCGGTGGCTCCTGTCCCTGCAGGCCAGGTCTGTGGTTGTGGGGGTTTCATGTCCTGCCTGGAGCTGGTGGGACCCTCCTGACCCCCACGGGGACCTGCTGAGCTGTGGTGAGAGGGCAGTGAGGGCAGGGGGTCCTGGTGCTGTCTGGAGCTGGTGGGACCCTTCTGACCCCACTGGGACCTGCTGAGCCATGGGTGACAGGGCAGAGAGGGCAGGGGGTCCTGGACTGGAGCTGGTGGGACCCTCCTGACCCCCACGGGGACCTGCTGAGCTGTGGGTGACAGGGCAGCGAGGGCAGGGGGTCCTGGTGCTGTCTGGAGCTGGTGGGACCCTCCTGACCCCACGGGGACCTGCTGAGCCGTGGGTGACAGGGAAGAGAGGGCAGGGGGTCCTGGTGGCTCCCTGGAGCTGGTGGGACCCTCCTGACCCCAGTGGGACCTGCTGAGCCGTGGTGAGAGGGCCGTGAGGGCAGGGGGTCCTGGTGGCTCCCCATCCTCCAGCTGTGCTCTGGCCCGAGGGCAGTGGGCTCAGAGCTCACCCGTGGCTGCACCCCAAAGCTCCTCAGGACAGAGCTGGGATGGGCTGTGGGCTCTGACCTTGGTGTTATTTACACACCTCGAGATGTGCCAAGGCTCTGAGGCTGGCAGGGCTCCTTTCACTGAAAACCTACCATTACCTAGAGATAACCTTGGGGTCTTTCCCCTTATTTTATTCATGATTGACATTTCTGGTTGATGTGCCTCAGGCTTTACTTGGGTTTTGGGGAAGCAAACTCCAGACTCTGCAGAGTGATTGCATCACGCTGGTGTTCAGCCTGGATTGTAGTGGTGTCCACGAGGAGCTGCTGGACAGCTGGACAGCCTGGCAGGGCTGTGCCCTGAGCTGGTCTCTGTTCCAAAAGCTTCGCCTCGGGACTGTGGTCTAACAGCACTTTGTGCCAGCCAGGGCCACCATGGCCACCAGAGGGATGGAGCCCCTCCGAGGGGAAAGGGGAGAGTGAGGGAATTGGAATTGTTCAGCCTGGAGAAGAGGAGGCTTTGGGGTGACCAAACAGTGGCTTTCCAACACCTGAAGGGTACAGGAAAGAGAGACACTCTTTACAAGGGATGGAGGGACAGGACAAGGGGAAAGGCTTCCTGCTGCCAGAGGGCAGGGCTGGATTGGATTTTGGGAAAGAATTCCTCCCTGGGAGGGTGGGCAGGCCCTGGCACAGATGCCAGAGAAGCTGTGGCTGCCCCTGGATCCCTGGCAGTGTCCCAGGCCAGGCTGGACAGGGGTGGGAGCAGCCTGGGACAGTGGAGGTGTCCCTGCCATGGCAGGGGTGGGATGAGCTCATCTTCCAACCCAAGGCATTCTGTGGTTCTGTGACTTGGGGAGCTCATGGAGCCCAAGTTCTCTGGACCTATAAACTGTAGCCAGAATGAGCCCCTAATCAGTCCCTCATGTGCCTCCTTCTCCAGCACAACCCAGAGCAAGTGTTTTGTTCTCAATAATATACCTACATTCAGTATTTCGTATATCTGAAGTTCATCATGCTTCATCCACTGTAGACACCATGAAGAATAAAATAATGTCATTTTGCAGTTTTACTGTAAAATGTTTGAAATATCATATCTAGAAATAAACAGGATTTATAACTAATATAGATATACATGAACATATTAATATAATGTTAATGATAATTGTCATTATACAGGTATTTACAGACATGCAGCTGCTTGGCCATACATACAGAATGGTTGTATGATTATGTGTGCCTACAGATTTGTGACAGCTGCAGCATGCTGGTTTCAGGGTAGAAGAACTGGAAATGAAATGCTGGAGAAAAGATGCAAATGCCTGAGAAACAGGAAGAGCTCAAAGTGCTTTGCAGGCTGAAAACAGCTGATGAGCCTGTGGTGCTTCTCCTACCCAGGCACACGCAGGAGCCACCCAACCAGCTCTGCAGGAATCGTTAAGAGAAATTTCTCTTGTTTTGTTTTCGGTTCTGAGCTAACAATCTGCCATTTGCATATCTAAATTCTCCGGGGCTGTAGCAGGAATGTGGCTGCTGCCATGAGAGGCTGGTGTGAGTTGCTGAGGATCTGCCACATTGCATTATGCGTTTTTGTTGTTGTTTTAATGAATAAACTCTGGAGAAGGCAATCAGTAATTAGCTGCAATATGGCACAGTTGGGGAGCAGCGAGGAGACACTAACTCGATGTGAAGGACTCATCTGTAGAACCTCCAGAACCGCAGCCCAGTCGTCAGCACGCACTGGGGGGACTCGCTGGCAGTGGTTCCGTGTGTTATTGGCCAAAAAGATTCCCTTGGAAGGTAGAAATGAATTGGAAATGTGGGGATTGACTGTGATACCATGCCTGCCACAGGTAGGTGGCATGGGGACAGGATGGGTTTGAATAGATGAAAAAATCCCAAGCATGTGCTAAACTCCTCTCCACATGAATCTGTTTCTGATTTGCTCACCACATCTCTAATAAACCTGGCAGCTCCTCCCTTCATAACTGACATCTTCATTTTGTTGCATTCCAGAGGTGGAACGTCTGTCCTGGCTTGGAGAACTCAGCCTCTTGGTTTCAGGTGTGGGCAGTGGAACCAAGCTCAGGGTTCAGGATGCTGCAGGGGCCAGGAGAGCATCCTGTGCTGGGAGGATGCTGCAGGCGCCAGGAGAGCATCCTGTGCTGGGAGGATGCTGCAGGCGCCAGGAGAGCATCCTGTGCTGGGAGGATGCTGCAGGGACCAGGAGCCGTTGCGTGCCCAGGCTGTGTGCCCAGGCTGTGTGCCCATGGCCAGCGCTGAGGTATGTGCACACCTGCAGGTGTGAGAATGCAAACATGGGTTTTGTAAAGCATTTCTAAGTGTATTGTGATTATCCCATCCCTATGAACTGAAATATGTGTATTGTCCCTGGGTAACGTATTTTAAATCTAATTTTCAGAAAGCAAAATATCCTGAGGTGTCTGCTCCGTGTCCCTGGCAGCTTCAGCAGCCGAGAGGTGAGCCCTGGACCTGGAGCTGGCCCCGGGTGGGTGCAGAGCAGGTGCTGCTGAGCAGGTGCTGCTGAGCAGGTGCCGCTGGGCTGGGCCCCAGCGCTGCCCTGGGGCACCAACCTGCTGCTGAGAGCCAGCACCTTTCCAGCTCTGAGGATGTGCAGCTTCCCTCAGGATCCAGAGGCCATTTCAGAGGTGCACAGAGCAGCAGTTAGGAGAGGAGCATGCCTCAGGGGCCGGGCTGCCCTGCTGGGCAGCAGAGCAGCACCGAGGGCTGGCAGGTCCCGGTCCCTGCCTGGCGCAGTGTCCCCGAGGGCTGGCAGGTCCCGGTCCCTGCCTGGCGCAGTGTCCCCGAGCGCAGGCAGTGATGCTCGGGGAGCCCTTGCTTGTGGCAGACACAGCCCTGGCCCACCTGGCCAGAGGCTGCAGCCCCCGGGGCAGGACGGCAGAGCTGCTGCGTGTGGGGTGCAGCACAGGGAGTTTTTGGGTGGGAAATCCCATCCCTGGTGCCCCTCGTCCCCGGAGGAACCTTCCTGCCCGCGGTCCCAGCCCTGCTGTGCCTCGCAGCAGCGGAACTGGCTGCATGAATTATCCCCAGGATACAAAAGTTGTTTTCCTCCCCCGGCTCCTCCTGCCTCCATGACCTAGTTACCGGCTCAGCACATGCAGAAAGCCATGGCAGAGGAAAACAGATTTCTATTTGAATGAGAAAAGTTGATTGCTATTTTAAGCCCCTTATCACGTAGAAGCATTTCAAGCTCAAACACCCCACTCATCTCTGACTGTGAGGTAACCATAAAGGCTTCTCCCTCCTCATCCTGCAGTTTGACAGTCCCGGAGTCGCAGGCAATTAAAATCCCTCCGTGTGCCTCTGGTGTACCTGCTGTAGTCGCTGCGTTCTCAGTCTCTGCTCGGACTTAAAACAGCAACTTCTCTTGTTTGGAGGAGGCTCTCTAGGTTGTTTTACCTAATTGGTGCAAGCTGAATATTTCAAACGGATTCATTTAATGAAATGACAGCTGACTTACTGTCTTGCTGTGGGACAGAGGCAGGGAGAGCCCCGGGGGCAGTAAGTGGTGAGGATAATGTGCTGTTTCTTTTTCCTGTGGTTTAGCAGGAAGCTGCAGCCTTCCCCAGTGCTCCTGGGCAGGTTACAATATGTTGGTGCTGCCAGTCCTTGGCTTCAGAGCGTGGGGACCTTCGTCCCGAATGCTGGGCTGTGGGGCAGGGGTGGCACTGCTGCAGCCCCCAGGGCTGCCCGGAGGCTGTGGGGGCTCTGCTGCTCTCTGAGCTGGGCAGGGAAGGATGGAGATGAGGGCTGGGGTCCTTTGGGGCTGAGGGACTAAACTTTTACAGCTCTTGCTCGGGGAGAGCTCTTGGACCTGCCCCAGCTCCATTCCTTCCCTGGAAGCTGCTCACACTGAGGTCAGGCTTCGACTGAAGGTGAGCACGAGTTTCTTTGTTCCTTGGGATTTCAGCACCTGTGTAAAATGTGAGCAATGCTTCCATCCTTGATTGAAGGAGATACTTTATGTTCAAGTACTCCTGGGTAGCAGGGTCTTTACTGAGTTACACAGGGTCAGGCTGGAGTGAAAACTGCAGACCAGGCTAAGCCTGAGCTCTGTGGTCACCTGTGTGGTGCATACTGCGGCCACCAGCCCTGGGGACCCCCGAGCTGCTGCCCCTGCTCACCCTGCTGACCATACTGACCCTGTCACTGCCCCTGCTGCCCCTGCAGACCCTGCCACAGTCCCTGCAGCCCCTGCTGCCCCTGCAGACCCTCCTCACCCTGCTGACCCTGTCACTGCCCCTGCTGCCCCTGCAGACCCTGTCACTGCCCCTGCTGTCCCTGCTGCCCCTGCAGACCCTGTCACAGTCCCTGCAGCCCCTGCTGCCCCTGCAGACCCTGTCACTGCCCCTGCTGCCCCTGCAGACCCTGTCACTGCCCCTGCTGCCCCTGCAGACCCTGTCACTGCCCCTGCTGCCCCTGCCGACCCTGTCACTGCCCCTGCTGCCCCTGCAGACCCTCCTCACCCTGCTGACCCTGCCACAGTCCCTGCTGCCCCTGCAGACCCTGCCACAGTCCCTGCAGCCCCTGCTGCCCCTGCAGACCCTGTCACTGCCCCTGCTGCCCCTGCAGACCCTGTCACTGCCCCTGCTGCCCCTGCAGACCCTGCCACAGTCCCTGCAGCCCCTGCTGCCCCTGCAGACCCTGTCACTGCCCCTGCTGCCCCTGCAGACCCTCCTCACCCTGCTGACCCTGTCACAGTCCCTGCTGCCCCTGCTCCCAGGGGCACAGCCCCGGGCCCGAGGGTCCCTCACTCCTCTCCAGGGGACAGCACTGCCACAGGGATGTGGCATGCTCGGGTGACCCAGGATGCTGTCCAGGGACAGGCAGTGGCCATGACTGGGCACAGGGTGCCTGAACAGCAGCTGTGGTGCAATCTGAGCAGAGAACCTGTGCAGAGAAAGCAGGGGAAAGGCCCTCGGTCCCCCAGAGCTGCTCCCCGTGCCCTCCGCTGTTCCCAGAGAAGCAAAGCACTTTCCAGTCGCTCCTGCTCTCCCCAGGGTGCTGCTGGCCATATTTACGACTGAACAAACATGTTCTTCCCTACAACCTCTGTCTGTGGTTGGCTTCCCCAGCAGCTGCACATCTGTCCATGGCAGTGACTGTGTGCAGCTGTGAGCAGCAGTGCCATCGCTGTGCCATTGCAGGCAGAGAGGGAGGGCAGGACCTGCGCCAGGACAAGGCACACTGCACTTTGGCACAGCGTCACTGGCAGCGATGGCCTGGGGGCTATAGAGCACAATCTATAGAATGTGCCAGGGAATGAAATGTTTTCGTTTCTTTTCCAGTGCTCCCACCCATCGGTCGGGGTGAAATCTCTCCAAGCCCCTCCATAAATCAGTGTGGGGACACCCCCTCACCCCAGCAGCTCTCCCTGCAGAGCCTCTCCAGGGGGAGCAGGGGAAGGCAGGAGGCTCTGCCCGGAGGAAAGGCAAGGCTCTGTGCCTGTGCTGGTGTGTGACACTCTCAGCACGTGACGGCAGGAGCAGCCAGGATGTGTTTGGTGTTTCTGATGTGCTTTGAAAGCTGTGTACAGATTCAAATCAGCAAGAGCAACAGGCACAGGTGCTTGGTACTAATTTCATATTGCAATTTCATTCAGATAAATTACTCCTGTGAGCTCCTAATAAAAGCAGATGTTGGCTCATGTCAGAATTAGTGAACAATTCTGATAACAGGAGCAGCTATTTTTAGTTTGGTGTTATCCTAGTTCAGCCTCCCATCAAGTTGTATTAAATGTGGAAGGTACAAATTGGATCCATGCTGGGAATTCATTTCCTTCAGAGCATTCCGAGGGCATCTCCTGTGCCCGGCGGGGTGGGTGGGATGGGGGGCTGGGGCAGGTTGTTTGTCAGGTCTGGAGCAGCACTTGTCGCTCTGTGCTCGTGGCTGCTGTGGAAACTTTAATTAGGGGAGGGAGCTGGAGCACAGCAGAGCCACAGAGCCACGGGCCAAGGAGCCTTCCCTGCAGGGACAGGGCTGGGAGGGCTCAGCGGGCAGAGCTCTCTCTGGGGACAGAGGGGACATGTTCCTGTGTGCAGATCCCCCTCGGGGTGCGGCAGGGGCTGGAGGAGGATGAGGAGGGTCCTGTGACAGAGGGATGGATGGCCAGAGGCACAGCACTGCCTGTCCTTGTCCTCCCCAGCTGTCACAGGATCCCAGAATGGTTAGGGCTGGAAGGGACCCCAAAGCCCACCCAGTGCCACCCCTGCCATGGCAGGGACACCTCCCACTGTCCCCGGGGCTCCCAGCCTGTCCAGCCTGGCCTGGGACACTGCAGGGATCCAGGGCTAGCCATCCCCCCTTGTCCTTCCAATATATTCAGCACATGTGTGAATCTATTCCCGCGCAATCTGAAGCCTTTCCAGGGGGATTTCTCTGGGGTGGTGGGGTTTGGGGTGCTGTGTGGGATGCACAGCTTATCTCAGGGAGTCCTGAGCTCTTCCAGAGTACAGCAGCTTTTTGGAAACTTCATTTAATCATCTCAATGGTTACCATTTGGAATGATATAATATAAAGTTTCATTTTCTCCCAAAGCAACTTAAGTGAGGGGAAATGCAATGTAAACACAGAAAACCTCATTTTCCCCCTTAGTTTAGAGCACAGAGAACGAGCTTTATAATGATTTTTGAGTTCAATTTCACTGACTCCCTTTTCCAAAATTTTAGGTTTTATTGACTAATAGTTGCTTTGACATTAAGGGCGCTGCTACAAACAATTCAGGCTATTTCTACCAATTTTTCTTTGCAGAAAAATTTTATTTCAGATCCTCATTATTTGAAAGCAATTTGTGGAAAAAGTGCTATTAGGAAAATGAGGCTGATGGCACTCGAGGTGAGCTGAACATGCTGTTAAGCAAATCAGAAATTAGTGTAAGTTTCTTTCATTTGGCTTCGTTTGCTGCGGATCAAGCTTGATACTAATGATAAAAACCACATCAAGCTTTTAAAAATATTGAGGAGTTTCTGTGCAATGAAACTGAAGTGGAGAGAGAAAACTTTTGATATTTTATTATTCTGATACAAATTGGAATAATTTTAATAATTCTGTTATCTATTCAAGCCAAATTGTGGTCTTGTCTGAGAAGAAATATGAGAAACTGGTGCTGACTGGCACAATAGAAATAATATACAATACAGAAGAAAGAGAGGAAATGTTAGGAAGATGCTGGAGTGCCCAGGAATGTTGCTGGAACGCCACTGCTTGAACGCTCCTCACGGGAGTTTGGCTGCAGCAGGAATGTCCACTGGAGCACTCTTTCTCGGAAAGCAGTGCAGTGTTTACAGGGTAAATGGTCATTTTATATTTTCTCCAAAGCCTTTCAGTTCTGCTGTGAGGCAGCATGAGCCCTGAGTGGAGGTTTGGGGTCGGAGCTGCCCCAGCTCCTCTCTCTGTGCAGAGCCAGCCCGAGCAGCTCCAGGCTCACACGAGAGAGATCTCATTCTCTGAGCAGCTCCTGCCAGGAGCTCTGGGCCCTGCTGGAGGCTCTGGGGTGCTGGGGGACCTGCTGGAGGTTCTGGGGTCCTGAGGGACCTGCTGGAGGCTCTGGGGTGCTGAGGGATCTGCTGGAGGTTCTGGGGTGCTGAGGAACCTGCTGGAGGCTCTGGGGTGCTGGGGGACCTGCTGGAGGCTCTGGGGTGCTGGGGGCCCTGCTGGAGGCTCTGGGGGGCTGGGGGCCCTGCTGGAGGCTTTGGGGTGCTGGGGGCCCTGCTGGAGGCTCTGGGGTGCTGGGGGACATGCTGGAGGCTCTGGGGTGTTGGGGGCCCTGCTGGAGGTTCTGGGGTCCTGGGGGACCTGCTGGAGGTTCTGGGGTCCTGGGGGACCTGCTGGAGGTTCTGGGGTGCTGGGGGACCTGCTGGAGGTTCTGGGGTGCTGAGGGATCTGCTGGAGGTTCTGGGGTGCTGAGGAACCTGCTGGAGGCTCTGGGGTGCTGGGGGACCTGCTGGAGGCTCTGGGGTCCTGAGGAACCTGCTGGAGGTTCTGGGGTGCTGGGGGCCCTGCTGGAGGCTCTGGGGTCCTGAGGGACCTGCTGGAGGCTCTGGGGTGCTGGGGGACCTGCTGGAGGTTCTGGGGTGCTGGGGGACCTGCTGGAGGTTCTGGGGTGCTGGGGGCCCTGCTGGTCCAGCAGCAGAGAGGGAGCAGAGCGGATGGTGCTGCAGCCCCAGCCCCTCCCCAGCAGCAGAGCAGAGCCAGGGGAGGCAGGGCAGGAGGGTGGGTCACGAAGGGCTCAGAGGGAGCACAGACAAGGCTCATGCTCTCCATCTCTCGCAACACAGCCCAGTGCTGAGGGCTGCTCTGCCTTGGTTTCCTTCCCACCCTTCTGTCAGATGTGATGGAGCAGGAATTCTTCCATCTCCTCCCTCAGTGTATAACAAAATGTACTTTGATTTGAGAATGGGATGCAATTTTAACTAGAATAGTAGAAAGCATGTCACTAGTGTAACAGCTGTAAAATTAGAAGGAAAGAAAACCCCTAAGAGACAGGAAAATAGCTGCTATTAAAGTGATAGAATAATCTTACCCTGCAATGGTGCTCTGCAGCTTGAAGCAGCTCTCTTCAGCCGGTGTCTGTCAAACCCTATCAGGATGGAAGGTGACATTATGAAGTCTCCAGATATATTTTCATGTCATTTAGCTGATTTGTGTCATTTGATAAATTTCATGTTTGGAAAATCAATGTTCCTCACTGTGTGTACTCTTGTGCTTTGGCAGTATCAGAGTTCTGTGCTGGAGACAGCAGCAGAGGTTTGTGAGAGCTGTCACTTCATGAGACCTTCCCCTCCTTGTGCAACCCTGCTCATTGTCCAGCAGACTCGGTACAAAAGTTAATGAATCCGTGAAGGGACATGAGGTGAGTCGTTAGTTTTGTTTAATAACATCTCTGTTATTTCTCAAAACGTGCGGTGGGAAGGAGAATGAGGTGCCTCAGAGGTGAGGGCCCAGGCTCCTGCTCTGCCCGTGGCACTCGGAGCAGGGAGGGTGTCAGCTCCTGCAGCGATGGGCAGAGAGCTCAGAGCTTGGGCTGAGCAGCTCACGGACCAGGAGGGGCTCAGCCCTCAGCCCCAGCACTCCCCATCTGCTCCCGAGGGCAAGGGGTGCGCTGGGGAGGAGCCCCTGGGTGCAGGGAACGCTCAGCTCTTGGGTGCTGGGCTGGCTCTGGGCTCTGCCCGCGCCAGGCACTCCTGTGCAGTGCCAGGGGACATTCAGATGTTGGCACATGAATGCCACAATTAGCCCTGTGAAGGTTTAGATAAGCTGGTACGATAAGCTGACTTGGAGGGGAATTTTCAAGAGTTCTATTTTAGCTCCAGATGCAAAGTTCAATGGCTTTCCTGATGACCTAGCATAGTGCCTGACTTGTTTAGTGAAAAAATCCCCATAAAAATACAGCTTAAGGGCAAATTCCTGAATACTCGTATCAGGAATGGTGTTTGATCACAGATAACATGCATTAAGTAATAATAGTGTGCAGCTCTGGGCTGGCTAATTTTCAACACTCCCCTTGTGGGTGGAGGATTTTAACAGCATCGCTTGAGCTGTGCTGCACAGCCAAGACCGCATCTAGTGAAGAAAAAACCCTCCATTTAAATAGTCCAAATGAATAGATTTGGTCCCTTATTGTAATTTAACTCAAGTTCTGAAATGTGCCTTTGTTATTCCAAAAAGGGAGAGCAGTATCAATAACTCAGAAATGTGACATTGCATAATTAAGAATATTTCTGGCGGTATCCATCTATCTAGCTGTCTATCAAACCCCGCAGCTCTCCTTCCCTGGAGCAGCAGAAGGCTGGCAGTGCTTTCCACGCCAACGTGCTGGAAACCTTGGCTGGGCCCTGCCATCGTGCGCTGCTGGGTGGGAGGGAAGGCACAACAAATTTGGTGCTGTGGCTTTGCTGCCAGGGAACTGAAGAAGATGAAGTTTGTCAGCCCACTTTTGGGGAAAATAACCTGCAGATATTTAGAAGAAGTGAATTAAAATTCGTGATCCTGGCCTGACTTGCAGGGAGGCATTTCCCATCCTCCAGCCAAGCTCTGCCGTCAGCTCCTGGTCCTGGAAGGTGCGGAGGGGGAGAGGTTCCTCACTGCCATTTCTGGAGCTGGAGTGCCGAGGCTGTAAATCAAATCCTTATGATGAGAGAGCATCACATGGGGAACTCAGAGAGAGGTTCTAGCGGTGGGTTAAATTCTGGTTCTGAGTCTGAGGGGATGGAAACACGTCACGCTGGGTTAGAGGTGCTGGGTGCACAGAAAGTGCAGTTGTGTCTCCGTGGGCATCCCTCGTCAGCCTCGCTGGGACCCTGCCCACCGTGCCAGGGCTGGGGAGTGCAGATGGACCAAAGGGCAGCTAAAATGGGCACAGCTGGGATAGGAGTTGCACCATTGCAGGTCTCCACCCTTTTTGCTCTCCAGGTTTTTGACTCCCCGAGTCCTTGCATGGAGACCCTTGCCCCTCTCAGAGAGTGGCCAGCTCTCCCTCCCTGGCGGAACAGGAGCTCTGAGTTATTCTGAGATCCACCTGCACAGGGCTGCAGCACTGCAGAGCAGGCTGAATCAAACCTGCTCTGGGGCCTCCCTTTGGTTTGTGTTTTTCTCTCTCTCTTTCCTCGAATCTCTTCCTGCCCCCAGGGAGCCTTGCTGCCCTTATCCCATGGCCCTTTCCCAGGCTATTAGTGGTTCAGTGATGCTCCTGGAGCTGCTACTTCTCTGCCATGCCCGGGGTGCTGGGGGTGGGCAGGGGACAGGGGGCAGTGGCAGGGGCAGGGGGCAGGGGGCAGTGGGCAGGGTGCAGTGGGCAGGGTGCAGTGGGCAGGGGGCAGTGGGCAGGGTGCAGTGGGCAGGGGGCAGTGGGCAGTGGGCAGGGGGCAGTGGGCAGGGGGCAGGGGGCAGTGGCAGGGGGCAGTGGGCAGGGGGCAGTGGGCAGGGGGCAGGGGGCAGTGGCAGGGGGCAGGGGGCAGGGGGCAGTGGGCAGTGGGCAGGAGGCAGTGGGCAGTGGGCAGTGGGCAGTGGGCAGTGGGCAGGGGGCAGTGGGCAGCCTGGGCCAGCGAAACTGCTGGGCAAGGAAAGGATCTGTGCTCTGACACCGAGGGGCAGGAGGAGCTTTCTGCTGGAACAGCTCTGCACTGCTGAGTTTGGATGAATTTCTGCTGTCTTTAGAAAAATGAAGCTCCTGGTAGGGATCCTGCACCTGAACAGAACTGTCAGCAAATGACTTTTCTGGGGGCTTGGTGCCATTTTTCCTGAGCTGTCCATAAAATGAACAGCGAATCTTTCCGTGCCCAGTCGAGGTGCTGAGATCCAAATCTGTCCTGGGAATGGTGTCTTTGACAGCCCTGTGATTGTGCCGGAGCTGCTCGAACGAGCCCTGCGCAGGAGAGGGAGCAGGAGCTGATGGATCCTGCGTGGCCACCCAGGCGACCCTGCTGCCATCCTCCCTCACTGCGCTCCTGTCAGATGTTCAATTAGACTGACAGGGTCCCGAATTCCCAAAGATCTCTGTTTAGTCTTAGAAGATTAAAGGGTGGCAACTATTTTCAATATGATTATCATCATTATCTCTGGGAGATTTTATACTTCAGAAGTCAAAGTCATAATAGCCCAACTCACTGCAATTATTTGCAAATTGCCTTAATGTATTTTCCAGAAGCTCTTTTGGCACTTTGTAATTTATTTATTTGCTAAGCCAATAACACATTAAAATGCTAGAATGCCTCAGAACCTTTATGAAGCCGGTTTGGTGGGAGCTTGCATGGATTTGCCAGCAGCCCCTTTGCCCAGCAGTAACCCCCCTCTGTTTTCCCTAAAATGCCTCTTCTTGGTGCTCTGCTAGCATACCTTGAAGGACTCCTCTTTTGGTTGAAATTAAAGAGAATTTGTTAACGTTACAGTAACTCTCCATGCTGATGGAAATACTTATAAAAACATAGACTTAAACCAACATAAAAAATATTCAGACACAAAAAAATGCTCGGTTTCTAAAAAGATGCAATCTTTTTCTAGAGGAGTGTTTTAGAGAGGAATTCTGGATGTGCCAAGAGCTGGAAATGCCGCAGTACCAGGAGCAGGGTGACTCTCCGGTGGGCTCTGGTGTCTCTCCTGCAGAACCCAAGAGGCTCAGGAGAGCTCTGGGCTGGGTTTGGGCACAGTTTGTGAGCTCAGCTCTTTGGGTCCTGGCCCCATCCGTTCCCTTTCTTCTTGTCCTTAATGGAGGGCAGAGAGCAGGAGCCGCCGTGCCCTGTGCCTTGCATTGAAACCAACCCTGAGAGCTTCCCAAACATGCTCAGCCATTGTTCAGGAGCAATTTCCAGACTGAGAGTTACGGTGCACTAATTGGGAATAATGAGGAAACCACGACAAAAATGGTAAATAGCTCGCAGACATGTTGGGAACAGAAAATGAGGCTAAATTCACTGAATGAATTAATTGCTATGGATTATTCTCTTAGCTTTAATCTGCTGCCTGCTGAAGGAAGTCTGTGCAAATGGCAAAGCTGCTCCACAGCTTTCCTGCAGAAATGGGGCTGGAGAGAAGAGAGGCTGGAGGGGTTTGCTGTGCTGTAAAATGTGTCTCACTTGTACTGCAGCGCTCACCTTCACAGCTTCACCTGCCCTTTGGGATGGGGCACTTTTACAATCCCATTTTATTAGTGAGCAGCAGATGGAGGTCCTGCAGGGAGGAGAGGTGGTTTTTCCCAAGGCCACGTTGTCTCTGGCAGAGTACAGGTTGGAGCTTGGGATTTTGCAGTCCCTGGCTGATGCTTGTGATATTTTTCTGTTTGAAGGCTTCCCTTTTCTGCAAAAACATCTGTACTGGGGGATGAACAAAACAACCCTGAGCAGATTTGAGACTTTGCCAGTGAAAATGTGGAGAAAAAGAAGGAATGAGGAGCCACATCCCCCAGCCTGTTTTAGAAGATCAGTTGTAGTAAAGAGGAATTATATTTTAAGAACCAGACAGATTGTGTCAGATTTACTATCTTAGAGGCCAGCAGTGAAGGTGAAGCATTTTTCTGTCAGGATTACGATTACCTGACAGGGTCTTACTGTTACCAGGAGAAATGACCCTGATTTGGAAAAGATCTGTTCATTTGTAAGCAGCTGTTGCTTCTTAATAGCACAGCCCTTTCTTACAGCTATTAGTAGTAATAAAAATAAAACTAAGGCCCATGTCTTTACTTGCATGAAATTTGTGATTTAAAGTGAAACTTGGAGAGCCTTGTAGATCAGCCCTGGGGTTTTATAAGGTGCTAGTGGTGATTTATGGGGCTGTGAGACCTCCAAACCCGCCCACGTTGTGTGCACAAGCCATTTGTCAGGTCTGAGCTTCTGGCAGCCTTTGTGTCCCTCCTGGAGCTCGTGCCTGCACCGTGTCCTGGAGCTGGGAGTGCCTGGGGACAGCTCAGGGTGAGCTCTGTGCAATTCACGGGCCTGGAACAATGTCCCTGGGCTCAGATTTATGTGATGAATGCATCCCTCGGGGGGAACTGCGGCTGTGCCTGTGATGGCTCTGCCGTCCCCTGGCTCTGTCACCCCTGACAGTGTTGTCCCCTGGCTCTGCCACCCCTGGCTCTGTCACCCCTGGCTCTGTCACCCCTGGCTCTGTCACCCCTGGCTCTGCCGTCCCCTGGCTCTGCCATCCCCTGGCTCTGCCATCCCCTGGCTCTGTCACCCCTGGCTCTATTGTCCCCTGGCTCTGACACTCCCTGGCTCTGCCATCCCCTGGCTCTGCCATCCCCTGGCACTGTTGTCCCCTGGCTCTGCCACCCCTGGCTCTATTGTCCCCTGGCTCTGCCATCCCCTGGCTCTATTGTCCCCTGGCTCTATTGTCCCCTGGCTCTATTGTCCCCTGGCTCTGCTGTCCCCTGGCTCTATTGTCCCCTGGCTCTATTGTCCCCTGGCTCTGCCACCCCTGGCTCTATTGTCCCCTGGCTCTATTGTCCCCTGGCTCTATTGTCCCCTGTCTCTATTGTCCCCTGGCTCTATTGTCCCCTGTCCCTGCCGCCCCCCGGCTCGGGCACCCCAGCACAGCACACGCGCAGTCCCTGGAGCTGTTCCCTGCCTAGCCCCAGCGCAGGGTGAGCTCCGTGTGCTGTGAGGAGCTGAGGCCACGCTGCTGCTGGGGAGTTCTGCTGAGCACAGCACTGTTACCCCATCTGCCTCCATCACATCCGCTCAGTTTGTCAAAACAGAATTTTCCCCTCCATTTGGTGAAGTTTAATAGAGCAGAACAAACATCCAAACGCTAGCGTTAAGCATGAGGTGAGGCGCGGGGAGGTGCAGTTACCTCAGGCATGGCAAGGGCCCAGGCTCTGTCTGTCCTGCTCTGTGCCAGGGCAGAGGAGGGGTCACACACAGCCCCTGCTGCCACCGTGCCCCTGCAGCCCCCGGGAAGGTGTCCTGTCCCCTGTGGTCAGTCCTTTGGGTGCATCTCGCACTCCTCGCTCATCCAAAGCCCTTCCCTGGGCTGAGGGGGCATTTCCCATGGTTTCCTTCCAGACACGAGGTGACCCTGTGGGTGACCCTGTGGGTGACCCTGTGGGTGACCCTGTGGGTGACCCTGGTGGGTGTCCCCGTGGGTGACCCCAGTGATGCCCCCGTGGGTGACCCTGTGGGTGACCCTGTGGGTGACCCTGTGGGTGACCCCGGTGGGTGACCCCAGTGGGTGTCCCCATGGGTGACCCTGTGGGTGTCCCCGTGGGTGACCCCAGTGATGCTCCCGTGCGTGACCCCATGGGTGCCCCTACACGCCGAGCCCAGGCTGTGGGAAGCCAGGAGCACGTCCCACCCTCAGTGCGTGTGCCGTTGGTTTGCTCTGACAGAAAAGTCTTCATTCTCCTTTCTGTTTCAAACATTAACCGAGAATCGAACTCTCTGCCTTCCCTTGAAAAGACACCGACATAAAGAAATCAAAATACATGTCTTTTCAGGACGTGCCCGAAGCCATAAAATGGGTTGTATACAAAATCAAACTAAATAAATCAGAATCCTTTTCTCCACGTTTGGGAAGGTTAAACCTCCAGCAGCAATGGCAGCGACACATCGAGCTCCATTTTGCAGACATAATGTCACTCTTTTATTTTAATATACAATGCAGTTCACCCTAAATTACATTTTCTTCTTTTAATTTATTTTCATGAAAACGATAGCATGGCATAAATCATCTTGTGGAGGTTGCTGGGTTATTTGCATTTCAGAGGTTGGTTTTAACTTTGTGTTATAAAGGAATTTGCAACCGAGAAGCTCTGGGAGGCATTAACTTTCAGTGAATGGTGGCTCTCCAAAGGTGATGAATGACGTTCATTTGGCTTAGGACAAACAGCCTCAAGTTTGTGTCTTTCTAAAAAAACTTGTCAGAGGCAAAGACTGACAGCCAGCGAGTGATGCTTTCATGCCAGGAATGAATTCCTCCTGGAAAAGCAGAGTGCTTGGGAGAGCCAGCTGCCCAGCAGTGTCCTGCAGTGACCCTCGGCCCTGGGGAGGGGGGGTCCCTCACCCTCTGCCCTGGGGAGGGGGGGTCCCTCACCCTCTGCCCTGGGGAGGGGGGTCCCTCACCCTCTGCCCTGGGGAGGGGGGGTCCCTCACCCTCTGCCCTCCAGAAGGGAGGGCTTGGAGCAGCCCACGGCCTGGGGGGCTCTGAGGGGCTGCCCATGGCCTGGGGGCTCTGAGGGGCTGCCCATGGCCTGGGGGCTCTGAGGGGCTGCCCATGGCCTGGGGGGCTCTGAGGGGCTGCCCATGGCCTGGGGGGCTCTGAGGGGCTGCCCATGGCCTGGGGGGTCCTCCTGCCAGGGCCCTGCCTGTGCTCGGGGCTGCTCTGCCTTACAGCACTGCTTTAATGGCACCTGGCAGAGGGCAACTGGAAGTCTGGAAGGCTTTAATGAGTCTTCAGATGTCTCTGTTCTGCTAAGAAATGTGGCGAGGAGCTCTATCTTAAATTCAATACAGCCTGGAATGCACAGGGAATGAAACAGCAGAGTAAAATGTATTTTATTAGCGATGAACTGAGGCTGCACATGAAAGAAGCCTTTAAATATCTGACATGTTAAATGCATTATTTTCCCTTCAGGAGAGAAGGAGTCAAAGGGACAGGGCTGATGAACTGTGCTCATTAACCTGAGCGATGGGAGCGGTGTCGGCGCCGGGGCTGTGCAGACTTCAAACACAGCTACTGCCGGCTGGACTTAGAGCTCTGCTCCGGAAAAAAGCTGGAATGACTTCAGCCATTGATGCAAGGTCTGCAGCGAGAGGCTCATCTGCAGGTGAGTCAGGAGCTGAAACAGGTCAGGAACTGAACACAAAGCAGTGAAACACGCCCAGAGCAGTGAGAGCTGGGGAGAACCAAAGCCAGCGCTGCTGCAGGCACCTGCTGCAGGAACGAGTCCCTCTGTGCTGAACAGGGACATGTCCCCAGCTCCCTAAAGCGTGAGGAGCTCATTTACTGCCCCATTGTCATAGAATCACAGAATGGTTGGGTTGGGAGTGACCTTAAAGCTCATCCATGGCAGGGACACCTCCCACTGTCCCAGGCTGCTCCAAGCCCTGCTCAGCCTGGCCTGGGACACTGCCAGGGATCCAGGGGCAGCCACAGCTGCTCTGGGCACCTGTGCTGGGGGTCACCAGGGTTTGTTTTCCATCAGAGATTTTCATGTTGGAGGAGTTTGTTAAGGGAGTGCTGTTGCCCACTCTAAGCTAGAGCAGACACGGGACACTCAGAGCTGCAGGACTCAACAGTATCTGAGGGCCCTGCCCATATTTTAGACAAAAACTTCATGTTCTGCAGGTCCTACATGCTTCTAAAAGTGATGTCACAAAGGAAAGGATTCTGAAATTTGCAGGAGACAAACCTGTGTATGTCACAATGGAAAACACAGACAGTGAGTGCCAATATCGAACCCAGCTGCCCATATGGTCAGGGAGGTGCAAAACAGTTCAGCTCACCCTATAAACCAGTGTCCCACTCTGTTCTGGAATAGCCACATAGCTTATTTTAGAGCATTCACAGGGATGCAGGTGTTATTTTCCTATTTTTCTAATTTATTTTTGAGGTGGAATTAATATTCACTGAATTGACGTAGACACATTTTTGTACTTTCTGCTGCCCGGGGCTATTGCACTTCAGTCTTTGATCTGATCAGCTCCTGCAAGCTCAGCGGGTTGGAGGTTGGTCAGTGCTGGGATGAGAGGTTCCTCAGGAATTCTGTGTTGCTGTGAGGAGTTGTTTGTGATGAAGATGGCACTTCCCACACGGAGTCAGTGCTGAGCAAATCCCCAGCACGGAGCCAGGGCAGAGCCCTGCTCATTCCCAGGGCTGCACAGAGCTCAGCTGGACAGACCAATTTATATTGGCCACGGAACGGAGTCTGGCCAACCTCGAATGGGGATCAGTCCTGCGGTCTGACCTCTCAGAGAATCTGTTATCACTTCTGTTATTGATCTGCTATTGATCACTGCCACTGGGGTTTGCTGTGTGGTGATGGTGAAGGTGTGTCCCTTGGTGTCCCTGGGACCACAGGGGTGCGAGGGGGGCTGAGCCCGTGGTGGGGACAGGGACAGGGCTGGGGCTGCCCTGCAGTGGGGAGTGGTCTCGGAATGAGATAGAGAAGAGCTGCTCGTGGTTTCTCATTTTCCCCGAGGTGATGGAGAGTCCAGGAAGGGCAAGTCCTGTGTGACTGTCTGGGTTATGAATTGTTGAGTTTGTTGGGGAAGCAACAAATGTGTTCTAAGATAAAGAGGAAAGAAAGTGACAAAACGAGAAAAACCAGCCCGAAATGTTTACCAACACACATGGCACAGCCCCCATTTGTTTATTTTGGTAGCAGTGCTGGAATGTTGTTTTTGTGTCTTTCCCCTTTAGTCCTGCTGTGAAGGACACAGGGAGGGCTTCCTTAGTTAGGGAAATACACATTTCAAAGAGAAAGCTGTTTCCTTGTCAAGGCATTCTTTCACACCTGGGGGATGGATCCCTGTTCGGTAGATCCCTAATTTTTTTTTTTTTTTAAATTGGATTCCAGCTGCAATTCCTGCACAACCTCCAGAGGAGCAAGGGTAGAGAGCTTAAATAGAAATCTCTGCAGTAACCCAGCAAGAAACACAACCTGATAACTCCTGACAGATTGATGGCTTCTTCCTTCATCTAAATCGTTATAGATTAGCACGTCTGTTTTCTTTTCATGGATATGTTTGTTAGCACTGCATCATCTAACCTAATCTGTGTGGGAACCTATTTATCCGAGGGCCGGGGGGCATTTATAGCATCCACTTGTCACCAAGAATAATGGAGAGGACAGGTAAGATAATTCCAACTGCATTAAGGGTTGAGAGATGACTGTTTGCGTTTTGGTAATGGGACACTCAGAGCGAAGGATCTGAAATTATTTTGTAACGTATTTGCTAAAAACACACATTTTAAATGGTTTTCTTTCCTTTTATTGCTCTGTTTCATGACAGAGGTTACCCTGTCTGGGGTTAAAAAGCCTGGGGTTAAAATGCCAGGTTAAAAGCCTGGGGTGACTCTGGGAGAAGGAGACACCAATGGCCACTTTGGGGTGGCCCAAGGGACTTGGGAGGAAAGATGTGAGAGTGCCTGAGAGTGTCGTGTCACTGTGCTTTGCTCCAAACAGTCCCAGACGGCAGTTCCCAGTGCCTGGTGGTGACCAGGACCCAGCAGTGAGCAGGGTGTCCTTGGGCACAGCCACACTGGGCACTGCTGCCCTCAATGATGACTGACCCCAGCAGTGAGCAGGGTGTCCTTGGCACGGCCACACTGGGCACTGCTGCCCTCAGTGATGACTGACCCCAGCAGTGAGCAGGGTGTCCTTGGGCACGGCCAGCACTGGGCACTGGTGCCCTCGGTGGTGACCAGGACCCAGCAGTGAGCAGGGTGTCCTTGGGCATGGCCACACTGGGCACTGGTGTCCTCAATGGTGACTGTGCCCAGCAGTGAGCAGGGTGTCCTTGGCACGGCCACACTGGGCACGGGGGCAGCGCTCACGGAGCCAAGGTCAGTGACAGCTGAGCAGGCTCACCCCAGCCCTTGGAAGCGCTGATCTGCAGAGCTCTGTGCTGGGCCGTGTCCTCTGCTGCTCCTTTGCTGGCCAGGCTGTTCCAGAGCTGCTGTTTCCTATTCAGGCACCACAGAGCCTTCCTCTCCTGCCATCCTGCTGCTCCGCCAGATGTTCTCCATTTGCTGCCTGTGCAGTGATTTCTCCTCTCTAGGCATCCTGTAACTGCCTTCATCTCACTGATTTCACAGCACTCCCACGGCATCAAGAGCACTTGGAATTCTGCTCCCGTCCTCCAGAGCTCTCACAATCACTCCCAGCCTCCTGTCACCTCCTGTCACCCGCAAACAGCAGCAGCATCTCCTCTGCTCCAGCCCAGAGGGAGCAGGAGCTCCCTGAGGGTCTCCATCAGCCTCTCCTCCTCACAGGGGACACCGATGGCCATCCTTGGACTGGTGACGTTCAACGTGCTTCATTCTCACCTTCTGGTATTTTATTCAGACTGTGCTTTCTGAGCTTGCCTTGTGAGTGTGTTTGAGGAGCCCTTGGTCACTGTGACACTCCGTGTGTCACCTGGCCCTGGTGGTGGCCATGTGCTGAGGAGCCCTTGGTCACCGTGACACACCGTGTGTCACACAGCCCTGGTGACAGTCATGTGCTGAGGAGCCCTTGGTCACTGTGACACACCGTGTGTCACACAGCTCTGGTGACAGTCATGTGCTGAGGAGCCCTTGGTCACTGTGACACACCGTGTGTCACACAGCTCTGGTGACAGTCATGTGCTGAGGAGCACTCGCTGACCGTGACACACCGTGTGTCACCCGGCCCTGGTGACAGTCATGTGCTGAGGAGCCCTTGGTCACTGTGACACACCGTGTGTCACACAGCTCTGGTGACAGTCATGTGCTGAGGAGCCCTTGGTCACTGTGACACACCGTGTGTCACACAGCTCTGGTGACAGTCATGTGCTGAGGAGCACTCGCTGACCGTGACACACCGTGTGTCACCCGGCCCTGGTGACAGTCATGTGCTGAGGAGCCCTTGGTCACCGTGACACACTGTGTGTCACACAGCCCTGGTGATGGCCATGTGCTGAGGAGCCCTTGGTCACTGTGACACCGTGTGTCACACAGCCCTGGTGACAGTCATGTGCTGAGGAGCCCTTGGTCACCGTGACACACTGTGTGTCACACAGCCCTGGTGATGGCCATGTGCTGAGGAGCCCTTGGTCACCGTGACACTCCGTGTGTCACACAGCCCTGGTGATGGCCATGTGCTGAGGAGCCCTTGGTCACTGTGACACTCTGTGTGTCACACAGCTCTGGTGATGGCCATGTGCTGAGGAGCCCTTGGTCACTGTGACACTCTGTGTGTCACACAGCTCTGGTGATGGCCATGTGCTGAGGAGCCCTTGGTCACTGTGACACCGTGTGTCACCCGGCCCTGGTGATGGCCATGTGCTCCCCAGGGCCTTCCCTGCCCCCATGCCCTCCACTACCCTGACCAAGCCCTCCTGAAGTTTCATTTTATTTTTTATTATTTATTCTTGAGAAATTTATAAACTTCTGCTGGCTCTGTCTCCTGGGCCACCATCTAATCTTCCAGGCGATGACAACTTGATTGGTGAATAATAGATTCCAGTCTCTTCTCAGCTGCTGAATGGAGCTATAATTTCTAAATGCATCCTTGAAGATGGAACAGAGCTTGTCCTTCTCCAGGGGTTGGTCTTTAATCAGCCCAGTTGTCTTTTCAGTATTGAAAACTTCTTTTCATTGTAATATGCAAAATGAAATAGCTGGAAATGAGCCATTAACTTGTGTTAGTGTGCAGATTAGGGGCCCAATGTTTTGGGTGCTGCAGAAGTCCTGTAAGTGATATTCCCTGCTCTGGAAAACTTGAATATTAAGCAGGCAAGGTAGGCAACTGAAAGGACAGAAAACAGACACAAGGGGATTAAGTGAATTGCTGAGGCATAGATCAGTGTCACGATGGAGATTAAAAGTCAGTCTCTCTGAAATTCAGAACAAAACTTTGCTGTTGCTCTGATGGCATTTTTTTTGATGGGCTGTGGAAAATACAGAAAAATGAAAGTGGTCCCTTGAAAACATTCCAAGTTGAAGAATAACATGAAATGTGATTTTATCATTTCAAAGATGAAGATTTTAAAAATTCACTTAGGATCCCAATAAGAACTCTCAGAACAGATTTCTTTTTTGTTATTCTGTATTTATTCTTTCCATGCAGAAAGAACCTACAGATATACTTGTCTGATAATGTTAGCAAAAAAAAAAAAAAAAAATTGGAGAAAGCTGAATTTCATCTTCCTCCATTACTGTGGATACAAACAAAAAGCGGTTATGAATCACTTTTCCTTGATAGAATGAATTTATTTGTCCATTTATTTTCCTGGAGTGTCTGTTGGAGTTGAAGTTGTTGATTAATGACCTGCAGGAGGTAACACTGTAGAAATTGGTTTTTGCGACTGCAGGGAACTCCTCAGGGCTGCGAGGGGATGTGACAGGGACCCGAGCAGGGCTGGGTACAAACACTCCTAGCCAGGACATCCTCTGGGGACAAGGATCCCTCACTGCTGAGCAAAAGCATCGCTCCTGCCATGGCTGGATGTGGAAATGTGTTGGGTAAAGTTATTCCACAGCCTGGGTGTCAGAAATAACCATTACGGAAATTCTGCTAGAAATGTAAACATCCAGTTTGTGTCCCATCATTTTCCAGGATCTCCTTTCTCTAACAAAGTAATGGAGCTGGTACAGTCCAAACTTCTAAATGAAGATGGAGCAGGGCCCGGAGGATGTGGCAGGTGGCACTGAGGTGGCTCTGGAGCAGGCTCACCGCAGGCTGCCGTGCCCACCCCGGCACTCTCCTACCCTGGCTGCTACCATCTCATTTACCTCCCTCCTCATTCTCCTTTTTCCTTGCACAGCTCATCCTTTGCCTCTCAAGCTATATATTCTGCCTTCCGCTGTTTCCTGACCTGCCCCTTGCACTCGGAATCACAGAATATGACTATGCCAGACAGCCACTTCCCTCCCTGCGCACGCCTCTGTGCCTGCGGAGCGGGGACACTCCTCAAATAGCACCGTTTTCCTGCCTGAGTGGGTTTTGTGACATTAGCAGCCTTTTCGGGAGCGCTGCTACACTTCATAAA